>OZ000490.1:2491875-3734062 GCA_963922655.1 Cardamine chenopodiifolia
ATGATTGGGACTCACTGATTCCTAGGAGTATGTCGGTGTGTAGACTATTTTGTGTGAATCAACACGTGTGAAAGCTCCTCCAAAATGAGAAATAGTTACCGTGGTTGGAACGGCAAGTCGAGTGTTCTCACAACTTATTTTCAAATATCTGAACTGAGCACTGTACTCCTGAATCATGTTTTAATCTCTGTACTATACTTCCTGGCAATACGACTAATAAAAAAGACACATGGTCAAGGGAGAACGAGTAAACGGGGTTGAAAAATCAGTAAGTGGTGCTTAATGGTTGTACTAATGTGAAAATATCATTGTTTGTCTCACAACAAGTAACAAACATTCTTACTTTATGTGTATTGGTTAAATGAGATTGGAAATTTATTGACTAACTACACTAATGAGTGTCTTGGAAATTGTTGGAAATGTCAGGATTTGTAAGGATCAGAAGATGAAACCGATGAAGTAGAAAGAACATGTTAGTGCAATAGGCCAAGTATGATGTTAGTCTGAGGAAGGTACAAACGGCTCAATAAGCAAATATTGTGGATTTAAAGAGTCAAGAGGTTTGATGCGGGACATCATAATTCAAAACAAAAAAACCTTAAGTTATGGTGAGAACACGTGGAGTGAAACAAGCAACTGTCTTCGCTCGGGTGCCACTGTCTTCGCTCGCACCGTGTCGATGTGACCGATGCACTAGTCGACTCGGAAGGTTCCGCTTCCGTGGAAGAGGTTACTCATCGATCTAACCGTCGATCTGTTCCCATAAAATCTAAAAAAGGCAAAATCAACAGCTGATTCTACACGATCCAGGACGTCATCTTCTGCTCTATTGTTGGTTGCCTCATCAGTGCCTGATTCACACCAGCTTGGATCTTCGATTCTCGAGCCACTGTTTCCGGGATGACCTCAATCGATGACCTCGCCCGATGCTTCACCAGTAGACCCTTCGACTCCCAAATCTTCGATTCTAAAATCTATGCATATGTCGTCTCTAACTGCTCCGATCACTGCTAAGCCATCTTCTGCTAAAGCCAGCACGTCCTAGACACATCAACCTCCTGTTATCGACCCAACTCCGAATACTCTCCGCCATGCTTATCAGCGACGAGAAAAACTTCCCTATGATCAGTTAGATCGTGTTAGCATTCATCAGTACGAGCAGTCTCTTCGTAACAAGGAAAATCCATTGTTGTGGCAATCTCTATCAATTTCTCACCACTCAAGCTGAAATGAGGTACAAATGGATGAAGAAACGTCAAGTGTTTGATCAATGTGCTGTAAATTGGAATCCAAATGGTAAGGAGTTTATAGAGATCATCGAGGAAAATTTGATATATGACACAATCACCGAGATTGATCCGTTTGTGAAGGAGACAATCTACGAATTCTGTGCCAACTTTCATATCCTGCTGCATACGAAGAAAACTCCAGTTTTTTCAAGGGAAGATGTATAAATTCTCTCTTCAAATGATAAACAAAGTCTTTCGTACATCTCCAGTGCCATGGTATAATCGTTCTGAAGTGGCTAGGGTCAATCTGACCAGCCATGCTTTGGCCAAGTACCTGACTAAAAGTAAGGTTTCTACTTGGAAGGGTTTTCGCACATCATTAATGCCGAACCTTATGGAAAATCTGCACTTGGTATGCTGCCTGAATTGGATGCCTGCACCAAATAACATCAATGCCACTATGGATCGATGTTAGCTCTTGTACATGATGGATCAGAGGATCCCATTCAACTTCAGAAAATTGGCATATGACATTATCAGAAAGGCAGCTGCTAATCCTGAATCTACAGACCGAATTCTTCTGTTTCCCAACCTCATCTATCAGGTTCTGAGTTTTCAACGTAAAATTCAACTGGAACCCAATGAATTTTTCGAGCCTAATCCGAAGAAGGTTTCTCTAGCTACGCGTGTGGGTCAAGGCATTGTGTCTAAGAAGTTTGGTGCTCAAGTGTTTGGTGAGTCTTTGGTCTCCGACATCAATTTTGATGTCAATATGCTGCTAGACGTTATCACTCAATACGAAGGTAAGTCATCTCTATTCCATATAGATTATGCTGCTTATTGTTGTTTTTTATTGTATTATGACACTCAAGCAAGGGGAGAGTATGGAGATTCTTTGAACGCTCAGACTCAGTAGGATGTGGATGCTAATGCGGAAGTGATGGTTCTGTACCAGAGGCTGAAACTTAGTCAGGATCTGATGCTGAAATTGTAGCAGTGAAGGAATCATGCTCGAGCACTGAAGAGTCATCGACATCCGATACTGATTATGAACCAGAATATGCTGAAGAGGGGTATGGACAAGATGTTGACTCTGACTGAATGTGAGGGAGGTTTTGGTTGTTGGGGGAGTTAACACTTCAGGGGGAGTTAAACTTATAGGGAAGTTCATGTTTTTTAAATCTGTATTTTGTTCTTAAGATAACCAGCTCAGAGCATTTCGTTGGTGTTCTTTAATGCCTATTTTCTGATAACATATTAAGAATGTTTGAGTTTGTGTGAATGCTTAAAGAGTTGTTTTAGCTTGTGGCTTATTTGTGACATTAAATGCATGTTTGGAGTGTTTCTTCTGAGTCTTATTGACAGGATATGACTGACATGGCAAATACAATAAAAAAGGGGGAGATTGAAAGAGCAAGTTTCAGCCAAACAAGACGTGTGGGAACAACAAGAGAAATGTTTGTTCCTGAAGAGATGTATCGAGTCAGCAAAAAGTTGTTGTTAACTAAAGCTGACGTGGATTTAATAAGCAAGTATTAAATGACTATGGATAACGGCGCGAGATGTTGTAAACTGAGAGATTGAAGATTGAGAAGATTCTTGATGAAGATTGAGAAGATTTGGATAACGCCAAATCATGATAAGAGGATGAGAGACGTAGACTTGATCTTAAATAAATAGGCATCAATGTCTGATTGTTTGGATCATCCATCTTACTTAGAATCATGAGTACTAGTGTTTAGTCTTACGGGTTTTAGAGAGTTGTGAGTCACTCTTGAGCAGAGTTAGAAATCCTAGGTCTAGCATATGACAGGTAGTTCTTAAGCTTGTAAAACTATTGAGAAAGAGTTTATTTCTTGATAAAATTTCTGATTTGAATAGAAACAGAGAGATTAGTGTTTCAACAAATATTCTTGTGATATCTGGTTCATTGGTTTTTCAGTTTTGTTTAGTTACTTGGATTAAGAGTTGTTAAATTTGATTGTTTTCTGTTAATTACAGGTGGATCTTCGAGACAGGCCTACCCTCGAGAAGATTTTCTCAGAAATTAAGTATGCTAGAGAAATAGAAAAAACCATCTTTATCTTTTTCACTCTCACTAACAATGATGTGATGCGTATAATTGGGTTTATTGATGAACTTGGAATTATTATTTACAGGTTTGATGCAGTGATACACTTTGCTGGACTTAAAGCAGTTGGTGAGAGTGTAGACAAGCCTTTGCTGTATTATAATAATAATCTTGTTGGGACTATTACACTTTTGGAAGTTATGGCTCAACATGGCTGCAAAAATGTATATAATCTGCCTCCACGTGTTCGAATTCATTTTCTATCATTCTTTGTTTTGATCGATCTCATGATTAACGACTTTTACTACTCTGTGTTCCAGCTTGTGTTTTCATCATCAGCCACTGTGTATGGCTCACCAAAGGAAGGTCCTTGCACAGAGGAGTCTTCAGTTTCTGCATTGAACCCATATGGACGAACAAAGGTGGTTTTTTTAACAAAACCCACTTGAATCTTCTTGTTAATGAAGTGTGAATCTGATTTATGGATCGTTATTGTAGCTATTCATTGAAAAAATCTGCCGTGATGTATACAGTTCTGACCCGGAATGGAAGATTATATTACTTAGGTATTTCAATCCTGTTGGTGCACATCCTAGTGGTGACACTGGTGAAGATCCTCTTGGTATTCCAAACAATCTTATGCCTTTTGTACAACAAGTCGCTGTTGGGAGAAGACCTCATCTTACTGTCTTTGGAAATGATTACAATACAAAAGATGGAACAGGGGTATATATCTATATATGTTATCATAAACAAAAAAGAGTTTTCTACAATTTGTTCTCATTTGTGTTTGTTTGTTTCAGGTTCGAGATTACATTCATGTTATTGATTTAGCTGATGGACACATAGCGGCTTTGCGTAAGCTAGAAGATAGCAAGATCGGTATTATATAATTCCATTTGTTTCTCTTCTCTACTAGAATGCATCCTTAAATCTGTTAACTGATTCTGTGTGTTGTTTATATTCAGGTTGTGAAGTGTACAATCTTGGAACAGAAAATGGAACATCTGTTCTTGCAATGGTCGATGCTTTTGAAAAAGCGTCTGGGAAGGTAAAGCAAAACATGATTCTTTCTTGTGTTTCTTTGATTCTTGGAAATGATTTGTTAAACGTTTAAACACTTTTGTGGATTAGAAGATCCCTCTTGTTATTGCTGGACGTCGTGCGGGAGATGCTGAAGTTGTTTACGCCTCAACGGAAAGAGCAGAAAGTGAATTGAATTGGAAGTAAGTTCATTTCTTTAGTCATACATAGTAAAAGATGTCTCTAACTTTAGTCATAGACCAAGTGTAGTTAGCTCGACTAAAAAATTATCTTAGGTAGAGTTTAGATGGATCGAGTGACGCTTGGTGATTAAAGATTCAGAAAAAAAAGAAGAAGAAGAAAACTTTCAGAAAATTGAATTGGGTAATTGGTGTTTAGACGCTAAAAAGTTTGTAATAATGCAGGGCTAAATACGGGATTGAGGAGATGTGTAGGGATTTGTGGAACTGGGCCAGTAATAATCCTTATGGATATGATTCCTCTTCTCAAGACTCCTCTCATTAACTTTTTACTTTTTTCTTTTGTTAAAACATATTTATCCACACTAAGTTATTATAATATTCACAGGGAAAAAGTAAAAAAAGAATCAGATTTTAGGGAAATATAGGGACTTTATGTATTATTATTTTATTAAAAAAAATCCTTGGTTTTGATCCAAAAATATCACACAAACAAATAATAAAGTGAAAAGATGTGTTCTTGAATATTCATTTATTTCTGGAATTTTTGTACTTACCTAAATAAAAGGAAGATATAAAAGTAGAGAACAAAAAATTTGTTGTCAAATATACAAAGCAAATGTTCAGTTTTATACGGCAAAGAACAAGACCAATACGATTTCGTTTCAATTCGATATCATAGTTGAAACGTTTCTTTTGGGAAGGTTTTAAAGTATATGAGCCCACCGTCTCTTCCTCCATTACTCTACTTTATAAACATCGCACTGACAGTAACCAGTGTGATGTTGGGTCAAATTTTAATTAAGTTAATGGGCTTAATAAACTGATTAGTGTGAATATAAATGGGTTTTAGTGGAAGGTTGATTTGTCGATGAAAACAAGAAACAAAGAATTGGTTTTTTTGGTTTGATCATGATCCCATAATAAGAGAATGGAGAGTGTGGCCTTGATCACGTCACTGACTTCTCCTTGATTCCGGGGATTGAGTTTGATCGTTGGTTGATCAAAATCTTCGATATAAAACAACAGCCTCTGTTTGGTTGAGACACAGAGAACAACGACACACAAAACCTTTCAGCAATCCTTCACTAAAGTAAGTTTATTTGAGAGTATCGTAGAGATATAATTCGTTTAGAACCAAGTTTTTTAGTGCTTGTAAAATCGGTTGATAGTGGTTGTATCCTGGGACTCTTGGATCATAGATTCTCGTCGCACTGCGGGAGATTCAAAGAGTTAAGGAAAGAGATTAGTCTTGCCCCACTCGTTCTTTCTTTCCTTAACGTTTGTGATTTTTCGTTTCAATCTCATTTACCGTAGTGTTGCTATTTGAGCTCCTACAATCTTAACTCTAAGAATCCGTTGTTGTTCTATAAACATCTAACGGATTGAAATTGAGAATTCATAAACGTGAGTGCTTGTGTTGAGTTTGCTGGTTGCGGTGAAACCTCAAATACATCATGGAAGAGCTTGTGTATTTACAAGTCTCAGTTTTTTATTTACCAATTGCTATTGGTTTAAAACCTCAAATACATCACGAAGAGAGCTTGCGAGTCTCGGAACGGTGTAGTGAGTGCAACAATCAAACTCTTTTTAGAGTGAATATTGCGTAGCGGCTCGATCTCAAGCTTGAGACGAGACTTGCAATTTTGGTTTGAAACCTGCAGCTTAATATTTTTTGCTTTGTTTGGTCAAATTTTTCAGCAAATACAGTTGCTGTCTGGTTTTTTCACTTGTTTTCAAAGTGTGAAAGAGAAATTAAAAAACCTACAATTTTTTGCTGCAAACGATTGATTGTGAATTCATTTTTACTTAACAAAGTAGAGAAAAAGAAAAAAAAAATCAATGTGTTATTTGCAGGTGCAAACAGTCAAAATAACTGAAGTGTTTACAACGTAATAAACACTTCTTTGCAACGTGTAATTTGTTTGCAAAGTGCAAAAGTGAATGCAACGTATTTAGCACTTAATCTTTTGTTGATGTGTCTTGACTTAATGTCTCTGTGCTTGAAGTTTATGGATATACATAAGTCAAATGTTTTGGCTATGCAATGGAAGTAATTTGAAAAGTCAAATTATGATTGATGTTGTCACATTCTTCTAAACTTCAACGTGATCCAAGCCTGATGCAACGTTGCTTAGTGTGTTTTTAAAATCAAGAATCAGTTGTGCTGTTCCATTGACTTTACTTTGCTTTGGAACATTGAGACTTACTGTCTCTGTGTTTGTTTTTGTGAAAACAAATCTGTAGTTGACGTGTTAAAAAAAAAAAAAACCCAGAAGTCAATCAACAAGTCAAACTTGATTTAAGATTTGGCACACACGAAGTTGTGGCTGTGCAAATGAAAAGTCAAATTACAAAACTTGTTGTGTTGAAATATTCCAACACTCAGGCGAGACTTAGTGTCTCGTGGTTTAATTTTTTCTTGCAAATTAAAGACTAACATGAAGCTCTACATAGGTTTCTCTCATTTATTTGCATATCGTGAAAATTGTTTGAACCTGCAGTTTAATTACATAACCTGCAATTATCTTTCTTGGTACTTTAATTTTCTGAAAACAAGAAAATTAATTCAGTTTATGGTTCTGATCAAATGTGTGTTTGTTTTCAGACATGGCAAGTGAGAACTTGAACGTCACCAACGTAACTGAGGTTACCGACACCACCAATGGGACTGAACCTGAAATTCAGTTGGTACTCTTCCACCTGTGAAGAAGACGGTTCTTGAACCTGTGCAAACCACAGTCCCAGACCAGTTTCAAGCGGTACAACTTCCAGTTGCGAATTCAGCAGGTCTTCTTCCCGACAAGTTCGACGGGAATTCTTTTAAGATGTGGCAGAAGAAAATGTTCTTCTACTTGACAACGCTGAAGCTGAGCCAATACACACGCGAAGAGAAACCCATCCTCCCAGCGAATAAAACTAATCCTCATGCGCTTGCGAGCGTCCATGCGTGGGTACACGGCGACTTCCTTTGTAAAGGATACATCCAAAGTCGTCTCTCCGACCAATTGTACAATGTGTATAGCAATGTTGAGACTTCTAAGGCATTGTGGGACTCTCTTGATAAAAAATACCGCACCGAAGACGCTGGTTCTCAGAAATACGTTGTGGCAAAGTTTCAAGACTACAAGATGGTAGACTCACGACCATTGATGGAACAAGTCGAGGAGCTAACAAATCTCATACATGAGATACATGCAGAAGGAATGAGGGTATGTGCGACTTATCAAGTGGCATGTGTCATTGAGAAGCTTCTTCTTGGTTGGACCGACTTCAAGAACTATCTTAAGTTGAAGAGAAAGTGGATGAGTCTTGAAGACTTGATCGTGAGGATCCGCATTGAGTCAACAAACCGGAGACAAATAGGAGTTGGTGTACAAATTCATGAACCCAACGCGAATATGGCGGAGCGCCAAACACAAAACCAAGGAGAGTGGCAAAACAAGGGGGACCAAGACAAAGGGAAAGGGAAAGTCCCACCACAGAACAAGCAAAAGTTCAAGAAGAATTTTGGTGAAAACTCAAGAAAGTTTACCAGAACTTGTCACAATTGTGGCAAGACGGGGCACAAATCCTTTGAGTGTCGAAGTAAGAAGGTTCCAAACAAAAATTAAGCTAAAAAAGAAGCTAATCTTACAAAAGAAGACATATGTGCGGTTGTAACCGAGGCCAACGTTGCCGAAAGCCATCCGAAGACTTGGTGGTTTGATACCGGTGCAACAAGGCACATTTGCTTGGATAGGTCGATGTTTTCTATCTACATCAAGAACAAGAGTGACGAGAAGCTCTTCATGGGGAATTCTGCCACCTCAAAGATCGAAGGTTACGGGAAAATTGTCTTGAAGCTTACCTCTGGATGTGAGCTCTCATTGATGAACGTAGGCCAGGTGCCGGATATCCGCAAGAACTTAATCTCGGGTTATCTCCTTAGCAAACATGGATTCACCGTTAAGGTAGATGCAGATAAACTTGTAATTTCCAAAAATGGGATGTATTTGGGAAAAGGGTTTGTTTGTGATGGACTGTTCAAAATGTCTGTTGAATCGGTTATCCGCATCTAGATGTAACCAAGGTTCCTACCTTGAAGAAGAATAAGAATAAGTTGTAACCGTTGTTTCAATTAATAAGAAAAATTCAGTTTTTTTTATTTGATTAATGAGTTTCAAAATACGTGGTAGAATATAAACGATCAATTAAAAGTGGTTGGATAACTGCATCGAGATCCATTGGTTAAGAAAACAAATTAGAAGTAGAGGAGTGATAGAGGAGGGAAATATGGTGAATTTTTCAATGTGTTATGCGAAGAACACAATATTATTCATCAAACTACTAGCTTCCTATTCACTGGAATCCAACAGAGTTGCGGAACCAAAGAATAAAAAACCGAACTCTTACGGAAATGATGAATGCAATGTTGCAGGAATCTGGGTTAGTCCAGAAAATGTGGGGAGGGGGGGGGGAACACTGTTTACCACAATTCATGTCCTGAAAAAAAAAAATACCACATTAAATGACTGGGAAAATACTTGCAAGTGTGGGGGTGCCCAACAAAAGTTACGGTTCCACCGTCGAAAAAATTCACCTAACCTAAGACAGTATTTTGCATCTTACTAAAAACTTGACGTGAGATCAAGTTATCAAGAGGAATGGGTTTAAAGCCTATGAACAAAGATGACACTTGATGGATACCCCACCTATGAGACTGGAGATCCCAAGATCTAGGTTCAAAGGGAAAACAAAATCAAGTTGATTCAAAGTTCTGTAAGACTATGTCCATACCCAGTTCCTGAAAGATAAAAAGTAAACAGTGCTACATGTATGTGTTGAGGCTAAGCGTTGGCTTTTAATGATACCATAGTTTGGAAATATTAGTGGAGTATTACAGGATGCTTCTAAAACCAAAGTTAATGGCTGATCACCTAGTGAGTATGAAATGGGGCCGTTTTTAGGAGAATGAAAGAGAGGCTATATTCTCCAAATTCACTCATGAATAATCACGAATGTTCAAGGCCAAAATGAATGCAATAGAGAACTTAAAACTCTACGAGAAAATCTCGTTGTGCGATACATGTTGTCTAGTTTTACATCAAAGTCTGGGTGGTTCAAGAAATCATGCTCACCTCCTAGCCGAGTAAATCCGACAGATATTAAAAATGATTGGTTCAAAGCTGAAAAATGCTACCTTTCAGATACAGTAACATTTTTGTATACTCTCGAATGTCTGTCTAGTCTAGTCAAGTCGTTTCTAATCTAGTCAAGTCAAGTTTAGGTTGTTAAATTTTATCGAGTCTTCATATGTTTCGTGTCATTTCTATTCATGTGGGAGATTGTTAGGTCAAATTTTAATTAAGTTAATGGGCTTAATAAACTGATTAGTGTGAATATAAATGGGTTTTAGTGGAAGGTTGATTTGTCGATGAAAACAAGAAACAAAGAATTGGTCTTTTTGGTTTGATCATGATCCCATAATAAGAGAATGGAGAGTGTGGCCTTGATCACGTCACTGACTTCTCCTTGATTCCGGGGATTGAGTTTGATCGTTGGTTGATCAAAATCTTCGATATAAAACAACAGCCTCTGTTTGGTTGAGACACAGAGAACAACGACACACAAAACCTTTCACCAATCCTTCACTAAAGTAAGTTTATTTGAGAGTATCGTAGAGATATAATTCGTTTAGAACCAAGTTTTTTAGTGCTTGTAAAATCAGTTGATAGTGGTTGTATCCTGGGACTCTTGGATCATAGATTCTCGTCGCACTGCGGGAGATTCAAAGAGTTAAGGAAAGAGATTAGTCTTGCCCCACTCGTTCTTTCTTTCCTTAACGTTTGTGATTTTTCGTTTCAATCTCATTTACCGTAGTGTTGCTATTTGAGCTCCTACACATCACACTTACAGTAACCAAACTCCAGATCTGAATCCACCTCTTAAGAAGGTTCGTCAAGCTTCACTCTGTTTTTTTCCCTAATAGCTCGTGCATAATCTGAATCTTTCGTCTATGTAATTTCATAATTATTAATTTTGGATTATATTATCTCTAATTTTGGATTAAGATTACTAACACTTGTCATTATCCATGGCTAAGAATTTAACACATCTGTTTAACATTTTTAAACCTTTAGAGACAAAGGAAGAGGAAGGAGTAATGATTTGTGAAAGAGATGATTTCAGCCTCACTGGACCATTACACCTTAAGCTATAGATTGGTTTGCATCTTCTCTAAAATTGTTTCTTGATGTTACAAAGATTCATTTACTTGTGTATGAAATTGTCTGATTTATTTGTTTTGTTGAATTTTTAGGGCTAATGAACATCATCGGCGATCTGTATCTGCTTCTTTGGTTCAAGGAATCTATGTAGCTGAGCGTGACCGTCAGTTACAAAGGGAAGGTCCTGAATTAGCTATTTCTTCAATATGGTCTGAGTTTTTTCATTTCCGCCTCATTCGTAAGCTTGTGGATGATGCTGATAACTCCATATTCGGAGGAATCTACGAGTATAAACCACCAAAACCACCCTCTCATATTCTCAAATCCATGGAACTGAGTCCGCATTTGTAATCGCCTTTAGAGGAACGGTTACAAAAGCAGACTCGATTTCTCGTGACATCGAGTTAGACATTCATATTATTAGAAACGGGCTTCAAACAACAACACGGTTTGAGATAGCTATACAAGATGTGAGAAACATTGTTATTCTAATGTGTGGCTTGCTGGTCATTCTCTTAGTGGATCCATGGCATTGCTTACCTGTAAAACAATCGCTAGAACCGGAGTTTTTCCTGAGTGTTTCGCCTTCAATCCGCCCTTTTTCTCTGCCCTTATTGAAAGAATCAAGGATAAGAGGATCAAACACGACATACGCATCACAGGCAAGTAACATTACTCTTCCCTTAAGTGTTATTCTTTAAGATACTAATCAGAGATTAGACTTTCAAGTGTGATATAAACAGAGATTGACATATAAACAGAAAAAACCAAAATATCTACCTGTTACCGTTACATATAAACTTTAGCATTTCGTCTTTTTTTACTTTGATCTGAGCTGCTATATAAAATGTAGGCAGTGTGATCACAGCTGGACTTGCTCTAGCCAAAAAATCCACTCAACAATACAAGCAAAACCACCGTGCTTTACCTGCTCCAACCGACCCATTAACCGCCTTACCTGACTGGTTTCCGCGGGTATATGTTAACCTTGGAGACCACTTGTGCTCCGAGTATATCGGTTACTTCGTGCACCGAAACAAAATGGAGGAAATTGGGATCGGTTTTGTAAAGCGGTTAGCAACGTAACACTCGTTAGGCGGGTTTAACCGGTTTAATGTATGGCAGTCTTATAAATAAAGAGATCGTGATCTATTAGACGACATTGTTTCAAATCTTGTAAGCTTATTTAAGACGATAACGTTTGTACAAGTACAAATGACGAGGCTGAGGCCGAGGGAGAAGGAGAAGGAGGTGAGATCCTTTCTGTAGCTGAATGTGAAGAACTATATGGACCTTGTACAGAGAAAGTAGTTGAGAAACCTCTCATATAAGGATCTGCTGAGAACGGCGTTCAAACTAAAGCACATGATTCAGAGTGCGAGAGCAACACCCACAGAGATTTCAACGCTTCATACTTTGACAACTCTTCTGTCCAAGCAAAAAAACTTTCCAAAAGCATTCAAAAGAGAAAAGCAAAGCTGATGGGCTTAGTAACTCGGTCACCAAGAAGGTAATAATGTTGGATAAAACTCAAGTTAAGAAGCTAGCTTGCAATATAAGAAATTTTATTTGTATTAGGATAAGATGATTGTTTAGTTAAAAGGATAAAAATAGGATTTATTTTTAAGAATTATCTAAATATATATTAGGAGTTATTTAATAACGTTTTCAATTTCTATTAGAAATAGGTGGTGCCTAAACTACTATAAATATAAGTGTTGAGTTGTGACAATTGATTAAGAGAGTTAAGAGGAATTCTAAGAGTTCTAAGGGAGAACAAGAGTTCTAAGGGAGAACAAGAGTTATAAAGAAGCTTTGAATGTTTAGTTTTTGTCAGAGTTTTCTAAACACATATAATAAGAGAGTGATTCTTATTACAAAGCAAGTTTGTGTTTGATTGAATATTAACTCTTGAATTGGTATCATAGTTATTGTTATCAATTCGTTAAAGAAACATACCTGAGTCATGGGAGATGTTAGCATTCTAATGGCGAGGTCGACGGAGCTCGGACATTCATCTATTCAATGTCCAATGCTCAACTCATCAAACTACATGGTGTAGTCGATGACAATGAAAGTGAACTTGCGTGTTCACAAGGTATGAGAGACGAACAAGCAAGGATCGACCACATACCAGAAGAACGACATGGCGATTGCCTTGTTGTTTCAAGCAATACCCAAGACACTCATAATACAAGTTGGTGATCTTGATTCACCAAAAGGTATATGGGATTCGATCAAAGCAAGACATCTTGGAGCAGATCGTGTCAAAGAAGCGAGGCCTCAAACCCTCATGTCCGAATTCGAAAGACTCAAGATGAAGGATTCGGACACAATAGATTCCTTCTCGGGGAAGTTATCAGTTTCGAAGATATAGAAGGATGGCTCAAAGCATACGAAGAGTGTATAGTTGATGATGAGAATCATGTGGAGACACAAGGGAAGTTGTTCCTCTCAAGCATGGAGTCGCATGGTAACCAAGGAAACAACAAAAACTCAAGAGGCCGAGGAATAGGTTTTTGGGGTAGAGGGCGTGGAAGATTTAATACTCAAGATCGAAATAAAAAAGATAAAAAAATCGAACTTAAAAGTATTATCAATGTGACAAGGTTGGTCACTTTGCTTTGAATTGTCCCAAAAAAACAAAGTGTTCAAGAAGCAAACAAGGTCGAAACAAAAGAAGCAGATGAGGCTCTCTACATGCATGAGATAGTATTTCTCAATGAAGAAAATCTAATGCCAAATAAATACGAGATGAAGAATGGAGAAGAAGGAATGTGGTATCTAAACAACCGGGCAAGTAACCACATGACTGGAATAAAATCATTCTTCTCAGAGATAAACCAAAACGTGAAAGGGAAAGTAAAGTTTGGGGATGGATCTTGTGTAGACATCAGTGGAAAAGGATCAATTCTCTTCCAAGAGAAAACCGGTGAACAAAATTTATTAACCGACATCTATTACGTTCCGGAGCTAAGGAGCAACATATTAATTTTGGGTCAAGCAACCGAGCATGGATGCGATGTTAGAATGAAACATGATTATCTAACACTACATGACCCTAGTGGAAGGCTCTTGATAAAAGTAATGAGATCTCTTAATAGGCTTTACAAGATCAACTTTAAAATCGGAAAACCAATTTGTTTACACTCAAGAATCGATGATGAAACATGGAGGTGGCATGCAAGACCCGGGGATATAAGTTTCAAAACTATCAAGCGATGTCAATGCTCGAGATGGTTCAAGGTCTAACCGAGATCGAAAGTGAGAAACAACTTTGTGAGTCATGCTTAGTTGGTAAACAAACATGATAAGTTTTTCCGAAGACAACGATATATCGATCCTCATGAGTCCTAGAACTTCTCCATGCGGACTTGTGTGGACCTATATCACCAGCGACACTTGCCCATAATAGGTACATCTTTGTAATCATTGATGATTACACAAGATATAATTGGATGATTCTACTAAAAGAGAAGAGCGAGTTGTCTGATAAGTTCAAAGGTTTTAAAACCTTAGTAGAGAAGGATCATGGGAAAATGATCCTAACATTAAGGACAGATAGAGGTGGAGGGTTTACCTCAAAAGAGTTCCAAGACTTTTGCGACTCAAATGGAATCAAGACACTTGACGGCTCCTTACACACCGCAACAAAACGGTGTTGTGGAAAGAAGAAACCGGACTTTGATGGAAATGACAAGGAGTATTCTCAAAGCAATGAATGTTCTAAATTTCTTGTGGGGAAAGGCGGTACAACATTCAGTTCTAAATTTCTTGTGGGGAAAGGCGGTACAACATTCAACGTACCTAATCAATCGTGTTCCCAAAAGAGCTTTAGAAAATCAAACTCCCTATGAATGCTTGAGAAGCAAGAAATCTAACGTAGAGCATCTTCGAGTTTTTGGATGTCTTGCTCATGCCAAAGTTGAATCTGTAAGCCTAAAGAAGCTAGATTACCGTTTTCAAATGTTGGTACATCTTGGAATAGAGCCAGGATCCAAGACATATAAGCTCTATAATCCGACAATAAGAAGAGTTGTTGTAAGCCGAGATGTAGTCTTTAACGAGAAGGTGAGTTGGAATTGGAAGGGAGCTAACGAAAACATCGATGGCGATCTAGAAATGTTTACAATGACTTGGGGAAAATTCATGGATGCAAGACAAGGTCTGTTTGTTATCCGGAATGAACAAACCGACAATGGAAGTCACAAACAAAACCATCAAGAACAAGAAGTCAAAGCGAATGATACAAACTTTGATGAAGGATCTCAAACAGGTTCGATGATCAAGCATCACAAAATCATTCGAATAACACACATCAAGACATCGTTCAACAAGAGGAAGTCAATCAACCTCCACTATGAAGATCAAATCATCAAGTAAGTCAACCAAGATACCTTGATGATTATGTTCTTCTAGCTGATATAGAATGTGAGAAGCTTCTTTTATCAATCAGTGATGAACAATTGAGTTATCAAAAAGCTAAAGATTCTATCGAATGGACAAAGATGTGTCTAGAGGAGGTTGATACTATCAACAAGAACAAGACATGGTTGCTAGTTGATAAACCGGCAGAAAACAAGATTATTGGTCTTAAATGGATATTCAAGATCAAGAGAAACGTGGATGGTTTAATTACCAAGTTCAAAGTTAGACTCGTTGCAAAAGGATATGTACAAAAATCGGGAATCAATTTTGATGAAGAATTTGCACCGGTAGCTCACATTGAAACTATTAGGCTACTTATAGCTCTAGCCGCTTCTCATGGATGGGAGATTCATCACCTTGATGTCAAGAATGCTTTTCTGTATGGTGATTTAAAAGAGGATGTGTATGTGTCTCAACCCGAAGGATTTGAAAAGAAAGCAGAAGAGCATAAATTTTTCAAACTCTCCAAGGCTTTGTACGATTTGAGACAAGCCCCACGATGTTGGAACATGAAGCTTGACCAGATCTTGAAAGGTATGAATTTTATAAAGTGTTGTAAATAAAATATTCTCATAATAGCTGTATACGTGGGTGATCTTTTTGTAACTGGGAATACATTAAAGATCATAAAAGAATTCAAGGCTGGAATGTCATCAAAGTTTGAGATGACAAACCTTGTAAAGCTCACTTATTATCTTAGGATAGAAGTTAATCAAAGTGAAGAAGGGATCGAGATCAAACAAGAGGCTTATGCTCAACGAATCCTAAAAGAATCGGACTAGATGCTTACAATCCTACACACATACCTAATAGAAGACGTCCAAGGCGCTAGAAGAAGCCGAAGTTGATGCCACAATGTATCGTAGAGGTATAGGTTGCCTAAGGTACCTCTTACATATGAGACCCAATCTTGCTTTTTTAGTTGGAGTGGCGAGTAGGTACATGCAAGATCCTAGAGAATCACATGGCGTGGCGATGAAGCAAATACTAAAGTATCTTCGAGGAACTTTAACTTATGGCTTAATTTTTAAGTGTGGAGGATCAAAGAAAATTATTGGCTATAGTGATAGTAGTCATAATATTTATCTTCATGATGGAAAAAGCATAACAGGACATGTGTTTTATTTTGGTGAGTCACCAATCACATGGTGTTCCCAAAAGCAACAAACGGTAGCTTTATCTTCGTGTGAGGCCGAGTTTATGGTAGCCACTGAAGCCGCAAAACAAGCTATATGGTTACAAGATTTGTTGAGTGAAGTCACAGCTCGAACATGTGAGAAGACAACCATTTGGATTGACAATAAATCAGCCATTGCACTCATTAAGAATTTCGTGTTCCATGGCCGAAGCAAACACACCCACAAGCGATATCATTTCATCCGAGAATGTGTTGAAGATGATCAAATCGAGGTGGAGCATGTATCCGGAGAAGAAAAATGTTCGGACATATTGACTAAAGCCCTAGGAAGGATCAAGTTCAAGGAGATGAGAAGTTTGATAGGAGTTCAAGACCTTACCAAGAAAAACTTGAAGCTTAAGGGGGTGAATGTTGGATAAACTTCAACTTAAGGAGTTAGTTTGTAATATAAGAAATCTTATTTGTATTAGGATAAGATGATTGTTTACCTAAAAGGATAAGAATATAATTTATTTTTAGAAATTATCTAAATATATATTAGGAGTTATCTAATAAAGTATTCTACTTCTATTATAGATATGTGGTGCCTAAACTACTATAAATACAAATGTTGGGTTATAACAATTGATTAAGAGAGTTAAGAAGAATTCTAATGAAGAACAAGAGTTCTAAGAGAGAAAGCTTTGAATGTTTAGTTTTTGAGAGAGTTTTCTAAACATACATAATAAAAGAGTGATTCTTATTACAGAGCAAATTTGTGTTTGACATGATTGAAATTGATCTCTTCATGTCACAACTCCTATTTCGTTTGTCTAGAATTGGTTTTATTGTTTTCTTAAGGTGGAAGCATACATCAAAGAACATATCAGACCACTGTGTAAGAGCGAAGTGACAAACGTGGAACAATACAGATGGGCAGTGACTAAAACCAAAGAGAAAGTGATGAAGTATCATAGCAAAGCCAAAAGTGCTAACTTCTTGATCAAAGAAGGTGATAAGACCAAGAAACTGGCTGAGCAATACGTTGAAACTGCTTCCTCCGGTGCACACCACAAGGACAAGTGCAAGTAACAGTCAGATGCAGCGTAAATAAGAAGATGAAGGAACAAGTAGTTTGAGTACAAAAAAAAGTACATAGATTCTAATTATCTCTCTATTTTGTCTTCGTCTCCACGAGTTTTGGAGTTTATCTTCTCCTTGGGCCACTGCACAAGAAAAGCAATTCTTGTTTACCCGACTCTGACAGATTCAAATGTCTAAAACTGAGATTTACTTAGTCGCCCCAAGTCTTGGGGAAATGAGATGATATAGACTTCCCACTTTCCAGTTTTGGTTACAGTGAATTAAGCTAAACGAGGAAGTTAATGTCGCGGATTAAAATAAATATCGGGAATTGAAAAAAAAAGAAGATATTGTGATTGTGAATAAATAATAGCGTGTGTTACAAGCAATATGAAGTTCGGAAGAAGCATTGAAAATCCTCGAAAGGCGGCTTCTTGGGCCAACCCAACTCATTTCTTGTTGGAAGTCTTAAAACGATGGCGTATTTGATAATTACGACAACACCCTTGAAACCGAAGGCTATTTCCTGTAAATGACCCACGATAAACAGTACATGTAAAACTAAAACTACCCTTGGAAGTTAAGGTTATTTTCTGTAGTGACACATTTCGATAAACATTTGCGATGGTCAGTTACAGAGTTGAAGACTTAAAGCTGGACTACTAAACTACCCTTGAAAGTATGTCACCTCTCAAACTTCTTCGGTAGTTTATTTTTTCTTTTGTAATTCATGTTTAGCAAGTTTTAAATGTCTAATCAATGGAAATTTTCATTTCTAACTTCTTCTCCTTATCGCCGCATAATAATTCTCTTTTGTTTTTTCATAATCGCAGTATCAATCGGAATCGTTTTCTCCTTACCCCGATCCGTGCCTCAGACGAAGAAAGCTGGACAAACCTATGCCGTCGACGCCGTTAGCTAACGGTACGCCTCTGGGTGGTGGAGAGAGAACGAAGGTTACGGCTTCCACGGCGGTTGTTATTGCTGATGATAAGCCGGGAATTTCCATGATGAAGCAGTTGGTTCCGGAAATTACAACACACGCGCTTAGTTACGTGGATTATCCCAGTCTCTGTCGCTTGTCTATGACTAATTCGTTGATGAGGAAAGCTGCTAATGATGATAATGCTTGGAAAGCCCTTTATCACAAGGTAATTTGATTTACTATTCACTCATTTTTCATTTGTATTAGCTTGAGTAGGGGTGGGCTTTCAGGTTTACGGTTTGATTACAGTTCATTTTTTTTGGTTTTACGGTTTATCGGTTTTACAAAATATAAAACCATTTAAAACCGAATTAAATTCGGTTTGGTTTCGGTTTAGTTTTTCTTGGTTTACGGTTTATCGATTATATAAAAACTAAAACCATTTAAATACTATATGCATTTCGGTTTGGTTTGGTTTCGGTTATTTTTAATTTATTTTATGATTTTTCATAAAAATTTTACGCACATCTACCATTACACAATAAAGTTTTCTTCAAATATTTTTCTTAAAAAAAATTTGATTTTCTATTTGAATTATACATCTTCTATTTGAAGTCTATTAAACCGTAAATATATCCCAACATAAACATAATGATTAATTAAATATTATTGTAGTACATAATGGTGTTATGGAGTATATCATTTTTATACGGTTTAATTTATTTGTCTCTAATACTTATTGGAGTTAGGATTTTAAAGAAATAATATTAGGATTAGAAAGTCTATTCATGTATACGCATAAAATATACTTTAGATCACAATATAGATTTTGATTAAACTCTAACTAAATACGTATTATGACAAGAAAAAATAGAAACCAAAAAAAGGGAATGGTTTTACAGTTTAAAACCGAACCGAACCGAATCGAAACCGGAATATTTTTAATAATAGTAACCAAACGGTTTTTTGTGTGAAACTGAAACCGAATCACCTCATTATGGTTCGGTTCGGTTTGAGTTTTTTGATTTCGGTTATTTTGCCCACCCCTAAGCTTAAGTATTGGAAATTCATAAACTGTGGATCTCTGGTTCTAGGTTTAGTTGTTTACATATTTGGGTTTTAAAACATTTTTAAGATGTTTTAGTGTTAGAATAATATGTCCCACATTGGGACTTGGATTGCTTGTGGACTTGAATATAAGTCCTCCACTCTTGAGCTAACTTTTGGTGTGAGTTAGGTCCACACTTACTAATATTTTATGATAGCTCATGGTTTCAATTTCTCGATTGTGGGCTACCCATCCGTGGATATCCAGTCCCACAAACTTCACGCTTTTAGAGAGGGTGTTAGAATTGTCCCACGTCGGGAATTGAAAGATTACTAATATTTAGCACATTGCAATTATACATTTTAAGTTCTTCTTAAAGAGAGATTAACAAAACCTTTAGGACTAGCGAAATGTGATTGTTGTGCAAGAGTGAGTATCCAAGCTTCTGTTGTGTAGAGGTGTATATGTGCTTATATACTTTCGGTGTTGGACGAGTGCTTCAAGATGTATTTTTAGGCTTTTAGAAACTTCTGGATTCATGAGTGTTTAAGTGAATGGTGCTTTGTTTTTGTTCTTTAAGTCAATGCTTGCCTTGGAGTGTTGTTGGACACGTGTTTGCTGATCGTTTTCTTACTTAATTTTCTCATTTTTACTACGATTTTACGATGGAACAAGATGGTATAACCCCAGTCAATGGGTGGAAAGCATACTATGCAACTACTAGAGCAATTATTAGTGTGAATACTGAATTCTTCAGCATCATCAGAGAGAGATCTCTTCAAGCTATGGCTCGATTATGGCTGAATTCGGACTATGTGAAGTGCATCCATGCCTCTGGCGAACTCTTTTCTGGGTAACAACTTCACATTTCATCCCCTTTGTTTTTGCTTATGAGGGATGCCTTGATATTATCTTGTTTTTACCAGTGCCTTTTATTATGTCATCCTAATATGCATCTAGCACGTTCAGTAATGGTTTTGGTTATGCTTTCTTTTATGGTGTTAGCTGATGGTCTCTATGTTTGAGTATACTAGAGCAATCATGGTGAACACACGTTGGTTCTCATGCAGTTCCTATTGATACTGTTAACATGGTTAACACTTGTAATCCCACAGTATAGCTCTAAGAGGATTTGGATTCTTTTCAGCTTTTTCCCTTTGCTATATATAAAAACGGTAAATGTAATGCCATAGTTTGAGTCTACTCCACACAATTACATTCTTATGCATCAGTGTTCCGGGTTGGGCCATCCTCAAATGGGATATATGTATCTTTTCGGATTTGAGAGAAATCAGTATGAATCATCTATGTTTTGCTTCTTCCAATTGCAGGTACAACGAAGTGATGCAAAGCTGGCAACTTTGTTTCAACTGAGAACAAGGGTTTGACTTTCAGGTCCACACAGTTCGCACTAGGATACTAAGCGACATGGCTTGGGTCACCATCAAAGCATATCTGAACGAGGATGGTGGTCAGTTTCTCATCACGAATGTGTTCGAGTTCCATAATGGTAGGTGGCACATGGTTCATCATCACAGCTCAGTGGTGCTCATCGATGATGTCAATCAACAGGTTGTTGTTCACTGATTATATCCTTATGGTTTCCCTCTTTTCGTTTCTTTTTTAAGAGGACAAAAAAGGGAGGAATCTGCATATTGGAAATTGACTTATTAGATTTATAGTGTTATTATTTAGTTTTAACTACATATACTGAATTTTTTTTTTCTTCAGTTGCTCTTGAATGGTTGAGTATAATTGTTTTTTTTTCCTAATTTTTATTTGGCTTTTGGGATTTAATCAATGGTGAGAAATTGGATACAAAGTATTTTTCAAAATTACTTTTGGACAGTTTGTACAAAACTCAGTACATTGGTGCTGTCTGTTAGGATTGAACCTACTTTGCAATGTCCAAGTATTGACATATTAAATAGAGATCAAATAAATTCATAAAATATACAGTAGTCTTTTGATTAACTAATTTGTAAATTTTGTATTTTATGATATTTACATTTAATCTTGACTAAACTTATAGTAATTGATACAGAAATTCTGCAAAGAAAATTGAGTTTGCTGCCCTCAGAAAAGAAAAGAGAAATCAATAATAATTGTGAGTAGATTCTATTTTTCGGTTCAAAATTTGGTTTAGGCAATTCAGCTCCGTACCGAAATCGTCAACAAACGAAGAAGCTTACTCCGGTTTTAGATATCGGTTCACGTAAGCAAACTTTTTCACTTGGTACGGAGAGCAACGAAGAGTGACCAAATAAATGCCACGTAGGCTCACTGATATGGCCAAACGACACCGTATGAAATCTGTAGCTGGACATTAGCCTAAGAAATCTCCGATTACCCGATTTGGTAAAAACTTATCGAAGAAAAAAATCTGAGAAGTCTCTCCAAAAAAAAAAAAACCCTAATGGAGGAAGAGATGAAGGAGAAGATCAAGAAAACAGTGCTAGAGATACTTAAGGAATCGGACATGGCAGAGATGACAGAGTTCAAAGTCCGTAGACTCGCTTCAGAGAGACTCGGCATCGATCTCTCAGAGAAATCTCACAAGGCACATGTACGAGTCGTCGTGAACTCATTCTGGACGAAGAGAGAGCGAAAGAGTAT
This sequence comes from Cardamine chenopodiifolia, assembly GCA_963922655.1. Classification (NCBI taxonomy): domain Eukaryota; kingdom Viridiplantae; phylum Streptophyta; class Magnoliopsida; order Brassicales; family Brassicaceae; genus Cardamine; species Cardamine chenopodiifolia. Next base: position 2,513,825 of record OZ000490.1, read on the forward strand.
GAAAAAACGGAGGTAGATGAAGAAGAAGATGGAGCTAAAGATGGTCGAATGGGAAACAAAGAGTTCGACGATGACGGCGATCTCATCATTTGTCGGGTTTGATTTCACTGCTCTTTCTCTAATTAAACCCTAAATTTGGCTCGAAATAGGATTAAACTGAATTGATGATTCAATTAGTCGAATGTTGTTTATCAATTCTTACTGTTTTTGTGGTTTATTAGCTTTCGGATAAGAGAAGAGTGACGATTCAAGAATTTAGAGGAAAGACTTTGGTTTCAATTCGAGAGTATTACAAGAAAGATGGCAAAGAGCTTCCTACTTCTAAAGGTACTTTACATTTCAAAACACACACATTTTGAGACTATTGTGCGTCCAAAATGCATCTTTGATTGTGTGTTAATGTGAAAATCCGTCAGATTATATGAACGTTAATTTCCAACGGATTTAGGTGTGTAGGTCGGAAATTGCGATTTCCGACGAATTTCTTTAGTGGCAAATCCGTCACTTATCCGTCGGAAAATCCGTAGGAGTTTTGGAGTGGACTATTGTGTGTCCAGAATGCATCTTTGATTATGTGTTTATGTGAAAATCTTATTATTTCTTTTGACTTGTGCATTAAAGTACGTCTTCGTGTTCACAATATCTGAATTTTAAGTCAAAATGAGGATTGAGAATCCTGATATAGTTTCGGTTTTATCAATATGATAATCGTATTTTGGGTTTGAATTAATACTTAAATCATTTATTCTCTATAGATAGTTAATTACCATTGTCCTCGAACTACTTTTTTTTTCTTCTTTTCTAAATCTATGTCCAGTCTCTGATATATTATAATGTTGTCTAGGAATAAGCTTAACAGATGAACAATGGTCAACCTTCAAGAAAAACATTCCAGCCATCGAGAAAGCTGTCAAGAAAATGGAATCACGTGTCTGAAAAACATCTGATATTCCTCTATAAACATGTGTAAGTGTCTTCTTAATGAGTGCTTCGGATGTTACTGTTTAGTTTTTTCTCTACCTCTCGAATTGGTCGTTTTGTGTTACCTGGAGAACGATCCAGCAAACGACCTATTATCATGAGTAGGAATGTACCTTTACGGTTTTACGGATTCCAACAAAACCAAACCGAAGTAGAAAATAATCTAATTCGGTTTCACTTTTTAACCAACTAAAAATCTAAATCATATTGAACCTATCAAACCAAACCAAATATATAAATAGTTTTGTTTCACTTGTTTCTTTCGAAACGAAAGCTTTTCAAAAAAAAATCTAAACTGAAATGGATTTATTTCTTTATATTTTCCATTTACATTTTTGTACAATACACACTTTGCTTTCAAGGAGTACAAATGGAAACACCGGGAAAAAAAAAAAAAAAAAACAACGGCCACCATAGAACCTAACAAAAGTAATTCTCTTTGATTTCCCGGGAACGAAACGATAAGTTTCTAACTCCGACCATCTCCGAGGCAGAGGTAGAAGAAACTAAAGCTTCTGCAGCAGCAAACCGGAGTTGATCAATCGAAACATGTGTATTACCTTCAACCGCCAAAATCTCTTCAAGTTGCGTACTTCGGATCACCACTTTCGCTTTCCAAACACCGTTTCTTCTTTGCGGCGACACTTGTATCTTTGGCCCACTAACTCTTCTAGGGCTTATTGTACCCTGTCTACCAAGGTACTCTAAAGAATTATCCCCGGTTAATGGCAACGAGCTAAAACTCCGGTTTCTGTAATAGTCTTCCATGACGTTTCAAGAATCTGTCGGGATTACGGTAACTGAATCACCACCATCGGATACTGCTCTTTGAGATCAATTTCCCATTTTTAGAACTAAAATGAAAAAAAGAATCAGAGATTTACTAATTAAAATTTGAGTTTGATTTTATTGTTTTGGGTTCAAGATGGGTTTATTAATACTAAATAGAGAGTAACTCTCAGACAAGAATTGATCCAAGTCCAACAGTGTCTTTGTTGTCTTTTAACTTTATTTTCTAATCACTGCATGTGATACTCCGCGCTGTTTGTATAATAATATCATTTATCCTCATCCTCTAAAACTGGTTTTTTTCTTTAATTCGTCTCTTTTTTTTGTTCTCTTACATTCATGTTGTTTTCTTTGTTAGATAATCATATAAATGCCATCAAATTTTAGTTCCATTTAAAATATGATAATGCATGTATTTAGCAAATTTGTACTCAATATCTTCGGAATAGACCAAGTAATTTTCGTTACACGCACACAGATATATTACTTTAACAAACAAAAAATATACACATATATTTAATATATGCAAACTATAATATGTTAAAATTCTACCATATATAATAGAAGAAATATATGTATATACTTAAGGACATATAAATTTCATATGATCCGTGGGTAGGGCCGACCCTAATCATTTTGATGACTAAAACCAAAAATAATAATATTTTAAACCATTATAAAATATGCTACTTATAGCATTCGAATCTATCAACAAAAAGCCAAAAATCCTATGACTACACCACTATACTGCGTTAAATTTCTCAAAAATGCTATAAATATATATATTTTTGTGGCGCCTAAAACAACAGATTTATGGGTTTTAGTCCAGAATGGGCCATGTCCGTGAAGTTGCACCAATAATGTGTTTGATTCTGTTTATTATTCTTAGGGATATTATTTTTTTGGGTCAACTTAGGGATATTAATTTTATTTGAGGACTATTTGGGGTTAGTAAAGGAATCTCAGAGATGCGATCCCCTGACCTTGTTATTATTTTCTTTCATCAAATATTCACGGGTTGAATAAGATGTGAGAAATCACTCGGTGAACCAGAGGGTTTAATTAATCAAATTTTAATAAAACTACAGATCACTTTCGGCTTCCGTGGGTTATTTTACCTCTTTATTGATTTTTACTGAATCTACACCAATCGATTTCTAAACGATATCCTACATATATTAATTAAAAATACACTAAAAGAAAATATGTGAGGAAAATACATTTTAAAAAAGAGAGCATAAATAAATTACACTGTATTTTCTTTAAAGTAGTATTTATATCTGTTATATTGTTTTCTTCACTATAAATCTCACTGATACGAAATTTATAACTCGAAATCGCACACCATAAAACAAAAACCTAATGCACATATGTTTTTGCAATCCACTACCAACCTTTTTGTATCGGAGTATACGGTATGATTTTGACTGATTTTTTTTCCGATTCGATCCCATTTATTCTTAGTTGACTATGCTTTAAGATCAAACTGTAATCTCAAAATCCTATGACTTAAAATCCTTTACAGTGATTCGTGGTGCAGTAATACAAAAACTTATTATCGCGGCATTTTTTACTTCGAAAACATGATTTGTGCTTTCCACAGTGGTCGTGTTCAGAGCAAAGCCTTCAATATTTGCTCCAAAATTTTGTAAAACCAGATTCACCGGAAACTATATCTAGCAGAAAAAAAAAAAACACTGACAAGAGCAAGATGGATACCACCAATAACTGTAAGGAAACACCACCAACTTTTGGTGTGCACTACTTTTTCGGAGAAAAATACGATTAGAAAACCTCACCGAACGCTTCACATTTTTCCAATGTTTTGAAAACCGGACCGGATTCCAATTTGGTATTGTTATTGTATTGTATAGCTGGTCGTATCGATCTAACCCGGACCATGTTTTGAAAATTATATATATATATATATATAATTATGTTTATGAATATACATTAATATATTAATAAAGATGATTGTAGCATTTCATTTCATGAAATAATAATAATAAAAAAAAGATTCTTTTATTCTCTCATCTTCGCTCATTTCATCTTTTCCAATTTCTTCACTTACTAATATATATTATATCAGATGATGTTATTTATAATACGTTATCAACATAAATAAGCTTTCGATCCACTTTTACCATTTGAGATCTAACAAATTAAGGTTCATGTTTTATTGATTCAATTCATAAATTTATGTTTATATAACATAATATTATAGATATCGTGAAACTATGTTTTATCCGGATTAATCATGATATATGGTACAATATGTCTCCTTCATGATACAATATAAAAGTATATGTTTTTCTGAATTGATCATGATATATGGCAGCTTCCTGAATTCTTATATAAAAATTTATTGCTCTTAAATTATTTTTGTGAATCTATATGTTTAAATATTTAATTTATTTTAAAAATAAATATATGTGTTATATCAAATTTAAAGACATTATAATATGTCTTTAAAATCAAAAATATTTTCTTCTATTAAGAATTTACAAGACATATGTCAATATAATATTAGACAGTGCAAAAATAATTATAAAAGATGAAAAGAATGACATTGAGAGGATGAGAGAATCTTTTCTTCCAATTATTATTTCATGAAATGAAATGTTACATATTTATAGAAGTTGTAACTTAGGGAGAAATTAATTTCTAGATAAACATTAATCTAGATAAGCATTATCTAATCTAGATAGATAAACGCAAACACTATTATCCATAAGCATTATGGATAGTTAAAATCATCTTTATCAATATGCTAATGGGTAATAAAAACATGCTAATGGGTAATCATAAATATAATTATCTATAACATTTCCCTTAATTATTCATTATCTTTTAAAAACTTTATCATAGAAAACCCCATTAAGATAAAAAAAAACTGCTAAAGGTAATGAATAATTAATGAGGAATGTTATGGATAATTATATTTATGATGATCTATTAACATATTGATAATGATGATTATAATTATCCATAAGCATTATGCATAATAGTGTTTGTAATTATCCACCTAGATTAGATCATGCTTATCTAGATTAATGTTTATCTAGAAATTACTTCCTCTCCAAATTACAATTACTATAAATATGTAATATTTCATTTCATGAAATAATAATAAGAAGAATAGATTATTTCATTCTCTCAAAGTCACTTACTTCATCTAATCCAATTTCTTCAGTCTATGTTATTATTTATAAGAAAAACATATTTCAAAAAGTTTTAATATCATTTTATCTGAAAATAAAATAAAACAAAACCATATATTAAATCATTCAAATCCATAGAAAATAAATATAAAATATTATTTTGATTTTTTCTTGAAAATTCAACATGAAACAAATAACCATAGAAATATAATATATCTATGCTGATCACAAAGTATTATCATGAAGAAAAAATAGATATTAAATTTTTAATTCATTAAATAAATAAATAAACTGATATAAATTTTTTTTAATGAAATTTAAGAAAAAAAAATAGAAAAAAAAACTTCATGAAGAAAAAATGATCTTAAAAAAAGATATACAACTATTTTTTCTCAAAAACTTAATTAAAAAAATTCTGACTAAAATTTTGTGAATCTGGTTTTGGTATTTTGACGGATTTTAGGTGGTTTTAACGGTTTTACTCAAATCTGGTTTTTAGACCAATTTGGATTTGACAACATTAGCGATTTCCGTTCAGACCGGCCGGTCCAGTCTGACTTTTAAATCATTGGATTTTCTTATTCTTATTCGGAGAAATCAAACAGGCGAGAAAGAGATATGGTGGGGAAGCATAAGAGAATCGACCGATGAACAATTGTTAAGGTTGAATCGCATCACACTCGTACTTTCTACCACCTCACCCCAGTATAATGGCAAGCTATTGTATAAAATTAATAAATTATAAGGAAAGTAAAAACTTGAAAGAAAAGAAAATGTCAAATGAGGGAAACGATGTTTTAAAAATAAAGAAAAACTCAAAGAGGTGGCGAACTAGCGGTAGTACAAGAGAGTTGGTTTTATTGTGTTTTAAGGTTTAATCTCTCTTTGATACAGATGGTTATTTTTTAAATCGACATATTTAAATTTTGATTCGGGGTATTGGTGGAGATTACAAACAGAAAATCCAGAATTTCCACGGTTTAATAAAAAAACAAAACTAAAAAAAAATCTTGAAGCGACGGATTTTTTCGTCGTTAATATAATTGGGGAATACATATGAAATTTATGAAATCTGTTACAACGTTGTACAAGCAGTTGAACTGAACAGATATGCACTCCCTAAAAGTTTTGTAACATCAAATAACTGAATTTGAAGGTTCTACATCGAAGTTTAGAGAAAGATTAAGTGAACTAAAGATTCAAATATAACAAAATGTGTAAAATATTTAGAGAATTCAGCTATACGTATGTCAATCACAAATATAATATTTGGTTATATGCTATTCAAAAGAAGAAGAAAAAACACACAAACAAAAACAAAAAAAGTTCAATTACGAGGACGAGTGTTCTCAGTAGTCCCACCAATGTCTGACATAACTTTAACGACATCACTTGTTGATGTTTCAAGCTTCTTTTTGCTATACAAAACCATGTAGCCAAGTCCACCGATTATAACCGCTCCAACCGCTGCTGCTCTCACCGGACATATCCCTAACGATCGCCGTTGGCTCAACACTTCACTCGACTGCTTTGCTGCTTGTTCTGGTCCCGCCATATCTCTTCTGTATCTATGTATATTCTTGTGTCTTTCTCTATAAAAGTAAATTTAAATCTCCCTTTCAAGTTTAACTTCTTCAACTACTTCTTTAGTGTTGTTGAAAATTTGGAATATTTGTAGAAGAGATTTGTGGTTGTATATTATGGTCAACTCTACTCGTAGGACATACTAAAAACTCGCTCTTTTGCTACGTTTTTGTTCTTGCTTTTATCTATGTTTAGCTTCATAATAAAATCTGTAAATATGTCTTTAGAAATGTTTTAAGAAAAAAATTCCATAATTTATTTTAAGACAACTTTCATGCCATGGTACATTAAGAGAGTTTCGTGGAACTAATTATTTGTGTTATGTATTTAGTATACAAAGTTAATGAACCATTCACCTTTTTTTATTAGGGGTGGGCAATCGGGTATCGAATTCAAGTTCGGGTAAAATCTGATCAGGTTCGGGTTTTTGGATTCAAGAATTTACAATCCAATTGAATATTTTATCGGGTTCGGATTTGGTTTGGGTTCAGTTCGCAAAAAACTTTTCGGATTCGAGTCAGGTTCGGATTTCAGATTTAAAACCCAAAAAATTCGGAGGGTCACTCATCTGACGAGTCAATAAGCAACCGCTTGTGCGGACGGATGAGGTTTCGTACAACATAAATTAAATGGCGGAGGCCTAGACGAAACAAAAATGGGACCTATGTAAAAGATTTTATTTTATTATATTTAATTTAGTTTATATATATTTATCTTAATTTATAGAATTTCTAAAAATATTTATCTATTTTCTGTTATTGAAATACACAAAAATATTTTAGATATGATTAAATATATTTTATTTGATAGGATATACACACTATTTTTATTTTAACAATATTCTTAATCCTAAAAAAAGGCTTAAAAGTAGGTCCCACAAAAATGGGATTCGTAAGCGAATGTTTCACCCTCCTATACTCTCCGCCGGTGATGTTGCTGCAACTCAGATAAAAAAATAATAATTTCAGATATAAACTACAATAACTACAACCTCAGTTGTGTATTTGAATGACTAATTGTGTATACTTTACAAGTCTAAAATATATTGTGTATTCAATTATGCTTTACAAGTCGAAAATATTAAAATTCCGGAGTTACCTTTCATTGAAACAGACTCCATTTTGTGGTTTTTGCTGAGATCAAATTCTGGAGGTATTTTTGTTAAAGACATTTGACGTTTGCGAGTTATTATCAGAACATGTTTCTATAACATTTGGTCTCTGAAGAATGCAAAGTATCTGATTTACTGCAAGGAAAAGAAAAAAGCTTGGTTAATGATTCTCATGAATTGGTATTATGAAGAAACCACTTGTGGAGAAGAACATAAACATTTAAATGAACATTTGACTTACCATCACGTAAAGGCTTGTGTAGAGGAACGTCCTTTCTTAACTTATCATTCTCTAACCTTGAATCTGCACAATCACACAGTACCATTTTAGGAGGAGAGAGGTAAGTCAGTTTTAACAAAATTTCAGATCCAACACCAATTTTAGCAGACCGACTGAAGCAATTCTCACATTAAGGATTGGTTTGATGATGAATGTGGTTTAACAAGCATGAGTTCTACAATTCAATTCAAATCTACTGAACGGTTTCTTAAAGAATTCAAAATCTTAGACTAAGGGATCTGTATTAACAAACAAAAAAAGACTGTCTGCAAGAACAGTAACCAAACTGAAGAAATGCTCCAATTACCACAATTGTGAAAGGAAAAAAATGTGGTGGGTAAAAATCCCAGATCTTACCATCAAAAGGGTCATTGACGTTGATCAAGGGGTGGTTATTGCGTTCTTTATTAGCTGAGCCAAGAGGTACAGTGCCTGCATAGCATGCACAAAGTCAATAAATACGCATAAGGATGTGTTTCAATCTTAACGACTAAATAGTAAACAGAGTAAAAACACATGAAAAGAGTATTATATCCCTAACATGAACTTTGTTAATCACATAATTTGAAGAATTCTGTTTTTTCTCCATCTTATTGGAGTTACCAGATACAAAAGATGTCTAAAAATTCCAGAAGATCTTTGACAATAAAGTGTCAATCTAATTCAACAAGAGGGTACATGACTAAAACGATTTAAATATACCGAGTTCAGGACTGAAACATAGCATGATTTTCACTATATCATCCATTGGTGTGATTGATATATTTTGATATCTACCACCACTTGAATGTGTTAACGACCTTACAATATGCCAGATAAAATGGACACAGTTCAGCTATAGGTGGATGCAGCATCAATTTTGAATTTACCGAAATGCCAAACTTCAGCTATGAAAAGGTTCGACATTCTGTTCACCAAATAGATAACTGCATAATCATTACAAAGAAAGGAAAAGAAAGCATCTAACCTTTTGTAATTGGCTTTATAGTGTCTGGACTTAGTGCCACATACTTATGCAATTCTCTCTTTTGGAATACTGAAATTGTAGAAGAAAAATATTAATAGCCTGCAGCGGTTGATTATCACGCTCCACAAGATTTAGACAAATAAAAGCACCAAGAATTACAGTACACTGATTCAAAGGTATCAACGCAACTAAACTCACCTCTGATCATTTTGTGAGATGGGCTGAGACTTTTTGACGAAAATTTATTCACAAGGTTTGGTTTCTTCTCTTCTGTCAAGAATAAAAAGGGAAATAAGTATAATAGTTTTTTCAAGAAGAAACACTTTCCTGAGAAAATTCTCAGAGTTGGAATCGTACCACAATGAAGAGAACTTTTCTTGAAATTTGGCCTGAGCACTGCAAATGGTTTGCGCACACGCCCTTGATCACTTGGTTCAACCTTTATATCATTTGAAGCCTTACTTCCTTCCTTAGGTTCGCATATATCTACAAGATATGCTTGAAATGTGAATGTTTCACCCGAGCTCACAACTTCGTCTGCCTTTAACATCCTACTTTCAAGTAGATTATCGGCCTCATCATAAAGCATCACCTGGTTTACAATGCACTAGGTTAGCTCTGAGATCTACTAAACAGAAGAGCACAGTATTCCCATAAACAAATTTATCAAATTTGAGGTAGTGATTCAATACAAAAAAAGTTATTGTATAGGAGTTCTTTTGTGAAATGAAAACTAATCTGAATATCAATTCTGTTCAATGTTACTGATCTACAATTGCCACTAAACCAGCATACGCTTGAAAGAACCTATAAAGGAATCAACAAGATCATGCAGGATTAGACAATCGACGAAAAAAGCTTCAGATCTGCACAAATCACTCGAATCATGGAAACCAAATCCCAAATCCAAATCTAAAAGCTCCACAGCAGCTCAAATTCGATAATCAATTAAACATGGAAACCAAATCAAAGCATAATTTCAATTAAGTGAAGCTTCGTATCATTATCTTCACTAATCAACAATGACAAATCAAAGGCCAAATCCACATAACGAACTCAAAACACCATCTCGGAACAACAAGGGTTAGGGATAATCACCGTTTACAATTCAAAATTTAAGAACTAGGTTAAGAATCAACGAAAGTATTAGAAATCCAGATAATCAGGTGGATTTAAACGAATAATCGCAATCGAAGAGTGAAGAAGAACCTTTCTTCTGGTGATTTCCAAATCGAGGAAGCCATCGTGGTAGACCTTTCGCTTCTGCTTGATGTGCTTTGTATACATCGCAATCCATCTCTTCTTCTCCACCATTTTTTCTTCTTACTCCGAGGAGAGAATCGCGTTTTCCCTGTTTGATTTCAAAATTTGACTGGACACTTACTTCAAAAGAGATTCGCTCCTATGCTTTTGAGACTGGAGAATCAATTGTTCAATTGCTTTACGCATGAAAATTTAATTTGAACTGATCAAATTACGATTTTACTTTTTTAATGAAATAGATTATCAATAAAATCCGGTTATATAATTGAAAAATTGTATGTGATATAAGAAAAATGCGGTATCTCAAATGGTTTAAACATTTTTCGTGCACCTATAATTCGATTTTGCTATTTGTGCACAATTATAATATAACTGGTATAACTAATATAAATTGATACAATTGTGTATTTAATACAACATAGTACAAATTGGTAAAACTGTGTACGCTTATTTGTACTATCTAAATATATATACTTGTAATTGTAAACAAAGGATTCGAGTCTTATCTTCGTATTGATACTATTATATTCTAATTTTTCTTTAAAAAGAAAATGAGGGTAAATGATTTTTACATATTGTTTTTTTTAAAGGATAGTTAAGATTAAAGAGAGTTAGATAAGAAAATGAGAAGAAAGAAATAGTCAATTGAGATTAAGGCTCGAGTGGTGAAAATGACCGATAAGACGATTGGTTCATTTTATTTTGGACCCTCATAATCTTAAATGGTTTAACATTAGACTGCAATATTTTAAAAAATTCATCATTCCTCTTAATAACGAATAACGAAATTACCTTAAGGCACTCAAAATTTACGCCAATCAAATACATTGATATCATAAAGAGTTATAAGATACAAAGACATTTTCAATACAATTGTTTCGATGAAGGAGTGGAGAGCAACCCTGCTAACCATACAGAAGCCTTACAAGCTAACAAATGAAATATATTATTTTCTCTTTTCACATACTCTAGAAGTGAAAAATAATATTAATTCAAATGTTGTTGGTGATGAATATGAACCTTGTCTTCTCCTTAAAACCAAAATACTTGATAGATCGGGCAATGACTCTGTGTCGAGAATGATAGAAGGACACAATCACAATATTGGTCGCATTTTATTGAATTTGTAATGGACGATGCATCTTCATCTTCAGATATTCGTTTTCTCCATGGCGGTTTCCATGGCAGTTGTTTCCACAATAACGCAGTGAGAATTTTGACAAACTTCTTTATAACTTCTTTCTCTCTAAAAAAAAATTCTTCTCAAAAGTGATCTTCTAAATCAATCTTTCTTCTTTGTTTTTCTATAAATTCACCGGTCGACGTCGGCCGTACTCTTTCTAATTATATTATAAAATTTATCTATAAAAAACCTTCAATATTAGGAGACGGCAAATTAGAAAGGCACGAGTGTGAGCAACTTTTTGGATGATTGTTTTTCTCCTCTTCACGGTTTTCCGGTATCGGCGATATGTCTGTGATCTTGCCTATGAGTGCGATATTCTCTTTCACACCATAATTGGTTGGGTTGATGTCTTTTCGACGTGTCTCTTCAACACGCTGTGTCTGTTCATGTATTTTTCACTCTAGTTTTTTGTGTTAGTTATTTTATGTCTCTCTTCGTAGAGTTTGATTCCGGTGAAGTTCTTATTCGTGGTGTTTCTGCCGGTTATTTCTGTTGATTTGTTAAAGTTTAGGCGAAAGACAAATTCATACAGAGACAACCATTGGTTATGGAGTTTGAAGTTTTCATGCAATGGTGTTTTGAGATTTACGAAATTCTTATAGTGTATCATAGTTGGGTGATAGCCAAGAATCGCAATTGTTGAGTTCGAATATGGAGAAGGAATTTAACAGATTTGTTAATCTGTTAGCGAGTAAGGCTTCTAAGTTGAAGCATCTTCAATTTTGTTTTTTATGTTGTATCGTTTTTTAACCTTTTTGTTTAGAGTATAGTTAAATAAATACTATCTTTGATCAAAATGATAATAATACTTAGACGTTCAAAATAATAATAATAAAGTAGTGAGAATTTCATCATAAACTTTAACTACCAGATCGAAACCATCCGAAGTTATATCAAACGGAAAGAGACCGCCAAAAACTTCATTTCTGACGAAAAAAATCAAAAATTGTCATCAACTTGAGAAGATGCCGAAAAGATAAAACTGGCACAAGATGAAAAATTATGCACAATGGCTTTGATTTATTTTTTTTCTTTTGTGTCGTCAATGATATTTCAAAGTCAAAACTGAGTATAAGGATCAAACGACCCAATAACAGAGTAACAGAACTGAAGCTCAAAAACAGAGCACTGATAAAACGACAAAGCTTCAACTCCAACTTTTTTTATAAGAATGAAAGAGTTTTTTCAACTCCAACTTTTTTCGAAGATTCGAGAATGCAGCCAGGCCGGTCCGCTGATGGAGAGATACGATCGAAAGCGTCCCTCACAAGTCACACTCTTGGCGATGTCTCTAATAATGGGATTAGCTTTAGGCATTGCCTATAAAAACATGTGACTACGAACACCATTAAAAAGACGATAAATGTGATCCAAATAAGAACGGTTTTGATTTAATCTAAAACTAAATTCCCGGGGTTGTATAAAAGTAGAATAATTTAAGCAATAAAAATATTTTTAGTGGTCAACCAAGATTAAAATCGGATTATGAACACACGAATCATAAACACTCGGTTAACCAAAATGAATCATTTAACCACTAGATTACCATGAATTGGTTGTCCAATAAATCTATCGTGGAATTATGTGGAAAGAGATTGGAAAGTTGTAAATTTCATATAAAGCTTCTACGTTTTTAACGACAGTCGTAAATCCATAGTACTTGATTAAAAGAATTGAAAGTCACATTTGTTCCAGTAAAAAGACTTCTACATGAATCACCAAAATGTATATGGTTACACAAACATTCATCAAAAGAAATATAATTATTGAAAAAAGGTTTTGAATTAAAGAAACTCTCAAACTCAAACAAACAGCTCACCATCTTGGCAGTATTTCACCAAACTCAAATAATAACACTATACATGGAAATTAACTCATCAACCTCAGATTTATGATACAGAAAATAGATTAGATAAAAAAATATTAATAAATATAATATTGGATATATATGTGGATGATTTATTATATATGGTTATTACTTCTTTCTTAGAACTTGAAGCCGATGCTTGGCCATTTCTTAGCAGAAGTCTCTTTCTTGGGAGGTATTGCGTTTGGATCGATCAGATTCTGGAGCGATTTGGCTTTGTGGTTCCGTGACCGTCCCGCTTCTTTCAAAAGCTCGGCTAAACGCTTCTTCTCGTCCTCACAATCTGGATTCGCAATCCCGAGCTTCTCCTCTCTTAGCTTCAGAACCTGCTCCAATATCTCAATAGCATCCTCTATCCTGCAAATTACATAGCCATCACAAATACGAAAGTCATTAATTTTTTTTGCCTAGTTTTCATTAAGGATCCCTAATCTGGTTTAACCGATCTAATCTGGTTTCACTAGTAGTGCCCAACTCAAAACCAGTTGGGCACTCCTAGTTTTCATATCATATTAACCGAGTTTTGATTCCGGTTCAGGTAAAGATTCCGATCAAGTTTAACCCAAATCCGTTGTGATTCTGGTTTTGGTAAATCAGCAGATCATCTGTGTTATGTCAGATAGTTTTTTAAGACATTACCTTCCCATGGCATCATAGGTAGCAGCCAGATTGCTGTAAACACCAAGAGTGTCTTGATCGCACGGTCCACGTTCTAGTTCAAGAATCACTCTTGCTTCTTCAAACAGCTCACCCGCCTCATCAATCTTGAAAAGCTGAACGCAGGCTAGTCCCATCTGGTTTAATACAACTCCGAAGAAGGCAGATTTCTCACCCGCTGCCCGCAGCTTTGTCACAGCACTCTCAAATACGTTTCTTGCCTCCTCGTACCTCCCCAACGTGTAATACATAACTCCCATCCTTGCCTCTAACCCTGCAAGTATTTACATACAAAGCCAAAGAAATGTAAAGACTCATAATTAATATCCCTAACAAACTAATAAATTAGCGTCTTGGGTAAACCTAAAACAGGTAGATTTAAGCCAATTTCAGCAGCAAAACCAGTAAAGTTAATTCAGTGGCTTTTACTTACATGCTTGACAACACAAAGATCAGTACTTTAACATTTTAATTTGAGACCAAAATCACACTATTTCAAAGACACTGCATAGCAATCCAGCTAAAAGAACATTCAAGGTTTTGATCTATTTTTTTACCCGCAATGGCGCTCTGCTGTCCTGGTTTATCCTCAAGCAATTTCATTGACTTCTGAAGTAGCTTCAATGCTTCCTCAGCTTCATCCACAGACTCATATATCGCAGAAATCTCGGTTAATCCACCAGCAATCTCCTCCACAGTTGTCCCAGGCACTGGCTTACTGTATATCCTCAACGCGTTCTCACAGTAGGACTTAGACTCACGGAGTTTCCCTGTCCTATGGTAAAGCTCAGCTAATCTGACAAACACTGATGCAACTGTCGGATGAGTCTCGCCTTTAGACGACTTGAACACAGTGAGAGCCTTCTGATAAGAGAACACAGCTTCATCAAACCGACACAGTGCCATATAGATATTCCCAATGCTGACATCAATCGACGCAACCTCGGATTCTTGCCCGCTCGCAATCATGGCCATACTAGCAAGAACAAGGTGCTCAAGAGCGTTTTCGTAATCTCCTTTAGCCTCACAGATGATTGCCATCAGTCTTCTATCAGCTGCCTCCTCCAGTGAAGCCGGTTCACTATGTGCACGGTGGATTTCTAAAGTTTTCTTGCATAACTCTTCCGCTTTATTGAATTGCATTGCCTGAACATAAGCTTCTGCTAAGTACCTGAAATTATTGGGAGTGCTTCAGAAACCAAACATAGGACCGGTTCATCAAAGTCTAATGCAAACCAATCCTGAACCGGAACAATGTATCCTAAACCATAAAATTCTGAATCTCACTAATTTTTAATTTGAGTTTGCAGATACACTTAGATCTAACGAAAATAGTAGCTTTCAGTAAATCGTAAACTAATACTGACACTAAACTAATTGTTGTTATTAAGAATCTAAAGAGTTTAAATATCCTTAATGATTAAGAGCAAAATCAAGAAATGAGAACCTGCAAGTTTCACCAACTCGTGGATCCGTATCGCCAAGAGTCTGGATCTGGATCTTAAGACCTTCCTCATAACAAGCAATAGATCTATCGATCTGACCTAGCATCGACAACGTATCACCAAGTTGCATATGACCAGAAAACGCAGCTAGAGAGTGGTCAGGGCCACAGGTCGGGTCAGGGACTTGGATAGCTCGTTCAAGCGGCGGTACAGCTTCATCGAATCGACCGAGACTACAGTAAATAGCAGCGAGCACGTGAAGACTCATAGCAAGGTCAAGAACAGGACCACCATCGCTTCCGCCGGGAATAGGTGGAGCAACGGCGGCGCAACAGCGTTCAAATGATTTTGTAGCGCGGATCGCGTAGTCTAATGCTTTGTTAGGACCTTCACCTGAAGCAATGGCGTCACGAGCTAATTTGAGAAGGAAAGGACCGAGATCTGGATTATCTAGAGATGGATCGTCGACGTCGACTACTACGGCGGCGGAGGAAACGCTTGGGGAATCTTTTTTTCCGCTGGATCGACCTGGTGAAGGTTTGGATCGAGATGGAGTTGAGGAAGGAGTCTTCTTCATCGGGGTCCGGGGCGGGTTTGAGAGAGGTTGCGTGTCAGGCACGGCCACGCGTAGCGGTGGCGCATCGGCCGGAGTTTTAACTGATACAAGACCTGGCATTGCTGGCATGAATGTATATGTGTGTTTGTGTGAGAGAAAGAGAGAGAGAGAGTTAGAGTTATGGCGGATTTGGTTTTGGATCGAATTTGAGAGCCACGTGGAGAAGTAGACGAGTTAGTCATTGAAAGGGGTAAGGGTAACTTCGTAATTAAATGTCAGATTGGAGGACGTAACGGTCATATGGTTGGGAAATATTGGGTTCTTTATTTACTACAAGTTGATTTTTGATTTTTAAAGATTATTTCATTTATTTGATATCTCGTCCCGAGTTTAACTTAGAGTTCGGGAAAAAAACCGAATCCAAATAGTTGTATTCGAGTTCGATTTGAAAAGTTATATAAATCTGAACTTAAATCTTGTAAATTATTTTATTAGAGAGTAAATATCTAAATTCAAAAATCTAAATT
Organism: Cardamine chenopodiifolia; assembly: GCA_963922655.1. Taxonomy (NCBI): domain Eukaryota; kingdom Viridiplantae; phylum Streptophyta; class Magnoliopsida; order Brassicales; family Brassicaceae; genus Cardamine; species Cardamine chenopodiifolia. Next base: position 2,530,199 of record OZ000490.1, read on the forward strand.
CGAATTCGATCTGAACCCGAAGGTATCCAAAAATCCAAACATACATAACTATTATGGGAAAATATCCTAATTTGAAGATCATACCTTATAAATGTGAATTTTGTATGTGTAACATATACAAACTCGATCTAAATCCGAACCAGAAAACTCAAAAAAACCCAAAAATCTTGCAAAAATCGAAACCCAAAATTTTTAACTTTTTATAGATTTTAAATCTGAAAATCGAACCGACCTGAACCCGACAAGATCCGAACCGAACCCGATCCGGAATTTCAAAATTATTCCATTAGAGAGTAAATACATAAACCCAAAAACTCGAATCCGAACCTAAAATCCAAATACCCAGCCCTAATTCTACTATTACATATAGGGTTGTCTTAAAACTTTATTTTTGTTTTACAAAAATTGTTGTTTCATGCTTTAATAAATTTTTAAAATAAATTTCAGTTTTATTCTAGTTAGCATATTAATTAGAAAAATACCATATTTAATATATTAATAAAAATTTATATCTTTTCTGTTAATATTTTCTAATGGTCAATGATCACAACCATAAGAGATTAAAATATACAATAAAATGTGAGCTAAAAAGAAAAACAAAAATACACAATTATACTATTGAAAAAAACAATCAAAAAATGAAGACAGTAAAACAGTAAAATAAAATAGTACTATTTTTATTGGATATCAGTTTGGTCATTGTGATGATGTGTCATATTGGTAATAGGTAACTAGATAGTAATCCGCGCTATACAGCACGGAGAAATATGTGCTTCATATTTTGATAATTTATATAATCATAAAGTATTATTAGTGTTTTTAGATTAGATTTATTTTATATTTTTAACATGTATCTTATTTATTACTGTTATATACGGTTTGTGTTATGTTAATTAATATTGACATGTTACATTGTTATGGATCAATATTTTATGCGGAATCTAGATCCTCAGTGTCCGCACGTTTTAACATGTTCCTAAATTTTTTAAGTCATATAGCTATACTCTTCATTTTTTGTCGGATAATGTTTAGCCACCTAATTAACCTCAAAATAGTGATTAATAGATAAATAGACATGATTTTTAAAGTTTAAAACATTTTTTCTCACCATATCATCGACCAAATGGAGAAATTGGGTAAAGAGCAAACATTAATCACTAAACCAACAATTTGGTTTCGCTGATATTGACAACGAAAATATTTATCCATTTTTACAGTCTATTTTGTCCCTATGCGCATCCTCCACATTCATATGGCAGATGCATTTAAATTGGTGGATCCACTAAATGAAATAAGTAATAAAATATCTCATTCATGTCTCCCGCGCTGTGTACCTATCATTGTCTTATCCCCTATTTATAGAGTAATTATAATCGGATTTTATGATTGTAAATAAATATATAAAAAGGATGATCTTTTTGATTATAAATGTATTGATAACATTAAAATAATATTTAAAAATCCAGTTGAAGAAGGAAAGATATTGAAATGTGGTAAAATATTGATCAGATTTAAAAGACTCATGTGCATGCTTCTAACGGGGTCACATTTACACCTAATTGGATTTTTTAGTTCCGTGTGTTTTTCTATTGCTTCATATTTTTGAACTATATTATCCTTTGATCGTTTTTCTTGTTTTGTCTTGAAATTAATTTACCTAAATAGTATTTTATGTAATATAATACATAAAAGTTGGTTATTTTCTTTTCAATATTTCTCAAATAATAGTATATAAATTATAGTTTATATTAATAGTAATAAGATGCAAATTATAAGATCTTTTAAATTATGGCACTACCAACTAAATCATCCATGTATTCTTGAACATTTTATAACAAACCCGTAGCTTAACATGTAACTTTGTTATATTTTAAATGTTATCATATATTAGAAAAATAATACTAATATATAAACATGTAATCAAAATATGATTTATTTTTTCAAGATATTTATTCAAAATGACACAAATTAAAAAAAAAAATTCAAAAGTATCATTTATCTGTTCATCAAAACTGTGGATCACAAAAATCACATTTTATATATGAAAAAGGATTTTCTGTCAAAAAATAATAGATATATATATATAATATTTTTTATTTAAACATTATAATATTTTACGATTTGGAATTTTTTCTCCCCCTGCGTTTTACCATTATCAAATTTTTTTTATCTCAATCAAGATTACCACTCTTTTTTTTTGTTAAAACCCAACTTTTCTTTTCCCAATTATATGAATTTTTTTAATGTGGTTATGTTATTTTGCCTACAAGTAAAAATTGATAAGACTTTTGTTTCTAAAAAAACTCTTTGATGTCTGCTCGTGGTGGAGAAAAAAAGGACAACGAAGTGTCAGGAAACAAAAGCTGGAGATGAATCAGATAAAAATATACTACGCCTTGCATTGAGAAACTTTTATTAATTTTTTCTTATATTAAACATGTTATTATATATATTTTTCTACTTTTTATCACTAAAATGTTATTAAAGATTATAATAACATCTATATAATATATGGTACTTAATACTAATGTATAATAATGTACAATAATTATGTATTAAAATTAATATAATTGGAGATTAATTGTATAAAAATAAATTTGTATTCAGATCATAATATGTATCACAACATTATGTACTTTATGTGTATAAAATATAAATGTGACATTTGGTTAATAAAATTTTAGTTGTGGCATATAATATTTTTAATGGAATTTTCTGTAATAGTTACATCATAATTGTGACATTTTATAGTTTATGTGTATAAAATATAAATGTGACATTTGGTTATTGACATTTTAATTTTTTAAATTATAAATATGAATTAATCTTATTAATTTTGTTTATATAATATTTTCTTTTCTTTTTATAGTTTTTGTTTCATCATTTTAATGATGAAACACACAACTTTATAATAATGAATGTGATATCAGATTGGGAAATTTAAATAAAATTATTTAAAAAGCTATAAATATAAACATAAACTATTGGAAATGAATTATAAAATTGTTAATTATATATAATTAAATATAATTAAATATAAAAAGATATTTATATATATAATTAATCACATATTTCTTGTATTTCAAATTTTATATTTGATTTTACTATGTTAAATAATTAATCACACATATATAATGAACTTTCTTTAATAATTTTACTTGTAACACTATTTTTAATCTAAACTTTATATGCACATATCCATAAAGATATTAAATGTGGAGAAATATTTTTATTTTGCAAATTTAATAATATTATAATTATTTATTATAATTAATGTATAGTATATAAAAATCATAATCTGTACATAAAAACAGATTTTGTTAATTGTGTGAATGTTAAATATATTATTAATTGGATTATGGTAATTTAATCTGATAAAAAAAAATTGAACCAATTTATTTTCAACCAATTATTTATTATTTTTTGATGATATTTTATATAATACACCATATCATAATTGATTAATTAATAATATAGAAATCACTAATCACCGTCAAAATATAATAATAATAATAGAGAATCACTAATCACCGTAACAAAAAAGATTTCTCTCACAAATTGTTCCAACTATTATAATAATGCCACGTGGAAAAGACCGGAAAGATAGAGTCGTACCAGCTATTAAACAACAACTTAAAAAGTCTTAAAATGTCAGCTTGGTATTTTGCTAATTATCGACCAACAAATAAATAAAGACGTTTATCTATTAAACAATAAATAAGTAGAAAGATAATAGAAAGAGAACCGAAACAGCTCCTTTGTGTTGTGTCAATCCATACAACATGTGATAAGATACCCTTGACGGTCTATGTCACCGTAATTAGGAGCAAACTTTTATATCATTCTAATTTATATTCTTAAGATATATTTAATTATCACTATCACTTTAAATAATAATCCATTCATATAATTGCATTATTTGGAAAATTGTTTGGAACCGTTTCACGTTGATTGAAATGTAAGTGATATGCAAAACACGAGCGAAATACTAGACACAAGTGACATACTTGATATAAGTGATGTATTTAACATAAGTGTCTGAGCTTGACACTAGTGTCACACTATAAAACTTATGAACAAACCAAACCTACTTCAAAGTTAATGGGCATTAAGTCAACGATGATACGCCAAATCCTAAAGGAAATAATACACAGAAACAGCATAATACCCGAATAAAAGGAAAAGAAAAAAGTAATCGTCACGATTTTTGTTTTTAAAATGAATTAATGTGTATTTGGTGATACATCACCCTATTTCTAAAAGGTTAGGTCGATTAAACAAAACACTATAAATAACCCTTGAAAAGAAGAAGAGGGGACACAAAAATATTAACCTAAAAACTTTATAAATTTTCTTTTTGCTTTATGTTTTAGTGTTTTAGTTTTGGATTTACCCATCTCTACGGACAAGCGTATAATAAAATAGGAGTTTTATGAAAATCCTAAAAACCACCGGCTCACATGAATTTCTAAAGAAAAGTAACTTTTTACTAAGAATAAGTGACCATAGTCACTACAAAAAACTCATTGGTAACGTCTCCTAACAAAAACACTAAGAATAGCCAATGTAAAGATAATAGTACACACTACTAACCCAATATGGAAGCAGCAACACACACTATCGACAAACAATGACAGACAATGTGGGCTAAATCAATGTTGGAGCATCAACATATACTATTTAAGGGTACTAACCTTTTGAGGAGGCATTCACATAAAAATCGCATAATGCTTACTCAATGAGGAAAAAACATCGCATACTATTAATGAATGTTAACCTTTTAAGGAGGCATTCACACAAATAATTGTGAATTGTTTATCCAATGTGGAAGCAACAACATATTATATTTATGGATGCTAACCTTTCGAAGAGGAATTCGTATAAACAATCGTGTATTGCTTAGCCAATGAGAGAACAACATCACATACTATTAATGGATGCTAACCTTTTGTTGAGACATTCACATAAATTTTTGCGGGCTGCTCACCCAATGAGGAAACAACAACGCATTATATCTATGGATGCTAATCTTTCGAGGAGGCATTTGTATAACCAATCGCATATTGCTTACCCAATGAGGGAGCAACATCACATAATATTAAAAGATGACAACCTTTCGATGAGGCATTCTCATAAATAACTATAGATTGTTCACCCAATGTGAAAGCAGCAACGCATTATATTTACGGATGTTAACCTTGCCAGAAGGTATTCATATAAATAATCGTGTATTTCTTACCCAATGAGGAAGTAACATCACATATTATTAAAAAGATGCTAATTTTTTGAGGAGGCATCGCCTATTGTTACCTAATGAGGAAGCATCAAACGCATACTATTAAAACATGCTTATCTTCCGAAGAGCTATCCGCATAAATTATCGCGGACTGATCACCCAATATGGAAGCAGTAACGCGTGCACTAAGAGGCATGACCTCCAAAAATCAAGTTGAGAATCAATGTCACTATGAAAGACCAGTGACAACTTGTGTCACTTAAAAAATATAAGAGGCATGACCTCTGAAAATCAATGTCATGATCACGATAATGTGAAGAAACACATAATTTCTAGCAAAAGTCACAATCCTTCCACTCAGGGGCAAGACCTCCTCTACAAATTATAGTTATCAGGACAAAAGTAGAATGACATTCCTAATAAAACCCCGACATTTTTTGCATTATCCAAAAAACAAGAAGCATTAACAAATGAAATCTTATTATAGGAGAAAGTGTGTTTGTCATCTCTCTATGGGTGGTCACACAGATAAAGAAAAGATTAATTAAAAAACGTATCAAAAAATATAAAGAAGGTAATACGCGTTATTTGAATCATATGTTTATCTGCTATTGTTTGAATCCTATAGATTTAATAAAGAATGAATGACACCCTTTACGAAAGACAAACAATAATATAAAAACAAAGAAACATATATATGTCATTATCTCCCTATGGATTCCACATATGAGTGACACCACACTTTTCACAGGATTAAGGAAAAACAAAAGGGATGATAGGCAAATGATAAACACAAAGACTGACAAAGTTATGAAAAAATAGCGTTGAGCGAACAACGACAAAGACATTGTATCAAAGCAATGTTATCGAAAAACGGCCGACGATCACATACGTTAATGTCTTTGCAGATTCTAAACAAAAAGAGGAAAAGAACTCCAAGAGGCAAATCAAAGAAAATATGATAGAATAACTCCTCAATCTGAAATAGGGGCAGAAGCAGTGTCTCCACACAATGTGAAAGAATTATGGAGCACTTGTGTAGTTTTATCTTCATAGTTGGCCTCTATTATCAACATCTCTTTTGGCTTTATGAGAAAAGCTGAGTTTTGCTATACTAACAAGTGGACGTCTTATGATAACAAGTGGTGCAAAAGCTCCATAGGCGAACAATCTCACAGTAGAGCGGTAACCTTTGGAGTAAAAGGTAAGTAATTTATTATTTGAGGTGGTAAGCTGTTGAAGTTAGATTGGCATGCGATGTTGATTTTTCTAAGTAGAAAGTGTAGAGTAATTGACGCAAGATAATTTCATTATCCATTGAATCTACTACTCTCCAAATTCTAAAAATAGAAATTGGAGAGTTTGAGGTAAGTTGTTGGAACAAGTAAATTCATTCACTGGTAACACGCCTCACGCTGCTTGAAATGTAAACGATGCGCTAGACACGAGTGACGCGCTAGACACGAGCAACATGCTTGATATAAACGACACATTTGACACAAGCGTCGTGCTTGACACAAGCAACACACTTGACACAAACAACACACTTAACAGAAGTGACATACTTGGTACACGCGACACACTTTATAAAACTTATGAACAAACCTACTTGAAAGTCAATGGGCTTTGAGTCAACAACGACACTCCTAATCCTAAGAAAAATAATACATAGAAGTGGCATAATATCCGAATAAAAATAAAAAGAAGAGGTAACCGTTACGACTTCCGTTTCCTAAGGAAACTAATTTTATATGGTGACATGTCACCCCTTCTTAAGGGATTAGGTCAGTCGAACAAAATACTATAAATAGAAGGACCCTTGAAGAGAGGAGGGGAAATGAAAAACATTAACCTAAAAACCCTAGAAGCAATGTTCAAAATTATGGCTTGTATGACCGTATATACAACGTATGTAAGGCCTGTATTTATGTTGTACATTAAGCTTGTGCAGTGAAAACATTACGACCGTATAAAAATGTATATACGAAACCGTATATACAGTTTCCGTTTTTTATTTTGTAAGATTTTTTAACAAAACTACGTAGTTTTGTTTTGCTTTTAAGAAAAATTTAACCCTAAAAAGGTAACTGGGAGATAACCTAGTTAATCGTTCCCAAAACTTCTTTTCTCTAAGTCTTAACATGAACTTTTCATCTCATACTCTCTAATTTCTCATTCACCATCTTCTTCCACTTTGTACTCTTTAATACTCATGGGTTTTTATTCACTAATGCTCTGTTTTATGCTTTAAACTTTGTTTTTATTGTTTTTATTTTTGTGTAGTTCTTTCTATCGTTGATTGATTTTTGGAAATGAATTTATAATTTTCAAACATGATCATGTTCTCTTTGTATATAGTGTTGAATTTTGTTAATTTAGACATTTGGAGTTGGAAGATACGTCACTCAAACTAAGTGTCTTGATCATTCATTTTGTACTAAGTGTAATGATGATTTATTTGAGCTGGTGTAATGTTTTAGAAACGTATAAGTATCTTCACTTTTATAGTTTGTGATATTATTTTAATGATCTGATTTATTTTGGAAACTGAATTGAGAAATCATATTATATTCAATGGATGGATCAGTTACTGCTTCAGATTTGAATTTTTCAGAACCTGTAGATTCAACAATTCTGAAGAGAAACTCCAAAGATGTTGCTTGGGAATATGGAATGTTGTTTAATGCGAAGAATATAGACAATATCAAATGCAATTTATGTAACAAAGGTTTGTTTGGGGGTGCTTTTAGGATCAAATAACATATTGCTAAGATTCCTGGAAATGTTTCCGCTTGTCCACGTTCATCAACAACAGATCAGGAAAAATGCAAAAAATCTATTGAAAAAAGAGAATAATAAGGCAACAATAGATGTTGAATTGTGACAATCGATTAAGATAAGCAATGGTGGAGATTTTGATGATGAGATTGAACTTGAAAAGATGACATCAAAGAAGAGGCCTATACGATTGGTCCAATGGACAAATTTGCAAAACCCGGAATCTACACGTCATACTACAACTATACAACAAAATATCAATGATGCTCTTTTTAAAGGCATGTTGCATAAAATTCAACAATATATTGCTAGATGGGTGTATGTTGCAGACGTTCCTTTCAATAATATTGCTAACCATGAGTTTAAAATGATAGTCGAAGCTATAGGACTATTCGATCCAGGAGTTACACCTCCAAGACAATACCAACTTCGAGAGCCTTTATTAAAGGAAGAAGTTGATAGAGTTAAAGGTTTATTGAAACCACAAGAAGAAGAGTGGAAGGAGACTGGTTGCATAATTATGATTGATGCTTGTACAGATCGAAAAAGAAGAAGTATCATGAACTTGTGTATCAATTGTAAAGGAGGTACAATTTTCGTTCTTCTAAAGAGAGTTCAGATGAGCCACATACATGTGCATATATTTTTTATTATGTGAAAAGATGCATTGAAGATATTGGAGAGGAGAACATTGTTCAAGTGGCTACAGATAACACTACTAATAATATGGCTGCTACAAAGATGTTGAAAGTGATTGAACCAAACACATTTTGGACATCATGTGGTACTCATTCCATCAATTTGATGCTTGAAAGTATTTGAAAACTCTCCAAGTTCAAGGAAACTATTGAAATGGCTAATGGGTTCAAATTTTTTATTTACGCTTATCACAAGACATTGGCGATGATGAGAACATTCACAAAAAAAAAGCATTGTGAGGCCGAGAGTCACTACTCACTAGGTTTGGTTCATGTTTCCTTACCTTGCAAATTTTATTGGAAAAGAGAAAAAAGCTAGTATCTATGTTTACTAGTAGCGAGTGGAGACAATGCAAATGGTCAAGACATTCCAAAGGATAAAAAACATTTAACTTGGTGATGAGTGTTAAATTTTGGAATGGAGTGATCATGTGTTTGAAAGTTTTTGGACCTTTGGTTAAGGTACTTTGACTTGTGGATGAAGATAAGAAGCCTACAATGAGATGTTTGCATGAATAGTTGATTGAAGGTAAGAAAGAGATAACAGTGGGACTGAAAACGTGGAGAGAAATATCAGACATATCTTGGATATCATTGATGAAAGGACTAGAGGTAGAGTTGACAACCCTTTGCACTTGGCAAGTTATCTCTTAAACCCATATTACTTCTAAGAGGATCCATACAACTTGTACAGAAATGACCTACACAATGCAATTTTTAAGTGTTTTAGAAGCTTTTCAAATGATCTCTCTACACACTGTCATGTCATCAATTCTGAATTAGCGATATACAAAAGCAAAGAATGTAATTTTGGAAAACCTTATGCCCTTTTAGGATGCGAGAAGAAAGATTATGATCCCGGTATACTCTTAATTTCCCTTTTTATATTTACATTCATTGACTATTTTAGTTTGATGATTTTTTTTTTCATTTACATTGGTTTTAACTTTTAAATTTCAGTTTATTGGTGGGAGACCTATGGAGGTGCAACTCCTAACTTAGAAAAAATGGCCAAAAATATTTTGTCTTTGACTACAAGTTTATATGTGAGCGAAATTAAAGTGCATTGAAGGGATTAGATTTTATAATTACGTTCTAAGTTATAATTGATTAAATTTTAAATATTTTACATATAGTTTATACTTTTATTGGCTTGATTAACATGAAGGTAAATACGTAAAACAAAACAGACTTGATATAGATAGAATGAAAAATCTTGTATTTATCCAATTAATTCAAGATTAATAAGAAGAAGGAAAAAATTCAAAAGGAGGAGAATATTGACATATTACTTTCTGATCATGCTATGAATGCTCAAGCATGGATTGTTGAAGATGGAAGGAGCTTGTCTACGGAATCTGAATTTGGTGAGGAAGAATTAGTTAGAAGAGATGTTATGAATGAAGTTAGAGAACTACATGAAGAAGATTTCATATAGGATGAGGAAGAAGAAATTCCTAATATTGATTTTGAGTCCCATGATGACCATGTTCTAGAGCTACATGGAGAAGAGTAACATTAAGATTAGAGTTTTGTTATTTATTTAGCACTTTGGCTATAAACCTATCACGTTGCTTTTTTCTTTTGTTTGACTTTGATTTTTTACTATATTTTAAAACTAATTTTTATTACTTTTTCGGGTTAATGTTTGATACTCTGGTATTTTAGTTTTCATATAAAATGATATAAACTTCTAACCCATATGTATATACATAATTTTTTTGATTATATATGGATATATAAATTATATATATATTATATATATTTTTTTTTATTTTTTACAAAAAATATTCACCGTATAATTCCCGCATAAATGGCCTTATATACGTCTATATGTTATACAGTGCCTCGTTGTACATCTAGTTTATAGTGTATTTTACAACATTGCCTAGAAGCTATATTCTAGCAGCTTACCAAGAACAACAAAATAGAATCTAGCCACGATTTTTAACTGATGACCAACGAATAACGACGAACGAAATCAACTCTGAATAGTTTTAGTTATTGATTCTTTGTAATTCGTAGTGTTGACAAACTCGAATTCATTGATCAATAAATATATCTCTTCCTCTTATTCTTTAGAATTGTCCACATGTGAACCGGTAAAACTTTGCCCAAACAAAATGGTAAATATTTAAAATTCTAAATGTTTAGATTTAAAATATAGCTATTTTTAAATATCAACCATAGCAATCATGATCGAAAGATCAAACCTAATTTAAAATTTTTTTTTGTTTAATTTAATTGTGGGAGTAGAAAAAAAAACTTTGGAGTTCCTAACTGGTTGATAAAAATTTGTTTCTAAAGCACATGATTCAAACAAATCAGGTTTTAATATTTTGAAATCAACCAACAAACAAACAATCGAAAAGTTTAACGAAAGCTCAGTTGTTAGAAACTGCATTTCGTTTATTATCATTAGTACCTATGTTGATTTCGAATTTTTTCCACCCATAAGGCGTGTATTGTGTATCTCATATTCATTAATGTTAGTCCAAGATGTGAAAGAAAAGGAAAAAAAAATTGATGGAGGGAAACACAAATCACTAGTTTAATGATTTTAATCGAACATAAAAGCTTAGAAAAAAAAGGAGCTTTAAAGACCAAATACGTGTCACTCAAAAAACTATTGCGCATCCAGGGAATCGAACCCTGGTCAGTACCGTGGGAGGGTACTATGATACCACTACACCAGATGCGTTTCTCATCCAATGTTAACCATATGTTAAATATTATATCCATTATATTTCAATCAACATTTTTTTGGTTTTGTTTTTGTTTATTTATCTTTCAACTTACAACATTACATATTTCTTCTGCATCGTCAAAAATCCCCAAATTCGTTCTCTCTTCAATTCAAATCCCAAACACGATCTTTGATCTTTTGAGATTCAAATCGAATCGGTAAGCCATGGATAACAGCAGCAGCATCAATTCCACCGCCTCTGCCGCCTCCAACATAAGCACGGCCTCCCTTGAAAAGCTCGATCAAGCGGCGAGCTGGGTCAGCACCACCGTCATTTCCGCCTTCTTCGCCTCTCTTGAACGTTTCTCCTGCGTTAATCTATCTACCTCCGATGATGACGATGACGGCGAAGAGTCTCACAATCGTCCTCTTGCTCTTTCCGCCGCGACACACCCAGACGACAACGTTTAGATTCCTCCGGTAAATCTTTTTTTTTTTTTTTTGGTTTTTCTTAAACGGTGGTGTTGGTCAATGTATCTCCGATGTATGATGCTACGAAAAAGATCAGAACTTATGGTTTGTATATGCACGATTTGGTGTTTGATCTTAATTCTTTCCTTTAAATGTTTTATGTGTTAATTTATACCTTGCGTTTGAATGGATTATAGTTTGTGATTTGTAAAGTTTATTTATATATGATGCTTGATTTGGGATTTGATTTTTGGATCGATTTTGTAGATTTTCATTGTTTGTCAACAAATCACTCAATAAACGTTGGGTTATTGTTAATCTTTTGAGAACCTTGCTTATGTATCTTTCATAATCACTAGTCTCTTGTTTGTGATGTTTAACACATAATCTGGTTTCATCTTTCTCGTCTTTGTTTCTATATATGATCTTTAAGTTTGTAAGCATTGTAGTATTAGAATGTATAGATATTAGTACGTATATGTTTTCTTTGATTTGTTCCTTAGCTTACTTTTGGAGTGTATATAACTTTTACCTCAATCCTTACATTGGATCTGACTTCAACTTTATGTACAATCATACAATGAGTTTTTTTTTCCAATTTTATTGTTTGAGAAGCCTTTCTTGTTGCTTGGTGTTAGTCCAATGATGAGTTGCAATGAGATGTATACTCATCGTTCCAATTGCTAAAGCAATTTGAAACTGCTATGTTGAAGCACAATTAATGACTCTGAGGACCACATTACGTTTTCTTAAATGTTTTTTCCCCTCTCTAGCTCTCTTTATCTCTCTACGTGACAAGTTTTAGTGAAGCTGCATTTTTGGGAGATGATGATGATCATCATATGTTTTAAGGTCTATGCAATGTGAAAAGAAGTATCTAACTATTCATTCAGCTTCCTTTTATTTTATTTATTGGAAAAGCATAAATCATTGTTTCTTTCGGCAAAAAAATCTTGATTGGGTCTATGCAATGCTTTTCTCCTTGGGTTGATATCATTGCAATGTTGATATACTTTTCTGATTTCTCTGAGTGATTGAAAATAATAATAGTTTTCTGATGCGGTCCCAATCAAAGAAAAGCAAGAATAACAATTGTATAATGCTTAATCTTCTTAGCTCAGATTTATTTTCTTGCTCTATCACTCATAAACACATTGATCCTCTCGAAGTTGTGTTCTTCGCTGTGTTCACCTTCACAAATTAGCTTTAGCTCAGACCGCACGATTTATAGAATCATAAATTAGGATCAAAGTTTATACCTAGAACAAGGATCAGAAAGCTTTCTGTCACTCCTAAGTCCTAATAAGGCTAATACAATCCAGAATTACAACGAAGCAGCAAGCTATTCAAGTAGGGTGAAATAATGAAACAAGATTACAACTATGAGAAGAAATGAAGATTCAGGTGCTTTTGAATCCCTCCTTTGATACCCGCTTGGGGTCCAATCATGGCATTATGGGTGAACTGTAAATTGAACAAAGCCACTAACCATCTTTATTCCACCTTTGGAAGCAAGCAGTACCAGCAAGAAGAAAAGCTTGCGACTTCGAATTGCTTTGCTACATCTTCTGCATTTCCAATTTCCTGAATCTCGAAATCGATATCTTATATTCAGAGGTGAAGATTTTCACTTGCAAAGGCTATCACATCTTTCCAGCAACCTTCTCTTTGCAGACTTACTTCTATAACACCAAACCTCAAATGCTTCACTCAAATCAGGAAACTTCACACCTTCCAACCCAGTCCCTCTCATCCATTCCCCAAATACCTTTGCTTGGTCATTCGAAGGCAATGTCAAAACCAAAGACACCATCGATCCTTCTATGAACTCACAAAGATCTTCATCCATTCTATATTCAGACTCAGATCCTTCTGCATCAACCACAGTCTTTAATCTCCTTATGAAAGGCAACCATTTCTTAAGAAGACAAGTCCGGTTTCTAGAAGGAACAATCACGATTCCATAACCTACCGCTTCTAAAATCTTCCCTGAAACCTCAACTAACTTAACTTTCACACCCAATATCCTAGAATCTAACTTACGGTTCTGAGCAATCACAAGAATCTCACTGGATACATCGGTCCACTTAAAGACAAGATCTTTCATCTATTCCATTCTAGGCAATACTTTGCATAGCCACTCAATATCATCGAGTGTAGTAAGAACACTAAACTCAGGACATTCAGGAAGAAGAATAAGCAAGGATGATAATTTATCCAACAATGTCGATATAACATTCGAAATGCCTAATTTTACTACCGATTTCACTTCCTCTTCAGAGATCAATAACAGTACTTCTTTGTCTTCAGATAACATGAATTCCACTTGTTCTTGAGCTGAGATTTTGAGTTCATGAGCAAGCTCAGGAGAGCTCTTCAGTGTATCAATGGACATAGCGAAAAGAAGAGCTGAAGAGAAGACATTCTTCTTATCGAGTGATAAATCAATGGCAGCTTCCTGCATTTTTCGATGTTTCCGAAGTTTAACTGCAAATTTAGATCAAGAAATAGATTTAAATCAAATAAAGAGCTATCAAAGGCCTAAACGTTTCTATAATCAGAAGCTCTAATTACAGAAACAACAAACCCTAAGAACATAATTACCAAAGCCATAACTAAAGTTTGTTAATTTCATCAAAATTTCCTTCACCCACTAACCAGATAGAATGCTTAGAACAGGCAAGAAATTAATGAAGGTTCTTAATTTGATTTATACATCAAACCCCCAAAATCTGAAAGCAAGAGAAGAACCCTAAATAGCATTGATTAGCACTGTTTTTGTCAAAATCTAACCAGTTTTAAGACATTTCACTGAGTAACTAGGAAACAAATCAAACAGAGATTCATGGTAAACTCAAGAGAAAGCTAAAGAACAAACCTTTTTCCAAAATAATATTTCCTTAAAGTTAAACAATGGAGGATTCAAATGAACAAATGAAACACAGAAAAAAGAAAAAACAAAGATTTAAAGTTTTTTTAATTGCTGTGGAGATTATAAAAAAAAATCCATGCCCAATTGGATCTTAACAAGCTGGTTTAAATGAACCATTTAAACCAATTTGAATTTGTGTTACATAAAAAGATGTCGTGCTTAAGTCGAGGGGTAGTTTCGGTAATTAAGTTCGAGGCCATCGTCATTGTCATTGAACAGACCAACACATTTTTGTAAGTTTCTAGAGAGATAAGAAAGAGATAGGAGTGAGAAGATCCAAAAGCGTGGGAAAAATCAATTAGGGTTTCTGCGATAATGGTTGATGTTGCTGACAAATTAGGTTACTTCCAAGCGATTACAGGTCTTGAAGATCCCGATTTGTGCACTGAGATCCTTCAAGCTCATAATTGGGACCTAGAACTCGCAATCTCTTCCTTCACTTCTTCATCAGATCCTCGCGATGACGCTTCATCTTCCACCGTCGATGGTAACAATCGCGATCGCGATGATCACTCCGCCGTCTTTACTGATTCCACGACTCCTGTTGGATTTGACGATGATTATCAATCTCGCCGGATCGTTGAAGACGATAGAGAGCCTGTTATGCGTGATGATGGAAACGGTCGAGGTCCTCCAGGAGTGGCTTGGAGGATTATTACTTTACCGATTTCGATTGTTTCTGGTAGCTTAGGGTTAGTTTCTGGAGCGATCGGGTTAGGGATTTGGGCTGCGGGTGGAGTTTTATCGTATTCACTTGGTATGCTAGGGTTTAGATCAGGTCCAAGAGGTTCTTCTGAGGCATCATCGGCTCGGCTTGTTTCGGTTTCTTCGGCTGCTGGTGAAGCAATGGAATTCGTTGCTTTGTTTGATAGAGATTATGGAAGCAACAATGCAATCAAGATTGATTTTGTATTGGAAGGTTTTATGGATGCGCTTCAGCGATCTAGAAGCTCGTTTAAGTTGTTGTTTGTTTACTTGCATTCTCCTGATCATCCTGATACACCTGTGTTTTGTGAGAGAACGCTTTGTAATGAAGCTGTTGTAGCGTTTGTTAATGAGAATTTTGTTTCTTGGGGAGGTAGTATTCGATCTAGTGAAGGATTTAAGATGAGTAATAGCTTGAAGGCTTCGAGGTTCCCGTTTTGTGCTGTGGTTATGCATGCTGCTAATCAGAGAATTGCTCTTCTTCAGCAGGTAAAGAAACAGTCATTCTTGGATTGCTGTTCATTGATTAGCCTATATCTAAAAGAATGTAACCAAAGAGTTATGAATCTGGTAACAAGAGTATTAGTCCTCTTAGGGAACTGCATTGGAACTGAATCCATTTTACTATCATGTTGAAGTGATTAGTAGAAAATGAGGTAGAGATAAATGTTTGATTCTGCTTTCATCTGTGACCAGGCATGTGTTACATTTAGTGTAAAGTCCTCTCCAGTTTTATGAGTTTAGTGTGTTGCGTGGCTGGGGATGTAATTTTTTTTTAATTTTATCGTTTTCTTTGTTTTGGTTGCTTGTGGCAGGTTGAGGGACCAAAATCTCCTGAAGAAATGCTTGCTATACTCCAGAGAGTTGTAGAAGAAAGTTCACCTGTTCTGGTAACTGCTAGGGTTGAAGCAGAGGAAAGAAGAAACAATATGCGTCTAAGAGAGGAACAAGATGCTGCTTACCGGGCTGCTCTTGAAGCTGATCAAGTATGTTTCTCATTTTTTTGTAGGCCAGTTTGGAATTTTTTACAAGACCTTTTGATTAGTCTATTGTCTAAATTTGTGGCATTTTTCTTTTTGCTGATAAAGGCAAGGGAGCGACAGAGACGGGAAGAGGAAGAGCGTTTAGAGAGAGAAGCTGCTGAGGCAGAGATGAAACAGAAAGAAGAAGAAGAGGCTCGGGAGAGAGCAGAACGTGAAGCTGCAGAGAGAGAAGCTGCTAGAGTGAGAATGAGACAAGAGAAAGCACTTGCTCTTGGAGAAGAGCCTGAGAAAGGCCCTGATGTTACACAAGTAAGTTCTCCTTTTTCCTTGGCCATTCTTTACTTATTCTTTGAACTTCACACTATCACATAGTTTATGCAAAGAACATCAATCTGTTTCACCTTTATTGGTATACTAAAACTTCGCAAGGGATATAAAACTTAGGGGCTTTAAAGTTAGGTTTTATGGTTGATTCTCATTCGATCAAACGTATGAAAACTTGTTTTCTTTTGACTTGGGGCAATGAGAATATCTGAGAACGGTCTGATTTATCGTATCTGTGAACTGTTTATTTGCCCTGAAACATAGGTTTTGGTACGATTTCCAAATGGGGAAAGAAAAGGAAGGAGGTTTGAAAGCGAAACCAAGATCCAGACATTGTACGACTACATTGATTCACTTGGGATCTTGGAAACAGAAGAGTACAGCTTAATAACAAACTTCCCAAGGACTGTGTACAGAAGAGACAAAGAGTCAATGTCACTGAAAGAGGCAGGTTTGCATCCTCAGGCAAGTCTCTTCATCGAGATGAACTAAAAAAAATGGAGATTCTTCTGTTTCTGTCTCCTTTTAGCCTCATCTTTTTTTCCAGGTTTTTCTCAATTAAAACATTTAGTTTTGTTGCTTCAATGATCCATTGGACCGAGATATTACATATATATAGATACACTACAGATATATTCAGAAGTTGTATCACATGTTGATATGTTTAATTCTTAAAAACATGAGGTTTCGAGTTCTTTTCTTTTGTCACCATCAGGTTAACTAATGGGATGAAGTTACAACTCAATTGTCGATAATTGGGAAAATTTTCAACCAAGTCCATTCATGCATACTAGATATCTGTATTTGTGTTATGTTAAAGATTAGAATCAGGTGTAATTCACACTATAGTGTACAGTAAATTGTCTACTGTGTATGAGCCTTACTTCACAAAAATTCTGCAGTTGAAAGTCCAAATCAGCATATACGAGATCCAATATATTAATCTCTTAGTGAATTAGGTCTCATAATTCTGCCATTAACCTCTTTCGAAATCTCCTTCTCCTCTATCTCATTTTTTGTACTTTTTGAGTTCCATGAACTTTTGATCGAGAGGTTGAGAAAACTCTTGTAAGTGATTACTCTTCTCTTGCTATGTTGTGCCCACCCCCTCCCCACACCATCCTCTAAGACTTGGTCGTCAGAAGGGACCAAATACAAGCTATTTACATTGATGCAAAAAGATTTAAAAAGTGTCAGAAAAGAAGAATATAGGTTTATTGCATCAAGATTTTGCTAGGGTTGTCGCTGTAACTCGGAATCCGAGAGGAGAGATGGATGACAGATATAATGAGAGTGTTCCATGATTCACGACAAAAACTTGCTCTTGAAGCAGATCATCATAGTGCAATCAGAGGTTAACCTTTTAACATAAAGTTTATCAAATACCATTTTCTTCATTAATTGTAAAGTTGTTACAATCTCATTATATATACATGTATTTGATTTGACTACACAGTTAGACTATACAAGTATACTATTCACTAAATTCTCTATACAAATAAAATGAATGAATCAGTCTGATAGTCCTCTCAAGATGACGCATAATGTTAATGAGACCCATTTTGGACATGAGCCAATGAAAAATGGTAGGGTATAGAGGTTTAGTAAATGCATTTGCAAGCTGGTTTTCAGATCTAACATGAAGCGATGTCAATTCATCCAGTTTCAACCTTTTCTCGAACTGAATGACATTGAAATTCAATGTGTTTGATTCTCTCGTGAAACACTGGATTCTTGGCAATGTGAATAGTTGCAGTACTGTCACAATAAAGAACATGTTTCAAGGGAGAAGCAACATGAAGATCAATCAGCATTTGAGAGAGCCAAACTATCTCCGTAGTAGTGTTTGACATGGATTTGTACTCAGATTTTGCAGACCATATGGAAACAACCTTTTGTTTCTTAACTTTCCAGGATACAAGAGACTAACCAATGAAGATTCAAGAATTTGTGACTGATCTTCCTGTATCTTTACAATTCGCCAAATCAGCATTACAAAAAGCCTTGATCTGAAAATCATTATCTGCCTGATAGAACAATCATTTTCCAATTGAACCTTTCATATAACGTAGAATCTTGTGAGCCGCTTGTAAATGAGATTCCATGGGAGCTGTCAAGACGTTTCCAATTAAACCTTTTATTTTCCAGTTGAACCTTTCATTTTCCAATTTTCCAATTGAACCTTTCACTGCAAAACATATGTCAGGACGTGTAATAGTGAGGTACATTAATTTCCCAACCAAGCACTTGTATGATTCAGCCTCAGGTAACCAATCACCAGTCTCTACAGAAAGTGTGATGCTAGGATCCATTGGAATTGAAGGAAGCTTACATCCCAACAGACCAGTATCTGAAAGCATCTCCAATACATATTTATGTTGACAAACATAATCCTGAAGCAGATTTGACACATAGATATTCCTGAAACAGATTGAGCAATTTCTAAGTCCCAAAAATTATGTTAGGTGATCAAGATGACATAAGCATTAGGAACACATTAGACGAAAAACACTAAAAGTAAATCCCTAATTTAATAATTTAATCTAATCAATCATTGAATCTCTTTAAACAAACCCCTAAACCCAACATGTGGATTACACAGAAATAGCAAATGAAATCATACTAAATAAATAGAATGATTGCAAAAATTAAATCTTAAGTAATGTTATTGGGATTATAAATCACTTCTTGAAGAGATGAGATTTCGTGTCCCTCAAGCTATGAAAACAATAAGCTAAAGCTGAAAGAAAGCTAAAACAAGCTGGAGCTGCAGAAATCGTGCAACCCTTATTTATATACAATATTAAATCTTAAAGTCGGTTGGAATTGGAAATTGCTGTCTCGGGGATCGATCCCAGCCTTGAAACGCATCACTACGTTAATTTGATGAATCGATCTATACATCTAAGGAAATAAAAATTGAATTTGGACCCAACAACAACAATTTCATGGTTTGGAAAACATTAAGTCCAATGTTTTATTCACTAGAAAGAAATATGCATCTTCAATTAATCCTTTTTAATATAACATATGAAAGATTTGATAGCTAAACTTGTGTAGCAATTTCTAGCTTTATAAAATAACCAAAAATAAAATTGTTATAGCAAAAAGAAGAAGTTTCAAGGAGAAAAAATAATGTTTTAAAAAATGGAACGATATCTCTTTTTTTGGCAAACTTTGATTTCATTAGCTTAATCTTCACAAATGGAACAGAATCTCTTAAGAATAAAAAAAATGAAAATATACATTATACAGCTGGTATCGTTAAATTTAGGTTATCAAAGTTTCCAACTCAAAATCAATTAGTATTAAGTAAATTAGCTTTTACTCTTTATATATTATGTTGTGGTTTAATGGTCTGATTCAATTTCATTGGTTATCTCTAGTTTGAGCAATCATTGATTAAACCGAAGAAGAGTGATAAAGATAAAGGAAGCCTCTAACTGCAGTGGAGTGTTTTGCCATTATTAGAGATATGATTTGTTTAAGTATATCTCGCATATATAAGCTTCATTACACAGTTGTACTCTGTCTCATCTTTTTGTTATCGTAGGAGAGAAAGAGAGTGAGAGAGATCACCAATTTCGACGATTGTAAGCTCGGATTGAGCTTATTTCTTCTTGTGATTAGTGGATTTTCCGGATCGATTCGGCTCCGGATGTAGGTTAGATCACACCGATCTAGCTGAACCGGGTTAACAAATTCTTGTTCTGTGTTCTTGTTTTCATCCTTTGTTAAATTAAATTGATGGATTCTTCATGAGGTTGAGAGTAATTCATGCAAGTGTTCAAAGTAATTTGAGCTCGTTTTACAACAATTGGTATCAGAGCAGCATGTAACTATTGATTCGATCTATGGCGACAACGACGAGAGTTGAAATCAAGGCCTTCAATGGCGACAACGACTTATCTTTATGGAAGATCAAAATGATAGCTCAGCTTGGGGTTGTTGGATTAAAAAACAGTCTACTCGATCCATTTTTATCAAAGATGGTGTCGTTTACCAAAAGCGAAGAAAAATAGTCCTCTACTAAAGAAGGATCAGGTACATGATCGATTCAAACTAAGGAGGTCCCAAATCTGATAAAGATCGAGCAATCATAACAAGCCAAGAACATACTAATCAATCACATTGGTGATCAACTTGTTAAAGATCTCTGGGTGTTAGACTTATGATGTACATCTCACATGACCTCAGGGAGAGATTGGTTTTGTAAATTTGATGATAAAGAGAAGACTACAATTATGTTAGGAGGTGATCACTTAGTGGAATCAAAAAGCCAAGGATCTATCAGAATATATACAAAAGGTGGATCAATTCGGATTCTCAATAATGTCAAGTACGTCCCAAATCTGAGAAGAAATCTA
The DNA here is from genome assembly GCA_963922655.1 of Cardamine chenopodiifolia. NCBI lineage: Eukaryota > Viridiplantae > Streptophyta > Magnoliopsida > Brassicales > Brassicaceae > Cardamine > Cardamine chenopodiifolia. Next base: position 2,551,379 of record OZ000490.1, read on the forward strand.
ATATCCACAGGAACCTTGGATAGACTAGGTTTTAGTCATGAAGGTGGAAACAGAAAGGTAAGATACTTCAAGAAGAATGCTACAACTCTGTATGGAAACCTGATAAATGGACTGTATATTCTGGATGGTGAGACTGTTACAGAAAAGAACTGCAATGTAGAAAAGGTCAGTGACAAAACGAGCTTATGGGACAGTAGACTTGGACACCTGAGTCTGAATGGTATGAAGATACTATCTGAAATGGGTTTGCTTGATAAGAAAGATGTTAAGGATCTAAATTTCCGTGAGCACTGTGTGATGGAAAAATCAAAGAAGTTGAGTTTTAATGTTGGTAAGCACAACATTGAAGAGGCCTTAGGATAAATTATTGAGAACAGATAATGGGCTTGAATTTTGTAATACAAGGTTTGATTATTACTGCAAGGCTCAGGGCATTGAGAGGCACAAAACTTGCACCTATACCCCCCCCCCCACCAAAATGGCGTGGCTGAGAAAATGTACCAGACACTTATGGAAAAGGTAAGATGCTTGCTAAATGAATCAGGATTAGAAGAAGAATTATGGGCAGAGGCAGCTGCTACTGCAGCTTATTTAGTGAATAGATCACCAGCCTCTGTAGTGGATTACAATGTTCCAGTAGAACTGCGGTTGAAAAGAAAGCCAGGCTACATGCATCTAAGGAAGTTTGGCTCAGTTGCTTATGTGTATCAGGACCAAGGAAAGCTGAAACCTAAAGCACTAAAAGGAGTGTTCATCGGTTATCCCGAAGGAACAAAAGGTTACAAGGTCTGGCTCTTAAATGAGAGGAAGTGTGTCATAAGAAAAACGTAGTATTTCATGAAGAATTATGCTACAAAGATGTTCTGGAAAAGTAACAGAGTGAAGGCATTAAGAAAGAAGATCTTGATCAAACCAGAGAAGCAGTAACTGAGTTTGAAGAAGAAAAGAAAAAGGTTGAAGTAAGCTCAGTTTCAGGTGGAGTTACTTAGTTGGAAACTAGTGACAATGAGTCCGAGAACTCTGTACCAAAAGAAGGACCACTTGATAGTGAAGATGATCTACAGGATTACAAACTAGCACGAGACAAAGCTAGAAGAGCAGTCAAAGCTCCTGTAAAATTCTCTGACTACTCACAGTTTTCCTTTGCGCTATTGACAGCTAAAGACATTAACTGTGAGGAACCAAAATGCTTTCATGAAGCCAAGGAAGACAGAAACTGAGAGAAATGGAACTCAGGTATGACAGATGAAATGGAGTTGTTATGGAAGAAATTTACTTGGGAAATAGTGGATCGTCCCACGGATCAGAAAGTGATCAGTAATCGATGGTTGTATAAGAAGAAACCAGGAATCCCTGGAATTGAACCCGAAAGGTATAAAGCTCGGTTAGTAGCTAGAGGTTTTACGCAAAGAAAAGGAATTGATTACAATGAGGTGTCTGATCTAGTAGTTAAACATATATCTATCAAGATTCTAAAGTCTATTGTTGTTGGAAATGATCTGGAGTTGGACCAAATGGATATGAAAACAGTCTTTCTGCATGGAGATATTGACAAGCCACTGTATATAGAACAGCCTGAAGGTTATGTAATAGATGAGAAGAAAGATCAAGTGTGTCTTCTCAAGAAGTCACTCTATGGCTTAAAGCAAGCGCCACGTCAATGGAATAAGAAGTTTAACACCTTCATCATGGAGCAAAATTTTAGACTAATCAATCATGACTCATGTGTATACATCAAGGGAATCAGTAATGATGAGTTGGTTTATTTACTGATTTATGTTGATGATATTTTTCTTGCAGCAAAAAACATGGAAGAAATCAATAAAATCAAGAAGGTCTTGAGTCAAGGTTTTGAGATGAAAGATATGGGTGCAACAAGCATAATTTTGGGCATTGATATTACAAGGAACAGAACCGATGGAATATTGTGTTTATCGCAAGAAAGGTACTTAGAGAAGGTTATAAATCGGTTTAATATGAGTGAAGCCAAAGCTGTCAGTACTCCTATAGGAGCACATTTCAAGTTGGCATCAGTTAGAGATGAGGAAGAATGCATTGATACAGACAAGGTTCCTTATCCAAGTCCCATTGGTAGCATCATGTATGTTATGGTAGGAACTAGGCCAAATGTAGCACATGCTATAGGATTGCTAAGTAGGTTCATGAGTAGGCCAGTGAATATCCATTGGGAAGCTGTAAAATGGTTGTTAAGATATCTGAGAGGATATGCAGACTTAAAGCTGGTGTATACAAAAGGAAATGATTTTCGTATACAGGGTTTTAGCGATTCAGATTATGCTGCAGACTTGGATAAGAGGAGATCAACTACAAAGTATGTTTTCACTGTGAGAGGAAATAGAGTGAGCTGGAAGTCGAGTCTTCAGAGTATAGTCACTTTATCAACAATTGAGGCCGAATATATGGCCTTAACAGAAGCGTTTAAATAAGCTCTATGGGTTCAAAGATTGTTAGAAGATATGATATCAAACAAGAAAATGTCACATTGTGGTGTGATTCTCAATCAGCTATATGTTTGTCAAAGAATAACACTTTTCATGACAAGACTAAGCATATGGAAATTAAGTACAACTTCATCAGGGATGTAATAGAGGAAGGAAGAGTTGAAATCCTCAAGGTTCATCCTCAAGGTAAGATGAGTTTATCGTCACAGCTGAAGGTAAGATCCATGTAAGTGTAAATCTACTATAGAAGGAAAGAAATTGAATCAAGGTGAAGTGTTATGGTGTAATGGTTTGATTCAATTTTATTGGATATATCTGGCTTGAGGAATCATTGATTAAACCGAAGAAGAGTGATGAAGATAAAGGGAAGCCTCTAACTGCAGTGGAGGGTTTTGCCATTATTAGAGATATGATTTATTTAAGTATATCTCACATATATAAGCTTTATTATACCGTTGTACTATGTCTCATCTTCTTGTTATCGTATGAGAGAAAGAGTGAGAGAGATCACCATTGTTGACGATTGTAAGCTCAGATTGAACTGATTTCTTCTTGTGATTAATGGATTTGCCGGATCGATTCAACTCTGAATGTAGGTTAGATCACACCGATCTAACTGAACCGAATTAACAAATTTTTATTCTGTGTTCTTGTTTTTATCCTTTATTAAATTTAAAATGAGTGATTTTTTGTGAGTTTAGAGAGTAATTCATGCAAATGTTCAAACTAAACTCGTTTTACAACATATTATTTCATAATTTCTCTATGTGAGACTTTTTTTCATTAGTTATATATATTAGTAATTATTTATATCACGTTTCCAACTTACAATTAAATAAAATCTGTTGACCAAAAAAGAAAAGAGTTTTTTATTTTTTAATTAAGATGGCCCAAACAGACGTGAAGTAGAGTAGAAGATAGACAATTTCTCAGATTCACATCTAAAAAAAAACAAGAAAAAGAAGAAGAAAAAAAACAGAGGAAGAAGAAGAAGATAGCCATGGAAGAATCAGAACAAGTTGTTCCTCTACGTAATAAAAATTCTCGATCTTCTTATCTTATATTATAATTTCACTTGTAAAATCAATAACAAGATACTAACAAACATTTTGAAACAGTACCTAAAGATCTGCCAAACCCATCCTCAGCCTCATCATCTTCATCATCGGAACCAAGAGATGAAACAGAAGATCTTTGTTTACCAATCTCCGAAGAAGAAGAGAACTCACCAATCCGACAAGTAGCACTCACTGTTCCGACAACAGATGATCCTTCATTACCTGTCTTAACATTTCGCATGTGGGTCTTAGGAACTCTCTCCTGCATCCTCTTGTCGTTTCTCAATCAGTTCTTCTGGTATAGAACAGAGCCTCTCACTATCTCCGCCATCTCGGCTCAAATCGCCGTTGTACCTCTCGGTCGTCTCATGGCTGCTAAAATCTCGGAGAGAGTCTTCCTTCAAGGATCAAAGTGGGAATTCACGTTGAATCCAGGTAAACCAAAAATCAATATTCTTTTTCTTTTTTTCTCCAGACCTTATAAACCGAAATCTGGACTAATCATCGGACTTGTAAAAAGTCAAATACTATTAGACAACTATGATTGAAAATGCAGTGGAAATAGTCAAATTCATGATGAACTATTCTGCTTAAATTACGGGAAAAAAAGGTTTTAATATTTTGATTGATTTCATTATTTTCAGGTCCGTTTAATGTGAAGGAGCATGTGCTGATCACTATATTTGCTAACGCCGGAGCTGGCTCTGTTTACGCAATACACGTTGTTACAGTCGTGAAGGCGTTTTACATGAAGAATATAACGTTTTTCGTCTCTTTTATCGTCATCGTTACCACCCAAGTTAGTAAATGTTAAGCTTTTTAATAATTCAATTTTCTACTGAAGTTTAAATTTTGGGTTTGGAATTGGATTGAGTTTATGGTTTCTGATCAATTTAGTGTGATGTTTAGGTGTTAGGATTTGGTTGGGCCGGAATATTCAGGAAATATCTGGTTGAACCGGCGGCGATGTGGTGGCCGGCGAATCTTGTTCAAGTCTCACTTTTTAGGTAAACAATAATCCACTTAATATCACTCTAGTGTTTTTTCACGTTTAGCTCGAGTTGTCGATATTTTCTATATACAATACAAACAAAAATTAATGGGAAATAATTATGTTTTGGCCAAATGTCACAAAAACTGAAGGTGACATATGATAAAAAATACTATAGTTGATAATATATCCCATTCCCACCTTTTAAAATATTTTTATATCTATAAATAAATCAAAAAAATTAATTAATAGATGTAGAAACTTTGAACATAATATGGGAAAACATACTTTCAAATTATAAGGGTTTTTATATGGGCATAAATGTTTTTATAAAGTAAGTGAAAAGTATTTAAAATGTTATTTTTTTCAAGCTAGTAGGGTTTATAGAACGTTATGTAAAACTAAAAGCATATCATGGGACCAAGTTTTACCGGATGGTTTCGAAAATAAAATGTCATCATATTTTTTTCCTGATAAAGACATTTTCGTACGTAACTAATAGAACTATAAAATTATTTCTAATTTTCTTATTTGTGTGGTTTAAGTTATATACAAATGGATGATATTTCGTATCCATTTGTTGTATACCTTGTCGAGTCTAACCTGATTGGTCAATCAATCAAAAAACATTACCACATTTATAAGCAAGAGATATCTAATATGTTGTTTTTGTCGTTGGCTAAAATGACAGAGCGTTGCACGAGAAAGAAGAACGGACCAAACGAGGGCTGACACGTACACAATTCTTCGTGATAGCATTCGTCTGCAGTTTCGCTTATTATGTGTTTCCGGGATACTTATTCCAGATCATGACGTCACTGTCGTGGGTCTGCTGGTGCTTTCCATCATCAGTCATGGCCCAACAGATCGGGTCGGGCCTTCACGGGTTAGGTGTTGGAGCCATAGGACTCGACTGGTCAACCATTTCTTCTTACTTGGGTAGTCCACTCGCTAGTCCATGGTCAGTCCCAAACTCACTCCGGTTTTATCAATTCTTAAAGGCTTAAAGCCATAAAAGTATGGGTGGAGACCGGAGATAAACTAAAATTTGATAATAGCCCAAGACTCCAAGTCACGGTTTATATCTAAACCTCAATTTAGTATAACCGCGAACAGCATAAATTGAAATTTATCAAAAGTTCATATTAGTAACTATATTATCTCACGAGAGAGAACTATTTTACTGGTTTTTATCTGAATTTGGTCCTATTTGATTTGATTTTGATGGATTGAACATCATTTTGATGAACTGAAGAAATCTAGAGGAGATTTTTTTTAATTGTTAGATCAAATCAAATCAAACTAAATTTAGATCAAAACCAGTAATCACGGTTTAATAAATAAAAACTAATATTTTAAATTGATATGTTGAATTGTTAATATATTAATACATCGTGAGATTTAACAAAATTTTACAACTTTTTGAGTTGTCAGGTAAACATCTAAAAAATCTGGATGAATCTCATTTGAATTGATAAATTTGGAGTTGATTCAACCTTTAGTTTTAGCAAATTATTTTTATCCAAACCAATCCGAACTAGGCAAAGTTTTTTCAAAACTGAACCGAACAGAAAAACCAGTTCCAATTTGAACAGAAAACCAAACTGCTTAACCGGATGTCCAAGCCTAACCATATGTCTCAGAATTTATTTGGTTTAGGTTATTCAAGAAATATGCTTTATAAGTATAAGAATCTTATACTTATATGCTTTACATGTTTTTGTTTAACAGGTTTGCTACGGCTAATGTGGGTGTGGGATTTGTGTTGGTCATATACGTCTTGGTACCAATAAGCTATTGGCTCGATGTGTATAAGGCTAAGACCTTCCCCATATTTTCGAGCTCTCTCTTTACAAATCAGGGTTCAAAGTACAACATCACATCAATCATAGACTCTAATTTCCACCTTGACCTCCCATCTTACGAGCGTGAAGGCCCTTTGTATCTTTGCACATTCTTTGCCATTAGTTACGGTGTTGGTTTTGCCGCTTTAAGCGCTACCATCATGCACGTCGCTCTTTTCCATGGAAGGTATATAAGCTCCTACAGTACAATGTATCAAAACAATTTCTTATGAACTATGTGTATGCTTGGATTAAATTGGGACATGAATGGTTCTTCTTAGCTCGCTTTTGTTAATGTTCTTTTACTCGATTCTTATAGGGAGATATTGGAGCAGAGTAAGGAAAGTTTCAAGGTGAAGAAAATGGATGTGCACACAAGGCTAATGAGAAGCTACAAACAAGTTCCAGAGTGGTGGTTTTGGTGCATACTCGTTACCAACATTGGAGCTACAATATTTGCTTGTGAGTATTACAAAGACCAACTTCAGTTGCCATGGTGGGGTGTTCTATTGGCATGTACAATCGCCATTATCTTCACACTTCCTATTGGAATCATCACTGCCATCACCAACCAGGTAAAAACGATAACTAAAATAAATCAACTATATAAGCATCAGAACCATATCAAATTATTTATAAATCATGTGAAAATTCTATATTAAAGTATATTTGATGGAAAATATGAGACCCCTCTGTATTATTAAATGATGTTTTAGTTTAGAAAATATAAAAATTAATTCCTTAATATGTGTGCAAAAACGGTAAACATATTTTATGTTGATATAGATGAACTATATATTTAAATCGAGGTTTTTTACCTATGAACCACTTGCATGCCCTAAAAGACTATCTTGGTTATGATTATGTCAATTCTTTTGATCCAAAAAATATTGTGTAGGCGCCAGGATTGAACATTATTACAGAATATATCATAGGATATATCTATCCAGGATATCCAGTTGCAAATATGTGTTTTAAAGTATATGGATACATAAGCATGCGACAAGCCATCACATTTCTTCAAGACTTCAAACTTGGTCACTACATGAAGATTCCACCTAGAACCATGTTCATGGCGCAGGTACTCTCTATTTTTCGACTAATTTATATAACTCTCTTAATGTTACTATAAGTTAAAATTTGTATATAAATGACCGATTTCAGATTGTTGGAACATTCATCTCATGTGTGGTTTACCTCACAACGGCTTGGTGGCTAATGGAAACAATCCCCAACATATGTGATACGGTTTCTAACTCTGTTTGGACATGTCCATCCGATAAAGTATTTTATGATGCATCCGTGATATGGGGACTTATTGGACCACGTCGAATCTTTGGAGATCTTGGTTTATATAAATCTTTTAATTGGTTCTTCCTCGTGGGCGCTATAGCCCCGATTCTTGTATGGTTAGCTTCAAGGATGTTTCCCAGACAAGAGTGGATCAAGCTTATAAACATGCCAGTTCTTATAAGTGCGATAAGCTCGATGCCACCCGCAACAGCCGTGAACTACACAACATGGGTTCTTACTGGATTTTTATCTGGATTTGTTGTGTTTAGGTACAGACCGAATTTATGGCAGAGGTATAATTATGTTTTGTCTGGAGCATTGGATGCTGGATTAGCATTTATGGGTGTGTTACTTTATATGTGTTTGGGACTTGAAAATGTGAGTTTGGATTGGTGGGGAAATGAGCTTGATGGTTGTCCTTTGGCCTCTTGTCCCACCGCGCCAGGTATTAGAGTTGAAGGTTGCCCACTTTACACTTAAAAAGCATTTGCGACTCAATGCGATTGGGAAATGGCGAAGGCGTTTGCTTGCAATATGCAAATGTTTGGCCCGTCGATTTGAATGATGCCTATTTTGTAAAAATCATTTTATTTCATTTTTCCCTTCATTCTCATATACATTTTAAGATTGTTGTGTATAAAACGGTAAAGATGGTTCATTAGTAGGGAGGGGGTACTCAACTATTCGTTTTGGTTTGGTATTTGATTATTTAAATTTTTTTAAGTCGGTCTTGAATGTTTGAAAATTCATAATCAAATTGAAACCATTTTTTCCCCACTTTGGTTCATTTTTAGTTTAATGTTTTCAGTTAAATTTCAATACCATTCAATTTGGTTTATGTGTCAATCCCTATATCGCAACTTGGTGTAATAAATTTATGTGTATTCCGATGGAGCAACTTGCGCCCACTGGTTTATATAAACGGATCTCTTAAGCAGCAAGAACAAAATCCATGGTGTTCTCTTAAACCCTAAACTGTGGTCCGATCATTTTTTGAACTTACGGATAAAGGTTCAAAACCGCCTCCGAAACAGCCCTATTGATTATAAATCTTTAACCGTGGAACTTCAGCATCCACACCAGCACAAATATTCAAAACATATTTTAATATTATATCTGATTAATTACATACAAATAATATATTATTCCCACGTCAATTTACAATATTTATCTTGTCATACTAATTTGTCTTAATCTATAACTATTTTTGAAAAAGATTTGTCTTTTTTGGTTGAACGTTTTGATAATTTGAAATCGGAAAAATGTGCAGTAGTGTAATATTATAATTTATAAATGACTAATTTTTCATTTTTTTATTAGGACAATTCCCCCCCCCCTTTTTTTTTCTTTTTTCCATAATCCTTTTTAAGATATAAATTTCTTATATTTAAAATGTGTTGAGTAATAAATAAATATGACTAATTTAAATTTTTTACTGGAAATTTGTTTTTTTTTGTTTTTTTTTCCATAATCCATCTTTAAAATATACATTTTTCTATATTTTTCTAAATTTTGTTAATATTGACATAGGTTAGAATCTCGATTATCAAAAACACATGCCATAATTAATCTGGTGAATTATAATTATAATACGTGTCGATTTTATATAGTAAGATAACCTCCGATTTGGTAAGCCCACACTTTTTGAGGCTTTCATTCAGGCCCACTAGTTTTGTGTATAAACTAAAAACAGACCGAGGACTTGTGTCTGTGATTTGTTTATGTTTAAAGGATGTGAGAGGAACGATGGGCGAAGCCTGAATACGCGACAGCTAAACCGGTGTGGTGGGACATGAACGACTGTCCGATTCCAGAGGGTTATGATGCTCGTCGGGTCCGTCCGAGTGTAGAAGGGGCGTTCAAGAAACTAGGCTACTCTGGTCCTGTCTCCATCACTGCCTATGGCAACCAAACACAAACCCCTGATGACCTCCTGCAAGGGCTCTCTTCCACTGGAGTCGCTGTTACACATACCATTTTCAATTAGTCCATTTGTTATCAATCTCTGGAATTTAGGGTTTAAATTTCAACTATCCCTAGTGAAATGTTTTCCTATATTGAAACAGATGTCAAATGCAAGCGCATGTTTTCGGATTTTCTTGAATGGCAAAACCTTAATCCTCCTCGGCCTACAATGATACTCATGTCCGATCAGGTGGAAGATGTCTTCTCAAAAGAACTTGCCGAGCTACAACAACTGACAAAATACAACTTTTTCTGGCTTATTCATGTAGGCCTTACAAAAATGTCAGTCCTGGTCGCTCTGGGCAAGCTTACTGGCAGGTGTTTGTTTGTCATCTCATCATCCAGTGCTGTGGAAATAACCACCAAACTAATTACGCTGTTTCTGAGCTGTAGTTAGTTTTTTCTTTTCCACAGTTTGAGAGACAAGAAGATACCTTCTTCAGAAGTGCAGTGAAAGGGGTGAATCTACCGAAATGTTTTATTGCAAATCGTGCTATTGTGATTGCAAAAGCCTTGATAATTTCAGGAAGCATCTCTCAAGTAAAGAACATGCACTGGAAGTAAGCATCCTCTCTCTCTGCTTGTCTCAATACATTGTATCATTGTCTAACCATTTGGGCAACAACCTGTGGCTTCTTCCATTCATCGTTAAGCAGGAGGGTAGTATTAATGCGTCTATTCGAGTATCCGAGTACGAGCGACAGCAATGGCTAGAGGCAAGTTTTTCTTAATGATAACTATAGTTTTTCAACAGATAAAAATGTATATATACATCCGATTTCTCCCAAACAGTTGGGTCCCGAAATGTGAAATAGAAAGCATGAAAATTGGTTTACTGACTTTGGTTGTTGCTAAAAGGCTTTAAAACATTGAAGAAAAAGTGTAAGTTGTTGTTTGTGTTTTTGAAATGCTTCTAGATTTTTCTCTAGAAGTCTTATCGTTTATTTGTCTCCCCTTGTTTAGGGCTTTTGGCTTTGAATTTCAATGTCTTAGTTAGGCTGTTCTCGTAAGGATTGTGATCCTTGCGAATTATGTATATCTCTTTCTTTAGTATCAATGAAATTCTCAGATGGAAAAAAAATGCTTCTAGGTTCAGTCATAGCGACAAGATAAAAAAAAAAAGTCCCTTCAGTTCCTGGTTTCCACAGTTTACGTAGCATGGGTGTTTTGGTTCAGAGGCTTAGACATGTCATGTTCGGGTATTTATAATTTTCGCCTTGGATTCATTTTGGTTCCATCTAGGTTTAGGTATGGAAAATATTAAGAATAAAAAACTAAAAAATTGTTTAAAATTTGATTAAAATTTCACAAATATAATTAAAATTTTTAAATTATTTTAGATTTAAAAAATTGATATTTTTAAATTTATAATTATAATTTTGGGTAATTGAATTATATCAAATCTAAATATAATTAATATTTTTATGGTATATTCGAGTATTTTGGATATAATTAATCTAAATATATTTTTTGATTTGGTTTTTGATTCGGTTTCAATTATTTGAATATAGGAGGTCATGACAAATTCACGTAGTCATCGGTTCGAGATTGGACTGATACATATTTTCGGGTTTGGTTCTTCGAATCCGGGTTCTTTTTATCTCCAGAACTAGTTTTATGTTTTCACATTTTCAAATACTCATGTTTAACATACATCTTGTAGGAAGATTTTTTTCCAAATAGTAAACGTTCGAGGAAAGCATTCCGGATGGTTTTCATCTTCTTCAATCATTTACGTCTTACTAATTATGGAGTTCGACGTAGATAGTCATGTGTCATAATACAAAATAATATTATAATTTAAAATAATTTTAAAATAAAATAGTTATACGGCATATTATAAAAAGTGTTACTGTATTTTAAAATCAGAACAAAATATTTTCAAATTCTAATTTTAATAAAAAATCCAAATAAAATTTCTGAAATTATTATTAGTTTTTAAAAAATAAAACTTATTTTCTCTTTTCTAATAAATATAAAAAAAATTAAATTACTTTTTCAAAATTGTTAACAAATCAAAATAAAAAGTAAGATTTGAGATTATATTATAACAATATTATGTTAACCAATCAAAATTATAACGAAAATTTAAAATTAATTTAAAAAAATTTAACTAATCAAAATACAAAAGTAAGAACAAGAAAAGAAATCCAAAACAGAATATATGACATATTTTTAAAAAATAATCTCTTAAATAATTATTAGTTTCTAAAAAATTAAACTTATTTTATTTCTCTTAATAATTATAAACAAAAATTAAAATTAATGTTAAAAAGATAACCAATTAAATGATTAAAGAACGTTTTCTAATCCGATCCAATATATTAGATTCGGATCTTGGTCGCCCCATTAAAAGATGTTTTTACATCCGACAAACACCAACATAAAAAAGCACATGGATCCTATCAAGTTAATATGCCAAATATGCATTGAATATAATTATTTCTCAAATCCTCTTTTCAAATCCTTCTTTATATTCAAAGCATATAAACTCATATATCGAAGTTCTGTCATTTTTTCTAGAAAAAATAATTTAATAATTTTTCCATCAAATTTATAGCCTAAAAATCATTAAATCTTTATTATTAGTAATTATATGTATATAATTAGGGAATGCTCTTCTTCTTATATGTAAAATCCATATAACTACTAATAGTAAAGATTTTTTTACATGTTGTAATTCAAATTTTTTAAAAGGAGATATATAACTTAATCAATGAAGAAAAAATGTGTTAAAAAAATAAGAGGAAGATCACTGTTTATTTTAAATCAACAACTATCAAGCATTCATGTTTATATGAAAAATTCACTTACTATAAAATTAAGAACTTGAAAACAGATAATATATCTGTTATTTTGTTATTCTAATTCGTATAAATTCACTAAATAGATTTATTAATTTTATCTTTTTAAGATTTTTTTTTGCTTTAAAAAAAGAATGATAATTATTAACTAAGGAAAAAAAACAAAACCTATCTTTTTTTTATAAAAAAAATTTGGCTTACACCGTATAGTAATTTCGTTTCTATTAAACCGATAATATTTTTAGAATTAGATAATGAGTCTGACCGATATAAACATAAAATTGTTTGATAAGTTATTGGAGTCCATACATTAATTTATATGGTTTGTGATTTTCTAAAGTATTTGATATTTTACTTATTATCACTATTAAAACATACTAAAATAACATTCGAATATTTATAAAATTATAATATGTTATTAATAATTTATATATTAGTAGTTCATAACTACCATAAACCCAAAACATATATAAATAATATAATATAAGATTAGTTTTCATAAAATCAAAAATATTATTATTAGTCTATTATGATAAACAAACAAAAAAAGATTTATGCAAACATTTTAATCTAATGTATATCACGGATTCCTATTTATCATATTACTCATTTTTACCTCCATTACTAATTTATAGTTGTATAACATTGATAAAACAAATTCTAAAAATAAAAATACTTACATACTAGCGAATAATAAATAAAACAGACATTTTTCTGTGTTGCTTTGTGTTGTTCTACGTGGATTACTGTTTAGTTAATATTTGTATTCTTTTTTAAACTGGACTTTGTGAATTCTCATTTCCATCTCATCTCGTGCTCAATTGAAAATACAAAATATGTCACATATGGACTATTCATTCTCTTGTGGGACATGAATTTAGGAACGAAACTGAACCGAACATAAATTATGCTCATGTGTTTGCTAAAACCCTTTTAACTCTTCAAGCCTGGACAAAGGCACAAACTTGATTTTTCCTTTGAAGCTTTCTACTTTGAAATCCATGGAAACTGAATCAGATCGAAACGATGACGCCACTATCACCGTCGTCAAAGACATGAGAACTCGATTAGAGAATCGAATTCGAACTCAACACGACGCTCACTTAGATCTCCTCTCCTCACTCCAATCCATCGTCCCCGATATAGTCCCATCTCTCGATCTCTCACTCCGACTTATCTCTTCTTTCACAAATCGCCCTTTCTTCCCCACACCTCAATTACCCGAACCCAAAGTAGAGAAGCATCACCCAATCGTTAAATTAGCAACCCAACAACAAGGGCACGAGTCAAAATCGATCCTTGTCGATTCGAATCAGAGAGATTCTAGTTCAGTTCTTGAAGCTGATGGATCTTGTGGAAGTCCTATGGCGCTTGTTAGAGCAATGGTGGCTGAGTGTTTACTTCAACGAGTACCGTTTTCACCTACGGATTCATCTACTGTGCTTAGAAAGCTAGAGAATGACCAGAACGCTAGACCTGTGGAGAAGGCTGCGTTACGAGGTTTAGGTGGTGAGTCTGGTCCGATTCTAGCTGTAGAGATGGCGCTTAAATCAATGGCGGAAGAGAATGGTTCAGTTGAATTAGAAGAGTTTGAAGTTAGTGGGAAGCCACGAATCATGGTTTTAGCTATTGATAGAACTAGGTTGCTTAAAGAGTTACCAGAGAGTTTTCAAGGGAATAATGAATCGGGTCAGGTTGTTGAAACCCCTAATTCGATTGGTGTTTCCGGGTCTGGTCATTTTCCAAGACCTGAGATGTGGTCAGGTGATCCTAATATGGGGTTTAGGCCAATGATGAATGCACCAAGAGGAATGGGAATGATGGGGATGCATCATCCAATGGGGATGATGGGTAGACCATCGGTGTTTCCTTTGCCTTTGCCGTTACCTGTGCCCACGAATCAGAAGCTTAGAAGTGAGGAAGATGATTTGAAAGATGTTGAGGCTCTTTTGAGTAAGAAGTCTTTTAAGGAGAAGCAACAGTCTAGGACTGGGGAAGAGTTGCTTGATCTTATTCATCGTCCAACTGCTAAAGAAGCAGCTACCGCAGCTAAGGTGAAGTCAATTAAGTGGTCTTTTGTTTTAACCAATTAAATGGGTAGTTAAAGTTATGCTTTTTATAAAAATGTGAATGTGAATGTGGTGTTTAGAAGCTTTCAAAAGGGATTGAGGAAGAACTTAGTATTGTTCATTGCAGACTAGATAAGTTATGTCGATCCAAAGCTGTGTTACATTGGACTAGATAGGGGACTAGTTAATCCATGTAGACGTTTGAGCCATTTTATGATATTTAGGAGTTTGTTATGAAGTTATAGGGGAGAAAATGATACTCCATTTTGTGTTTTCGTAATGTGTTTTAAGTAATAGTTTCAGGCTTTAGCAGTCTCATCATTTTTCGTTGGTCAAAGAAATTGTATGCATGTTTCTTCGTTAGTCTATTGTGTTGGAATTACAGTAAGGAGCTATATAACTGAGATGCATGTTTCTTCGGTATGGCTGCTGATAGTTATGGCTTCTGTCCAATATGGCCAGATGTTTTGAAAAGCAAGGAGCTTTCTATCAAAAAATCATCTAATGAGATCTAGATGCTTAATGTTTGTGATCTCTTCATCTTCGTAACATCTACAGTTTCTAGCTTTCCATACAAATTTGTGTGTTTGTCTCTCAGTGTGGGGGTGAAAGTTTGTGTTATCTGGTTTCTACTTTCTAGTTTCAATCTCTATGTTGCGAAAGCAAAGATATATTTAGCACAAAACTTGTGTGTTTGTTTTTGACTTTCTTTCTTGGTATCTTGTGATTTACACTCCTGCCACTGTTTTCTAGCCTCAACTCTTCTAGTGTATTTTGCTAGTTTTCATTTCATCTTTTAATAAAACTCTTCTCGGTTCTTGTGATTGACTGGTATACTTTTATGTTCTTTACAGTTTAAAAGCAAAGGAGGATCACAGGTTAAATATTACTGTAGGTATTTAACTAAAGAGGATTGCCGTCTTCAGTCTGGTTCTCACATAGCCTGCAACAAGGTTTGAACCAACTCAAGTTTACATTTTACATCTTATTTGATCAGAAATATAGAGTGCTATCATTGTTATAATTCCATAGCGAACAAATTGGAATTGATTTGCAAGTAAAAAAAATTGTTTCTTTGGCTTAAGTTTTGTTTTTTTTGAGTTTTAATTCCATCTCCCGCCATGGTGTCTATAATGTTTGACCAATATAATCTTAGTTCTTATGACTTATATCTGTTTTCAGAGACATTTCCGTCGAGTAATCGCTTCGCATACTGACGTCAGCCTAGGAGATTGTTCCTTTCTTGATACTTGTCGTCACATGAAGGTAACTCTTTAACAATATTATCTGAATAGTACTTCGGTTCATTCGTGTAGATAATTGGTTATTGAGCTACAATTTTTTGGAATTGGACAGACTTGCAAATACGTGCATTACGAGCTCGACATGGCTGACGCTATGATGGCTGGTCCAGATAAGGCATTGAAGCCTCTACGTGCTGATTACTGTTCGGAAGCTGAACTTGGTGAGGCACAATGGATTAACTGCGACATCCGTTCTTTTCGAATGGACATTTTGGGAACTTTTGGAGTTGTTATGGCGGATCCACCATGGGACATTCACATGGAACTTCCATATGGAACAATGGCTGATGACGAGATGCGCACTCTCAATGTTCCCTCATTGCAGACTGATGGTTTGATTTTCCTCTGGGTCACTGGTCGTGCAATGGAGCTAGGCCGTGAATGGTACGTAGAAAAATCTCAACAAATTTCTGGGTATCATGTAGTTTCCGTTTAAACAGAGTTTTGTTTTTGTAAAGTTTGGAGCTTTGGGGATACAAGCGAGTGGAAGAGATCATATGGGTAAAGACGAACCAGCTTCAACGTATTATTCGAACAGGAAGAACCGGTCACTGGCTCAACCATAGCAAAGAGCATTGTCTAGTTGGAATCAAAGGAAACCCAGAAGTGAACAGAAACATCGACACAGATGTGATTGTGGCGGAGGTTAGAGAGACAAGCCGAAAGCCAGACGAGGTTTGTCCATAATGTCCCACACTTTACCAAATCGTATCACTATCTTATAATTCTTGAATCTCTTGTGATGAAAATGATTTGTTATCTACCAGATGTATGCAATGTTAGAGAGGATCATGCCAAGAGCAAGAAAGCTCGAGTTATTCGCCCGTATGCACAATGCTCATGCCGGGTAAAGTTTTCATTAACTTTCTTATTGTCATATGATTAGTAAAGTAAAGATTTTGTTGTCATGAATCTTCTGGTTCTACTTTTGTTTATAGATGGCTATCACTTGGGAACCAGCTTAATGGTGTCCGGTTAATAAACGAAGGTCTTCGAGCTCGGTTTAAGGCATCATACCCTGAAGTTGATGTGCAGCCACCATCACCACCAAGAGCTTCTGCAATGGAGACAGATAACGAACCAATGGCTATTGACTCAATCACAGCTTAGTTCATTTGAAAAAAACAGATCCAAAGGTCCCAGCTTTGTTGCAGTATATTGTATTTGTGAGCTAATGACCGTTGATCATGTTGCTTTGGTTTTGAAACATTTGTGGCATGATTGTAAATTCTTTTATGAAAATGAAAAATGACAGAACAACTTTAATGAAATTAGATAAAGGAAATTAGCATTTTTATTTGGAATTTTTTTATAATGAAATTGCCTATTCGCTCCAGTACTTTTCATCGTCAACATCTTTTTCGTGTTCCAACGAATCCTCACCGTCCGATTCATTGACCAAACCCATCTTGAATCTCCTTACGTCTTCAACAGCTGCGTTCCTAAACAGTCCAACATCGACGGCTCCGGCGACCATATGGTAGCCACGTCCCCTGATCTCTGCAGCTCCGTCGTGCGGCATCGCGAAACCCGCCAAGTAGGCCCCACCTTTCGCGGGATTTGACGTCAGCACGGATTTCTCCGCTTTCCTCATTATCTCTCTCACTTTCCTATGTCCTGGGTCCCACAAGTATCCCATACTCGCGCTCAGATCCAACGGTCCCATTTGCACGCAGTCTACACCATTAACGGCTGCGATCTCATCAGCTTTCTTCACTCCTTCAGCTGATTCCACCTGGCACATGATCAGAATCTCGTCTGTGTAATTACCTAAATACCCTTCGTCGATTCCATAGTTAGAAGCTCGCACCACCGTGTGCGCCGATCCACGGATGCCGTCGGGAGGAAACCGGCAATACAACACCGCTTTGCTTGCGTCTTTGCGAGACTCAATCATTGGGAACATGAGTCCCTGTGGGCCTAGATCTAGGGCTTTTTTAGCCCAGGTAGGGCAGTTTTCCGGTAATCGGAGAATGGCTGGCGTTCCGGCGGCGTTAAGAGCTCGAATACAATCTAAAGCCTCCGGTATACCACCAGGACCGTGTTCCATATCAACGACGACGTAATCGTAACCTGAGTGAGCAGCGATCTCGGCTAGAGTCGGCGAGAAGGAGAGTAAAAACAAGCCGTAGAGAGTTTCACCTCCACGGAGACGAGATTTCAAGGAGGTTTTGGATCGATTCGCGATCGCATCCAAGGAGGGAGAAGATACGTCGACGGCGGGAGAGGAGGAGTATCGGATTGGAGTTAGGGTTTTGCGGGAAAATGAAATCGAGGATCTGATTGAGCTCGAATTTGAAGGAGATAATTTTCCGGTGATCAGAGAAGAGGAATTAAGTAGAGGTGTCACATAGGTGGTGACGGTGGCGAAGATTGAAGCGGTGGCCATGGTGGTGACTTTGGAAGTATCGAAGAAGCAGTGAAGTGTTTCAGGCTTTTTAGCTTAAGTGTTAGTTAGTAATCGGTTATCATCATCGTTTCCGAGCCAGAAACTTAAACTGCATGCTGTTTTTATCTTCTCAGAAACGGCAAACTGTGTCACATCTAACTCGATGCCAATTAAACCATGGAGAATATTCAGGGTTTTTTTATTGGTCAATAAAATCTTAATCACTGAAACTTGTACACTCTTAGAAAAGGAAGAATCCGAAAATAAGATCAGCCCTCGATCTAACTTTGCTTAAATTAAATCATTCTTTTGTTGTCTCCCAATGAGTAGTAGTTTCCTAAAAATCTATAGTCCAACATTTCACAAGCTTGCAACATCAATTTCAAGGGTAAGAAAGATCTTTGTTAAAGAACAATTCCCTTACTTTTTCTCCAAATTATTCAAGATGTTGTTGAAAACTTGAAATCACCACATATGAGCCATGAATCCGTCTTTTCACATCTCATTCTGTTCGATCTTTCCTGAAATATTTTACATAGTCTTCATAAATATATCTAACATAATTAATTTGATTTTTTCTTTGACATTCACATTAATCATCCTTCTATCATCATATAGAACTTATGGATTTACTTAATGTTTCCATAGTAGTGTTAACTCCTCCACTTGGTTTAGGGGCCGATTGGTTAGAATTGTTACTGTAAGCTTTACTATAGGTTTTTGGCGTTAAAGATTTGTGGTGTTGAAACTGTTACTGTAGACGTTGTGACTCTAAATATTTTTTAAAGTATGATTGATAACAAAACTGTGGAAATTGTTATACAAATAAAGTTTATTATATCATATTCAAATTGAAGTAATGACATAAATACATAGATACATTTTATTAATAATAAAAATTTATGAAACAAAATATGAAAACTCATAAATAATTAGTTTCGTAGCATAAATTTTAATCAAGAAATGAGATAAACTGAATAAAATATAGGTGAATGCATTATGTTTCGGGAGATTTCAGATTATGAATACCAATATTATAATAAACGTGGTACATGTTCTTCAAACAATTTAAACAGTGTTTTATGTGTGTTTCAATTTAAATTATTTTCAAATTGATCGTTAAAATTTTGAATGATATTTTGTTTATGCACAAGACTAAAATGATCATCCTATTACCATGATTATGTTGCTCCATAATCACATATTCAAAAAATAAACAAAAGATAGATGTGTTTTGTATTTAGATAGAATCCAACAATTACTCGTTACTTTATTTTTATTTATTTTTGTTTTAATGTTAAGATTATTATTTTATTTATTAACAAATATGACAAAATTGTGTGTTTATAAGTTTTTTATTTGTTGAAATCGTTTTAGATATTTTGTAAATATGCAGAATATTTTCTGTAATGAATATTAAAACAATATATATATATATATATTTGCTATATATTCATCAACAAAAAAAATTCAAAACAAAATTTATTTGATGTATTACCTGCTATTAATTGACTGTAATTTATTATTTATTCTAAATTATTTGTTTGCTTAATTAATAATAATAAAAAAATCATTTGAAACAATTGTCACGTAAATTTAGTTTTTTTTTTTTAATTCCTACAACCGAAAAAGCCTCTTTTTAAAACTTTTTAAATTTACACTAAAATTAAAGTGAAATAAGCAGTTAGACTGTAAAAACTTTAGAAAAAACAATTTTTCAAAGTGAGATTGGTTAAAAAAAACTGTGAGAATTTTAAAACTATCTAAAGCCTTTAAAGTTTGCAACCAATCAGCCCCTTAATTAGATCCGTTTTATGCATTTCATAATATCCTAAGCATTGTTTGAATTTTCATAGATAATATTGACTGTTTTACGTCTACTTAAAGAATATTTCTGTCGGAGAAATGCTTAAGACGGATTTTCTTTAGGTGCTGAAATTTGAGGATGTTCTTTTAACCCATGACCATTCCTATTTAAAATATGTATGGTTCTTGTGTAGGTTTACACTTTATAGCAATCACCAAATCTTTTTCTACGGTTAAAAGTCCAATTTACTTCTTGATATATCCATTGTTCGTACCAAACAATAGTGAATGTGACATAATCTTGGAAATTATACCTTTTCATACCTAAAAGAGGTTATTTTACCTTTATTCAGAATACTCACGAAAACTAGTTTGTGGATTCCATAAAAGCCGTTAATACGGTTCTTGTTTCATCCTCTTATTGCCCGTAAGTGAATGCTGAATAGTGAATCTACTTGAAAAACTTGGTTTCGAGAAAACATTGTTGAAACGAATTATTTCATGAACAATATTCATTCTGAAAGGAAAAAACATATAGGACATATTCGTTTGTCAGTTACAAGTGGTTGCGATTTGCAACTTGCGGCTTGCGATTTGCAACTTGCGGCTTGCAACTTGCGGTCAGATGCTGCGGTTCTTGTTCATTTAACAGTCGCACGTCTGGTCGCAACGGCAACTACAGTTTCATGCGTTAGGCAAACGAACAGAAATTAGCTGCAACCGCAGCTGCAACAGTACCAAATGCAACAATTCCAGACGCACCGTCAGGAAACCAGATTTTTTCAACTGTTAAAAATTCATGATCCAACGATCTGCGTCTGCCGCATTGTTTCATGAGATAGCGGCTAGCAAACGAATATAGTTTAGCTGCATGCCACGGCTAGCAAACGAATATAGTTTGGCTGCATGCCACAACCGCTGAGGTTGCCAAACCAACAAAACTATACTTGCACGGTAATAATGGATGGCGGTTAATGTCAGCTTTTGAAAACTAGATTCGCTTTTATTTTGGTAGAACAGAGCTGGACTATCTAAATATTACTCAACAGCTCAACTGTAAGTCTGTAACTGCTATTATATCACGAGATGTAACTTGATTAATCATAAATGTTTCTATCCATGAGACGCTACTAGATTCGTCCAAGATTGTACGATATGTTGGGAGACCAGTAAACCAACTCACTTGTAACTCGCTATCAAATGTATGAAGTCGACTTAATTGAAATATCTCTCCAAAAAAATTAAAATAATTCATAATTTTGTTTTTTTTTTAAATTACTAAATTTTTAGACCGAAATCCATACATCTCCTTAGGTCCGGACCACACTTTGATCATATACGTGATCATAATTTTGATCTTATTTTTGTAACAAAACACGCGATTCAATTAAACAACTTTCCTAAAATTATTAGATTCAACTCAACGTCTTTCCTAAAAATATATAGAGCTAAAACAGAATTACAAAACTACAATATATTTATAAATGATTAATTTTGATAAATTTGTAATAAGTTATGCAAATCTATATTAAATTTTATGATTTTATGTAAATTCCTAAGTAAAAAAATCTTAGTACAAAAAACAAATCTAATAATTTATGTAAATTTGTACTGTTAATACCTAATATTTAAGTTTGGATATAAAAAAAAAAAATGATTAATTTCAGGGATATTCATCCAAATTCGTTGACAACAAAAAAGATTAGATGCATCCTTAATTCAAAGTCATTAGTCAATGTCACTCGTGAGTTATAGCCTTCAATCTATTCACCATAGCCACGTGTCGTAATCTTAGATGCTTAAAGACTCGCCACGTCAGCTAATCTCTTTCTCGGTTCTCAAATCGCGTTTCTTTCTAGTGGAGGTCAACTTGATCAGAAGAAATATAACACAGCCGAAGCCGAAATGTAAAAAATCCAAAAAAAGAACAAAAAAATTAGTTTAATCAATTTCAATGGTGTCTCGGCTTCGTCTTGTGCTAGCGTACTTCTTCTACTCTCTTTCTTACCCCAAATTTTTTTCTTTGATATATGTGATTGTTTTTTTTGATGACGGATTTGGTGGATTTTAGGGCTATTTTGGGTACGAGACGACGTAAGAAGATGACGAGTATTGGTGGTGGTGATGATGGTGGTAAGAAGAAGAAAGGTTTCTCTGTAAACCCTAAAGATTATAAGCTTATGGAAGAAGTTGGATATGGTGCTAGTGCTGTTGTTCATCGAGCAATTTATCTTCCTACTAATGAAGTTGTTGCTATTAAGTGTTTGGATCTCGATCGTTGCAATAGCAATCTGGTTTGTTCTAAATTCGATATCGTTTTGTTTTCTTAAGTTAGGTTTGAGTTTTGTTTTCGATTTCGCTTTTTTTAGAGTTTGTAGATTTGAGTTGGGATTTTGATTTTCAAGACATAAAAATTGAAATTTTGCTTTGTGGTTGAAGTAAAGCTATCATCTTTTGAGGGGCTATGAGTCTATTGTTCTGTTTTTGTTAGAGTTTTGAATCAGCTTATTAGTCTTAATCTCTTTGATGATTTCACCTGTAGTGAATCTAGTTAGCTTGAGCTTCGTATTCGATTTCGATTGTTTGTGTGGTGGTGGTTCGTTTGGGCGATGCTGCGTTTTTTTGTGTTGTAGATTTGAGTTGGGGATTTTAATTTCAAATTCGAAAATTGAAACTTTGCTTCGTGGTAGCAGCAAAGTTATCATCTTTTGAGGGACTATGACCCATTGTTCTGTTTTTTTTCTTTTTCTTTTGTAGAGTTTTGAATCAGCTTTATTAGTCTTAGTCTCTTAAATGATTTAACCTGTAGTGAATCTAGAGCCGGTGCTAAATATTGATCATCTTCCCAGTTTGTGTTTGGGATCTGTCGGTTTTATCATTTAGACCAAATGGGAGAGTTAATATATCTGTTTTGTAACTATTTTTGCTTCCAGCGTAGTTTTCATATTGTCTTTCAATAATGTATTTGTTTTGTTATTTTTTAGGATGATATAAGGAGGGAGGCTCAGATCATGACTTTGATAGACCATCCAAATGTTATAAAGTCGTTTTGTTCATTTGCTGTTGACCATCATCTTTGGGTCGTCATGCCATTTATGGCTCAGGGTTCGTGCTTGCATCTTATGAAGGCAGCATATCCAGATGGATTTGAAGAGTCAGCTATATGTTCTATGTTGAAAGAAACACTTAAAGCTCTTGAATATCTTCATAGACAAGGGCATATCCATCGTGATGTTAAGGTCAGCTTATCTTGAAATTATTTTTGTTTGTATCACTCTTAACTATATATTTTATCCATGACATGTATCCAAAACTTTTTTTTATGTGGCTTCTTTAATATTAGGCTGGAAACATACTTCTTGATAATACTGGTGAGATTAAGTTAGGTGATTTTGGTGTCTCTGCATGCTTGTTTGACAGTGGCGATAGGCAACGTGCAAGAAACACATTTGTTGGTACTCCATGCTGGTTGGTTATTGTAGTTTCCTTTAGTTCTGTCTACTTAAGCTTCACAATTTCTCTTTACTCGACGGTTCACAAGTCATATCTTGTTTCTGTTTGTAGGATGGCACCAGAAGTCTTGCAACCCGGAAGTGGATACAATTCGAAGTGAGTTTATATTTTGATATCTGAGTGCTAGCTAAAATACTATACTTCTCTACCTGTCCCTTGTCAAATACAGCAGCTAGTTAACTTTTCAAAATCGACTGCCATTGATTTTAGTTGATCTAGACAGTGTTAAGATTCTTTGTCGCACACCTGTTAAAAGTTACTATCATTTCTCTTAGTTGGTTGTATGCTAGCGAGTAATTTCTATGTCAAATGAAATAAAAAAATCTTTAGAAACTGTTTGCATCAAAGAAATGCAATAACAGCTATCAGTTGATTTGGTCTTCTGTACCTTCTTACAGGGCTGATATCTGGTCTTTTGGAATAACCGCTCTGGAATTGGCTCATGGTCATGCTCCTTTCTCAAAATATCCCCCCATGAAGGTATTCAATACTTTTCTTATGTGTATCGAGAAAATATCTTATTCCTTTTTCCTTGGTAACAGGTACTGTTAATGACTATTCAAAATGCACCGCCTGGCCTTGATTATGACCGTGATAAGAAGTTTTCAAAGGTACTTGTGTTCTTTCTAGGTTTATTCTTATGTTATTTGAATATTTTTCTGTTGCAAGTATTGTTCTAATTAAAAAATTATCAGCTGTGCCCAGTCCTTTAAAGAAATGGTAGCATTATGTCTAGTGAAAGATCAAACAAAAAGGCCTACTGCTGAAAAATTGTTGAAACACTCATTTTTCAAGAATGCAAAGCCTCCAGAGATCTGTGTGAAAAGTTTATTTGCTGATTTGCCACCTCTCTGGACACGCGTAAAAGCTCTTCAGGTTTGCCATGCTTATCTTTTCTTTGAGCTTGCAGTACTCGTCCTGTTCTACTCTAATTGATAGAGTTGTTGTATAACAGGACAAAGATGCTGCACAGCTTGCTTTGAAAGGAATGGCCTCTGCCGACCAGGAAGCAAAATCACAGGTGACAAACGCGCAATTTTGACATTATTACTTAAGACTCGAATGACAGAATGCTTATGAAAGTTTTTTTTTCTGGTCAGAGTGAATACCAAAGAGGAGTAAGTGCTTGGAACTTCAATATCGAAGATTTGAAGGATCAAGCATCTTTGGTAAGCTATGCTTTGATAGTATCTCTTAAATGATACCATTTAAGAAACCACCGGTTTCCATCAAATAATCCTGTTCTTTACATTCTTTTTGTTTTGTTTTGTGTGCAATAGCTAGATGATGATGCCATTCTAGCAGAGAGTAGAGAAGAAGAGGAACCTTTCGCCTTAGAGTTGCATAATAAGGCCAGTAATTCGTAAATTAATATTCTAAGAAAACATCTTTTAACTCTTCACTCTCTTGGAATTGAAGTCCATGGTGGTTTGCAGGTAAATGATGGAGCGCAAGTATTTGATAATCAACTGCTATCTGAAAAAATGAATGGAAAGGAAAAAGTTTCAGATACTGAGGTGATAAAACCAATCTGTGAAGAGAAATCCACTTTCAATTCAACCGCGTCTTCTGTTGAACAAACGACACCCAGTTCAGAACAAGACGTTCCAGAGGCCAAGGGTAAGCCAGTGAGACGCCAGACTCATAGTGGACCACTTTCATCTGGTGTTGTGTCAATCAATTCGGATTCAGACAAGGGTCATGGTTATGCAAGGTTAGCCATTAGCTATGAGATCAGTAAATTACAGTAGTCTACTCTTCGGATCTGCTTATCCTTTCTTTCACAACTTTCAAATCCTCCAATTTAAAATTTGCTATCTGCTAGGTCTGAGAGTGAACGGCAGCTGAAACCATCTGTCCGGAAGGCACCCAACTTTAGTGGTCCATTGAATCTTCCGAACCGTGCTTCAGCAAACAGTTTTTCAGCTCCTATCAAAACTTCTGGAGGTGAGGAAGTACATTTTCGATCTTCATGTAGCTTAGTTTTTCTGTTACATCTACTGCGGTTGAATTAGCGTAATTGTCCATCTTGAATAGGATTTCGTGATTTTCTAGATGACAAGTCGAAGGCTAATCTGGTTCAAATCAAAGGAAGATTTTCAGTAACATCCGAAAACTTAGATCTTGCAAAGGTGGGTATACCATTTTCTGCTATTCATTTTCCTCTTTCTTTGACAGTTACCAACCTAATCTAGAATGTTCCATTAAGTACAATCTAGAATGTTCCATTAAGTACAACCTTATTAGTGTAGACGGATGATTCTCCTTGCCTGAGTTTTACCTGATTAATTCATACTGGTGAATCTACAGGCATCCACTCTGAAAAAATCTGCCAGTGTTGGGAATTGGACACTCGAATCTAAAATGGTTAGTTTGTTATCACGAAGGCTTCGTTTAATGAAGCAGGATTTATGTTTCCTAACCATAATAATCTTATTTCTTCCAGCAACAGCCAACGTGTCAGCCTATCAAGGAGTTCAGTAGTCAACATGTGTCTCCTTCATTCATCATGCCTCAACTTCAAAATCTCTTGCAGCAAAATTTGATACAAGAGGTGACAAAAAAATAAAAGACAGTGGATTGAGACATGTATTTGTTTTGATTTTTATAGCTCTCAAGTTTTGTTTTATCTTGACGGAACTCTGTAACTTCAGGATCTTATTATGAATCTAATGAATAGTCCACAAGAAGTTGCTGAAGCAACAGCTGGTAAGATCAACACTTCAATCCATTTGTTTGTTATAATGATAAAGTATGGCGACAGATGATTAATTGTCATCCGTGTTATAGGTTCTCAAAATGGAAAGTTGCCGCCTTTGCCTCAAGGATCTGACAGCAATGGAGCTGTAAGTAGATTTGTCAACATTGTTGCCACATAGACCTCTTTTGTAGTCTTAAATTCTTGTCCTTCACATTCTTTGCTTGTGTCTTTGGATCGCAGGTTGAACTTACAGCTTCTGAGAGAGAAAGGTTACTACTTACCAAGATCTCTGAGCTTCGAGCTAGGTTTGTTCATCTTCTTGTGTCAATCAAACCTTTCTTATTAAAGATCATTGTGGTGTGTAGTTTTTCTAATTACTTCTCAAATTCAATTTCTTTAGGATAATCGAAACAACGGAAAAACTTGAAGTAGAAAAATCAAAACAGACCCAAGTAAGTTAACAATCTTGATCTCACGAACAACTCGTGGAGCGAATTTTGTAGACTCAAGTAAGTTAACAAGCATCTCTTGTTATTGTCTACAGCTGCAGCAGAAGTTGAGATCAGTCATCGGTCGCGAGCAATTGTAAACAGAGACTGGAACATTGAGCTTACACAGAAGCTTTAGGTGAAGAGGAAAGTATATTTTGTACACTAAAGAAACAAGAGAACTCTCCGTTCATGAAAGCAAAAGGACAGATTTGGTTCTGTTCTGTTATGATGTGCAGAAGCAGACATCATCGGCCATTTGTTTCTGACAGAAGAAACCAGAAAAAAACATATAGAGAATAAATGGAGAAGAAAGCTCGTCGTCATGAAGGAATTGTATTTGTTTATTTAATCTAAAATTAAAAACCTTACGTTTTGGGTAAGTAACTAATATAGGATCTCATCCTTTTTTTAATGAAACTTGATTTGATGTATTTGTATTGTATCCACCAAGATTCTTTACTAATAATCTCATAAGAGTGTTGATATTAACACCATTCGAGGATTTGTTATTCACTTGTTACATAGGTTTTTTCCTAAGGAAGTCAGGTGTAGTCACATTAGAGATATATCAAACTCTTTCTTGACAATTCTACCAAAATGTCCTTCGAGTAGACGTTTAAACCCTTTGTTACGATATGTTTAGTCAAAGTAATTTAGATCTTCGATTCATCTAGAAAAAGGAAATAAATCCTAAAAAGACAAGGATTAGGATTAGGGATCGTAAAGCATTATATCTACATTGAGAGGTTTCTCTCTTATCTCTCATTAAGACATTCATCAACACAACTCCAAATACTGTCAGATAAATCTCTCTTCTTCAGCGAGTTCGATCGAATCATGGCCACAAAGAAGATCTTCTTCGGCTTCGTGGTTGTGATGATGACCTTCACGGTTCTCTTGGGTCGTTGTTGCTCAGCGAAAACCTACAAAGTCGGAGATTCCCATGGATGGACGGCCAACTACGACATGTATTACTCTTGGGCTGAGGGTAAGGAGTTTCACGTCGGAGATTCACTCGTCTTCAACTACGATCGCAACGGCAACGACGTGACTCAAGTCTCCGGTGCTTTGAAGTACCAGTTCTGTGACTCTTCTTCTCCTAAAGCTGTTTACAACACAGGACAAGATGTCTTAAACCTCACGGAACCAGGATATCACTACTTCATCACCTCAAATCATGGTCTATGCACATCAGGACAGAAACTCTTCGTTCTTGTCGTTCACGACCCGAGCAAGTCACTTCCGATTCCTCCACCACCACCGAGCAAGTCACGTCCCATTCCTACACCACCACCGAGCAACTCACGTCCCATTCCTCCACCACCACCACCACCGAGCAATAAGATCCTTCCGTTTGGAAAGATCTACAAGGTCGGTGACTCGAGAGGATGGAGCGTTTATAACAGTTACTACTATTACAGGTGGAGTGAGGCGAAAGAGTTTTACGTTGGAGATAATCTATTTTTCCAATTCAACAAAGACCTCAACGACGTTATAGAAATCAGCGATGATCTTGAGTTCAAATCCTGCGAACCGACTTCCCGTGTAGCCGAGTACAAGACGGGACATGATCTTATTAAGCTAACCAAACCAGGAGTACATTATTTTATAAGCTTAAAGACTGGTCTTTGTCAGGCTGGCCTTAAGCTTCGAGTCACGGTCCGACCATTACCTCAAGCCGTTACTTCTCCGAATGTTCCCATGGAGAGGTTGTCTCCTATTGAACGCCTCAACAGGTGGTTACGCTCTTTCAGGCCGCCTCATCATCATTAACTACTTTCAGATCAACTTCTTAAGCATCATGTGGAGATTAGTTTTAAGAGCCTCTTTTTTTATTAGTCCCTTTCATTGTTGACTATTTGTCTCTCTCTAGTTGTTATATTCCACTGCTTTAATTTTTTTAGAATTAATTCAATAAAGATGAAAATTTACTTCAACATTTCTGTTTACTTTGATCATGATAATGCCCTATAACATGGACTTATTCTATGTTTAGATTCAATATTACCGTTTATCGAATCTAAACGGTCCTAAAATTTTGGTATTTATCACAAAAGATGTTGACGCAGGTCCTAAAATTTTGTTTCTATTCAGCGTAAACAATATTAACGTTTTATTTAAAATGCATTACATTTTCTAAACTCAGTACTGTTTATCTCAAAGGAGTTGGTGCCTGTCCTGTAACAACTATTTTACTTCTATTCATCATAAATAATATTAACATTTTTATTTGAAATATAATACGTTTTCTAATCTTAAACATTAATGTTTCTTAAATTTTCGTGAAATTATATATTCTGTTTAAAAATTTAATTTTTTACTAAGATTTTTGAACAAATAATTCTCATAAACTTAAACTATTTTCCAAATAGGAAGCTCCAATTTCCTAGAGCATAAATAAATCTTACATCTATATAAGTCCACTCCTTTATTACAAAGATGTATGTCATATTCTATAGAGATTTAGTATCAAAGCTACATCAATCTCACTTACATCTACTACACTCCATTCCTTTAGCTAAATCCAAAGTTGTCAAGCCTTCAAAAATCAACTCACTTCTTGCTCCAAATATCTTCTTCTTAGACCGTTTCCACCGCAAAAAACACAACCATGTAAGCAAAAACAACGATCATAACCGAACCAGCGCTAACCGAGAAGTACCACATTGTATCTGGAGATATAACCGACATCGAAACTGTTGGAGTAAACTTGATGCATAAGTAAAACTAATCCTAATCGAGTATGGATTTAGGAGATTATGATAAGAATATGATTTATATTTAGGAGTTATCTAAATATATATTAAGAATTATCTAATAAGGTTTTCAAATTCTATTAGAAATAGGTGGTGGCTAAACCACTATAAATACAAGTGTTGGGTTGTGACAATTGTATGAGAGTTCTATGAGAGAACAAGAGCTCTAAGAGAGAACAATGGTTTTAAGAGTTTTAGAGAGCTTTGTATGTTTAGGTTTGAGAGAGTTTCTAAACATATATAATAAAAGTATGATTCTTATTAAAAGCAAATTTGTGTTTGATTGTATATTTAACTCTTGAATTGGTAAAAGCTATTAGTTATCAATTCGTCAAACACTAGAAACATACCCGAGTCATGGGAGATGTTAGCATTCCGACGGCAAGGTCGAAGGAGCTCGGACATTCATCGATTCAATGTCCAATGCTCAAATCATCAAACTACACAGTCTGGGCGATGAGAATGAAAGTGAACTTTCATGTTCATAAGGTATGGGAGACGATCGAGGCAGGATCGACCATAGACGAGAAGAACGATATGGCGATTGTCTTGTTGTTTCAAGCAATACCCGAAACACTTATATTACAAGTTGGTGATTTTGATTCGCCAAAAGGTATATGGGAAACGATCAAAGCAAGAAATATTGGTTGCAGAGCATGAGTGATAAGAAGAAGACCATTTATGGTCTTGAATATCAAGGAAGTACGTCCATGAGTGATAAGAAATCTATTCAGTTTGTTAGAGGGAACAATTCAGAACCCGTTCCAACAAAGTTTCAGAAAACTGAGACTAAGAGGAGAACCTCACGTAGGTGTTATTACTGTGGGAAACTTGGACATATCAAGAGGTTTTGTTATAGGTTTCAACCTAGAATGAGGATGTTGATGAATGATAAAAGGTATTATCAATGTCATGATGACTCTTCACATGGTTATGTGAGAAAATATGATATATATCAAAGGAAGAAGCACGGTTACACATCAAGGAGCTCAATTGATTGGCAGCCAAGATTTGTGACAATAGAATACCCAATATTTTGATGAGAGACCAAAATTCCTTGGAAATATGCACAAAAGAGGATGAAAGTATGGTAAAGACGGAGAATTTAGAGTTGATTGCTTTAGAGCTAAAACAAAATGACCAGACATTAAGAGAAATAATGATGGTCATATAGAGAAGCAATCAAAGGAAGATCAAGCGTTCTTTTAATTATAAGATTTTTTGAATAAATTAGACCAATCATGTAGGAGAAGTTCATTGGAGGAAACTGAAGACATAGATTATCAAATTCAATCACAAAGGCAGAAAAGGAAGTAGTATCTGAACAAAAGCTTCAAGTTTGTTGTGATCTTCTCAACACAACCTGAAAGATGGGGCAGCTCCAAGAAATTGGAATTGTAATAAAGTTTTAGGTGGAGTAACTACGAGAAGAAATTGTGATATTAAATGTTAAGAATTTCACAAGGTCTCTGAACATCATAAGATGCAGACGTAGAGATGATGATTAAGGTTTAAAAAGGTTTACCTAAAGTTACATGAACAACATAGCATATGCAGAGATTCATCGAAAAATCTGCAAAGTCGAGACATGAAGTTTCGAAAACTCAGATGAAGGCAAGTTTGATTTATCACAACAAAGAGATGAAGTGAGAGTCAAGGGTAACTGAGATTACAGAGGAATTGCAGGAAGATGCAAAGATTCACATCAAAAGTTGCATCAGAAAATAACCATCAATGGAGAAGTTTTAGTGATAGGCAGTTTTAATGATGAAGGCTTGAGAGTTTTCGCCAGCCACCAGAGAAGAATGACGTCCAGAGATCTCGCTGGAAATTGCAAAGGTTCTTGTCATAGATTACATCGTTGAAGCTTGTGTCAAGGTAGAGATGCGACTTACGATTTTGATGGAAGCTTTGTGGGCATTGGGTCCAACAAAGGTTCATGCATGTTATGGGCCTCATGCATGTTAAAGGTTCATCACCGGAGAAATTATTGGTGGATGCAAGGTTCATGCATTTGGTTTAGTCATAGGAGAAGAAGAACATCATTTCTTCTTCATTGTCGAATGGAAAGAGACAAAGAGAAAGAGCTAGAAAGTTTAGGCTGGATTCATTAAGGCCCAAGGTGGAGATTGTCATGTTATGGACCTCAGTCAATTTCCTTTGACCCAAATCCAAGTCTTGAGAAGGTTTCCTAAGACGAGAAACGTGAGAAACATAAAAAGACTTAAATCCAAGACAGAAGTATGTCCAACATATCGTCAAGTTGACTAACCTCGTGTGAGGCCGAGTTTATGACAACAACACTTGAAGCTTTTCAAGCCGATGACTAGCGAGAAGACTGTCATGAGAATCGACAACGAGTCTATAATCGCTAGAACAAAGAATCTCGTGTTCCATGGCCGAAGCAAACATATCCACAAGTGATATCACGTTTAAGGAGATGAGAAGCTTGATAGGAGTTCAAAACCTCACCAAGACTAACTTGAAGGTTAAGGGGTGAATGTTGGAGTAACCTTGAAAATAGTTTGATCCACAAGTAAAACTAATCCTAACCGAGTATGGATTTAGGAGATTATGATAAGAATAAGATTTATATTTAGGAGTTATCTAAATATATATTAAGAGTTATCTAATAAGGTTCTCTAATTGTATTAGAAATAAGTGGTGTCTAAACCACTATAAATACAAATGTTGGGTTGTGACAATTGTACGAGAGTTCTATGAGAGAACAAGAGTTCTAAGAGAGAACAAGAACTCTATGAGAGAACAAGAATTCTAATAGCTTTAGAGAGCTTTGTATGTTTAGTTTTGAGAGAGTTTCTAAATATATATAATAAGATAGTGATTTTTATTAAAAGCAAGTTTGTGTTTGATTGTATATTTAACTCTTGAAAAACCAAGTAAGAAACATATAATGGTACTGCTATCCATAGAAACCACCATATATAACCTTCACCAGCTGGTAACAAAACAAAACGCCATGGAAATAGCTCCAACGAAAGCCATACTATTCACACTACGATGAGCATAGAAATATTTATGATTCATCACCACAGTACCAACACTTTTGTTACTTTCCTCTGATGCATTTTCTTGGTATACACCTCCTGGTGGCTGTAAAGCTGTTTGATAAGTAGTTGTGATTATCAATGCAGCTATCATTAAAAGCCGCTGCGTGATCCTTTTGATGTCTGTTTTTTTTTACCGAGCTGTCTGAGTTAACAAATGCTCCGTGAAACTTATCGGAGACCTCAAGATTTTTGACACCTTGGATTTTGGTAGAGAATCTCCCCTCTTACCCCCTGATTTCGGATTATGTTTTCGATGTTTCTGTTCGCGTGATGTTCTCTCTGGTTTTGTAAGATATCTAGAGCTGTTAAACTGGTTCGGTTGTGGATATTTCGGTTAACCGCAGAACATTTTACCAAAAGCTTTACTGCTTTGAATCTGTTCTTATAAGCTGCTGTGTGTAAAGCTGTGTTACCTTCTTGATCACGTTTGTTCAAAACTTGCATCTCTAGCGATTCGGTGTTTATCTGACGCAGTCTTTGAACCCATCCTAAGAGTACTTCAAGCTCTTCGTATCTATCATTCAAAACCGCGATGTGCAGAGCAGTTTCACCTTTGACGTTTGCATCTCTAATGCAACTAGGACAACCTAAGAGGAACTCTATCACAAGATCAGTCTTTCCTCTTCTCACTATTGATGAAACGGTGTCGCACCTTAATTCAAAATCAATTATTTCAACCTTTTACAGTAACAAAAGATCAAATAACTTCAAGAAAACAGAACACAAATTAAATGGGTTGGTATATTTGTAGTAGGAACTTAGTAAAATAACGTAAATTCGGATTTCTATAGTAGATTTGCGAAAAACTCTTTACTAGTGATAACAACATAATTAGGGTGCAAGAAAAAAAAAATCATTTGGAGGAAATTAGTAGGTGGTTGATTGTTAGGTAATTTATCAAAAGTTATAAAATCTATAGGAATTAGAATTATTCATAAGTTGTTATCTTTATATATGTAGCAAACTAAATGTTTGATGTGATTAATAAAATAAAATAAAGTAAAAGTATACCTTCTCTTCCTCTTAGGCCAACAAGGTCAGGATCAACCTTGAGTAAACTTAGAACTAACTGTGTTTGGCCTTCTTCTATAGCAAGATGCAATGAACTTAACCCATATGTATTAAGTTTTCTAGCAAAAGATGGCTTAAGATTCATCATCTCCATGGCAAAAGCAAGGTTCCCAGAAGCAGAAGCTACATGAAGAGGAGTGTTGATGAAAGGTACGGCATCAATGATTTCAAGAATGTATGGATTCTCATGGATAAGAGCATACAATTCATCGATGCTTTCGATTTGAGTGGCTACAAGCAAAGTTGGATTCATAGGAGAAATGTCAAGAACAAGAAGAAAGAACTCTCCTTTTCAAGAAACGAAAAACTTACATTTAATTGTATATGGATTTTTGAGACTCCATCGTTTGAATAAGTAAATGATGTGAACTTGACCCATCATTTGTTTAATGGATTGGGTTTGGTTTGACTTTGACTAAAGCCAATAAAAGACAAACAACAGAGGAACTGATCCGAAAGAAACCACAAAAGTCTTCTCTAGACACTGCCATTTAATATGACTACATGTGTTGGGGTTACGTTTTATCCAATGTAGTGCTCATGAACCTTGCGTGTTCTTTTTTTTAATGGAGCATAGTGCTAAATGAAGTTCAGTTTGTACCCAAAAAAAAGTATGACTTGATCCATTAATTTAAGAGAAAATCAACCCTACCAACCCAACACTTTTTGACAATCATAATTCACATATCTTATCTAATAGAGCAGAGTTACCTTGATGTAAAGTCTATATTACCTTTATGTAAAGCTCATAAATGCTATCACATGTCAGTTCTAAACATGACATATTTTCTCTTTCTCCAATTTCATTAATTTTCAATTATCTTTCTCCTAACCAAAAAATCAAACCATTCCAAATATAAAATCCAAAATAAAGAACTTATGTTTATACAAATTTATACAAAATTTTCACTATATTTCCTTACAAAAACTTGAAGCTTATGTTTCGTTTCCAAAAATTAAGGAGGTGAATGCTTTATTGTTATCATCTTCGTATCTTTGTTTCACTCATTTTTTATTTATGTTTTTTTTTCAATTAGATTTTGTGTGTATGTTGCGTCTGCTTATGATCGATCTATCATATAAACTATATAATATCAAATAAAAAACAACTATGTTTTTTACGAAACCTGAGATACACATTTTAAAAATATTTTCTCTAGAGTTTTTAATTGTTAAAGTAACGTCAAATTAGTTTAAGACAATACAAAACCTAAGATACACATTTTTTGATATTTTGTCTATATTTTTATGGTTCAAAGTAATAAATTAACGTCAAATTATTTTAAGAAAGAGTAAAGTAATAAATATATATAATATTCCAATTTTTTTTTTGCCACATATAACATATTATATTTTAATTTGTTTCTATTTTACTCAGTATTTAAAAATTAATAATTTACATTCATTATTATATGAGTGGCTTGGTAAGTGCAATTGGCAATCCCAGAGTGTCTCTAATGCTCAACACCAAATACAAAATCATAATTTTTTTAAAATTGTAAATCTATATATTTTTCGAGAGTTTGGATGTGTTTTCTTGCAATCTCAGTAAACATCCAACCTCTACAATAACTTGAAAATGTATATTGTATTTGTATCATCTTTCAAAATTAAAACTCCCAATTTCACAAAGATATCTATATTTCTAGGGATATTGCTGGCTAAATAAATATTTGGTAAAGACATATGAAGTTTCTTCTAGTGGTATTAACGTCCATTGAGGTGATGATGCGTAATAATTCTCGGCAGAATGATCAAATCCGTAAGTACTTTTTTTTCTTTGTTTTTTTGGCTTGGCAAGGACGACAAAGAAGTAGGAGAATATGTTGATGAAATTCAAGAAACAGAAGAAAATTCTAAGACTATGATTACTATAAGATTTTTTAGAAGACGATATTGTTTATTAAATAAAAAGGGTAATTCTTTGTCATTTTTTCTTAACCTTATTTTCTTAGAAAAATATATTTAATATATATCTTTGCATACTAAAAATAAAAATAACTGAATAAAGATAAAATAAATATATTATTTGATACTAGCTACCCAATTAAAACCCACCACTAAATTGATTCAAACATATGTAACATTATTTGAAAATATGTAATGATAGAGCTATTATCATTGGCATCACACATATTTAACTTAAACCAAATTAAAAAAAAACTTTATCCACTTCTATATAATATAAAAAAAATTCATTTCTTAGACCACAGTCAAACTATTAATTCCTAATATACATGAGTTGTGTAGCTCTTCAAACATATTTTTGATTCGTTTTTGGTGAATTTTTTTTTTCATCATTTATGTTTTTTGGTAATGCATGATCTGTGTTCTAATTCTCACAATCAACATGTGCTGCATCTTTTTAATGTGCAGGTTTTCTTCCAAATTATTAATTTTAATGGAAATTTTTTTTTGTAATTGATTTATTTATTTTGTATACTTTTAAACAAAAGAAAAATATGATTTAATTTTGTTCTTACAGGTTGTAGATATGTAATCAAGATGCTAACCATCTCCATTGAGATAGAAAAATTATTGTGAGCATCACGTTTTTCTTAATGAATGAAGGTAAATTATTACACCATGATTATTATTTGTTTAGTTTAATTATATCAAAATAAAAATAAATTATGTTTTTTAGATAGAGATAAATTTTCTTAATAAATACAAAACATTTGTTATAACCAGTTGTTTATTTGTTTGATACTACACACAAATCTACAGTATTGTTTTCATACAGATTGGAGTGAAACACTAAACTATTCTGCCAAAATAATTTTACATACTTTCTACATTGAATTATCAATAAATTGTTTTTCATTGACTTTATTCTTTTGATTTCTCGGATTAGCTTTGTTTTATACCGATTTTTTATAGAGATTAACATATACGTGCTAAGTTTGTTCTTCAACAATAAATTTTGTAAAGACATTTATGAGAGGCTAGACACCAAGTATATTTTGTCTATATTTTCTTCATCATTTAAAATAAAAAATTAACATCAAATTATTTTATGATAAACTAACTTAAAACTTTTGTTGTTTGTGTAGGAAACTTGCCCACAGTGGTTGGATCCACAAACGAAAAATCCGCTTAATATTTTTTCAAATGATCAGTTTCTTGATGTACGAAAATGATCATTTAATTTTTCCAAATATAGAAATGAACGTTAAATAAGTCAATATTAAATAAAAAACATAGAAGAAATTTATTTTTCAAGCTTAAATTTGAATTATTAACAGAAATTTAGAGAATTAATTAGCAAACGTGAAAGGTCGAAAATAATTTTGCAAATTTGCAAAAGTTGAGGAATTTAATTGTCATTTTCCCACATATTGACCTATAATTTTAATATCATTTTAATTATAATTGGGATTATTATTAAATCATTTTGAATTTCTTGGTAAGTGACCTTTTTAAATTATTATATTACTTAGTTATATTTCATTTTGAAGTTTTTAACATAATAATATCACTTTGCTAAAAAAGTATTTTGTAAACCTAAAATCATAACGTAAAATACCATTATTTTATGATGGTGTGTCAGTCATGCATTTAATAAAATGAGAGTAATTTTTTTGGTATGGTTATCATACGGTAATATAACAACTTGGTGTAATATAATTTTTAAAAAATCATTTTAAAAGGAGAAAGGTAAATATAATATAATTACTAGAATTTATTATTTTTAAATTTAAATTAGCTAATATGGTGGACATTATGGTTTACAGTTTGGTTTTACAAAAAATGAAACCAGGTAACCATATTTAATTTAGTTTGGTTTATGTTCAGTTTTTTTTGGTTTACGGTTTATCAATTTTATAAAAACTAGAACCAATGCATTTTGGTGTGGTTTGTTTAAGGTTATTTTTAGTTTATTCTATGATTTTTCAGAAATATTTTACGTAACATGAGCACATTTACCATTAGAGAATTATTTTTTCTTCAAATATTTTCTAAAAATAACAATACATTTTCTATCTTGAATTGTATAATCTTCTATATAAACTCTATCAAACGTTAAATAAATTCAACATAAACACATAGATCAATTAAATGTTATTGTAGTACATAGTGTTATTATGAACTAGATATATAATCTTTTATATGGTTTAATTTATTCTTCTCTAATACTTATTGGAATAAAGTTTTTAAGAAAATAATATTAGAATAGAAAATTTATTCATGTATCCTCATAAAATATAGCTTAAATCACCATAAAAAAAGAACATGAAAAATGACTAAACTCAAGCAATTATAATAAAATTTTAAAACACATAAAAACCCGAACGTTTTTAAACCAAACCGAAACTAAAATAAGTTTAATAATGATAACATAACGATATTTTAGATAAAACCAAAGCCAAACCAAAACACCTATTTACAATTCGGTTTGGGTTTTTTTAGCAAGGTTATTTGCCCACCTGCTATAAACTCAGAATCCACCTTGATCACACGGTTTCAATGCGTATGACCACACAAATGTGCGAAAGGTCTGAGTGAATCCACACAAACACAATGACTCAACATGTTCACTAAGTAAAGGAATCCACCTAAATACTTAGAAAACAGGGAGAAACAAGCGTATAAGCTTAAAGAGAATAAATTCGGTTTTTATTTAATCAAAAAAGGTTTTTACATTAAAAATGATGAGATTATATAGACACGTACATAGATGGTCTAAGACATTAAAATAAAAAAATAAATCAACATAAATGATAAAAGAAATGAGCATAAATTATAAATCAATCAACAATATGATTGATTGGCCTTTAAAGCTTGATTTTTACCCAAATGAGAAAACTGTGAGCTTCTTTATATCTGGAAACCTTGAGCATGAAGTAGTGACATCCTGGTCTCTTAATGGTGTGGAAGGTCTCCAAACAAATTAACTCGAATAAATCAAGAAGATATACCCGTTTGCCTTTAATTGCTCGATTTAGCTCCATATATGGAAAGTGAGAGCACAAAGGAATCTGCATAATCCCATGGGTGTCGGTGCACATTAAGACATCATTTGAAACTTCTAGATAAATTTTAAAGTCTCCTGGACGCCACACATAAATTTGCATGGATGTCAATCATGGAAAGTCCGTAAATAGACCTGTTTAGAGTTACCCGAGTTTGGATGCGGATTGTGGTTTGTTCCAAGCTGATCCGGGTCAGGCTTTTCTTCACTATGTGTCTCTGATGGGTCAAGAAGTTTAAAGTCTCATGGACGCCACTCATAAATTTGCATGAATGCCATTTATGGAAAGTTCGTAAATAGACATGTTTAGAGTTACCTGAGTTTATATGTGGATTGTGGTTTGTTCCAAGCTGATCCGGGTCAGGCTTTGCTTCACTATGTGTCTCTGATGGGTCAAGAAGTTTAAAGTCTTCTGGACGCTACACATAAATTTGCATGGATGCCATTTATGGAAAGTCCGTAAATATACATGTTTAGAGTTACCGAGTTTGGAAGCGGATTGTGGTTTGTTCCAGCCTAATCCTGGTCAGGCTTTGCTTCACTAGGTGTCTGATAGGTCAAGAATATATAGAACAAGTAAGTTCTAAGATTAAATCCTCATGGTTGGACCGAAATCATTCAAAAGAGGCAAATATATTCTTATCTGGCCATTGTAGTGATTTCATGATGTTGAGCTTGTTTTGGCTTGTCTTCCTTGGTTTTTTTCACTGGTATGAGCTTTTGTAAAGCTGGTAAATACATGACAAAGTGCCTTGGGGCTTGGCTGATCCATCTTGAACTCGTGGATTTCATCTTTTAGTTCGATGACCGCATCACCGCCCCTAGATAATACCATGTAAAGGATAATAAATATAAAATATGGAAAAATCGTGTTTGGTGAAAAATGCAAAAGGAAAAATTTCCCTGTTTTCTTGACCACATATGAGAATGACAAAGAAAAAAAGACTTGACAAAAATCTTCATATATGCAAATCTTCTCTTCTACAATTTATAGTTTTGGTAGAACTATGATGTCAAAATACATTTTAATCAGTTAATAGACAGAGAAGGGATCATCTGATTTTATAATTTGAATCCAATCAAAAGTGATATCATGCAAGAAGCATCGATTCAATTTCTTTTTTTGATGCGGCCAAGAGAAAGAGACTATTTTCCCTGAGGTATTAAATCGATTTTCTTCTTCCAACTATATTGATTATGTGTTTGTGATTTGGTTGTGGAATTGAAAATTTAGATATATATATAAATCTTATAGAATCTGTTGTTTCTTATTTTTTAGGCGTATTCTTATTTAAAAGGTGTTTGATATGCTACTCATTATTCTTGATGATGTTTGGTCATCAATTAGCGAATCTCGAAGGGGAAGTGCCTTTAATCAAGTAGTTTCTCACCGGAGTTTGACTCTAATAGATCGTGTTTTTCCGTGAAATAGAGATTTGGCTATGGATCGAATTTTATCGATTCAAAAAATGTCAAAAAAAAATAGCGAATCTCGAATATTTCCTCTTAGTGGAATTAAGAATCAGATTGTAAAATCTAATTAAAAAGGTATTTTACATTGTTTGGATATAAATTTCAATTGATTAACAAATAGTTTACCAAAAAGTTTAAAATAGTAGATATCATTTAAATAATCTAAAATCATTGTTATGAAATTTTCTTAGTCAGACAAGATATAGTTTTTATATAAAGTGTTACGATATGGTAATTGTTAGGTATTTGGTTATGTAAATTTCTAAATCTGGTTTATGTGAGTTTGATAAATGCTTGGCAATGTAAATTTCTTATTATACTTTGTTTTTTTTTTTTTCAGGTTATAAAACTGGAGAAGAAGATGGAAAATAAAACATAGAGATACAAAGAAAGATAAGAATGACCCCATCTATATTTTTAGTCATCTATATATGTATATATACATACAATATAGTTTCTCTTAGACTAAATGTAATTATCATTCAAAAATTTAATGTTACAGGTTCATAAAGAGTAAACATATTCCTGCTAAAATATTTAGACTACATACATTAAAGAGGTTAGCTCATATCTTTTTCTGAACTTGTTATTTTCTACTTCTGATAATAAATCTTATACATAGTTTATAAGATTTTGACAGTATTCACATACTTTACAATACAATCTAGAATATATTCTATTATTTGATTAGAGTAACAAAGTCAGTTGTTACTCATTTGGCTACATTGTTCTGAAAAGAGTTTTCAGAACAAAGATTGTGTTGTTCTCTAGTTGATTTTTATATCAAATTAAATGATTATAAGACCCATGAATTTGTTTCCCACAACCAATTTGCATAAAACTGAAAAATGTAATATCCAAACTTCTAAACCGAAACAACAAAAATTTAATAAAAGAGTAGTATTCTTATATTTAAAGTTAGTTATAAGCTAAAACCAAAATATTCAAAATCGGAAAAACTAGCATGTGATTTTGGTGTCATAGTTTTTATCTCAGTCTTGTAATCAAAATTGATATGATATGAATGATTAGTGTTCCTTATAAATAATTTTTTTTTGTCAACAGTCCTTATAAATAACTTGACCTCTACTTTATAGGGTTTTTTTCTCTTCAGATGTATTAAATATTAGCCCTCCATGTTAACCTTTGACAGTTCCTATATTTCTTTTAATTGAATAGCAGCGTAATTTAGTTTTGAATATGGGTGGACAATCCAGCTTACTAAATCGGTTTCGGTTTGAGTTCGTTGGTTATTATAACCAAATAACATTGTTTGTAATTCGGTTTGATGTTTCTACGATTTGTTTTTTGATTAAGCCAAATCGAAGTCTAAGAACCAATTTGGTTCTAACAAATTACTTGAACCAAGGAAACAGATCATTTGGGCTTAACATATTGAGTCCAGCGAATCATGTATACAGGTCCATTAGATATACTATCATCGATTTTGTAAACCAAAAATATTAGAAAAAATACAAAAATTAATAAATTTTAAACTGAAGTCAAATTTTTAACTTTGATTTAAATATTTTTGGTGTTTTCTAATAGTTTCGGTTTACAAAATAAGGAATAATACCCTATGATATCATCAAAAAATGTCATAGATATAATTTGCACATATATTTTATCCTCTGGGCTCAATATGTCAAGCCCAAACGATCTGCTCATTTTTTTGTTATCAAAGTCGGTGTTTAAAAATAAAATAAAAAGCGGGGCCCACCATCATCAAAATAAAAATAAGTTCCTCTTTCCGAATTGCCTCGCTTCAGCCATTCTTTGGTCCCTTTTGCTTACTCTCTCTTTTTTTTTTTCTCTCTCGCGGAGAGCCTCGCTGGAGTTCTTTTTCATAGTGTCGCGGTCGAAATCGCCGCCGTAGAGCCACCACATAGTCTTCCTCTGTTACAAATTCTTTTGGTAAACTATCTCTTTGATTTTTCATGAACTTCCCCTTTTTCGATTTTTCACTGTTTTTAATCTTCGATTCAACTTTTTTTTATCTCGTTTTTGTGTTCTTCGATTCGTTTCTTCGTCTAAAATCATATTCTTAACTCGATACGGTTTGATTTTGTAGCATTATTAAATTTTGTTTTTTTTCTTTGTTCTTCGATTTCTAGGGTTTCGGCGTGCCTCCTTTCGCTTCTCAGCTTTATTTGAGATTCTTTGATTCTATTCGAGGTACGTTTATTTTAAATTTTTGTCTGGATGTTAAATTTGGTGGAATCACTGGAATTTAGACCTAGTTTTGAAGCTATGAAACCCTAGATTTTTCAATTCGGATGCGTTTAGTAGTCTTCCGATATAAATACTGCAAATTTTTGTAATGTTGCGATTATTAATCCTCAGTTTCACATTTTTTTCTTGCGCATTTGGAGATTGAACTTTTCTTGGTATTCATGAGATTAGGTTTTCTTGATCCATCGTCTCGATTCAATTTCTGTTTTACTCTTTGTTTATTTTCCTAATTAGTGAAAAGCTTTTGGCCTATGCATTTTTTATCTCTCGTTTATGAATTTTTTTACTATTTCTGAGTATATGTTTTTGCATTTCCTTACCAGATATGGCAGACTCTCGGAATGGTAACGCACGAGCTCCTAGTGCTTTGCCTCCAAAATCTGGGAATACCTACTCCATAGATGTTACAAATTTCATTTCACGTGCAAGAGCTTTGTATTCACACTGGACCAAGCACAGTGCAGATCTTTGGGGATCTGCAGACGCTCTTGCCATTGCTACACCTCCTGCTTCTGATGATCTGCGCTACCTGAAATCGTCTGCGCTGAATATTTGGCTTCTTGGGTATGAGTTTCCGGAT
The DNA here is from genome assembly GCA_963922655.1 of Cardamine chenopodiifolia. Taxonomy (NCBI): domain Eukaryota; kingdom Viridiplantae; phylum Streptophyta; class Magnoliopsida; order Brassicales; family Brassicaceae; genus Cardamine; species Cardamine chenopodiifolia. The sequence goes on from OZ000490.1 coordinate 2,594,224, forward strand.
ACAATTATGGTTTTTACCAAGAAGCAGATCCATTTCTTGTGTAGCAGGAACAAGGCGTCTCTACTTGAAGTTGTGAAAAAAGCTGCACTTGATGAGTTGAAGGTTGATGTTGTTATGCATGTTAAGCCTAAGGGTGATGATGGAACAGGGCAGATGGATGCTATATTTCGTGCCATCCGTGATCTATCCCGGGGTGATGGAAATGATTCCAAGGTTGTTGGACACATTGCTCGTGAAGTCCCTGAAGGTAAGCTTCTGGAGACATGGACTGAGAAGCTAAAGAATGCAAACTTCCAGTTTGTAGATATAACTGGGGGGTTGTCTGATCTCTTTGCTTTTAAAGATGGTACTGAGGTCATTAATATGAAAAAAGCTGCGTATCTTGCCTACAGCGTGATGAATAATGTTGTTGTTCCAAAACTTGAAAAGGTCATTGATGAGGAGAAAGAGGTCACCCACTCTTCCTTGATGGATCTGACAGAGAAAGCGATACTTGAGCCAACTAAAGCCAGTGTGAAGCTGAGGGCAGAGAATGTTGACATATGCTACCCTCCGATATTTCAAAGTGGAGGCAAATTTGATCTCAAGCCTAGTGCCGCAAGCAATGATGAATTGCTCACTTATGATCCAGCTAGCATCATTATATGTGCTGTTGGTGCTCGGTATAACAGTTATTGCTCTAACGTGGCCAGGACTTACCTAATAGATGCAAATTCGCTCCAGAGCAAGGCTTATGAGGTTCTTCTCAAGGCACATGAGGCTGCTATTAGTGCTTTGAGGTCGGGAAGAAAGATAAACACTGTCTATCAAGCTGCCCTTTCTGTGGTTGAAAAAGAAGCCCCTGAGTTGGTTGACAAGCTAACTAAATCTGCTGGGACTGGTATCGGTCTTGAATTCCGAGAGTCGGGATTAAATATTAATGCGAAGAATGATAAAGTATTGAGACCAAAGATGGTATTTAATGTGTCTCTTGGTTTCCAGAACTTGGAATGTGAGTCGGAAAGCTGCAGCAAGAACAAGAAATTCTCGCTTTTGCTGGCTGACACTGTTCTCGTCACAGAACAGAATCCAGAGCTTTTGACTAAGTGCTCTAAATCTGTTAAGGATGTGGCTTACTCGTTCAAGGAGGATGAGGAAGAAGAAAGACCAAGGAAGAAACCAAGGTCTAGTGGTCTTGAGAACTACATGACCAAGACAGCTCTTAGATCAGATGACCATGCGGTGTCAAAAGAAGAGCTACGGAAGCAGCACCAGGCAGAGCTTGCACGCCAGAAGAATGAAGAAACTGCCAGAAGGCTTGCTGGTGACAGGTCTGGGGCTGGAGATAGCCGGTCTGCTGCAAAGACTTCAGCTGATTTGGTTGCCTACAAGAACATTAACGACGTACCCCAACCTCGGGATTTGATGATCCAGGTTGATCAGAAGAATGAAGCTGTATTGTTACCCATCTATGGTAGCATGGTTCCTTTCCATGTGGCTACAATAAGAACAGTCTCGGGCAATCAAGATACCAACCGAAATTGCTACATCCGGATCATTTTCAATGTTCCGGGTACGCCCTTCAACCCTCATGACTCCAACTCTTTGAAAAACCAGGGCGCTATCTATCTCAAAGAGGTCTCTTTCCGGACTAAGGATTCAAGGCATAGCAGTGAAGTGGTTCAGGCGATTAAGGCCCTCAGAAGGCAAGTCATGGCCCGGGAGTCAGAGAGAGCTGAAAGGGCAACATTAGTGACCCAAGAGAAACTTCAGCTTGCGGGGAACAAGTTCAAACCCCTCAGGTTGTCTGAGCTGTGGATCCGTCCACCTTTTAGTGGCCGCAAAAAGATTCCTGGGACACTTGAAGCTCATGCCAATGGTTTCAGGTATTCAACAACTAGGCCCGACGAGCGCGTGGATGTCCTGTTTGCAAACATAAAGCATGCGTTTTTCCAGCCGGCTGAGAAGGAGATGATCACTATCCTGCATTTTCACTTGCACAACCACATCATGGTAGGAACCAAGAAAACAAAGGACGTCCAGTTTTATGTGGAGGTGATGGATGTTGTGCAGTCTTTAGGTGGTGGGAGGAGATCAGCCTATGACCCAGACGAGATTGATGAAGAACAGCGGGAGCGCGATAGGAAAAACAAGATCAACATGGATTTCAATCATTTTGCAAGCCGGGTCAATGATATGTGGCAACTACCCCAGTTTTCAAGTCTGGACCTTGAGTTTGATCAACCTCTGAGAGAGCTCGGTTTCCATGGTGTTCCACACAAAACATCTGCATTCATCATTCCGACCTCTAGCTGCTTAGTTGAGCTCATAGAACACCCGTTCCTCGTGGTGAGTCTGAGCGAGATTGAGATTGTGAATCTCGAGAGAGTTGGGTTTGGGCAGAAGAACTTTGATATGGCCATCATCTTCAAGGACTTCAAAAAAGATGTTCTCAGGGTTGACTCAGTTCCTACAAGTTCTCTAGAGGGAATAAAGGAGTGGCTTGACACAACGGATATAAAGTACTACGAGAGCAAACTGAATCTGAACTGGAGACAGATCCTGAAGACAATCACGGATGATCCTCAGAGCTTTATAGACGATGGTGGATGGGAGTTTCTGAACCTGGACGGGAGCGATTCAGAGTCGGGCGGCTCTGAGGAGTCAGACAAAGGATATGAGCCGTCAGATGTAGAGGTTGAATCTGAGTCAGAGGATGATGCTTCAGAGAGCGAGTCACTGGTGGAGTCAGAAGACGAAGAAGAAGAGGACTCTGAGCAAGAGTCAGAGGAAGAGAAAGGTAAGACTTGGGACGAGCTGGAAAGAGAAGCTACTAATGCAGACAGAGAACATGGAGTTGAGTCTGATAGTGAGGAAGAGAGGAAGCGAAGGAAGATGAAAGCGTTTGGGAAATCGCGACCTGGAACTAGCGGTGGTGGAGGTGGTCGTAGCAGCAGCAGCATGAAGAACATGCCACCATCTAAACGCAAGCACAGGTGAAAAGTTCAAAAATTCGAATTCTGCTTATCTAATTTCCCTCATAGTCCTCATTAGAGGTGAAGCGAAATCAGACATTTTCGAAGGTTAAATTAAAATTAGTGTTTTTGTTTTGTTTGGTGGTAAACCAAAAACTAGCGTTTTGTTATTGGCTTTAGATTATTATCAGTTTAAGAAAATAATGTCTCATTGCGTGTTATGTAAGTTGGCAAAATTTTTAAAAGTTATGAAATTAGCTTTGATAGAATTGACCAATGTGAACAATTGGCCAAATTATCAAATTAAGTTAGATGATATCATCTTTTTAGGTTTTGCACTTTATTTTAACCATTTCCTTCTAAACAAAATTATTAAGCTACGGATTATATTTTAATTATCAGGCAAAAGCATTCACCAGTTAATCATATATTGTTGGAAGAATTACTAAACATTTATCTTTATTTATGAATGGAACTGATTACTCTTCCTTCTCAATGCATCAAACTCACTCCATAACATAAAATCTTTAAATACTTAAAAATCACTCAAAAGGGTTTCGCTTAATTTTATTAACGATCCCTCTTTTAATCAACTGATAATAATTAATCATAATAAACCTGATTTAGAAAGAAGAACTCTTCCAAATATCTTGGAGCTCTCTAGCAAACTCTTCCTGTCTTCCGACCACTAAAGTAATGTGATCTTTGTTTTCAACAACCTTAACTCGTGCCCGAGGAATCCGACGTTGAACATTGTAGCTACACTCAACAGGCACGACCAAATCGTCTCTTCCATGGTAGATGACCACATTACACTTCAGTTTATCTCGTACCATGTCCAAATACCAATCTAGTTTGCTCCCTATTCCACATATAATGTTGTGTAGAGTGTGCCACGCTGCGTTATGCGTGTGACACATAAACCCTTCTATTAGAAAATTTATCGTCCTGCAGAAAAAAAACCTCATTATTTAGCTGAAAAAATGACTAATAAAATTCATTTTTAAATCAGGCTAATCCATCATTAACTATAGATTGCGAGTTTTACATGACGAATTTTGTTTTATTCCAATACAACTAATTTTTATCTTCCTATTCTACTTAGAAATCTATACGTGGAGACTATAGAATATAGTTGATTATACTAATTACAATCGTAGAGTAACATCCCAAATGCTCCATATAGAATTTACTTGAATCTTCTCTTACTTACTCACCTATTTTCTTAGCTTTTAACTCGGAATCTTAATAGCTAAACCTTGTCGTTTAGCCAAGGTTCTGATATGTACTATTTTAGCATTCTCAATACAATCATCTCCAACCAAAGATAGAATAAAGTCAGTTGTACCATAGATAGAGTAGATAGGTTTGGTAGAGTTAATTATTATACTATAGATAGAACAGAGAGTTAATAATACCTTATATAGATAGGCATGACACAATGCAAAATAACATTTAAAATGCTCTAGACACTAATAGGTTTGGTAGGTTTGAACTTTATATTAGTTATTAGCTTACCTCTCCATCGTTAGGTTGCCTAAGTCTTTTTATTTTCCTATTTTTCACTATATACACGTCTACATATTCGTAAGTTAATTAAATTTTAATAAAAAAGTAGATACCTATTGTTACGGGTGATGAGTTTGGCAAGAAATTGCCAAAGACGATGGTTCTTGCAGATGAGAAGACAAATGGTACGACTAATGTGTTCATACCAACAAGCCATCGACGCTCCAAACGCTATAGGTGGCCAAACCCTCCGCGGTGCCACCTTCTTCATCACATACTGCCTTGGCTCCGCCTCTGTCGCAGGCACCGGATAGTACGGCTTCATCATACATTCAGTCGTGTCAAACTTCAGAAAATCTTACATATAAATGTTACTTCAGGTTTAAAATTCAATTACTAATCAATTGTTCATGTATCATGCACCAACACATCTTCTTTCTTTTGGTTTCTTACCAATAAAAACTAATTGTGTTTTAAAAAAGAAAAGATCACACCATATCATGTTTAAGCAAAACTTTTCTTAAATAGATTAATTTGATTGTATTAATATATTAGTATATAAATGGAGAAATGCAATAAATAAATTTAGAATAAAATAGTAATATTTAAATCATTCAAATAAAATGTTTTCTTAGGATTACTAGTAAACTAACCGGAGCGAGGAGGGTTAGTGACTTGACGGAACTACCGTGCCTAGCGACTAAGCCAAGAGCCAAAATGCAACCCAAAGAGTGAGCCACAATGTGGAATGACTTCACATTGTGTTTAAGCAATACCGATTTCTCGATCATATCAACATGCTCTTTCATCGTATAGAGTGAATCCGCAGGCTTAGGACTCTTCCCAAACCCTAACAGATCTACGGCAAATAATCTATTACTCGAATTTGATAAGCTTGGAAACACAGTCTCTGTCCAAAATGCCGACGAAGATATGAAGCCGTGGATGAACAACACGTCCTCTTTTCCGGTATTACCTATCAAATGTTCAATTTTAACATAATATACATCAGATGACCATATACTAAAAAAACTTCTTAAATGACATTTTCTGTTGCAAAAAAATCACTTAAAACTTATTTACCAAACTTATCTATACACATATATATTTATATAAATATCATTTGAATTCAATATTTAAAAACTTTATAAAGCAAATACAATAATACTTTTTTGGCCTTTTTGTGATGTTAATTCTGATAGTATATATTTTTTAAATCTAAAATGTGATACCTTTTGGGAATTGAGTTTTGACAAAGAGGGACTCATCTTTGACACAAGTAGTGGTCCAACAAGTGCAAAATCCGCAATCACAATCCGACCATCTCGAGACTTGTGGGCTCAAATTCTTGGCCTTGATCTTGCCTTGAAGCATCTCAACGACAGTGAATCTCACGGTCAGTCTCGGCTTCATCATCGCTGTTCCTTTTCTCTTACTCGTCTTCTTCTCGGAGTTTGCTCGAGTCACCACATTCACCAACCGTTTGGTGAGATCTTTGATGGAGAGCTTGGAGAGGTCAGATAGAAGAGATGGACGAGAATAGAGAGTCTCTGAGATCTCCTCCAGCTCAATTTTGGAACGTCCGCTACAACAAAAAACCGACCGGTTAAGTTATTAAACCAAATTATACATTTTAAACTCCTAGATTGCATGGTTTTGGTTTCTTGAAAAGGAAAAAGAGACAATACGTGTTAGAGAAATTAATGTATTTGTTTGATGTTTGAATAATAATTTAATGTAATAAAAACAAAACCTAAGAACCTCGGGACTCCACCGTTGTTGTTGGACAAACCAGCCACGTTTGTTCTAAGTAAAATGACGTGTTTTGTTTTTCTTTTCTTTATTTGCAAATAGTTAATGCCAAGAAAATAAAAGAACGTTGAATACCTAAGTCGTTGCAGCGGAGAAACAATGAGACTCTTGGATTCATCATTAGTATGAGTTACGAGGATATTCTCTCGAGTGGTGGTGATGAGTTTCTTGGGAGAAAAGCAATAGCAAGGTTTCCACTCAGCTTCAAGGAGATAATCAGCAGTTTTGTAGAGGAGACAGAGCAAGTAATCGACGATGTCTAAGAGACAAAACACAACGAAGCTGATCATCTCGTTCACCCATCTCCCTGCTGATGCTGATCTTGTCTTCATCGCACCCATGCATGAACTTGTACTTAGGTTATAATATTCACCACTCTCTCCTTGTATATATAAGAAGAGAGATCGATGTGTGAAGTTGTTCGTTTGGCCTTATTTGTTACACTTAGCTGTGTATATATATGCTATAACCTCTCTCTGTCTCGTTCTCTCCCCTATATTTGAGGGTTGGGAAGAGGAATCTATGGAGGGATATGGGGAATTGAAATCCGAGGGTTACTTGATATGCACCATTGTCTATATTATATATGATATTATAAGGTGGAGATGGGTAAAGAAATTAGAAATGCGGTTGTGGATAATTTTGGACATTTGAAACGGGTTTTTCGAAATTCTTTGTATATTTTCGGACAGATGGTGACGTTTACAATTGACGTTTACAAACGAAAAAAAAAAATTGGTGACTTTTGATAGGAATAGATTCCTAACGTGCGATAGCGCGAAAGCGTGCAAGAGACCTATTATATTTCGTAAAACTTGTAAATGAAGATCGGAGGGACAATTGGTGAAGATTTTATAATTATAACAGTATTATGTTTTTTCGAAAATAAAATAAAAAAGGTTATATAATATCGTGAAGTCATTAATTAGTATATCATTGTATATTTGGGTTTCCCAATCCCATATAATAGATTTTACCAAGCCCACATTTGGACTAATTAATCTGATTTTTAGTCTGGTGACGGTATTAATTATTGAAAATAAAGATAAATTTTGTAGTTTCCTACTAGCTCGTCCACAAAATTTAGTTACCTAAAAATAAATGAAAAGAAAATTTGATACACTTGGTAATTAAGCAATAGATAGCACTAGCAGAACCATGAATATTTTAAAGCAATAAATCACGGTTTTCGTGAGAGGGTCCAAAAAAGTAATTACATATCTATTTTTTTTTTTGGAAGAAATATAAGAACAGAAGATAAACAACGTGTGAGTAAAAAAAATCAAAGAGATAAATAAAGTAAAATGGTTAGTGTCTTTAAATACACAATGAGAAGAGGTAGGTAGTAGTTGAACCATCCTGTGAATGAATCAAACCAGATATTGCTTTAACCATAGTCATATATGAAAGCATAATAAAGCTCTTGGAACAACAAAGACAACTTATAAAACACAGATAAAATATGTACGCAGGAAGCAACAAATTTGGAATAGAAATGACATAGCAAACTGTTATTGAAGGAATGACTATGTATCAATCTAAGATATTGCAGAATCATGAGAATGAAGACACAGATATATCGAGATTTAAGAAATTTAGGTTAGCAATATGTGTGTTGTTACCAATAAAAAACATAGCAATATGTGTGTTGTTAGCAATATGCCGCTCTAAGCATCAATTCACAAGTTTTAAGCAAAAACTTTTCTAGGGCTCTTGGTGAATGAACAAAGAGTGAAACACATATGTTAATGTGTAAGCGAGTTTGGGTAATTAGGATTGGTCAGTGACGAGTCATACTGCCTGTGTGTAAACATATATGTAAGATTGTTTAAGAGATTCCTAATAAAAAAAATAAGTTCTTTGTGATATTGTTTTTTCTATTAATTACATTTAGTATCAGAGCAGATGACCGGGCAAAGTGTTAAACTTGATAAAGGTTGAGATCCTGAGGAAAAATGTAGCCGGTGATTGATATAATGATGTTTCAGAAGCCTGTTATGCTTGATGATAAAAGATATGGTCAGTGGAAAGTCCGCATGACACAAATGATTAGAGATCAAGGAGAAGATGCATGGACGACTATTGAAAATGGTTGGGAAGCGCCTATTAACACTACTGAGGGGGGAGCAAAAATTCCTAAACTTAAGGCAAGATGGAATACTGATGAGAAAAACTTATCTAAATTCAATGTCGAGCTCTCAATGTTATTTTTAGCGTTGTGGATGATAACGAGTTCAAGTTGATCCAAAGATGTGAGTCAGCCATCACGCGTGGGACATCTTGCAGAATTCAAACGAAGGTAACTCCAATGTTAAGAGAACAAGATTGAATTATCTTGTAACTCAGTTTGAGAACTTGCAAATGGTGCCAAAAAAAATTGTCTCTCAATTCAGTGCCAAACTAAGTTCTATTGGTAATGAGGCCAAGAATTTGGGCAAAATCTACAAGGATCACAAACTTGTTAAGAAGTTAATCATATGCTTACCTCGAAAGTATGCAACGCACAAGGCTGTTTGAGGGTTGGTGGTAACACATAGACTCTGAAGTTTGAAGATTTAGTTGGTATGTTGAAATCTGAAGAAATGGAGGTGGTTGAAGATTTGAGAGTACATGATACAGGAATAACTTTCAAGGTTTACAAAGTGAAAGATTATCAGCTTCAAGAGATTCGAGACAATATTGCTCTGATGGCCAGAAACTTTAGTAAAACATTAAAACATGTAGAAAAAGATAAAAGAAGAGACTCTAATAGATGGATTAGAGGTGACACAGAGAAGTCTGGTAACAAATTTCACAAGAATGAAAAAGATAAATTTGACAGACAACACAAAATTCTGATAGTGGTTATTCAAGACAAATGACAGGTGATTCGAGTTCTCTATCTACATATGATATTGTAGTTGGTGGAAAAGTTACTTTTGGGGATGGTGGAAAAGGATATATCAAAGGGAAATGGTATCTTGATAGTGATGATCAACCTCTATTGGAGAATGTCTACTATGTGGAAGGTTTGACGGCAAATCTGATCAACATTACTTAGTTGTGTGATGATGGTTTGAAAGTGATTTTTACAAAAATAGAATGCCAAGCTGTTGATGAAAATGGAAATACAATTATGTATGGTGTTTGATCTAGAAATAATTGCTACATATGGAAGGAGTCAGATACATGTTTGTTAGTTTTCGAATCAGAATTAGAGTTATGGCACAAACAACTTGGTCACATGAATGTTCAGACTCTGGTGAAAATTGTAAGAGATGCAGTTGTACGTGGAGTACCTAAACTTGGTGAATAATTGGATGCAGTGTGTGAAGCTTGTAAATAAGGGAAAAAATCAAAGTCAATCACAATAAGTTGCCTGAAATCGGATTAAAGAAGATTTTGGAGTTAGTTCACATGGACTTAATGGGTCCTGTTCAGGTTGAGAGTAACCTGGAAATAAATATGTGTTTGTTCTTATCGATGAATTTTCAAAGTATACTTGGATTCAATTTCTGAGAGAAAAATCAAAAGCAGTTGAGAGTTTCAAGATATTAGCATTACAACTTCGAATGGAAAAATGAGCATTTTCCAAATCATAAGTGATCATGGAGATGAATTTCAGAATGTTGAGTTAGAAAAAATTTGTCAACAACAAAGTATTCGACATCAATACTCAGCACCAAAAATGCATATAGAGAACAGAGTTTTTGAACGCAAAAACAGAACATTGCAAGAATTTGCTAGAACAATAATACATGGCAATAATACATGGCAATAATATCTCATAAAGGTTCTAGGCTGAAGCTGTTAACACTGCTTGTTACATTATAAATTGTGTTTATGTTAAACTAGGCACAAAGATCACTATTTGTGTGATTTGGAAAGGATATACTCCAAACTTGAGCTATTTCCATGTCTTCGGATGACAAAGATCAGTTGGGAAATTTTGATTCAAGAAGTGATGAAAGGATATTCTTGGGATATGCTACAAATAGTTTTGCATACAACAAGATGATTATAATGATTGGATATGCTGTCAATGTGGTGTTTCACGATAAAAGTAGAACTGTGATGATTATAATCGTTGATGATCTTGTTGAGCCACAAGTGCATGATGAATCGATAAGAATTAAAAATGAAGAAGAAACGATTGTTGTGGAACCAGTTCAATCACTTTCTATTGAGATACATCTTGCACCTTAGAAATTGCAAGTGCATAAGAATCATTCCTCACCAAATATGATTGAGAACATTGAAGAAAGAACTACTCGTGGTGTTCAACTAAATTTTCAGGAAATGCTTTAGTAGTCCTATTTTGTTTCCTTAGTTGAACCAAAAACCATTAGGGGTGCACTAGATGATGAATTTTGGTACGGTGCATGTCATGATGAATTGGAAGAGTTCACCATGCATAATATGTGGGATTTGATGCTAAGGCATATGTAAATGTAGTGAGAACCAAGTGGATTTTCAAGAACAAGATTGATGAAGAGGGAAATATAACTTGCAACAAAGCTAGATTAGTGGCTCAAGGATATTATCAGGTGGAAGATATAGAATTTGATGAAACTTTTTCTCTCGTTGCACGTCTAGATTCTATTCAGTTACTTCTTGGGATAGCTTGTGTGTTCACATTTTTTTGTTTTAAATGGATGTGAAAGTGCTGTCTTGAATGGGTTTCTTCAGGAAAAGATATATGTCACACAATCTAAAAGGTTTGAGGATCCACATTTTCCAAATCATGTTTAAAAGTTGAAAAATATCTTGTATGGTTTGAAGTAAGCTCCACGTGCTTGGTATAAAAGGTTAACTTAGTTTTTGTTGGAAAATGGTTTCACAAGAGAAAATATTGATAAAACTATTTTCATCTATAGTTCTTATTTTGATATACTAATTGTGCAAGTATATGTGGATGATATTGTGTTTGGAAGAACACTTAAAGAGTTGGTTAACAAGTTTATCAAAACCATGACAAAGAAATTTGAAATGAACATTTTTGTCTCACAAAGAAACTATGAGGGTTACAGATTACTCAGTATGAAGAGGTCATTTTCATCTCACAAAACACATATGCTAAAAATCTGATTAAGAGATTTGAGATGTAGACAAGCAAGATAACACAAAATCCTATGAGCACTACTTGTAAACTGTCTAAAGATGAGACATGAGAAGTTGTAGATACCATACTATACATATATATTATTGAGAGCTTATTGTATCTCACAGCCAGCAGACCAGATATGTGTCATAGTGTTGGCGTATATGCTCGTTACCAGACCAGTCCTCGTATGTCACACATGACAGCTTTGAAATATACTATTAAATACGTAAAAGGCACAATTGATCATGGTTTGTATTACATGAAACAAACTAATCAGAATCTTGCAGGTTTTTGTAATGCAGATTGGTTTGGAAATCTTGATGATCGACATATCACAACTGGAGCATGTTTATTCTTGGGCACAATCTTATTGCTTGGCACAACAAGAAACATAATTGTGTATCCTTGTCAACAGATGAATCAGAATACATTGTAATGCGAAGTTGTTGCACACAACTACTCTGGATGAAACAGATGTTTGTTGACTATGGTATGACTTATGAAACTATGTTAGTACATTTTTATCATACGAGTGCAATTAATATATCCAAAAATCATGTTCAACACTCTCGGCTGACATTCAACACCATTTCATAAGAAAGCTAGTCGAAGGAAAATTTGTTGAGATTCACCATGTTGATATCTTTACAAAACTACTTGATTTAATTTGCTTCAGTAATTTACAAAAGTCACTTGGTATTTGTGAATACTAAATTGCTTTTGTTGTTAAGGGATTGATGTTACAGGGTCACTGCACAAAGACATAGTAGCTTTTAATTCCTTGGTTACTTGTACAGTAGTTAGTCACTCCATTAAAAACCTCTTATTGGCAACTTGGCTTTGGAAAAGAGATGTTCTTCATGCCCTTCATAGAACGAGTTCTAAAAGGGTGGGTTCTAAAAAAAAGGATGAAGAATGAATGGGTCAGCTAAATAAGGGGTATCAGTACAAAAATCCCCATCATTTCACCTCAAACATATGTGATGATCAGACCAACTTTCTTCATTCTAACTAAAAATAACTCATCATGAGAAAGATTGCTTGTTGTGTATGAAGATGCGTATTATCCTTAGAAGAGTAGTATGTGAAAACTCCTTACTTGAGAAATACCTACCTCACTGAGCTGGTGGGTAGAGTCCTTTTCAAAATCAACGTGTTGTGGTTTTTTGTAGATTCTGTCACATTATAAACTTGATTGGTAGAGACACTTTGGTGTTTCATTTACTAAGTGATTGCTTAATCTATCTAATTCATTATATATTATTTTTTTGTTTGCACATGTCATTTTTGACTTGAATCCCTCACTGGTCTTGCGTGTTAATTGGTTGTAGTTGGTCATGTGCAACATGACATGTTTGTGTTACACAGAAATGCATTAATAAATCGGTTAGAAAATTAAAATTGAATATCTTGGTTTTTTTATTTAGATTGATTTGTGCACTAATGTGGTTTGCAGTGGTTTTCGTTTAGTTGGTTTTGAGAAAAAGATATATTCCCGCGTATAAAAGAGTCTTGCCGTTTCATCTCCCATTAGAAATCCTAACAAAAAAATTCGCTTCCTATGTCTAAGGAAAAGTCGCAAAAAAATCACTACCACCAACGTCACTCGCACCCTCAATTCTCGCCTTTCTCGACCTACTATCCATGTGCTTGACGCTTCTAGTGCTGTTTCCATCGATTTTGACCACCGCCATGGCCTCTTCATCAAACTCTAGCCGCGTTATTCCTTCGCACAAAGCTGCTCCTCATTCTTCCACTCGATGTTGGTATACTTATCGCAAAACAACTTCATCGACTGCTTTGGTGCCTCACCTTCTCGATGAGGACATCGATTATCTGGAGCTTGTGCCGAATTTCCAGCCACCTTTGTCACCGCAGCAAGTCGCGACTACCACTTCACCTCTGGTTGGTGATGTGATGGAGGTGAGTGATGACAAAGCGACTCCCTTGGCTCATTCTTCCTTAGACCACCTTCTCCAATCTGGTTGGGTCTCACTTCTTTTCTCATGTATCTTTGGTTCCACCTTTGTGTGCAGCTCCGGTGGCTCTGTCTGGGTCATCTGACATCGTCGACTCCAATTTCCAGCTTTGGTACGAAGCCAATTGGCAATTGGTAGCTCAGCAAGATCACCAAAATCTCTCACTTCGTAAATCACTCAAGCTACCGTTTAATCGTCGTTTCAGCTCGGCTCAAGCTGCAAAATGGTATAAGTCCCTGGCTACACATAAATTTCTATATTAGAGGTGAATTTTGTCCACTATTGGTGCTCAACAATCGATCTACTCAATGTGGAGTTATTTGTTTCTGAAGTAATGTTTGAATTCTATGCAAATTTGGCTTCCATTGAGTATCGTGAGGATGAGATAAGTATGGTTTATGTTCGAAGGAATATGTTTGAGATCACACCAACTATCATCAATTGGATGCTCATCTTAGACAACTCTGAATGGATCAAACCAGTGATTCACACTTCTGCCTCTTTAGATGAGATAATTACACTAATGTCCGGTGGATGTGTCGACGATGTAGTTACCTGTTTAATCTGTATTTTGGTCTCACCATGGTTGTGATGTACAAGGTTCACTGCCACAATTGGTTACCTTGCACTTACTTGACAACATTGAAGCTTGATCGTGACAAGCTTAATTACATGATCGCTCATTGTCAGTCGTTCAACTTTGGGAAATTGGTGTTGATCAGATCAGGTCTTTGTCCTCCATAAGCGATAAATCTACCAAGAGGCTTATTTTTTCCAATCTTATTTACCAGCTAATGAACTACTAGAGGATTGTTCATGCATCTGCGATTACTGCCTTGGTTGCTCCTCTGGTGTTTGCCTTGGAGGTAAAGAACTGCAAAAAAGACTAGCACTGTTCTGGTTCAGAAACCTAAGGCTAGGCTTGTTGAAGATGTCATCACGATGCTTCAGACCATTCAGGAGAAAGTTGCATGTAACTTTTTGTGTTTCTTCTCTATGTGTGTTGATCTCAGTTATGTTTGGTTTTTATATGAATATGCACTCAAGTAGGAGAGAATATTGTGTTTTGGGTGATGATGATGAGGCTCAAAGCTCAGGAGGATCATGAGGATGAGGACTCTGATGAAGCACTTGGATGGGACGGTTGAAAGTTTTTAGGATCTATTAGTTTAAGGGGAGGTGGGGGCAAAATGTGTTATGTTCCTTTTTTATTTTGAAACATGTCTTGTGCTCTGTTTTATTTTCGGATTGATGTGTGTTTCTTTTGATTCAAAAACTATATTTTCTTTTGATGACAATGAAGATAAATGTTAGTTTTTGGTTAATCCAGATTAAAAATATGCAATGAGTTGTCTGCTTGGAGAACAAACATTGGTAGGAATCATTTAGAGCTTGAGTTGTCACTCAGAAAAAAAGGGAGATTGAAAGCATGAAGTTGTTGGATCAACAACGACAATGTGTGGAACGCAGAAAAATGTTGTACGTAGGAACCAAAACGCCTGGAATAGAGATGGCGTGGCAAGCTGCTATTGGAGGAATAAAATTTCCTTTATGTATTTATCAAAATATTGCAGAATTATGGGAATGAAGATTTGGAAATATCGAGATTTAGGAAATTTTGCTTAGCAACATGTGTGTTGTTACCTATATAAACAAAAAATAGACTTTAGGGTTAGGTAGCCGTTCTAAACATCAATTCACAAGTTCTAAGTTAAAAGGTTTATAGGACTTTTGGTGAATGAACAAAGAATAAAACACATATTGACTTTGTATAAAACTAATTAAAAATCTATTAAATTGTTTAAAAGATTTCTAATACAGAAAAGAAGTTTGTTTCGACATTGCTGAGTTCTAGTAATTACAATATAATCTCAGTCCAGACGTGAAACAACACCAAATATAGTACTTCAAAAATAAAGTTTTTCCTAAAAACTGCTTTCAGCACTACACGTAAGTTTTTTTCTTTCCGTTTTGTCAATTAATATAGATGTAGGATTTATTATTCTCAAGAAAAAGTGGAGTTTCTTATTTGGAAAATACTTTTAAGTTTATGAAAATTATTTGTCCAAAAGTCATAGTGAAAAACTAAAAGTTTGAAACAGAATATATAATTTCACGAAAACTTAATTCACAATATTTCAGTTTAGAAAATGTAATGCATTTTAAATAAAACGTTAAATTTGTTTACGCTGAATAGAAACAAAATTTTAGGACCTGCACCAACATCTTTTGTTATAAACACCGAGTTTATCCATTGAGGTATATTGAATCGATAATAAAGAGCAGCCAAGGCTTTACAAGGCTTTTCGGTGCTGAAACATGTCTTAAGGAACAAGTCCATGTTATAGGGCATTCTCATGATCAAAGTAAACAGAAACATTTAAGTAAAATTTCATCTTTATTGAACTAATTCTAAAAAACCTTAAAGCAATTGAACATAAAAACTAGAGAGAGACAGAAGTCTAAAAGAAAAAAATGTAAGGGACTATATATAATTAAAAAAGCTCTTAATTAAACTAATCTCGACGATGATGGTTGAGTACGTAGTTGATGTGAAAGTGGTTAGTGATGATGAGGAGATCTGAAAGAGCGTAACCACCTGTTGAGGCGTTCAATAGGAGAAAACTTCTTCGTGGGAACATTCGGAGAAGTAACGGCTTGGGGTAATCGTCGGACCGTGACTCGAAGCTTAAGGCCAGCCTGACAAAGACCAGTCTTTAAGCTTATAAAATAATGTACTCCTGGTTGGGTTAGCTTAATAAGATCATGTCCCGTCTTGTACTCGGCTACAGAGAAGTCGGTTCGCAGGATTTGAACTCAAGATCATCGCTGATTTCTATAACGTCGTTTAGGTCTTTGTTGTATTGGAAAAATAGATTATCTCCAACGTAAAACTTTTTCGCCTCACTCCACCTGTAATAGTAGTAACTGTTATAAACGCTCCATCCTCTCGAGTCACCGACCTTGTAGATCTTTCCAAACGGGAGGATCTTATTGGCCGGTGGTGGTGGTGGTGGAGGAATGGGACGTGACTTGCTCGGTGGTGGTGTAGGAATGGGACGTGACTTGCTTGGTGGTGGTGGAGGAATATGACGTGACTTGCTCGGTGGTGGTGGAGGAATCGGACGTGACTTGCTCGGGTCGTGAACGACAAGAACGAAGAGTTTCTGTCCTGTTGTGCATAGACCATGATTTGAGGTGATGAAGTAGTGATATCTTGGTTCCGTGCGATTTACGGCATCTTGTCATGTGTTGTAAACAACTTTAGGAGAAGAAGAGTCACAGAACTGGTACTTCAAGGCACCGGAGACTTGAGTCACGTCGTTGCCGTTGCGATCGTAGTTGAAGACGAGTGAATCACCGACGTGAAACTCCTTACCCTCAGCCAAAGAGTAATACATGTCGTAGTTGGCCGTCCATCCATGGGAATCTCCGACTTTGTAGATTTTCGCCGAGCAAGAACCCAAGAGAACCGTGAAGGTCATCATCACAACCACGAAGCCGAAGATCTTTTTGGACTATTTTCTTAGATGTCCTCTGGGGTTAAAAATATTCTCAAATAACTATATATTTTTTAAAATAATTAATAACTAATAAATTATGATTTTATTTTTAATGAATCTAATTATTGATTAAATCGGGTTATATAGTTGTAATTGAAATGATACTAACAAAAACACCATAGCTCTTATGGTTTAAATTTTCTGTGCGCATCTAAAATTCGAATCTGCTATTTATTGTACAATTAGTACAACTGGTTTTTAATTAGTGCAATTACAACATAACTGATACAAATAGTATAACTTGATATAACTATATGATTTTATATAGTTTGACCAAAAGTTGAAATACAACTTTGTATAACTATTTGAGAAATCTAAGTACATATATTTGTAATTGTAAATGATATAAAAAATATAATACCTCATATGGTAACGATATAAGGTTCAGGGTTCGAGTCTCATCTTTGTATTGGTATAACTGGGTATTACTTGGTACAACTATATTCTAATTTTAATTTGAAAATAAAGTGAGATATTTTTGAATTTCCATAAATTTGAGGGTATTGTGATTATTTTTGGTCTTGAGGGCTATAAAGATTATTCTTTGGTTTTGAGGAGTATATAATCTGATCTTCTTTGTGGCAATGAGTAGATCAAACTCGCTGAATAAAAGAGATATAGAAAGAGTATTTGAAGTTATGTTGATGAATGTGTTAGTGAAAAATAAGAGAGAACCCTCTCAATGCTTATATAATGCTTTACAGCTTTACGATCTCTAATCATAATCTTTGCACTACAAGAAAGCACGAGAGAAAGACTGCCGTATACGTCTGAAATCTGTCGAAATTTCCGACGGATTCTTTTTGGTGAGTGATTCTGTTGCAAATACATTGGTACCGGTTCCAATGGATTACCAAGGACTGATTTCCGTCGGACTTGCAACAGATTTTTGATGATTTTTTTTATATATTTTAAAAATTAAATTAAAAACACTAAATTTAAATAAAATTATTCAAATACAAAAAAAATAAAATTATTCAAAAGTAAAAATAAAAGAAAAAAGTTCAAAAACTAGTAATTATAAAATCTACTCAGCCGATGGAGGGTACAACGCGAAGAAAGCGGTCATCCGATCTTACATAGCTTTGATCTTTGCTTGATCCACTACTCTCTCATCGCGTATTGTGTCGATGTCAAAAATTTTTGATAGATTTCCAACAGCCAATTAAAACACGTGTTTTATGTGCATCACATGTATAACAAATATATATATTATATATCCGTTGGAAATCCGTCAAAAAAAATTATTTTTGAAATTGGTTTTTGGTGATATATTGTGATATGTTAAGATTAAACACAAATTTATATGTAAATAAATATATAAATATTCAAGACATGTAAATTATATATAAACACAAATTCTAATATACATGAAAAATAAGTTTGATACAAAAATACATAAATATTCAAGAAATGTAAATAATAACACACAATGTTCATAAACTATGCTGAATCTGATGAGTATCCATCAGAAGAAATTGAGTTTGAATCACCAAAAACCTCATTGTGTGTTTCCTCTAAGTCTTAATGCACTATATTATCACTGATATGTGTGAAATCGATAACAAGATCGACATAAAATGAAAGATAAACTGGAGTCATTTGACCACTTACGGTTGGTTGCAAAACATAATGTTCAGAAACTCCATAAATTCTACCTCTTGGGTTAATTGATGTTATTATGATTCAAGGGTCAACTTGAACACTACGCACAACGAATGGATTATACCATAAATATAATGCATCTTAAGTTCAACATTCATGTGCAGCGGACTTCCAGTATTTGTTGAAGAATGTCGTTGTAACTATGAACTATCGCCATGTATATCCTGTAAGAAAACTAATATTAAATAATAAGTTAATAATAAGATCCTAACAATTACAGAGAATATGTAATTGAAAAAAAATCAATTTTACATACTTTTTCATATTCCATAATATCCTCATAATTTGTGAGAATATATATATGCAAGTGTGCATGCTCTTGCTTTGTTAGTTTTCATTTATTTCATTTTCCACTAAGCCGACCAATATGGACAAACAACTCAGGGACAACCATGGCATAAGTCGGTCTCTCTCTTCTATAATCATGGCGAGCTGGTCGTCGACTCTTCATACGAATTTCTGATGGAAAGTAATATTCAGCAAAGTGTGAGGATTCTTCCTTGATTCTCTATGCGACAATAGACCTCTCAACTCCGATTAAATTTTTAATTTTTTCAGATGGAACATGTACCACTCAAACGGATACATCCACCGGTATTGAGCATGACCTCCTAGTGCTGCTTCTCGTGGGAGGTGAATTGGAAGATGTTTCATAACATCAAAGAAAGACAGGAAAAATATCTTCTCAAGATTGCAAAGTATCATTAGTATATTGTCCTCTAAATTGCGAATACCCTCAATTGTAAGTGATATCGTGCATAAATCTTGAAAGAAACCACAAACTCCTGTAATTAAATATTTTATACATTAATAGATACATAGATAAGCATGATTAGTTATTAACATGCCATATGATGGGAAGTCGCTTATGGTCCACATAAGAACCAACACATCTTAAAACTCTACTAGCATGATACATCATACGATTCAACACCATTCTTCCATAATATTTATAACTCATAGATCAATGGCTGAAAGAATGCATCAAGTGATCTCCTCGGATGCTCATGGCCGGGAACAGAGAGGAACACAAAATCTATACACATGCACAAAGATGGAGGCAAGTTTGTAAGGTGTCACGATTACAAGCCACAACAAATATTTTCATTCATGCTTTCCAAATGGGTTGAAACCATCTGTACATAATCTGAAGTATACATTCTTTCTCTCAGACGCAAAATCTGGATACATTAGTTGAAAATGTTTCCACGTTTCTGCATCTGAAGGATGTGTAATCTCTCATTCTTGTATATGCTCTCCATGTCATCTCATTTCCTTTATTGTGCGATGATGAGATTGATACAACTTCTTCAACCTCTCCGTTAGCGGTAAATACCACATCTTTTTATATGAATTTGAATTCTGCCACTAGTCTCCTGAAATCGGGGTGTACGACATAATCGACGTTTTTTGCGGTTTTCATCTTCTCTCTAATATATCATACAGTTTTCCATGCACACATCTATTATCTTCGGTATGATACGACAAACCAAAACCAGCTAAAATTTTATGTACCATGTAATATGATGTTGGTGACTGATGATCTTTGGATAATATATTTTTCACAAAATCTGCTATCGCATCAACACATTCCTCTGTCAAATTGTAATCCGACTTAATGGTCATCATTCTACTGGCATATGATAAAAATGAATGATCTTTTCTACAACTGCTATATAGCGGCTATTTCAGTGCATCTAACACATCAAAAAACTTTTCTATTTCTAAATATGGTTCTTCAACCCTATCTATATCTGCAATGGTCGCCTGCATATTCTCTCTAAACACATTATTCACCATCTCAACAGTACCTACACCAAGATATACTTTCGTTCTATGTTCTCCTAAGCTATCTGCAACATTTGGTTCACAAGTACTACCATAATCATAATTTCTTTCTCGTATAGTTACCAAATCTTGTAACTGGGCATAAACTCATTATAATACAAATGCCTCCAAACAATCTATATCTTAATATTACGTGAATTCACACAAATAGAATATTGATATTTCAACTTACGAATTTTGTTCACTCCCGGTTGATTTACAAAAAAATCCATGAACTCACATATACCTTGAACATACTCGTCTTTCAATATGTTTGACTCCGGATCCATCATTGGTTCGTCCATCTATGATCGAAAACTTCTAAAAGATGACATATCTTTTCTTTAAGTAAGGTATTGTGTTGTGAATGTATATAGGAGTATGAAAACATATATATAAACTCGTTAGCCGTTAAATTATCGAAAACCATCAGAATATTTGAATTTCAAACGGCTATATTAATGTTTATATATTTCGACACATTTGCCGACAGTCTGTCAGAAATCCGTTGGAATTCTGTATAAATTTACGAAATTTAAACAGTTATATCAACGTTTATATGTTTCTACGAATTTCTCACGGATCTATTCTATCGAAAATTTTCAACGGTATAAAAATACATCGGTATGTTCGTCAGATTTGTAGTAATTTTTTGTAGTGTTGTATTTTTAGGACTTTTTTGTTTATTTCCTTTTTCTAGATGAATCTAAGATCTAATTTCGTTGCTGTTTATATATATATATATATATATTTTGATTCACCACCCTTTTCAATGCTTTTTTATTAGGTTTTATTTTTTAGTTGTACTAATGTAATGGAAAATCTTATTTATGGAAAATCTTCCAAAACTTGGAGAAAACAATTATTATTTTCCTAAAGACATAAGAAAAACGTGAGTATTTTTCTCTACTCTCACTCTCTACTTCTTTCTCTATATATATACTAGATTTGTATCTGTGTTATAGTGCAAAAATAATGTATAAATAAATCACTCTAGTATTTGGTGTTAAAAAATATTTGTTGTAAAATATAAGTGGTATTAAGGATATATTTTGCCAAATTTTATAATATTCTCAGTCTGATTTTGGTTAAAGATAAATTAAATGTTATAATCAATCCATATTATTTATGTAATATTCAAGACATGATTAAATAATCTCTTTTACGTAATACAAATTTTTTTAATGCCTTATATTCATTTAGAATTTGATGTCGTATTAATATTCTCTGTTTAAATAATTATATATAGAATGCTTTATTTTTATGTCTCATGCTAGATTATCCGTTTGACCATTATATATTTTCAACATATTTCTAAAAATAACATTTTTGATTTCTTTTTAATTTTAGGAATTATAAATTGTTTAATAGTAATTATTATATTTAATTAATTTTAAAATTATATTTTTCTTTTAACTAATTAATTTATATAAGAAATTTTGTATATATTGAAGAATATATTTAGTGAAGATTTTATTTCTCAGTGTATATATTAAAAAAGATATTATAGATTTGTTTGGTTATATGGATTAGGTGGTAGGGTGAAATATTTTAGACATTTTTATCCTTAATGATTTTTTTTGTTTGTTATACTAATGGTATTTTATGTCTTTTTAACAAATAAGTTAATTTTATAAATATACTTTCATAATATATGATTATTATTTTTTGTTTATGAAACATTTTGATGGTATTTTCAGATTGAGGGATGTAAAAGGAAAGAGTTTGCTCAAATGAAACCATTTTTCGGTTTCCTTCATAACTTCTATGTCGTGCTATTGCCATTATATATCGTTGCAATATACCTTCAACAGTAATATCAACACAAACTATGCACCATAGAGTAATTGCTTCTGCAATGCATATTTTTAGAAGTCAATGTATGTTCATTGTGGCCTATAAACAAAAGTAACTCAAAACACAACTTGAATTTACATTTATTTTTTGATTGAAATATCATTAGATTAGTTATTTCAACAAGTATTTTTATATTTGATTCCTGATATTATATTAGATCAAGCCAATTTGTTATGAGTTATGAAAAAATTGTAAATTTAATTAACAATAAGTTTAACGTTGGTTCAAGATTTAAGATGTGATTTGAGGGTGATGACTTTTCCAAAAAAATGTAACTACTAACCAAAACACTTTTTGGTAAAAAACAATCATTATATTTGGATAACCAGTCATTTTAATAACACTTTGTTCCATTGATGAATACTCAATAACAATTATCAGCGCTAATGATTTCTCCCCTATGTGGAAACATTCAGAATGGCGAAACTTATAAGTACATATCCCTTTAGACTTTAATTTTTTTTATCGTTTTGTAATGTAAAAAATAACATCACTAACTTTATTTCTTAGATGCAATGGATGAGTGTGCATCATTCCCAAGACCTGATAAAGTTTCACCATGGAAAATCGAGCATTTAACTTCTTCATCTATGTTTTTCAATCACCTTTCTTTAAAAACAACCTCTCCGTCAAGTTCATGATATCGGTAAAATCTTATGCTAAATAAATTAAAGCTTCCTTGTGATTTCCTTCTAAGTATAGGAATATCTATATGTAGGTTCAACATCATCAAATATCTGGACTCATACATTGATTAAAGGCCAAAAAATGGACAATCAAACATGAACTCCCCAATGAATGTTCCTCGGCTTAGCAATCATGATGCAATGATGTCCAAATGGTTTTGCCAATGAATGAAAAGATAACCACCAATGCAACCACTAGTTCAGTTTGTTTGGAGTCAAACTGATCACTCCCTCAGAGAACAAAGATTCCATAGTTCCAGTTGACTCAGAAAAAAAATCTGAGGATTCCAAACTCTCCCAAGAGAAAAAATTGAAAATACCCAAACTCTAACATCACCAAAAAAAAGTTTAGATCAAGCAATTTAACTATACTAGAAGTTATACAAAGGTACGCATAAAATCATTATCTTATTAATCTTTATATATGGAATTTTTATAATATGTGTAACTACTAAATTCGAGTACACATCCATTTTTAAAATTATGTTTATTCTAAGATATTTGAAAATTGTATAAAGTTTTCATTGTACTACTCAGCTTCCATTATTTTGATGTGATGTTAGTGAACATGTTCAAATTCAAGGTGTACCCATAAGTACAACTCTAAATTTAGAAAATCTTGATAGATACAGTAAAATAATAGAAGAATTGGAGAAACTCTTTAATCTTACAGGAAATTTGAAACCCTGCAATGATTGAAAAATAATTTTTACAGACAAGGAGATATGATGCTTGTTAGGGACCATTCATAGCCGTAAGTTTCTTCTCTTTCAATTTATTGAAAACTAAGTAAAATGTTGGAAGGCGGTGTTTGATTTTAAGGGTTGTGTGCATGTAGTGAGCTATGCAATATGGTGAAAAAATATATATATGCTCAAAAGAAAAGGTCAAGAAATGAAGTCGGAGAACAAACTATTTCATGCTAAATCAATAGTTTTTACATCATTTTTTAAGACCACAAAAGAAGAAAATAATTAATCTCTCAAATTAATTTACTTTTTCTTTTATTTGCTTTCATCTCAGAAAATAATGTTTTAAGAGTAATATTGTCATGTTTTGGTATTTTGTTGATGTCAAGTAAGAGAAGGGAGAAAAATCCTATATATAATGGATGAAATCACTCTCCAAGAGCTTGACACATCAGCATTTCTCTTAATGGCATAAAAACTTATTTTTATCACTTTAAAATATCATTTAAAATCAATAAGTGATTCATCTTCTTCTTCCATTTCATAATTCCAAATCTTCCTTAATTTTTTGTTTCTCTTTAGTAATTAATAAACCAATTTAATCTCAGATTATCTATTCAATAGGTATATGGAAATGATAAGATTCTTTTGTTTCCAAAAATCATAGTTACTAATAATTATTTTTATTGAGCTTGATTTAATGAAACCTCAATTACCAATTCATTTTCTAACAAGATTCACATGTCACATGGGTTTGAACGGTACTCCTCGACGGAAATAATTATCTAGAGTAACATTATAATACAACTAGAATTTTAATAAAATAATATGTTTAAAATTATCAGCAAAATGGATAAAAAATAAGAGAAAATGAATTAAACTGTATAGAAACAATACCAAAATATAATAAAATGAAAGACTAAATTATGGAAAGTAACATAAACATTGGAACTTTGGTAAGAAATGAGTGTCAATAGATCGTGATATAAAGGAAAAGTGAAGATATCTACGAATATATCTAAAGATAAGATGAGATCTTGAGAAAGCAAATATGACATGCACTATAACATGTACAAAGAAACCTCGCGACTACAACTGTATATTTCTCATAAAATTCTTTGACGCTCGCTTAAGTCAACAAAAAGATCATAAAACTGATGATATAAAATAGAGAGTATGAAAATATAAAATGAAGATATATTTCTCATCTAGGTTGAGAGTCACTCTAAAACTCTATTAGTTATATGTGAGCGAATAGAACATGGAAAATATCGAGAAGTGAATGAGTCCGTCTTGGAAGATGACGAAGGGTATAGTAGTGAAAATGTTAGAAGAGAAATTGGCAAGATGGATGCATGCACATATGACTATAATAGATATTTTAGATATCACTCACTGTGTGAAATGATTGAGTATGTAGAAAAATATATGACATGAATTAATGGATTGAATTATTGGATTTAAAAGCAAACTAAATTTTTTGATCATGTAAGCTTGGTAAGTGAGATGGAATAACCATAGAGAGACATAAATGAATTGGTCAAAATTATCTTATGGTATGATGAATTTACTTAAATGGATATACTGTATTCGTAAAACCTGTTGTCGTGGTATCTAGCGATTTGTTGTTTTTCGAAAAATAAATTATCCTCAACAATATATGTTGTACATCGTTTGATAAAATCTAACTATTCGTTTTGTTAATAGTTTAAAATTAAATCCCGCGTAACGCACGGGAATATAAATCTAGTGTATGTAAAAACATTAAAGTATTCATACTAAATAAGAAGTAAATAAAATGAAAATTTCAAAATGAGAAATATGAAATTCACTTTGCTTAGCCCAATTTTAACCTAGAATGAGATGCTTTTATCCAAAATTGACAAACTGAAGATTTTACTCTATATATTCTAGTAACTAGATATTTTGGAGATAAAATGTATTTCTTTTATTAATTAAATTTTAAATTTTAATTTATTTTTTATATTTTCTTTTATTTTCATATTGATCTACTATGGAAAAATATATATATATATATATATATATATATGTGTGTAAAACACGTGGGTATTAACACAAAATGAGAATAAAATGTAATAAAATTGACAGAATGAGAAGTATAAAATTTCACTTTACATTAGCCCAATTTTAACCGAGAGTGAGATGATTGTACAAGAGATGTCATAAATGGATCAAATTACGATCCAGTTCATTTTAGGTTTATATGTTAATTTTGGTCGATGAGCATAAGGCTACAAGATTATTCTAGTTTTTTGTAAAAAAAATTTGAAAAAAGGTGAAAGATTCATCTATCAATATGCTTTTTTTACAAATCCAAATAAATTGAAAAGCAAAAATATCTTAGATTTAAAAATATGTATAAGAACTACATTTATGCATTTCAGATATCAGAGAGTTAAGAACTACATTTATGCATTGAAGTTATTAGGATTTTTATAACAACATCACACATCACTTGAATGAAATCATCACTACATGATAATCCGTGTGTTGCATAGGAATAATCGATAATTGTAAAAATTGCTAAAAAGATAACTGAAATGTTTGTAGTCATAATAGTATTCCAGTGAAAATATATATGTTTGCGTTATATGTGAATATATGTTTTGATTAAATGGTTAGACACCAAATATCAGAAAATAGAGTTAATGTGAATTTTAGTTTATAAAAGTCCCATATAAGCTCTTTGTATTTATTGGAGTTCGTTTAAATGCCTTTTGTTAAAATGGCAACGGCTAGAAGAATTGCGAGGGAAATCGGAGAGGCCGTAATCAAGGCATCGAAGAACCCTAACCGGAGATGGTATGGACCTCACATGGCTGCTGCAGTTCAAGCAATCTCCAAACGTGTTCCGCTTGTCGATTTCGTAATTGAAATCAGAGACGCTCGTGTTCGTTTTTCTTGTCTTCTACGTGTTCGATTAAATGCCTCAAAGAACGAAGCTAAGTTTTTTTTTTTTTTTTAAACTCTTTTCTTGTGTGTGTAGATTCCATTGTCTTCTGAGTATGAGTTGTTGAGAAAGTTTCTGCACTTGCCGTTAAAACGTATTGTTGTGTTGAACAAAATGGAGCTTGCGGATCCTTTGGAGTTGAAGAATTGGATGTATTACTTTGAAGAAAGAAACTATCTTTCGTATGCAGTAAATTCACATAACAAAGATTGTGTTAAGCAAGTAACATTTTTATCCGATTTCATCATCAATTATTTCTTCTGTATGGCTAACGAAACTTAAAGAAGCCTTTTGTTTTTCGTTTTTTCAGTTTCTCAACTTCTTGCACAGTCAAGTTAGGGAATTACACAAATCTGGTCATTCTAGTCATACCACAACTATGATGCTTCTTGGGATTCCTAATGTAGGAAAGTCGGCTCTCGCCAATTCTCTTCATCAAATCGGGAGGATTAGTGCTGCAGGTATATATCCTAATCTCTCAAAGGAACGTCGTTTCTTTGGTTGAATTTCAGTTCTTTATGATCAATTTAACAGAGAAAGGTAAGCTTAAGCATACAACAGTTAGTCCCCAGCCTGGAGATACTAAAGACATTATGAGCTTGAAGGTTTGTTCCTTTCTTTTGTCACAAGACTTGAGATTGTATGTCCCTGTTCGTACATTTCTCATGTGCTCCAACAATTCAGTTTCTCTGTATGGCACTGCTACTAGTTTTAGTATGGTTAAGAGCATTTATTTGTTTTCAGATCGGTAGCCATCCGAACGTCTATGTACTTGACACGCCTGGAGTTTTTCCTCCTAATCTTCTTGATGCTGAGATCTGCTCTAAGTTGGCATTAACAGGTTTAATTAGCACTTAACAGTAAACACAAACGGATTGATGATATAATTTTTTTATCGTGTTTTCGTTACCTAATGTAGGAGCTATCCCAGATGATATAATTGGGGAGATGGAACTAGCACGGTTCTTTCTGACTATACTAAACTCGAGCAGTGAATATAAGAAATGGGCAAAACTATGCAAATCTCAGGATTTAACTGAAAGTTCACCTAATGAAAGCTCTGAGTCTGATGCTAAACGTAAGAGACAGTACGCAACAGATCATACACAGGTACCAGACCAAGACAATATAGCATTATCTGCTAATTAGTTATATCGTTTACGATATGTATCCACATTTTTTTTTTTCTTCATTTGCAGGATTTTATAGTTTACGATGTTCGAAGAGTTCTGTACGAGACAATTACAGCATTTGACGGAAACTTAGAAGACGAAATCAGCATGGGAAATCTTATAGAGACGCAATTCGCTGCCTTAAGAACCGTTTTTAGAGTTTCAGAAGAGGCAAGTGAGTTTGCTGATATGAGAGTTGCTTCTAAGGTATTGAATCTATATAGAACTGGTAGACTTGGACATTATACTTTGGAACATGTCTCTGCTGTAGTCAAATCTTAACACAAAGCTTTTATAAGATTATGTGATTGTGATGATATATATATATATATATATATATATATATGCTTTGGCCGGTTAGTTTCAGTAATTCAAAAATGCTCTGTTTGGTGTCTCTTAATTAAAGATGGTCCTCTTTTCATAAAAAGAATAACATAATATAATATTTCTATAAGACTATATAAACAAATTAATGGGCTACTTATATAGATTGGAGAATGAGCTTCACGAACCAAGAGCTATAAATCAAGGAATTATAGAACTTTAGTTTGAGAATATTTATCAAAAAATAACTATTGTTTATCAAAAGAACAAAAAAAAAAGAATATTTAACTATCCGGAACAATTGCCCTAATAATCAGGAACTTTATTTTTTTATCTTAATTTCTAAATTAAATTTAGAATATATTAATATTATTTTTCTTAAACATTCGTAACTTAAACTCATTAAGGTAATTGACAAAAAAAACTCATTAACGTAAAAAGCTTAGTAGAGTAAAAAAAATCAAATAATAATTAAAATAAACTTAGTATACTACTAATGTTTTACAAAAATTTAGGGTCCTAATAATTTTTTCAAAAATTTGGCCCCTATGCCAAAGTTTCTTAATATTCAACATATGCACCGGTCAGATAATATGTATTCATTTTTCTTTATTGATTGTAGTAGTTGCTATGATAGTAAGAAAATACTATGTCTTACGGTTTGGCCGCACTATCATTATGATGAAATTTATAACATAAATAATGACAAGTCGGGAGACGTGATCATATGTGAGATTATACGTGATTTCACGATATTGTTCGTTTCATCAAAATTCATTTTGTTAAGAAATAAATTATCTAGAATGTTTAAAATGGGACATTGAAAATGTTTTCGTCCATGTAGACTTCACTTTTTATATTGTCATTAACCAAGTAAGGTTAATTATTTGTTGAGTTTGGGCTACACTTGTGTTCCAGAAATCATATTGGTAGTTATCGATAGTTTCAAGGTAAAAGAGATACATGTATGTTGTGGTTAGAATATGATTATTGATAATATATAAATTATAAAATAATGTGATATAAGAATGACAATAGTGTGACTGACTTGACTAGTGTAATGTATGTATGTGCATGTTGTGTACAACTATATTTGGATGATAAATTAGAGTTGAATTAACTTAATTGATATTAGTGATTTTTAATATACCATCAAAGAACCAAATTCGTCAAGTTTTTTTTATTCCTCACTTATTCTTCTAAATAATGGTAGAAAGCAAGCGAGTGTTAATCTAGTTTTAGATTGGTATAGAATAAGTAGAAAACTGAGATTCTAGGCTTTTTTGCTATCTTATAGATTTTACTAACATTTTATTCTTAAGGTAAATAATTATACTATTACTGATTACATAATTGAAAAAAAAAATCACTTAATTGTTAGTTGGTGGTTGAAAACATGAGATTCAAGCTCGGTTGAAAATGTCGACATTGAAAAGGCTTCAAAATTAGCCAAATGAAAGAATAAGGAGGTTATGAATGTTCGTGTTGAAAATGACTAGGATGAAAATAAGTAGAAGAAAAATGTTGCAAAGAAAGACAAGAGAAAAGGAAAAACTAAAACGACACACTTTTAAGTTGAAAAGATAAAGCATCAACCAAAAAGCTTTCTATGTGCTTATGCAGATATAACAATGGTAAGTGAAAATGCTTTTTATTTGAATATATCAATCTTTGTATTTGATGGTTGCACTATCTATCTTTTTATCTTCGATCTTGGAACTATGTATTGGATTATCTATCATAAAAGTGTATCATTGAATGTTTGCTTTAGATACGTATGATTCGATGATATATGTAGTAATTGATTGTGGAGGAGGCCTAGTTATGGATATTCTTAATAATATATAATTATATGATATACATAAAATGTTTGGTCTTTATAGGATGCTCATTTACACAAGATTTTAAAAATTGTATTATAGTAACTAGGAGAGAACCTACGCAAATGCCCGGGTGTAGTTTTACATTTACATTTTAGTCAAAATATGTTAGTTAGATATATAAATTCTGTGATACATCAATTTTGTTTCAAAGCAGTTTGTTTGATTTTTTATTCTAATTTGATTTCTTCTTAGTTGAGTTGGTGACAGATTTTATAATAAGGATGAATGATAACAATTTAAAATTTAGAATAAATTGATGTTTTACCTTATTATATGTGGATGTGTTTTGTTTTACCAAATTTGATAGTAAGATTTTTAGTTAAAATATTGATGGTAATTTTTCTTTTTTTACAATCATTTTTTTACTTTTAGAATCAAATATTTTTCTAATATTATGTTTTATATTTTAAATGGTTAATCTAAGATCAATATAATTGTAAATAGATTTATTTGAATCAACTTTTTATAAAACATTCCTCGTTTAATTTAAACATGGTGATTTGTGGGCATACATGTTAATTATTTGATCAATATATTTTATTTTGAATATTAATATTTAGTTTACTACATATTTCTTTTAAATTTCTTGTTTAATCTAAGGAATATGTGATTGCTTAGGTCTTGTATTTAATTTTTTATTTCTAAAACTTAAACTATTTTACATAATATTTAAAAGTGTTTATATAACATTAAAAGAGATGATGTGACATTCCACATAACATTCTATGGAGATTCCATTCATCCATAATTTATTTTGAATAGTAGTATTTAATTTAATACATATTTGTTTTATATTTTATATATTTCTTTTTTGGTTGAATGTAATATTAACTGTGCTAAAAGAGTTATTTATAAGTGGGAGATTATTTCTTCCGTTAAAATAGAGCTGGGAATGAAAAACTAAAAACAGAATTTTAGGAGATTTTTAGCAAGATAGAGTTGAGGTAGTGGTTCAACGAGATAGTGTAAGTGCAATGTTGATTGAGTTGAGAAGCTATTGAGATAAAAATATACATCAGGGAAGAATGTATGTGGTTTTAAGAGTGCATGCCTTAATTGGTATGGAAAAGATATACGAAGTTGTTGGAACAAAGTGGAAGTTGTTCTAGGCGGAATAATTGTCAGTGAATGAAAGTAGCTGACGTAGACTTCAAGGCAAACTAATTTGGGCTTGAAGTTTATTGTGGGCCTTGGAAGGCACGTGGATCTAACCTAGGATTTTGATCGTGGAGTATATAAGGAACAAGGTGGTGACATGAAGACTTACGTGCCTAGGGTTCCTTCGCAAGATGCACATGGTTATGTGTGGCGTCGTCCCATCGAACAAGATCGAAAGATCTGTTTGGTGGTATTCCTTTGGAGATTGCATCCGTTAGTGAAGACGGTGTTGCACCGGTGCTGTCGTGTGGTAGTCAAGCATGTCGTGTTTGATATTGTTTCCAAAGGTCCACATAGAAAAGAGTGGTAGGCATGTTTATGTTGGATACTACATGTAATTGTATTTACAATCTTGTTCTAGTGGAATTGTTTCTGGATTAGGTCCTGGGGATGTAGGTTAGAGAACCGAACCTCGTTAACAAACTTCGTGTCTTCTTTACTTTGTGCACTTTCTTATGCATTAAGTCATCTCAGCGTTCAATCATATATATCTAGGACAAATCCGGTTTTTTCAATTGGTATCAGAGCGGATTTCCGATAGAGATCTAGTCTTGTTTCGGATAGATCATGGATTTTTCAATAGAAGGAGAAATTGTGAAGCGAATGAGAAAGAAGATGTGTTTATGAGCTTATAAGAAGAGAATCAGATTGAGAAGTAGACAAAGGATTAAAGATACACAATTTTAAGACCAATTGTGATTATAGCTCATAAGTTTGTTTTTGGATATTTTGGCTTGCATTACGATTGATGAAGTTTGGAGCTGAAATTGAGTTTGATGGTGTTTTGAAGGTTTAGGGGCTGCGTATCTGTTTCTCATGTCATTTTCTGAGTCGAAATTTGGTGGAGATGAGGAGTTGGTTTTATTAAAGCTGGTTTAGTTATTTTGAACCAAGAGATAACTGGTTTGGTTGAGAAAAATCTTGGTTTGGGTTCATGACTTTGTGAAAGACGTTGGGATAAAGTTAGTTCACTCAATTTAAATGAAGGAGGAGTTTTGGTCCAAAGTGAAATCCTGAATCTAGTCATTTTTTTGTTAGCTCAATTTTCTAAGAGATGCCCAGATCCAAATATTCACCCTTCGTTGTTGAAATTGTGTACGATGTTGATGGATTTGAGATTGGGTGAGTCTGTTCATGGGTGTGTTGCTAGACATGGGATGGATTGTGAGTTTTATACATGCAATGCGCTTATGAATATGTATGCTAAGCTTCTTGGTATGGGTTCAAAGATTGGTGTAGGTGAACTGTTTGATAAAATGCCTCAAAGAAAGTCCAGTTCTGAAGATATTGAAAAACTTTATTTTTTCAAGGAGATTTTGGTTCATATTTTGTTGCCACCAGATTCATTGAATTTGTTATAAATTATAACGGAGATTTAAAGGCTGAAACTTGTTCTATGCCTTAGAATAAAGAGCAGAGGAAAGTAAATATCTTATTGTTGAATAGTTCTGCAATTTTACAAAAAAAAAAATAAGGAGAATTTCAAGATGTCTCTACAATGGGAGTTTCAGAATTTTGGGAACATGAGAGGATTAACGAGGAAGAAAAGGGAAATCCAAGCAGAACATATATAGAAACGAGCTAGTGAGAGGAACAAGAATTTGAGATCATCAAGTTGGGAGATATTTCTGATGACGATTAGCAGAGAGCTTGAATTTTAGAAACTCAGCCTAGAAGATGCCCATTATAAGAAGAAACATGAGTTCTAGATTCTTACGGAATATAGTTGTGGTTTTCTAAGGAGGTGATCAGTGATTAAAAAAATATACGTTTGGTTGATGAGGTTACGTGG
Organism: Cardamine chenopodiifolia; assembly: GCA_963922655.1. Classification (NCBI taxonomy): domain Eukaryota; kingdom Viridiplantae; phylum Streptophyta; class Magnoliopsida; order Brassicales; family Brassicaceae; genus Cardamine; species Cardamine chenopodiifolia. Next base: position 2,627,148 of record OZ000490.1, read on the forward strand.
AAGTTCAAGATGAAATTGAAATTGATGAGCCACGTGTTAGATATGAAGTTTGATTTAGAAAAGATGCTACATCTTTCTATGAAGTCTCAGGATTAGAAAAGAAAAGGAAGTTGCAGGTTAAATTACACATATATATTTGATTATAGGTCATGTGATATCTTCCTTGTTATCTTTGACTACAGACTTCGGATTTGAACTCTAAAAGATGTTATGAAGACTTGAGAGTAAGATCTTTCCAAGGATATTAAGAACTCTTTTTGGATCGTTGTGGTTTGATGGAAAATTGCTCTCAAAGTTGACTGTCTGCAACGTTGACGTCATTCTGATCTGTTATGGGAAATTGGTCATAACTTTCAAACCGTAAAACCAAATCTTGATCCGTTTATTCCTGTGCCTTTGTATAACTGGTGTTGATTTTTCCACGAATTTTCGTAATTTTCTGGGCTGTATTGCTACTGCGTTGATCCTCTGCATAAAGGCAGCAATCTTAAATGTTCTACTGGGAACATTTTTATTTGCATGAAGCTTCTGTTCTGTGATGTGTAGGGAGTTCACACGATTGATTGGTGAGTGTATAATCTTGATTCCTTTCGTTTTTTCTTGGTAAAATGTGTGTTGCTGGACACACTGAACCACCGTGGTAAGTTGTTGTGGGAAGAATTAATCTAAGCTTCATAACCTATATTTGCAAGGATCAAATCTATTCAAGATTGTGGCTACTTGAGCAAAGAAGCATGCTTGGAGGGTATAACAGATGAAGAAATAGTATGTATGAAAGGCATGTGTGGCAATGATATGACAAGAATCATCAATCGCGAAGTGCTTAAGGTTATTTTAAAGCTAAAGCCAATGAAAATGATGAGTATTGGAAGAAACATCAGAGATCTCGTGGATCTATAGGTGAAGCAACTGAGTGATGGAACGTTTGTTGTTCAGAATTTGTATTTCAGAAATCTGTTGGAACAGGTTGGGACTTGTTCCAATGAGTCTGCAAAACCTGTTGTAAGCATCACATTGAAGCTGGCGAATACTGAAGCTTGTCTATCTCCTGTCACCTCTGAGATTAATCACTTGAAAGCATTAGAACAAATGATTCAGTATGTATGGGGAATGTTGAACTTCAAGAACGATTACTCAACATACAAGTGTGAGAAGTTAGTTGGACTTGGTGATACAAAGTGGATCAGAAGCATCAAAAAATGTGTCTCTGTCACAACCAGAATGTGAGTTACTGCTCTCAAAACTACACTTGTACACGTGTTTTATGACTGAATTATGCCAATCAAAGTACAAAGGACATGGTTCAAGGATTTTGAACTAAGAGACTTTGGGTCGAAGAGGAAGGTGGCAGATTAAGGGGGGGGGGAGAAGCATAGACTATTGTTGGAATATTTATCTTCCTACCTTCCTCGAGTATAAGGTGAAGATTTCTGGACATGGAACAATCTGGAAGCTGTTCCAACAATCTGGAAGTTGTTCCAACAAGTAACGATTTTGGTGACGTGGAAACATTTAATGACCTGAACTGAGCACCACATCTAAGAGATACATGGAATATTTGACAAGACAAATCAATATTTGTAGAGTTGTTACAGATAACTCTCACCTGTGGGTTGACACGTGGTATTGATAAAAGAGAGACAAAGCTGAAAGAAATTGGGATTTGTGAGTGGAACATGCAGTCAAAGCAAACAAAATATGAGACTAAAAATATGAGTGGTTTGGTATTAAGACACGATCTACCACAGAAGAAAACCATGAGAGGAAGGATATGAGGATGAGAAACTCAAAATTCCTTATTAAAGAGGAACTTGAAGCTCATATAAGTGAAATCATGAAGTCTAAACACACTGACATCAAAACCAGGGTGAGAAAGCAATGAATAAAGCTCATATCATTATTTGTTAGAGCTGAGTCTTGGAGACCATCTTCTGTTTATGGTTGATTTGTGGTGTGCTTGGTCTCACACATTATTGGGGTTCATGAATTTGAATAAGTCATCGTAGACTTTTGGTTAAGGCAGAAGCTTCATCATGACATGATGACATGAGGATGGAGTGGCAAGCTCAAGCGATTAACAGAGAGAGCCATGAAAAATCAATCACCAGAAAGTGCAATCTTCAGATTAGGAAGCATAAATGTTGAAAAAATAGCAAGCATAAGAGAAGAAATATCCAGAGATACAAATTGATTTTGATAGTGTTCATAACTGTTGAAGCTCTAAATCGACTAGGAGCTGGTTTAACTAGTGACGTTCCTTTTTGGTTTGACATATGTTGGTTATTGAGCTTGAGTCATTATGTCCAAGTTGACTTAATCATCAGTCAGGTTTGTTTTCTGCTGAACTTACATAATTCTGGGCATTACTTTCTAAGAACGAAATGTTTTCAGCAGTTTGATTCGAAGCTTTGGGGTAAGTATGTGATGATCTCATGAGTTGTCTTAGAGTTTAGATGCAATGGATGTCATGTTGTGAGTTATGTTTGTGTCTTCAATTTGGTTGCTTGTTGATGTTGATTACAGTGGGATAAGCTTCTCTGCGACATCCATATCAAAAAGTTTTTACAAAGACTCATTGAATATTAAACAAAGCTTTGCATGTCTTATCAAAGATCAAGGTGTTTTTGGTGGTCATGGTTCCCGGAGCTGGTATGATGTTGGCTTCTTGTTCTTTCTTGTTGTGTTGATCTGCTGATTATAATATTGGAAATCATCGTCACTTTTCGAGGTTTTGGATATCTAGGAGGCTTCTTTTATAGATAGAATCATATTCGTCAAAGGGAACAACACAGAGGATGTTCCAACAAATTCTCAGAAAATCAAAACTGAACGTAGAAATTTACATGGGTGTTATTACTACAGAAAAGTTAGGCACATCAAGAAGTACTGCTACAGAGAGGAAGCCAAAGTGAAGAAATTGATGAATCAACAAAGATGAAGGCATGTGATAGTGACTACCATTGTTGATGAAACTCATGAGTTGGTCCAAAGGTTTGGATAAACGGAGTTGATGTTTTGAGCTGTATTCGAGTTCTTAATCTGGTTGCTCCCTTGATATTGACTACAATTGGATTTGTTTCTCTACGACATTCATATAAGAAGCTTACACTCAAGAGTTCTTCGATTTTGGAAAAGGGAACAACATGTGTTTCTTATTGTTTCAAGTTTATGAAGACAAATGAATTCAATGTGCTTAAGATTCATTGCTCAGCTTAAAGTGAAAGTGCAAGAGATCTAATTTTCTGCATCAAAGAAAGGGAGAAGTAATTCTCAGATCTTGAAAATAATGCAAAACTAAGTTCCTAGATGGCCTTTCAAGGAAACGTTTGGAGATCCAAAAGTAATCTGATTAAGTCGAAATTTTGTAGAGAGATTTGTGTTATTCCTGAATTAAGATTCAAAGGTGAGATTGAATTTTTGACAGTTTAATTGTGTTTTATTTAAGCATCTTCAAACCTGTCTGGACACAGCTCATTCGAAGTATCAGATTTGACCAGTTCCGGTGGAGACATCAAATGAGCAACCAAACAAACTCAGAATGGAATGATATTTTGCAGAGATGTTCTAGACATGGGGATCTAGATTCTGGTAGAAGGGATTTGTTTTCGGAATCCAGAAACACATTTGAATGATGGCGTTTAAGAGGGCTTGATTTAGAGGTTTCTAAGACTGAGTTTTTGCACATGTGACTTGCAAATGATTCCAATAGAGGTTGTTCAGCTTACTATACCCAGGAAGAGGAAGTGAATTAGCAGGTATTACTGTTCAGGTTAAGTGGATTCCGTAAGTCTGTGTTTTGCATGTTTAGCCTTGGAAGATTTGATGTTCAAAGCTCATGGAATTGAGCATGTTGGAGATGCAAGGGAAATTTTAACTTCTTAGAGCTTTTATTGGAAATTCATAACTCAAAATGCTTGAGAAGTGAACATATCAACAGTTTTTGATAATCAAAATTCATTGAGGATGTGGAGTTTAGGTTTGGAGGAAAAAAGTCTTCATATCTGAGAATAGATTGTAAGAGATTGAAACTTGTTAAGAGAGCAAGGTTTGGTGTTAATAAAATAAGAACTGCTGGTTCATGAGAATATTTGATGAGGGGTTTGTCTGACAGGATGATGCAGTCTCAGCTATTGGAGAGTAAGCAAGTTTACAAGTCTTTTTATTGGGATGAAGAAGTCTGAACACTCTCTGTCAATGGAGAGTTTTGATATTGGTTTAAGCTATAGCTATCAAATGGTGATGGTATTTATGTTGCGATGAGTGCTTGTCTTTCTTAACATATCTAGTATTATTTTTTATTCTCCTTGATGAACGCTTGCATGATTTCGTGATGCGTTGGGAGTTAGTTTTTGCTGGGGTTGAATCATGTTTCAAAGGCAGATCTTCTTGTATCAAGCTGAATCCAACCAGTCATTGTTTCAGTTTGAAGAAATTAAGAAAGAAGACTTTGCAGTGTTATCATGGACGGTCAAAGTCAGAGCTTTGAAACTTAAGAGAAGCATATGCTAAATTTGAAGTTTTTGAGGTTCTCTTACACAGAAGAAGTTGGATTTATAAGCTCACTAAAAAGTTAGTCAAGCTAAAGGAAAGCATCACTGCAGGGGGAGTAAGGATCTCCCATTGGATATTTCGATTAATTTTATGATGCAGCTTCATATTTTCATGTGGAAAGATTGAATTTTATCTCTGGTTCCTCAATCATATTGTTGGTATATCTTGAATGCAGAGTAGTGTTAAATAATGCAGGACTTGATGAGTTGTGTAGCTGCTAAAATGGAAGAAACATAGACATTGGGTCAGAATTATCAAAGATGCAGTGTCAGCTTAGTGGATGGTTTCTGAGACACATTGAAGCTTGAAGGTGATCAAAGTACAAGTTATAAGGTATGCTTGGATTCTCAAACTCAGTCAACAAGGTGGAGATTGTAAGTGCAGTGTTGATTGAGTTGAGAAGCTATTGAGACAAAAATATACATCAGGGAAGAATGTATGTGGTTCTAAGAGTGCATGCCTTAATTGGTATGGGAAAGATATACGAAGTTGTTGGAACAAGGTGGAAGTTGTTCCAGGCGGAATAATTATCAGTGAATGAAAGTACCTGACGTGGACTTCAAGGCAAACTAATTTGGGCTTGAAGTTTATTGTGGGCCTTGGAAGGCACGTGGATCTAACCTAGGGTTTTGATCGTGGAGTGTATAAGGAACAAGGTGGTGACATGATGACTTACGCGCCTAGGGTTCCTTCGCAAGATGCACATTGTTATGTGTGGCGTCACCCCATCGAACAAGATTGAAAGATCTGTCTGGTGGTATTCCTTTGGAGACTACATCCGTTAGTGAAGACAGTGGTGCACCGATGCTGTCGGGTGGTAGTCAAGCATGTTGTGTTTGATACTGTTTTCAAAGGTCCACATAGAAAAGAGTGGTAGGCATGTTTATGTTGGATACCACATGTAATTGTATTTACAATCTTGTTCTAGTGGAATTGTTTCTGGACTAGGTCCCGGGGATGTAGGTTGGAGAACCGAACCTCGTTAACAAACTTTGTGTCTTCTTTACTTTGTGCACTTCTTATGCATTAAGTCATCTCAGCGTTCAATCATATATCTAGGACAAATTCGGTTTTTTCAGACATGAGCTCGATGGTGCTCTCGGTCTGTCCTGGGTGACGAGAAATGATCCGATTACGGATTACTTTGTGACATCTCTTGCTAGACGAGGAGGGATTGGCGATTGACCATGTTTCCTCCCGTTTTGCTCTCCATAGGTGGTAGATAGCGATTTGGAAAGTTAGTCGAAGGAGGATGTTTTCTTACTTTGACTTACGGTTATGAATCAGAGCTTGTAGTGTGTAGTTCCAGTCTGGGGTATGGATTTACCAGTAAGGCACTCACTCAACGATGTCCAAACGGTGTGAGAATAGGAGCAAAAAAAAGTGATCTATTATTTTGTTTGATTCACCACAAATAAAACAGACTTGTGGAGAGCTCCAGTCGCGGATTCTTTCACCTTTTGATAACCTGTTCCTGATTGCAAGCTATGCTATAAAAGCATATCGCGGAACCACATATCGAAACCATATCACGTTTGACCATGGAACTCGAGTACCGGCCTATCGCACTTGTTCCCATGTTGTTTTTGATTAGAAATTGGTTTTGTACTAATTCTCTCCATGCTTCCATAACACAATATCCGCACGAGCCACATGGTTTGGTGGAGGGTTTGACCTGATTCGATCTTGTAATGTCCAAATATGGGGATCACGAAAGTGTCTCAGGCGCCAGCCCCTCTCATCACATACTTCAGAAACTTTGGCATGCATGTGTATTCCAAGGATTCGAGTACCCGCATCACCTGTGATATCCATGATTCTGATTGTATGTGACCAGTTATCAAACCAGAAAAAAGTGGAAGTCCCGTCATGAATCTCAGTTCGAAAGAAAACTGTTGCAAGTGGTCTTAGTCTGAGAAGTTTTCTCAAAATCCATGATCCCTTCGTAGTTTCCTTCTCATCCCAAATAGATGAGTGATTGAGTAGGTAATGATGGGTCCATGCTACCCATAGAGAGCCCGAGGATCCAAATAATTTCCAGATAATTTTTAGCAAGAATATCCGAGATGAATATCGTAACTTATGCAGACCGAGATCGCCCTCCTTTTTTAGAGTGCATACTTTTGTCCATGCCACCTTTTACTTTGTCGTTATATTTAGAGAACCTGACCACATGAATGCAACACACATACTTTCGATGGTATCGAGACAAGAGTTTGGCAATGTAAAAATAGAGCACCAAAATTTTGTGATACTTACAATGACAGATTTTATTAGTTGAAGACGACCATCATAGGAAAAAACGGTTTGTCCAGAATAAAAGCCAGGATCGAATCATGTCGATAAGAGGTTCTTAGTCCAACTATGACATTCTTTTGTAGTTAACGGAAAATCCAAGTATCTTATTGGTAGTGTTTCAACAGGGAGGCCTGAACGTAAAGCTTCGCTATTGATATCGTCATGAATACGCCTTGTTAGATAAAGAGAAGACTTCGCTGTACATCTACAAAATATTTCAGCACCTCCATTTTTCCATTTAACGAATCAGTTGTACCATCCATAAAGATCATTATATCATCCACAAACTGAGGTGAGTTAAATTAACCTCACGACAGTTAGGGTAAAATCCAATCAAACCATCTACCGCAGCTTTGTTAAGGATCAGAGAGAGCACATTATTTGCTAAATAAAGCATATATGGGAGAGGGGGCAACCCTGACGCAGCCCACGAAAACTGGTAAAAAATCTCCAAGTTCACCATTTATTGTAAATGAGAAGGCTGCAGTAAAGATACAGTTGTAGATCAAAGATACAAAAATCATAGGAAGTTCCATGGTATGTAGTATATTCACAATAAAATTCCAACGTACCGTATCAAAAGCCTTTGATATATCTAGTTTAAGGGCACACCTTGGAGAGATTGAGCTCTTATGATAATCCTTGACAAGTTCTGTTGCTAGAAGCACATTTTCAAATAGAAACCGACCTTTTACAAAGACACTCTAATTTGGCTCAATTGCTTGGGGGAGAATGAGAGTGAGATGATTGGCTAGGATTTTTGAGATGACCTTGTAGATTGTGTTATAACACGCAATTGGGCGAAAATCTCTCATTGTTTCCGCATCAGACTTTTTGGGAATGGGTAAAAGAGCTGTAGGATTAACACCACAAGGCATAAATCCATAGATGAAAAAAGATTGGAAAATGTCACAAAATCACCTCTCAAGATGTGCCAAGTTGCTTGAAAAACCTCCTTCGAGAAGCCATCTGGACCTGATGCTTTGTTAGATGGTAAATCAAATAGAGCTTTCTTAATCTCACTTTCAGTAACGGGTGCAACAAGTGAATCCGCCGATGCAGCAGGACAATGGTAAGATATGAGGTCGGATAGATGAGTGGTGGTGAGACTGGAGCTTTATGGCTTAGCTTGGATAAAATTTGTATAAAACTGAATCGCCTCATTTTTGTCCTTCGCTTCTGTAAAAATTTGACCCGAGTATGAAACCAGTTTCCTTATGCCATTTCGAGCTTCTCGTTGTTTGACAACATTATGAAAAGCCCGTGTTTTGATCCCCATCACTAAGCCATTTAACCCGTAACTTCTGTCGAAAAAATACTTCCTCAGCGCTAGCAAAATCATTCCAAGTGTTAGTTACCTCTTAAACCTCCGCAAACATCTCCGAGTTGGGTTGAAGAAGTGCGAGATTCTGCTCGACACACAAAGTTTTGAAAGCTTCCCGTGTTTTACGTGTGATATCTCCATAACGATCACGGTTCAAACAATGCAAGGCTGAGTTCAGCGTTTTTTATTTTTTTGTGGAATCAATGGAGAGCAGAGCGAGAGTGGAACAGAGCATCAGATTCAGACCATAACTGTGTCACAAACTCTTGGAACTGTAGATTGAAAAACTTGAAAGGGTGTCTCTTCCCATGTGTATGACGTGTTAGGCGAACTAGGAAACGAGCATGATTAGATATACCGTTTGCTTCAAATTCTGCGTATGAGATTGGAAAACTCGTGCTCCATGCAAAATTTACCAAAGCTCTATCCAGTTTTTTTCCTATAGGATCCTCGTCTCTATGATTCCACCATGTGAGCTTAGGCCCCAGATAGATAAGATCTGATAGTCAACAATCAGAGACAACGTTCCCACAACTTCGATAATACTAATACATCACCAGTTCTCATCTGACTACACTCCTTTTCTGAGTGTCCCCACTGTTTACATCCCAAACAACGCGATGGCAACCACGGGTAACTGACTAGAATCACTATCTCCGTCTCAGCCTGCAAGCAAATCTTCTCCGGTAATTGTTTTTCTAAATTGACCACCACCAATAATCGCGCCATGTCTAGCAGAAGACATCTCTCTATATTTGGGTGTAGTTTTTTAAAAGATCCAATAAGACCTCCAAGAAACTTTAACCCTTTCTCTGAGTATAAATCATCAGGCACCTCCTTTAGATCAACCCAGATAGGTATTGCTGAAAGATCTGGTCTCAGTGTGCCATCTTCGGACTCCATAGTTGCACCACCATTGGTATATCAGCGATATGCCATTAGTGGCGTCGCAGTACCCTCGATCTCATATGGTCATTCTCAATATGAAACAGACCCGTTTTAGGGTTAATGTATTGTGCATCTATTCGTGAACCTTTCTCCTGAGTAGTCCAAAGACAATTTACCATCGCGTCAACTTTTCCAATGTGAGGTGGATCCACCTATAAAGTGACCAATGACATAGTTTTGTCCATAGCGGCTGAGAATTCTCCAGTACTTCAGCCGGAATCATTGCTTTAGCCAAACCACCTATCACCTCAACAGATGATTGAACAGAGGGAGAAGCAGGGCAAATTTGGTCGGAGACTTCCTTCGAAGAACTGTTCTGTGAAGAAGAAACTGATTGCAGGTAGGTCTTAGGGGGTTGGGGATGGAGACCTGGGCCATCAGACTTTGCGTCACCGTTCGTAACTCCGCCGCGGAGGAAACAGAGGCGGCAAGGTAGGTTTCTCTCGTAAAATCCTTCTTTGGTAAAAATAGTATCTCGTAAAATCAAAGGAATATGTGATTTTTGAGGTCTTGTATATTACTTTTTGATTTCTAAAACTTAAATATTTTACATAATCTATAGTAATTAATATATTGTTTAAAATAAATTTTTTTTAAAAAGTCGCATGATATTTAGAATGTCATTCCACATGGCATTTTATATAGAGTTCTCTATCTTCTTTATATATAGGATTCATTTGTTTTGGAGGTATTTGCTTTGACAGTACAGAGCTAGGTGTTGGTAAGAGTTATTTTAGAGGTTTACAACTCTGAGGAATTTTGAGTTAAGTAAATTTAGCTTTTTACATATGATGCACAACTACATATAAACTTTGAAGATTTGAACAGAGAAAGAGAACTCTGAAGAAGATGACTCAAAGTTATTTTATTATCTGATAAAATACGCATTTGCAAGCTGGTGATATTTATAGACTAAAGAGGAAGGATCTAGAGTGAGCGTAGGTGGCTTTTCACAGCTCATGATTGAAGATCACAGAGAATCTTAAAACCATTTAATAGCTGGATTTGATGAGGTGGCTTGACTGTACGGCAAGGACGATAAGGTTCCACGTTCTCTTCTACTCTGTTTTCCATCTTGACCCGTTGCTCTGTTTGAATGTGTAGCAGGCCTACTGGGTTTCATTTGGTGTTGAACGAGAGGCCCCATGTCTCTCTTTTCATTTCTGTTCAGACCCTCCTTTTCTCTCAAAGGTTCTGATTTGAGTGTTGTTCTTTTCATGTTTACAAACTTGATCGGCATGTGTTAGTGCATTATAATCGGGGATTATGTTGTGTTTGGGAAAATTATAACTATCAAATTTCTGATTAGTTTATATCTACAATGTTAAATTTAGCTTTGTGATGAAATCTGTTTTTCTCTATAATCAGTTTCTTAGCTTTAATTGATATGTAGTGGTTGTCAAAGATAAAGAATGAGACGATTATTTTATCAAAAATAATAATAATAATAATAAGACAATTTCAAAAATGGCCAAAAATCAAAATCAAGATATAGAAGGTTTGTTACTCTTATATTTTGTTTAATATAATATATGTATTAGATCGTTAAGTTTTATTTGAGTTTGCCTGATTTTTGGTATAACTTGAAAACATAATTATGTTTTGATTACTGAATGTTTGGTATTATTTGAAACAAATTTTTGAATCTTGGTATTCCTCTATCTTGTTTTTGATTTTAGTATAAAATTTCTAAACAATGAAGAAAACACAAGACAACTGAGACAAACTGAGAGGAGAAGAACACGAAAAATACCACACAAAAAATTGAATAACAACATCAGTAAATTTTTGTTTTCCTCTGATTTTTTAATGAAATATGTCGTATTCAAATTGTTTTAACACATTTTACACTTATGAGATCATGTGATAACTTTTGTCAAAGAGGGGCTGATCTTTGACACAAGTGGAGGTCCAATAAGTGTAAAATATATAATCAAAATCCGACTATCTTGAGACTTGTCAGCTCAAATTCTTCGGCTTGATCTTTCCTTGAACCATCTCAACGACAGAGTTCACCATCAATCTCGACTTCATCATCGCTCTCTCTTTCCTCTTACTCGTCTTCTTCTTGATCGCGACACTCAGGATTTGATCAAATCATGTTCACTAATGTTTGGTGAGCTCGAGCTTAGAGAGGTATAAGTAGGGTCTGTTAAAGCTTTAGGCCACGTGATAAATGCATGTGTTGAAGTAATTTTCAGTGGACCTGGTTTAAGAGCTTCTCTATGTTGGAATAAGAAGTCAAGTTCGATATATAGTTTTAGATGGACCTCACATATCTAACTTATTTTCCATAAAAATATTCTTCTCAACTATCGTTTTTTTTGTTGTTGTCTCAATTAAATTTACTCTATTTTCCTAATGTCTTTTAAAACATCAGGTTTTTTCATTGTAATTGCTCAGGTCATTTTTCCAATAGTTTCTCCATTAATTGTTTCAGTTTAGGAGCATTATTTCCGAAATAACTTTAATAGATCACAACAGTTTGGTTAAGTGAGTCCATTAATTATCAAAAAAAAAAAAAACAGTTTGGTTAAGTTGCATTCTATTTTATCAATCATCAATTCTTCATTAAAGTTTTTTTAACTAGTAGTGAAAAATCATAGCCGTTCAAAATTACGAGAAACATAAAGAGAATTTAAAGGTTTTTATCATTAGTTATTGTGTAAAAGCAAAAATTTTCATTAGATTAGTAAAACTAAAACATAAAAAGCCTAATAAAAAAGGTTGCAAAAAAGTGAATCAAAGTAAACAAAACAAAATCCTAAAAGAAACAAAGATTAAAATTTAGAGAGGGTCGGCCCAAACTCATTTGACAGATAAAATCCATAATAAATTTATTTAATTCATTAACATACAAAATTTTTAAAAAGGATAAAAATAATGGTATATTGAGCCTCGACACTTCATACCGATAAAAAAACTTTAACCACTGTACTAGAAAACACTATAAAATTTACTGCCGCTAAATTGTTAATATATTTTGGCACAGAGCCGGGCATGGAATTAGAGATCGTAAAGCATTATATATACATTGAGAGGGTTCTCTCTTATTTCTCATTAACACATTCATCAACACAACTCCAAATACTATCAGATAAATCTCTCTTATTCAGCGAGTTCGATTGAATCATGGCCACCAAGAAGATCTTCTTCGGCTTCGTGGTTGTGATGATGACCTTCACGGTTCTCGTGGGTTGTTGTTGCTCAGCGAAAACCTACAAAGTCGGAGATTCCCATGGATGGACGGCCAACTACGACATGTATTACTCTTGGGCTGAGGGTAAGGAGTTTCACGTCGGAGATTCACTCGTCTTCAGCTACGATCGCAATGACAACGACGTGACTCAAGTCTCCGGTGCCTTGAAGTACTAGTTCTGTGACTCTTCTTCTCCTAAATCTGTTTACAACACATGACAAGATGTCTTAAACCTCACGGAACTAGGATATCACTACTTCGTCACCTCAAATCATGGTGTATGTACATCAGGACAGAAAATCTTCGTTCTTGTCGTTCACGACCCGAGCAAATCACGTCTGATTCCTCCACCACCACCGAGCAAGTCACATCCCATTCCTCCACCACCACCAAGCAAGTCACATCCCATTCCTACACCACCACCGAGCAACTCACGTCCCATTCCTCCACCACCACCACCACCGAGCAATAAGATCCTTCCGTTCGGAAAGATCTACAAGGTCGGTGGCTCAAGAGGATGGAGCGTTTATAACTGTTACTACTTACAGATGGAGTGAGGCGAAAGAGTTTTATGTTGAAGATAATCTATTTTCCAATACAACAAAGACCTAAACGACGTTATAGAAATCAGCGATAATCTTGAGTTCAAATCCTGCGAACCGACTTCTCATGTAGCCGAGTACAAGACAGGACATGATCTTATTAAGCTAACCAAACCAGGAGTACATTATTTTATAAGCTTAAAGACTGGTCTTTGTCAGGCTGGCCTTAAGCTTCGAGTCACAGTCCGACCATTCACTACAAGAAAAAGGGTATATTTCCGACGGGTTAAAAATTGTCGTTAATAACCAATGGAAATAAGACGGTATATCGGTGAAATGGAATTTTCGGTAAACTATGGTAATTTACCGACGGCAAACCGATGGGAATGTCAAATTTCAAAATTCTGTAGGATTCCCGTTGTAAATCTGTCTGTCGGTAATGTCGGCGGTAATTTTCCATCGTGGTAAATTGTTTATAGTGTCGGCAACAATATTACAAAGGATATCCGACGGCATACCGACGGGAGAGTTCATATAAAGCCAAAATTTTACTGTCTCACGCATTCTGACCTGAAATCAATATCAAATCTCTCTTTAATTTGGTTAGTGGCTTCTTCTAGTAATTTTCGGTCATGGATGGATGAACCGATCAAAGATTCAGAGTCTGGATTGTTGAAAGATGATTACGCCTGAGGTATAATAGAGTTCATTGCATTTGCAGAGAATCAACCGGCAGCTCAAAGACGTGGTAAGATGAAATGTCCTTGTTCTAATTGTTTGAATTTGCGTAATGTAAAGATAGAGTTGGTATGGAATCACTTGTACAAGAATGGATTTATGCGGGGTTACAAGATTTGGTATTTCCATGGAGAAACCCAAATTGAGCTAGGTAGTAGTAGTAAACCAAATGTTGTGGGAAACATAAAGGAAGAGATACTAGAGGTTGATTTCGGAATAAGCACTGTTACTATGGTCCATGATGCATTTAGGGAGAGTAAATCATTGGCCGAGTTTGACAGAGATAGAGTTGAAAAAACAAATGCAGAGGCATGCAGGTTTTTTGACATGTTAGACGTAGCTAAGCAGCCTCTCTATAAGGGTTGTCGAGATGGGAATTCCCCATTATCATCTGCCAGTAGAATGATGAGCATTAAGACAGATTTTAATTTATCAGAAGAGTGTGTTGATGCGTTTGCAGAATTTGTGAAAGATTTATTGCCTGAAAATAATATGTCACATGCTTCATACTATGAGATTCAAAAGCTTGTTGCGGGTATCGGTTTACTGTATCGTATGATAGATGTATGCATCGACAATTGTATGATCTTTTGGAGAGAAGATGAAGATCTATGTAGCTGTAAATGGTGTCGTAAACCACAATTTCAGGAGGGCAGTGGACGGGTTCCAATTCCTTATAAAAAGATGTGGTATTTGCCGCTTACAGAGAGGTTGAAGAGGTTATATTAGTCAGAACGCACGGCAGCGGCAATAAGATGGCATGCAGAGCATAGGCAAGATGGAAAGATTACACATCCTTCAGACGCAAAAGCATGGAAACATTTTCAGTCGATATATCCTGATTTTGTCTTTGAGCGTAGGAACGTGTACTTTGGATTATGTATTGATGGTTTTAACCCTTTTGGAAGGCATGGTAGAAAATATTCACTTTGGCCCATAATAGTAACACCATACAATTTGCCTCATTCTATGTGCATGCGTCGAAAGTTTTTGTTTCTGTCTATACTTGTGCCATGACCAGAGCATCCTAAGAGATCACTAGATGTCTTCCTTCAACCGTTGATCCATGAGTTACAAATGTTATGGGATCATGGAACAAAAGCGTACGATGTTTCATTGCTGCAAAATTTCAACATGCATGCTATTCTATGTGGACCATAAGTGATTTTCCAGCATATGGTATGTTATCAGGATGGACTACACATGGTAGATTATCGTATCCATATTGCCAAGACAGCACATATGCATTCCAGTTGCGTCACGGAAGAAAGTGTTGTTGGTTTGATTGTCATAGACGATTCCTACCTGAACGACATTCGTATCGTCGATCGCGGACTTTGTTTACTACAAATAAAAGATTTCTAGATGGATCTCCTCCAGATTTAGATGGTCGTTATATTTTAGATCAACTACAAGATTTTGGAGTATAAGGACTACCGAGTGTGGGGGTAACGGACATCTTCCAGTTGATGGTGTTGGGGTTAACCATAATTGGCACAAGAAGAGTATGTTTTGGGATTTCCCTTATTGGAAAGACCATTTACTGAAGCACAATCTAGATGTTATGCACATTGAGAAGAACTTTTTCGATAATATCATGAACACAGTATTAAATGTCCAAGGTAAGACGAAAGACAACATGAAGTCTAGATTAGACTTGGCAATGATTTTTTCTTGTGATGATCTTCAAGTAATGCCGAATGGGAGATGTCCAATGCCAGCCTACCGGTTAAGTGCAAACAAAATAACAACATTTTTTATTGGATTCGTGATGAAGTCAAATTCCCAGATGCATATGCAGCAAATCTACGAAATTGTGTCAATTATGTGGATTGAAAGTTTACTGGAATGAAGAGTCATGATTGTCATGTTGTGATGCAACGACTACTACCATTTGCGTTTTCCCAACTTCTTGACAAGAATATCCATGAAGCATATTTCTTTGTTAACTACAGGAACAAGGGCATTTTTCGTGATTTGTGTTCTCGAACCCTTACAGCCGAAGGTATTCGCAATTTAAAGGACAAAATACCCAAGGTAATTTGCAATTTGGAGAAGATATTTCCACATCCTTTTTTGATGTTATGGAACATCTATCTATCCACTTACCACGTGAAGCATTGATACGAGGTCCAGTTCAATACCGTTGGATGTATCTTTTTAAGCGGTACATGTTCCATCTGAAGAAAAAAGTTAAAAATTTAAGCAAAGTGGAAGGATCTATTGTTGCACAGAGCCTGAATGAAAAAGGCTCACACTTTGCTGAGTATTACTTTTCATCCCAAGTTCGTACTAAGAGTTGACGCCCTCCTCATCATGACGATAGAGGTGAGAGAGAGATTTATTAAATGTATGTGCCTGAATTATTTTCTTAAGTTGGTTGTTTTAGCAAGAAGAAAAATAGTAGACAACTAAATGAACAGGAGCTCAAGCACTTGCATATGTACATCCTCAAAAATTGTAATGCTATTCAACAATATAAAAGGTATTTATTTTGTGTCACATTATAGTATATTTCATTTATTTATAGTATATATAATCAATATTTGGTTACAGTATGTACATGTCATATGCACGGACATACTATATTGATTGCACCGAAGAAGAACTTGAGAATATAAAGCGTAACGAATTTGCCGACTGGTTGAAATTTTATGTAAGTGTTTTATTTATAATATGGTTATTCAAATACATGTAAAAACCCTTCATGGTGTTGAGTTCATAACAATTCACATTGTATATAGGTAAATGAAGGAATCGGAATGGGCCGAACGTTCGATGCATGGTTGGTGGATTTGATTAACGGTCTAAACTATATCACAACTTCATACCCAAAATATTGTACGAGAGGATATGCGTTTCGTATTCTAAATCATGGCCGCACGGTAACTTCTGATTATGGGGTATCCACTAAGTCTGTAGATGTTGTTTACTATGGACTACTGAACGAAATTTTTGAAGTCTGATATACTGGATTTTTGAACCTGAGGTGTATTATCTTCAAGTGTAATTGGTATAATCTCACTCTCGGGTACGGTTATAAAGGTGATCAATTTGGTGTGACTTTGGTTCATCCAGGGTGAAAGCTAATAACTTTGAAATATGATTCATTTATTCTTGCTTCCAAAGCAGACCAAGTAAGAAAATTTTCTCTTGTTAATATTTGAAATATATTTGAAATTTTATTTTTCCTAACTAGTTATGCTTGTAGGTGTGCTACATATCATACCCTCGAGTAACTAATCGAAATGACCCTTGGCTTACTGTGACATCAATAACACCAAGAGAAAAAATATATGGGGTTGGAGAACACGATCCTTTGCAACCAGCCGGAAATGTAGTTATGGGTGAAGTGGAAACATCGGAAGATGCTGCTGTACATACTGATTATGAAGAAGCGCCTGGAGAGTTTGATGAAGATACATATTCAATAGAATCAAATGGAACATCTTCAGAGTCAGATTAGTTATTCAATATAATGTTTGAACCTTAGGTTGGTTTTAATTCGGAGATAATGTAATGTTACATGTACCTACTTAAACACGTTATGAACACATTTTAAATATTTAATTTAGTTGGAACCTAATATGTGTACTTAAAGTTTATATTCCAATTCGTCTATATATAAGATATTAGAAATATATTAAGAACCATCCATACAAAGTTATAAAATGTCATATGATTCTGATTCAGATCGAAAAATTGAATATTTTTCGGGTATTACAGACTCGCAACTTATAGGGAAGGTGGCAGAATGGGATAAGGAGCGCACAAAGTTGGAGGCAAAATGGGGATGGGAGTCTTAGGACTCAGAACCAGAAGCTACTTTCGGAATAAACAAATATCCCAACTCTCATAGGTATGATCAAGTATCAGCTAACCCTGTAGTGACCCTCTCTTTAAACCGGAAAGAGAACGAGAATTGCCCGGGAACATAAGGAAGTTATGGACAGGAAAGTGGGAATTTGGAGTAAGTGGTGACCCAACGAAGTAAGGCAGCCTCGGAAAGAAGGAATCCATTGTAAGGGAATTGATTGTGATCGGTGGACTAGTCGGAATGAGAAAAACTAAGCGGGAGAAAGAGTTAGACCGGTTAAGAGGAATCGAGGTGCTTCTGTAAAGTAGCCTAGCAGGTAGGTGGTGGCGAGGTGCTTCTGTGAAGTAGTCTAGCAGGTAGGTGGTGGCGAGGTGCTTCTGTGAAGTAGCCTAGCAGATAGGTGGTGGCTAGGTGCTTATGGGAAGCAACCTAGGAGGAAGGTGGTGGCAAGCAGCTTGGCTTACCCTCCTATGAAGTCTTCTTGATGACTCATGGAGGAGGTGTCACCAAGTTTGGAGCTGAGATTTCCTTCACCTTAAGTCTTCTAATCCTATAAATATTAGTCCACTTCCTTTCTCATTAATTTTGCAAAAATCTCTAAGAAATTCTAAGTGTGGAGAAGAATCCGCGGAGAGGAAAAGAAGAGAATTTCGTGAGAAAAGACAAGGAAAAGACTGATTTTTGGAAGAATTTCTGTTCCGCAGACAAGTTTATTCGGTCGGCAGAACAGTATTGCCTAAACCTAGATTGTGAGTTCGGTTTTTCTTTGTTTATTTCATGGTGAATGATGCATATACATGAATAAGATGTAAGATGCATGAATACTAAATGGTTAGTATGTTAAGTTCTCGGTGGAATTATTTGATGGTTTACTTGATGATTTCCTTGATGCCGAGACTTGAATTGATTTGATTCACCACTGGAAATTTGTTGAGTAGCCAAGTAAAGTGGCTTGATATGGATTGAAACATGCATAATTTCATGTGGGATGATGCATGTGTTTAAGTGTGGTCAGCGTAGTACGCAGTGAGGCGTGCGCGGTTATGATTCCGAGGCGCGGTGAGGCGTGCTCGGTGAGACAGATCTATATGTCCTTAGTCCGATGAGAGCGGTACGCTGTGGGCGTAGCTCGCTCTATCGTGATACATACGGGGGATTGGGTCGCTACCACCAGCCGTATGTCGCATGACGATGCGTTGTTCGGATCACTCGGCATGTTCAGCCTTAGTGGTTGCATGTCGGATGAGGTAAGATGATGAACGAGATTCAGGATCGTTAGCACGTTCAGTCTGAGTGACTGTGTGTTGGCGAGGTAAAAGGATGAACGAACTAAGGAATATGGATGCTGTGGATGGTGCATGAGAACGAGAATCGACGAGAAAATGTTCTATGTATTGTTCATATTTTTGTATCTCATTTTCGGTGAATGATCCATGTGATGTGATTCTGTTTGGGGTTTGGTGGGATCATTTTATGCATGATAGGCACCCGAATTCACTAAGCAAATTAGTTGCTTATTCATTCTCCTTCCTTGCAGGAAAGCGGTAGAGAAAGCGGAGTTAAAGAAGGAACGAAGTAAAGTCGGTGTAGAGTTGGCCTTTTTGTAAAAATGTATGTTGTAAATGACTTAATGTTTTATGGATTTTGTTGTGCGCACACATACTTATGAAAGTTTGAAAATGTGATTTTGGAACTTAAGTAAATAAAGTTAAAGGTTTTGTATATTACGACTTAAGTTCCGGTATGATATTTGGCTTTGTCCAAGCTAAACTAACTACGAATTCTTGTTCCGGTTGAAAAGCTAGGAATGAGGATAAGTAGGAATGGTGCTAAGGATGTTTTATCTGAGGCATTGGATTCGTTCTGAAGCTTTGGATGAGATATTCTAAGTATCATTGTAGCGCCTTTGATTAGAAATGATCGGGGGTGTTACAAGAGGTGGTATCAGAGCATGGTTATGATGCTCATTCGGGACTTAAATTTTTGAGTTTTATCGAGTCAAAATGTGTCGCAAAAAGGCTTATAGGAAACCGGCTTGTTCCTTTTTGTCTTCGTTGATTAAGTTTTGACCGTAGTATTTCCTTGCAAATGCCTCCACGTAGAGCCTTTCGAGGGGGTGCTCACCTCCGTGAAGCATTAGTCCAACATGACAGGACTATATTCGACTCAGATACTTCTGAGGATTCATTACCTCAAGAACCTGAAGGATCCTCACCTAGAGAATCGGTGGGGGAGACATTAGGCAACACTGAGCATCTGGAAGGGAACAATCCTAGAAATTGGGAATCAAATGTGAATGAACGAGGAGAAGCCTCATTGTCAAGCAATAGAGAAAGTCTACGAGATCAAATACAAAGGGATTCAGCGAGAAGGAAGGATCCTTTGATGACCCTTGTACATGATTTGATTGATCGTCTAGACCGTCAAAACCCTCATGCAAGTTCAAGTCGTTCTGCTCCGCCTCCAGATTACTTAAAAGTGGTAACAATGATGAGAAACCTGGGAACAGAACATTTTGAAGGAGGAACAAATCCCTTTGAGGCCGATGCTTGGCTGAGGAATATCGAGAAGAATTTTAGTGCTACTCGATGTCCAGAGGAATTCAAGAAGGATGTGGCCGTGCACTACCTAAACCGAGATGCATTTAATTGGTGGTGTGCCTTGGAAAGACGATACGGACGATACTCGTCATCATATTCATGGTCTGAATTCCGTGGAGAATTCATGAGGAAATATTTTCCTGTCGAAGCCCAGGACCGATTGGAAAGACAATATTTGGGATTGGAACAAGGGAATAGAACGGTACGAGATTATGAAGTTGAGTTTACGCGCCTTCGAAAATATGCGCGTTATGGACCAAACGATGAGCGGGCTGTTGCCCGTAAGTTCATGCAAGGACTTCGACCAGAACTGTGGAGTCGCTTGCAAGTAGTAGAGTTTGATAGCCTGCCCACTCTGGTAGAAAGGGCTGTGAATGTAGAGGAAGGGTTAGCAGCGGAAAGAGCTCAAGCTGCAAGACCCAGTTTGGTAAGAGATTCCGGACAACACAGGCCAAGTCCAGGGAATCAAGAAAACCGAAGCAGAGGGCGTCCGAGTAGGGGCGCGCGAATGTCTGTAAGACCGGTAGAAAGACTACCGAGATGTTATCGTTGCGGACAACAGGGGCATTTGCAAAGAGCATGCCCAAACCCGGTAGCCAGAGTGTTGCCGGAGAGTATTATATGTTTTGTATGCAACGAGAGGGGGCATTATGCCACATCTTGTCCACGAAGACAACCAGCACCAATAGTGCAAACCTTAGCTATGGATGCTCCAGGAAACCATCCTGTTATAGGACAAGCCCCTAAGAGACATGCGATTGCCGGTAGAGTATATGCTTTAGACGCAGAGAAACCCGGACCGTCTTGTCCTCCTAAAGGACCCATTACAGGTATGTTGGGTTCTTACTTTGATTTAACTTGATGCGTTTGTTTACATGATGATTACATGCATAATAATAATGTGAGTAAAAGTAAGAAATGATTGGATGGTAGGAACATTACGTGTAGGAGGTATTTTGACGCACGTATTGTTTGATTCGGGTGCTACGCATAGTTTTGTGTCACCCGAAGTGGTAAAGGGTTTTGCGGGAACTTTTACGAATGTAAAAGTAAGTGTGCCAATTAGAACACCTGGTGACCAAATACTCCATGCCACGAACTGTGTAATGGGAATTCCGGTAAAGATTGGCGAGATGATTCTCAGCAAATCTGTTGGTTGTCCCGCTAGTCCATCATGAGGTAATATTGGGAATGGATTGGCTATCCACTTATCAGGTCCTATTGAATTGTGGAAAAGGTTTAGTTACATGGGAAAAAGATGGACGGCCGTTTGTTTCTTTCCAAGGAATTTGTCCAAGTGTTGGAGCAACCATAATATCGGCTATAAGAGCTGAAAAGGAATTGAGAAAAGGAGAAGCATACATAGTCACCTTGACTATAACTAAAGACGATACAAAGGAAGAACTGAAGTTAGAAGAAATTTCAATTGTCAAGGAATTTCAGGATGTATTCCAACCTTTGGAAGGAGTACCACCATCACGCGCAAACCCCTTTACAATTACTCTAGAACCAGGTGCAGTACCGATAGTGAAAGCACCATACCGTATGGCCCCAGCGGAATTGGCGGAACTTAAGAATCAATTGGAAGACCTTTCGAATAAAGGCTTCATTCGACCAAGTTCATCACCTTGGGGAGCCCCGGTTCTATTTGTGAAAAAGAAGGATGGGAGTATGCGGTTATGTATTGATTATCGAGGAATCAATAACGTAACCATTAAGGATAAGTATCCATTGCCAAGAATTGATGAATTGTTGGATCAGTTACAAGGAGCCAAAGTATTTTCTAAGATTGATCTTGCTTCTGGCTATCATCAAATTCCGATTGCAGAAGGTGACATTCAGAGAACCGCCTTCAGAACTCGGTACGGACATTATGAATTTGTCGTAATGCCTTTTGGCTTAACTAATGCCCCAGCAGCTTTTATGAGATTAATGAATGAAGTCTTTTGAGACTACTTAGATGAGTTCGTAATCATCTTTATTGATGATATTCTTATATATTCTCGAAGTACCGAAGATCATGAAAGGCATTTAAGGCTAGTGTTGGACCGTTTAAGAGAACAAAAGTTGTTTGCTAAGTTGGGCAAGTGCAGCTTTTGGAAAAACGAAATTGGGTTCCTAGGCCACCGAGTATCGGAACATGGTGTGTCTGCTGACCCCGAGAAGATTGCTGCAATCAAGGACTGGCCCCAGCCAACCAATGTCTTTGAAGTCCAAAGCTTCTTGGGTTTAGCTAGGTATTATCGTAAGTTTGTCAAGAACTTTGCTACTAAAGCTAAGCCGTTAAATCGACTAACGGGAAAAGGAGTTAAGTTCCAGTGGGATGAAAAAGCATCAGAAGCATTTGAACAATTGAAAGAAGCCTTGACGACAGCACCTATCTTAACATTACCTGAACGTGGTCAACCTTACTCGGTGTACACTGATGCATCTCGAGTAGGTTTAGGTTGTGTACTGATGCAAAATGATAAGGTTATTGCTTATGCATCACGTCAATTAAGGAGGCATGAAGAGAACTATCCCACTCATGACTTAGAGATGGCCGCTGTGGTGTTTGCATTGAAAATATGGAGATCATATCTCTATGGAGAAACTGTCCAAGTTTTCACAGATCATCAAAGCCTCAAATATCTATTCACTCAACCCGATCTTAACTTGAGACAACGGAGATGGATGGAATTTATCGCGGACTATGACTTGAAAATCATGTACCATCCCGGGAAAGCAAACGTGGTAGCAGATGCTCTAAGTCGCAGACAGGTCAATGTAAACATTGAAAAGGACTTAGACGTTTTACAAGACGGATTTAAAAAGATAAGTCTAGCGACTCTTGAAGGAGAAAGTAGTGAACCGTTAGGACTCCAAGCGGTGAATCAAGCTGGACTGATTCAAAGAATCCGTGAGGAACAACAAGAAGATTCGAACTTAAAGAAAATTATAGAAGAGCTGGAAAGTACTAATAGACGAAATGAGAAGGGGTATCACATAGCTAGTGATGGTACACTCCTATTAAATGGAAGAATTACAGTCCCTGCTGGACGGGAATTAAGGAACGAAATTCTAAAGATGGCGCATCAATCCTTACTTAGTATCCATCCTGGAAGTACTAAGATGTACCGAGATATAAAACGGTACTATCATTGGCCGGGAATGAAAAGATCAGTAGCTCAGTGGGTGGCTCAGTGCCAGACTTGTCAACAAGTCAAGGTCGAACACCAGTTACCCGGAGGATTATTACAAAGTTTACCGATCCCAGAGTGGAAATGGGAAGATGTTGCAATGGATTTTATAACAGGATTACCGACTGCACCGGGAAGAGGCAATGATGCAATATGGGTGGTAGTAGACCGTTTGACTAAGTCTACACATTTACTACCGATCAAAGTGACAGATCGAGTAGCGACGCTAGCAGAGTTATACTTAAAGGAAATTGTTCGACTCCATGGAGTACCGGCTAGTATTGTATCTGATCGAGATCCTCGATTCACTGCTCAGTTTTGGCGAGCTTTCCAAAATGCCTTAGGATCTCAACTGCATATTAGTACGGCCTTTCACCCCGAAACCGATGGTCAGACGGAAAGGACTATCAAGACCATCGAAGACATGCTCAGAATGTGCATATTGGATTGGGCCGGATCTTGGGAACAGCACTTACCATTAGTAGAATTCTCCTATAATAACAGTTATCACTCGAGTATCGGTGTGTCTCCTTACGAAGCATTATATGGGCGACCATGCCGAACGCCGTTGTGTTGGACTGAAATTGGGGAAAGAGGACTGTTTGGACCAAGTATCGTAGATGAGATCACAGAGAAAATAAAAATGGTACAGATAAATATGAAGAAAGCCCAGGATCGTCAAAAGAAGTATGCGGATCAAAATCGGAGAGAACTAGTCTTTACGGTGGGAGATTGGGTGTACTTGAAAGTAGCAGCCCAAAAAGGTAAATACCGTTTTGGAAAAGTTGGGAAATTGGCTACTAGGTTTATAGGGCCTTATAAAATTGTGGGAAGAGTTGGAGAACTAGCTTACCGGCTAGAACTTCCCTCGGATATGGCCTTACATCCAGTGTTCCATGTATCTATGCTTAGAAAGTACATAAGGGATCCGACTGCGGTAGAACCACAGCGAATAGAGGAGCTCCGCACTAATCTTACTTACCCGGAAGGACCAATTCGGGTGGGAGAAAGAAGGATTAAACGACTAAAGAACCGAGAGCTCCGACAAATCCAAGTCTTTTGGGGAAAGCGAAACCGAATAATTGTGACTTGGGAAAATGAGGAAAATTTCCGGAGAGATTATCCGGAAATGTTTACAGATGAAGCATAAATACAAAACTTAAGAATTCGGGACGAATTCTAATAAGGGGGGGAGAATGTAGTGACCCTCTCTTTAAACCGGAAAGAGAACGAGAATTGCCCGGGAACATAAGGAAGTTATGGACGGGAAAGTGGGAATTTGGAGTAAGTGGTGACCCAACGAAGTAAGGCAGCCTCGGAAAGAAGGAATCCATTGTAAGGGAATTGATTGTGATCGGTGGACTAGTCGGAATGAGAAAAACTAAGCGGGAGAAAGAGTTAGACCGGTTAAGAGGAATCGAGGTGCTTCTGTAAAGTAGCCTAGCAGGTAGGTGGTTGCGAGGTGCTTCTGTGAAGTAGTCTAGCAGGTAGGTGGTGGCGAGGTGCTTCTGTGAAGTAGCCTAGCAGATAGGTGGTGGCTAGGTGCTTATGGGAAGCAACCTAGGAGGAAGGTGGTGGCAAGCAGCTTGGCTTACCCTCCTATGAAGTCTTCTTGATGACTCATGGAGGAGGTGTCACCAAGTTTGGAGCTGAGATTTCCTTCACCTTAAGTCTTCTAATCCTATAAATATTAGTCCACTTCCTTTCTCATTAATTTTGCAAAAATCTCTAAGAAATTCTAAGTGTGGAGAAGAATCCGCGGAGAGGAAAAGAAGAGGATTTCGTGAGAAAAGACAAGGAAAAGACTGATTTTTGGAAGAATTTCTGTTCCGCAGACAAGTTTATTCGGTCGGCAGAACAGTATTGCCTAAACCTAGATTGTGAGTTCGGTTTTTCTTTGTTTATTTCATGGTGAATGATGCATATACATGAATAAGATGTAAGATGCATGAATACTAAATGGTTAGTATGTTAAGTTCTCGGTGGAATTATTTGATGGTTTACTTGATGATTTCCTTGATGCCGAGACTTGAATTGATTTGATTCACCACTGGAAATTTGTTGAGTAGCCAAGTAAAGTGGCTTGATATGGATTGAAACATGCATAATTTCATGTGGGATGATGCATGTGTTTAAGTGTGGTCAGCGTAGTACGCAGTGAGGCGTGCGCGGTTATGATTCCGAGGCGCGGTGAGACGTGCTCGGTGAGACAGATCTATATGTCCTTAGTCCGATGAGAGCGGTACGCTGTGGGCGTAGCTCGCTCTATCGTGATACATACGGGGGATTGGGTCCCTACCACCAGCCGTATGTCGCATGACGATGCGTTGTTCGGATCACTCGGCATGTTCAGCCTTAGTGGTTGCATGTCGGATGAGGTAAGATGATGAACGAGATTCAGGATCGTTAGCACGTTCAGTCTGAGTGACTGTGTGTTGGCGAGGTAAAAGGATGAACGAACTAAGGAATATGGATGCTGTGGATGGTGCATGAGAACGAGAATCGACGAGAAAATGTTCTATGTATTGTTCATATTTTTGTATCTCATTTTCGGTGAATGATCCATGTGATGTGATTCTGTTTGGGGTTTGGTGGGATCATTTTATGCATGATAGGCACCCGAATTCACTAAGCAAATTAGTTGCTTATTCATTCTCCTTCCTTGCAGGAAAGCGGTAGAGAAAGCGGAGTTAAAGAAGGAACGAAGTAAAGTCGGTGTAGAGTTGGCCTTTTTGTAAAAATGTATGATGTAAATGACTTAATGTTTTATGGATTTTGTTGTGCGCACACATACTTATGAAAGTTTGAAAATGTGGTTTTGGAACTTAAGTAAATAAAGTTAAAGGTTTTGTATATTACGACTTAAGTTCCGGTATGATATTTGGCTTTGTCCAAGCTAAACTAACTACGAATTCTTGTTCCGGTTGAAAAGCTAGGAATGAGGATAAGTAGGAATGGTGCTAAGGATGTTTTATCTGAGGCATTGGATTCGTTCTGAAGCTTTGGATGAGATATTCTAAGTCTCATTGTAGCGCCTTTGATTAGAAATGATCGGGGGTGTTACAAACCCCCTTACCCTTGATGATTCAGAGGAAGCATTGGTGGAGTCTCAAACCAATGATCAATACCAGCTCAGTGGGTATGCCCAACCTGTTGAATCTCCACCAGAGGAATTTGATTTTGATGCAATCGAGAACTTAACCAAACAAACTCTTGACCCTGGGTATGGTAACGCGTCTTATAGTGGCATAATGGAAGAACCTGAGGTCGACTACGCTTGTCCTACAGACGAATATCCATATTGTTGTCAGTTCCACATGGCAAAATTTGAGAAGGACAAGCAAGTGGTTTATAATTTGATTTATTTATAATAAGTGTTTCGCATGTCAAAATTCATCGATGACTGCTTTAATGGGTTTGTATCTTATTGTCAACATTGTTGTACTGAATGGTTAAAATTATTATTTAATATATTAGTAAAACTAATTATAAAGATATTTTATTGATGGTTACACCTATATTTATAGTATGTGTCAAAAGGTATGCCGGCAAGATAATTAACAATTTAATGAATCTGTCATGTTCCTGTCGTAAAATAAACACATTTTCCTATTTAAAGAACTCATCATGTTCCCGTCGTAAATGACACACATTTTTTTCCGAGTTTGGTACACCTAACTCTACACATGCATTTTCGAGTTAGGTACACCTAACTCTTTTTCCGAGTTAGGTACAACATTCCGACGGACCTCTCTTTTTATATTGGTTCATGTTTGTTCCTTCCAACATCATAAGTAAAACCATTATCTAATTTAATTTCTCTAAAATGGCCAACTACTCTTTTAATCCTGATGTTCCAGAAGAGCAAAATGATGAACCTATTTTCGTTTGGCCAAGGCAACCCCCACCTCCACTACCCGTCCCTTTCATTAATGTTATTGATGCACCACAAGAATGTCTACTACCTACTCAATTGCCAAGGGAAAAACCTTTAATTCCAGGTACAGATCATTTCGAGAATCTTCGATGTGCGTACAGACACAAGCTATACCACGAAGCCAGTTCAAGTTTTGCACCAGAGCGGCCTCTAATGACAACTCAAATGTTTTACAACCACTTGGTTAGCGAAGGAGACGCAGATTTCAACGAGGTATGTTGGACTTCAACAATTCAGTACATAACTGAGTCTGGGAAAGAATGGACAAAGTTGAATGAAATACGTGTCAACCGCACTTATTGGAGAAAAATTAATAACGTAAGCATTTAATTCTAATTAATATATTTGATTAACAGTACGACATATGTTAACATATTTATAACATCGTATGTGTTGGTTATGATTAAAGAGTTAGAGAAAATTGTTTTTGGGGATGGATTGGCTACTGTCAAAGACCCGACATGCACAATGGGTGCGTCATTTCAAAAAAAAGTTTTCCAAATTGATGGTATTAAAGAAGTTCTGAAAGTTGGTGCGGTGGTATTGGTCTAAAATGTGGCGGTTTGTGTCTTACCCCGTGGTGAAAACATCCTAAACATAACAAAAAACAATATTGTTAAAGTGATTGGAAAACATCAAATGATTGGATCGATGGTTATTCACGACTCAGATGAAGAGATGAATTAATTAGGCAATATATATGTTATGTTCAATAACTTTGATTTTAATAACGTTGGAATAAAATATAAAACTACGTTTTCAATTTATTGTTCAGTATAAATAAGTGTTATAATATTATTTATGACAATTAATAAATTTTGTTTGCATTTTGTTTGATGAATTTGACTTGATAATTATGTTTATTTACATCATATATATTTACAACATACATTGATTAAACTTTTATTAAAATTTTTAAAGAGAGTTACAATAGAGTATATATATGTTGATTTTAACCAACAAAAGTTTAATCAATGTATGTTGATTTTTATCATTTTTAACATTGATTAAACTTTTGTTAAAATTTTTAAAGAGAAGTACAAACAGAGTATATATATTAAACTTGTTATTTAAACACACGATGATGGTAGTTGTTTACTAGCAACATAGCACCTTTGACATATTTCACAACCCGGGTTTGAACTTGGAAAAAGCCAAAATTTTATAGTTTTTACCTTTTCCTCTTAAAAATTTTAAACAAAAGTTTAATCAATGTATGTTGATTTTTATCATTTTTATCAATTTTATCATTTTAAACATTGATTAAAATTTTGTTAAAACATTGATTAAACTTTTGTTTAAACATTGATTAAACTTTTAAAAATGTTAAAAACTATAAAATTTAGTTTAAAAAATTTAAGGTAAATAAAATTTTAAAGTTTTTACCTTTGCTGTCGGCTTCCCATCGTTTACATTTTACGACGGGGTAATGACTGTTCTCGGGGTTATCAGTACGATGGAATTCCTGTCGGTATCCTGCCATAAATTGCTTGTCGGTATGCCGTCAGGTTTTTTTCTACGGGAAACCGACGGGATATTAGTTTACGACACCCTAAAAACGATACACGTTCCCGTCGTAAAACCCGTCGGTAAAGCTAATTTCCAACGAATTTTCTACGGGTATAACCGTCACAACCAAGTTGTTTTCTTGTAGTGATTACCTCAAGCCGTTACTTCTTCAAATGTTCCCATGCAGAGGTTGTCTCCTATTGAACGCCTCAACAGGTGGTTACGCTCTTTCATGCCTCCTCATCATCACTAACCACTTTCAGATAATGTTCCTATGAAAATTTACTTTAATGTTTCTGTTTACTTTGATGATGATAATGCCCTAAATCATGGACTTGCTCCATGTTTAGATTCTGAGCAGCAATGAAAAGCCTTGGCTTCTCTATTATTATCGGTTCAATATACTCGAGTATTTATCACAAAGGATGTTTGGTAAAGGTCCTAATAACTATTTGGTTTCGATTCATCATAATCAAAATTTTCGTTTTATTTGAGATATATTTACTTTTCCTAAACTTAAACGTTGTTAATTAAATTTGTGAAATTAAATATTATGTTTAAAACTTTTAAATTTTACTATGACTTTTGAACAGATCATAAACTTAAAACTATTTTCCAAATAGAGGAGGGAAACTCCAATTTTCTAGAGAATAAATAAACCTATATAGTGCAACATAAATATTGTCATGTAGAGTGCAACACTATTATTGTCATGTAGAGTGCAGCATAAACATGATGCCGAAAAACATTTCTTAAGTAGTAATTAAAATCATGTAGAATGCAACGTCAATATTGTCAATTGAAAATTAGCTAAATATCTATATTAATAGGTTTTGCCCAAGCATAATATATTGATTAGAAAAAAAAGGGGCCACAAATTTTATTTATATTTTAGACCTCTTACATGTAAGGACCGGTCCTCGATAAAGAGAAGGACAAGAATAGCATTATCTGCCAATCATTTATCTATCATTTGCTGTATACATTTTCTTTGGTTCTCCATTTTTAGGATTTTATAGTTTACGAAATTCCAAGAATCCTGTACGAGATGATTTCAGCTTTTAACAGAAATTTAGAACAAAAAAATCACCATAGGAAATCTTGTAGAGACGTAATTTGCTTCCTCAAAAACGATTCTTAGGTTTTCAGAAGAATCAAGTTAGTTTGCTGATCTCAGCGTAATTGCCTCTAAGGTTTAAATCTACATAGAACTCGTGGAGTTGGACATTTCACTTTTGAACATGTTTCTGCTATAGCCAAATCTTAACACAAAGCCTTTATCATATTGCGTGATTGTAATGATATAATATAAGCTTAAGCGGCTGGTTAGTTTTCAAAAATTCACATATATATATATATATATAACTATATTCACACGTAGCTCTCTTTGGTGTCTATTAATTAAAGATAGTCCTTTTTCATAACAAAAGAAAAATAATATTTATATAAAACTATAACCAGAAATTAAATTGGGCTACTTAATTATCTCTACGAATCGATGTTTAAGTTGTTTACCTGAGAATTTGCAGCTTTGGCACAAGGGATCAAGAAACTAAACAAATCCCGTAGTAGTGATTATTAAATAACAAAAAAGTATCTCACTTTAACCACCGGAGATCAGTCGTAGAACAAGGCGAGATTTTTCCGGCGAACCTATCACCGTAACAACAAGAATAATCAGATTCATGATCTCCCCAAAGACAACCATTATAAGCACTCTTAAAGCTCGGACTCCTCAAACTCTCTTCCTCCGCATAACACAGCCGCTTCTTCACCGTCCCAACCGGTCTCCGCCGTGGCGTGCTCTGAGTCCGTGCCTTAGCCTTCGCCGACTCAGTTGCTGACATATAATTTGGCTGCACCGATGAAGGTGAACATGGTATTCTTGGACTAGCTGATCTCACCGTAACGGTTCTTGCAGCTCTACAAGACGGTGGAGTCGCTGGATACGATCTTTGATGATGAGTGGTTACAGTCTCAAGAGTCTTGATTGGATATTTGTTTGTAGAGTTGGTGATTGTGTCGTCCCATCGCTTTGTAGCCATCCATCGATCAAGCCATTTGGTTCTCTCTAGAAACTCTCTGTTGTCGCCGGCTGATTGATTCCGGTAAGACCGACTCCGAAGCTTTCACATAAACGAAGTTAATTAGTATCCTTTATCACTATATATATTTTTATAAATAAACTTTAGAAATATAAATTAGTCTAAATTTGATATCAATTTTTTGTTAAATGAACAAAACCATATAAATCTAAACACGAAATTTTAATTTTATTTCATTAATTTTAAAAAGTAAATTATAAGTCCAAAAACATAATCCCTGAAACCTAATATTGTTTTTAACTCTAAAACCTAAACAAAATTATTAATGTCAGTATTTCCTTACTTTTGAAAGATGTCAATTTTTTAAAAAAGAGTATTTTCGCGCAATAATAATTTTTTAACAAAAACAAATAGAATTATAAAATATTTATTTTGTCTTATTGTCATTAACTTTATTTATTTTTGCTTTATTTATTATCATCTAATTTTTCTCTCAAATTTTGTCATTTACCTAATTCTCTTTAAAAGAAATCAAATAATTGAATTTTTAAATACCTGATTAGAGAGAGCAAGTGCTTGAGCTTTCTCTCTTTTAATAGCAATTTCTAATTTCTTCTGCAAAATCAATTCTGTTTCCTCAGAGTTAAATTCATTGGTGCATCTACTCATGTCCCTCGACTGCAAAAAAAAACAGACAATTTATTGTGTCAGCATCACAAGAACAATCAAAGATATGGTTTTGTTAATTTTCAATCACTAACCAAAGATCTACGGCTGCGAATGTCTTGAAGATATGTTTTGGTGTCCCAGAAACCGTTAGATTGAGCGAACATTGAGTTACGTCTTGCTTCCATGTTACAATAACTCGATTGTGATGATAAGACTCTTGAACGTTGGTGATGATTAAGGACTTGATCTTGAACTCTCACCAAAGCCTTTATGCATCTTAAAGTGAGTTTTGCTTGGTTTCGTACATTGTTGCCTCTCACTAATGCTTGTAGCTTCACAATCCCTTTCAATGCACGTAATGCTCTCCTTGCCTATTTAAAATATATGAAAATATTAGACAAATTTTTAACAAAAAAAATTCCAAAAAATCCATTTAAAAATTTTATAACTCATTTAGAAAAATAGCGCCAATTTTTTACCCTAAAAATCCAATATCACGTGAATTTTAAAATTTTTTGACAAAAGTTCCACTAAAAAGTTAGACCTCATTGTAGAAAATTTTGGAACTCATTTAATAACACAGATTTTTGACCAAATAAAATTCCCAACAACATTTTTTATAGAATTTCCAAAACAGTTAAAAAAAAACTAATAAACTTTCCTAACAATTAGATTATTTATTTTTTGTTTTTGTTTGTTTTCACTTACGAGGTACCCTCGGAAAGCTGTCTGAACAATAATGGCAGCCCAATGACGTCTAACAAAACCCGGAGCTGCCGTTAGTTTAACGATCTGTACTTCAGCTTCATCCACGGCGGAGACAGCCAACGCCGGTTTATCTTCCTCCTCTGTCTCTACCGTGGGAATCGTACGGACAGTGTCGGTTACAGAGTTTATAGTTTCAAGTTTGGTCTTTCGAAAAACCCATCCTTTCTTTTCTTTTTTCTGCAATTAGCTCAAAATATGAAAAATCTATTTAGAAAACGAGATAAGTAGTTAGTTGAAATAAAGACCTTATAATCAGTTTCTTTGTGGTGAGTCTTTTTGTCGGAGTCCTTCGACGGTGACCAGAGACTCTTCTTCACGGCCGTGAACCATGACGTTCCGTTCTTCTTAGCCATCTTAAGTTAAAGTTTTAATCAATGACCAGAGAGAATCAGAGAAATGATGCTCATGTGAGTAAGCAACTACACCACGAGACTCAGAAAGATAACATGAATGTGAGTAAATATATATACACGCACGACAAAACCAATAAATAGAAACAATAAATAAATAAAACAATAAGACACCCATAAATAAATGAGTTAATTCAGTAGTATATGGCAAGAATAATAAAAAAAAAAAATTTATGGTCGAACGAATAATAAAATTTGTTTAAATGATAAAAAGATACTGCCAAAAATTTAGATATGTTAAATTTATTTTATGTAATCTTTTTGTAGATAGATATACCAATAATTAATATGTTAAGTGACAATATAGAGTCTGAAGGTGATCATATCATACTTTATATAAACCCTTTTACTAAAAAAAAAACTTTATATGAGTTAAATAGAAATATGTTTTATAAACTGGATAATCACCTAAAAATTACATCTTACGTATATAAACCACATCACCTAATATATATATATATATATATATATCACATGGATAAAAAATTCTGACAACGTGTTTTTATTATAGATTTTTCTTGCATGAGAAATTTAAAATTTTATTTTCATGGTGGATAAATACTGCAAAATGAATATAACTATGAAATTATAACTAGGGATCGGATATCATATTAAGGGTCATCTCTCTAGTGCTTGATTTTTTATACACTTAAACAGTTTCACTTTCTCCACTAAACAAAAGTAGAAAGTGTAACAGCTGTTGATGAATCAATAATGCTTATGATAAAACAAAATAACTAAATTAAGAATAGACTAAAATATTTGTGATGATTATATAACCAACGGCATCAGAAATGTTGCAGCTTTATTTTGAAATATTAATAGGCAAGTGCACTTGCACAGTTGTTACATGGGATTATTAAATATAATAATTAATATATATAGTAAATGAAGATTTGACGGTCCAAGATGACATTGTAAATATTTTCAAGAAGGAGAGAGCCACAGACTTTAATGCCTCGTTGCACCAAGTATCTAAAGTTCCCAAATGATTTATTGTTTTTCTTTTAAAATTCTTTCATTCTTTTGTAAATTGTAATTTAGCTCTCTTTGATTGGCGTCACGTGTTAAACAATATAGATGCCAATAACTACATTTCTTCGTAAATTGCAAAATTCAAAGAAAATTAGTAGAAAATTCTGATATATACAATTTGGGTGGCTAGAGAATGTAGTCTTCAAGAACTGTTGGATAAGAAATATTCAGAATTATGTTATTGGAAAATCTCTTTTTTATTTACTATGTGAAACCAAACTCATGATAAATTTGATGATAGAAACGAATATGAAATGTCTTATGGAAAAAATATTGATTTTCTACGTATAAAGTTACAAAATATATTGCAATATTCATTTATATAGAGAAAAATAAATATAATTTTTTAAACTAAAATATAAAAATACAAATATTATATTTATCAATAAAGCTAAGTTTTTAGACTATGATAATGTAAATAATATACTTATAAAATTTAGGGAAAAACTTCAAGCGCTTTTTAAACCCAACTAGACAATTATTTATTGAACCCTACTAACTTCGGATTCTGATTCAGTATTGCGTTTGAAGAGATGATTTATGGTTAATGGGAACTGTCACGGACATAATCGAAAACTGATTTCAGAATCAAAACTCTGAAAATATAAGATCCTAATGCAGCATAAATGATATATACGAATACGACGATAATAAAAACGAGGCGTGCAAATGAAGGACGACAAGACCTCGAAGACTACAAAATTATGGTTTTAGCCAAAATACAACTTTGAAACTGAGATTCTTAAATATTTTTTAACTTTTATATAGATAGCATCGAAAAAGGTCTCATGAGTGAGTTTTGCTTGGACTAGTCAAACTCTCCATGTCTAAAAATTATTTGGAGTGAACGTTTAGGTTTAGGCACATTGGTATTTGGTAATTGGTTTTGATAAAGTTCGTAAGAATTGAATATTTAATTTACCGATAAGATTCTAATTCTTTTGTATGTAACTATGTATCATGAACCTCCTTTTTATGCTTTTACATTGATAGTTGATTTATTTTCTTTCAAAATGTACACCTCAAAATTCTTTCTCATTTAATGGTAATTAAAATTGGAAAACCTAACAATGATCTAAACCATGCAGTCCGTGTAGAGATATATGAGCAGTCCATATGGATTATAAATTTATAACAATCAATTTAAAGTTTATTCTCCTAAAGACAGGAATATTTTTGTCGCTATTATTAGGAGGAATTGGTGGGTGGGATTTAGATTTAGCATTAGTACTGTTAATTTGAGACTAGAGTCTAGAGTGCAAGATGAGAGACCATCCCCATGTGAGTTACTTAGTTATCTATAAATTTCATAAAGTGAACAATAAATCTAAAATAATTTTTTTTAAAGATAAAAAAAGAATCGAGTTTATTTAGAATTAGCTATTGATATTAGTTGTTCAATTATTACTGACATTTGTTTAATTAGTACGATTAGGGTACACCTATAATCTCAGGACAATAAAGTCATTAACACTGACCACATAATGGGACCTGGAGAAGGCCTGAGCCAATAGAGGCATTGTCCTGCACTCTGCGTCTATCAATAATTGATTAATTGTTGTTGTTTCCTCCATAACTATTCTTTTCCAAAAACAAATTACATTCTAATTTAATACACTATGTGTGACTTATCGCTTGTATACTACTAATGGGCCATAAATGGTTTAATTGGGCTTAGGTTTTGCTTGCCTCACTATCTCACTAGGTTGTGAAGAAACAAAAAAATAGTTAATAGGGTTGATTCAAAATATAAAAAAAAAATCTACATCAAATATCGAAACTCAGAAGACAAGACAGTGCTGTCTAATCAAAAGATAAAACCTAAAAACATACAGTGCTAATCAATGCTTGTTGGGCCATAACATTCAGAAATTTGGTCGTTTCCAGAGTGCGTGAATTCAAGTTAGATTCTACGGAGTTAAAAATCCAAATCAATTTGACCCCAAAAAAAAAACAAAAAAGAAAAGAAAAGGATTAAGCGAAACAATAATCAAATCAGAAACTAGCTCAACGTAACATAACTGTTTCAGCTCAACCGAGAGTTCAAAATGTAAATGGACAGATCTAATACAAACACTTGCATTTGGGCCGTAACATAAAAAACGTCAGAGCAGCACCATCAATGGTTTCGTCCCATAGTATATATAATAGTGAAAAGTAAAAATAACAATAAAATAATGTGTGAATTTTTGAATTAGTGTGAGAAACTCACACAAGAGTTTCTAGATGTTAGTAAACGTTGATCTTTGTGTGAACGTGCGTAATTACGGTAAGGCAAACGTGTGTAATTGATCATCATAGAAGTATCTAAAATAAAATACAAACTCAAAAATAATGGTGATGAATCCAGATTTTGGAAGGTTTAGCCGCTTAGGTTCTTTTTTTGTTTGGGGGTTTAGGAATGTTTTTGGTTTCCTTGAAGGTAAAAAATTTGTGTTTTAACAAATGAAACCAACAAGTTGTTCAAGAAGATTTTTCATGTTATCACGGATTTTGGTTGTTAAAAGAATACCTAAGTGATGTGTTTAACAAACTAATTAATACATCACTCAAGAATCAACAAAGATCAATACCTCATCAAAAGGTCACATCACCTGACAGTGGTTATATTGTCCTTGCAATTACATAAAATTCAGCAATTAGAATCAGCTAACGACTTCTCATTTCAATAGTAAACTAAGAGTTTCACCCTTAACACACTAATCAATTTCTTCTCAGAGATACATACAACAACAAATCATTATGATCAATCAACTAACCTGATGAAGAAGAATTGCTTGTGATTCTTGTTGCTCCAAGAGATCAGTCTCTTTTAAACCTGGAAAAAATCAATAACAATAATTATAGAGTATCCGATGATGCTCAAGTAATGTTTTCCTGAAAATAAATACAGAAATGAGGCAACAACCATTTATTTTCTGGATTTTCGAACGTCAAAGAAGAAGCATCATGCGTCAGTATAGAATGAAAGACCAACTCCATTTTCAGCCTGAGGCACAAATAATAAAAACACCAGAAAAGGCCAAGGATAGATCTTGACTTTGCTTTGTAATAACTTTTTTTTCTGCTTACTGTGATTATGTAAAGCGATCAGATTTTAAGTTTGAAGTTACTATGTATTTATTCAAAGTGCAAACTAATATGTCTGGCTTTGGAACCAAACCAACAAATATGAAAGGAAGAGAGAGTGCAAAAGAACGGTTACTTTTATTTTCCTCATGCTGATCTTGTTTCTGATCCAAGATCCATTATAGAACTCATATTTGATCTCTTTACAAAACTCTCCACCTGGATTAACACAAATACATATGAATCTACCACTCTAGAGCAATATCAGATATATAATTAGCTGAGATTAAATATTATATCAATATGCTAAGATTCTCACTGACTACACCAACTAACATCTGCTGAGAGATACATATAGCTAAGAAGCACCACGACCAACCACATCTGGATCAATCAACCAATCCTAGGAAAAATGTCCTTTCGATCTTGTTGCTCCAAGAAATCTCTGTCACCTTGCAAATTTAAAGAACAGTCATTAGAAACCAAGATTGTTGTGTTCTACAATGCAATATCAAAAGAATTTCTCATTCATAAGTTTTTAACAGCCGCAACAGATTTCACAAGTATCATGCACGACACCCATCAACTTATTTCTTATCCATTAACTCATCATGAGAAGAGTTTCAAACTGAACCGAGGCATTGTATAGGCAACACAGGACACAATATCTCAAGAAGTAAACTAGATTATCTCATTTCATGCACTACTATCAACTCATTTCTTTTCATTAACTCATATAAAGAGTCTAAAATCGAGTTATTTCTTTTCATTAACTCATATAAAGAGTCTAAAATCGAGCTGACAGATTTGTATTGCAACACGGAACTGGTCAAGAGGTAATATAGTTTACCTCATTCATGCACTACCATCAATAGTTTCTTGTTAATAAACTCATCCTATAGTGAGTATAAAACCGAGCCAGGGAATTTATATAGGCAACACGGCACAAAATATTTTCAGAAGTAATTTAGATTACCTCATTCATGCACTACCATCAATCTGTTTCTTGTTAGTTGAGTTTTAACATCGAGCCAAGGTATTTGTATAGGCAACATGGGACATAATTTCTCAAAGTAATTTAGATTACCCCACTTCTTGTACCCATTTCTTATTCATAAACTCATTGTAAGAAGAGTCTAACACCGAGACAAGTCATTTGTTGTATAGGCAACACGGGGCTTGTCAAGATGTAACTTTTACCTCATTCTTGCATCAATCTGATTCTTATTTATAAGCTCATATTATGATGAGTTTCAAACCGAGCCGAGATATTTTTGTAAGCAACAAAGGACTGGTAAAGAGGTAATTTAGATTACCTTATTCATGCACCATCATCAATCCATTTCAAATCGAGCCAAGGCATTTGTATAGATAACAGGAGACAAGTAAAGACGTAGTTTAGATTACCTTATTCATGCACTACCATCAATCCATTTATTATTTATATACTCATCATAAGAAGAGTTTTAAACTGAGTCGAGGCATTTGTTATATAGGAAACACAAGACTGATATAGAGGTATTCTATATTACCTAATTCATGCACCATCATCTATCCATTTTTTATTCATAAATTAATCAAAAGAAGAGTTTAAAACTAAGACGAGACATTTTTTTAATAGGCAATACGAGACTGGTATAGGGATAATTTAGATTACCTAAACTCATGCACCATCATTTACCCATTTCTTATTCATAGAAGAGTCTAAAACCGAGCCAATGCATTTGTTGTATAGTCAACACAAGGTTGGTATAGAGGTAATTTAGATTACCTTATTCATGCACCATCATCTACCCATTTCTTATTTATAAACTCATCAAAAAAGTCTAAATCCGAGCCGAGGCATTTGTAGTGTAAGCAACACATGACTGGTATAAAGGTAATTTAGATTACCTCATTCATGCACCATCATCTACCCATTCACACCGAGACGAGGCATTTGTGTACGTAACACGGGACTAGTAAAGAGGTATTTTAGATTACCTTATTCATGCATCATCAATATGTTTCAAATCAAGCTGAGGAATTTGTATAGGCAACATGGGACATGTAAAGAGGTAACTTTTACCGCATTTTTGCATTAGTCTGATTCTTATTTATAAGTTCATCTTATGATGTGTTTCAAACTGCATTTGGGTAGGTAAAACAGGACTGGTTAAGAGGTAATTTATATGATCTTATTCATGCACCATCATCTATCCATTTCTTATTCATTAACTCATCCTAAGAAGAGTCTAAAACCAAGCCGAGGCATTTATTGTATAGGAAACACGAGACTGGTATAGAGGTAATTTAGATTCCTTATTCATGCACCATCATCTACCCATCTCTTATTTCATAAACTCATCATAAGAAGCGTCTAAAACTGAGTCGATGCATTTGTATAGGCAACACAAGACTGATAAAGAGGTAATTTAGATTATCTCATTCAAGCACTACCATTTCTTATTTATAAACTCATCATAAAAGAGTTTAAAAATGAGCCGAGACATTTTTTCTATAAGGCAACACATGACTCGTATAGAGGTAATTTAAATTACCTCATCCATGCGCTACTAAATACCCTTTTGAATTGGTGAGGAATAAAACAAAAACACATACAAAATAAAAAAGTGAACAAAATAATTACCCTTAAAAGTCAAATTTACGAAACAAGCATTTGAAACACGTACCACAGTTATGCAAAATTCAAAAGAAAAACAAATTCGTATGTCTCTACCTATTGAATTCCAAGAAGATAATAAAAATCTGGAAGATAATCAAAACCTGAACAAGAAAAGGGATAAGAAACAAGAACTGGAAAAGAAGTTGAAGTCGGTCAAATAATTACCACAAATTATAATGAGTTATCTGCAAATAAACCATTAAACTTTATTTTTTGCAAGATTAATTCTCACCACAAAGTTTTGTAAGTAATATCAAACTATTGTTAGAAAATTAACATAAATCATTAAACGACACCGTTTTAGATCGAGAAAAGTACATGGTATTTCGTTTTTATTTTATTGTTTTTGTGTCCAAAACAACAAAAAAATTCTCTTTTGATTATTAATCTTCATCTAATATATTTAAAAAAGAAAAACATAAAAATAAAAAACAAAAACAACTTGTCTTCTTCGGCTTTCTTCCCTCTTCCTTACTCTTAATTTAATAATTTTTATTCAAAATCAAATTCAATATCCCGATTACCACCGACAACAAAGCTACAACACCTCCACTATCTCTTCCGCCAGCAAATGCTCCGACGTCTTCTTTCCGACTTCAATTCCACCACTGATTCATCCTCCTCTTACTATGTTGCCAAAACTACCACTCTTATCTCTCCGCCACCATCACTAGATCGTCCCAAACATCACATTCCAATTCCAATCGATTTCTACCAAGTATTAGGAGCTCAGTATCATTTCTTAAATGATGTAATTTTAAAGATTTAGGGTTTGTTTTTGGCTGTAATTAGGGTTTGGTTAATTGCAGTATTGTGATGAAGTTCTATTTTGGTTAATGATAATACCAATTATTTTGCTAATTACTCTAAAATCTCAATAATTTACAACGATTAAGGTACATGATTATCAATTGGTTTGATAAAATCTCTCACTTTAAAACTGAAATTGACTGTAAGGGTTTATTTGAAGTAACTTTTTGAAGATTAAAATCCAATATGGAGTAAATGTGAGAAATTTAAATTTTGGGAATTAATAAAAAAGTATTCATAAACTTATGAAATTATCATGGTTTTACCCAAACGAAGAAGGAAGAAGAACAACGAAGAAGATGATAATTTGATTTTTTTTCTTTTTTTTTTAAATATATTAAATGAAAATAAATAATGAAAGAAAAAACTTTGTTGTTTTGGACATAAAAACGATCAGATAAAGCGAAATAACCTATATTTTTTTATGGCTCAAAACAACGTCGTTTAGAGGATTCTGTTGGTTTTCTAACAGCAGCTAACGGGGCCACGTCAACGATATAGAGAGGAGTTATATAGCGGGTGACTTTCGACTTCATAGGATTGAAATGCACAACTTTTAGGTGAGGATTGATCTTGCAAAAAAAAAGTTTATGATTTATTTGCAGAAAACTCAATTATAATCTATATCATAAAACTAAGGAAGTAATACGCGATGAAGAAACACGAAATAGGTAATAATAGAGACGAAACCCAATACAATTGTATTCGTAAATATGCACACAAAAAAATTGACTTAACTAATCAATATACACAATTATATTAAATAAATAATTAAATTCTAGATTCATATACAAAGAAAGATGCAATATTGGATCTATATCATTATTTAGATCAAAATAAAAAACTGAAGTCGATCAAAATAATTATCACAAACTAGAATATATAGGGTTGACTGTAACAATTCACTTTCACTATATGATTTCAAACGATATCCACCAAACTTTTTGGCTCTTCACTTGTCAACCCAAAAAATTATCACTTTTCAGTAAACATCACGATTTATTAATTTCTATACAATTCAACTTATCCAATTCAAATCTTAGTTTTTGTTTTATAAATCAATAATCATCTTCTACTAACCGCATGTACCAATTTTAACCAAAGTTTATCCAATTTTGCATTTGTGAGTTTGGTAACACTATTTTTGGACGCTTCATATGATATTTGCCCCCATGGTAACTGTCACATTTCTTTGAAATCCTTTGCTCACTTCAAATTTTCTACTGAGATCTTGTTTCTCGTATTGTTTGATACAAAAAACACATCACAAACAATCAAAGTAGCTAAACGAAGCTTTTCTTCTGGTTTTGTATCTTATGTTTCAGTATTGTAAGAAGATAAGCTAACGCCTTGTCTTCCCTAAACCACCAATCATCCTGCCTTTCCCTTCTTCTTTTTCTTGATGAATTTTCGGTTGAATCTTTAAACCACTTCAAACCAGTTGTTAAACCAAAATCCTTATGTCCAAACTGCATTGGTTGTTCTCCAAATGCAAACCATAACTTGACATCTTTAGCCATGATTCTTCTCTGAATAACATATATAGTTCACAATGTTTCTAGCAAATCTAATATATGGACCCATGAAAGATGTCATTATCTACTTGAAATCTCTCAATGTTGTCTTCACATCATTAATAATGATTGAATTAAAGAAACGGTTTACTAGGGTGATTGTTGTGGTTCAGTCCCTGGATGAAACAATCACTCAGGCAAAGGAAATTTCTTTGAACTATCCTTCTATCAAAATTGCAGTTTATAAAAACACTGTTAGAAAATGAAACACAATTTCAGAAATCCCAAATCACAATGAAACATCCAAATTCTCCTCATCTAATTGCTATAGGGAGAAGGCAATGCTCATCAGAATCACAATGACGTCGTCAAAGATAATATGATCTGGGATATCAACTTGTTCAAGTTTGTGTAGGTAGGCCTCTCAATATCTAGGGATCAGGTCTGCGGTAAAAATGTCATAGATGGCTTCATTGTCCAAGAGGATGTAAGGCTATACAACAGCAATAGAAACCTATAACAGGGAGAAAAACTCCAAATGAGAAACACATGTAATGTAATGAGTTCTTACTTTAGTATCTAGAGCACTAAAGAAACATGTAATGTAATGAGTGATTTCTCCAAAGGTACCTGATGGTAAATCCAAGTTATGACTCTTTCCATAATCTATAGAGAAACGTTCCAACAGCATTGAACACCACAAAACCCTTGTTTGTCGGCTAGTTTCCTCACAGGGTCAAGGCAAAGGTCCATAATTTCCTTCCCAACTGCAATTACATAAGATTAAGGACCATTTGAAGATATATTTTGTAGCGTTCATCTTCAGCGACAGCTTTCTCTCACTTATGTGGGGATTTTGTCGTTTTCGTAGCTATTTTTTTCTGCCACTGTCACTGTTTTAGCGACTTGTAAAAGAACAGGACTTAAGTCCTTGTGATCTTTGCCCTCCCCTTGCTACGAATCACTTCACTAGCTCCACATGTTTTCATATTTTCATTTTTTCTTTCCACGTTATTATTTTTGTCCTTCAAACATACTTTTATTCATTTGAAATACTTAAGAACATAAGAGTTCCTTCCAATCAACAATTGGTTGTACGTAGCCCTTCTCGTAACCTCTACTTTGAAAACTTCTCTTAGTTTAGCGCCTAAAACGTGAATGTGTAGGGTCCATCCCAGTTTGAAAAAAAAACAGCCATTCGATTTTTTTTATTTGTTCATTTTTTTATTTTTTTTGTCGTCAAGTATTTGTTCACTTTGAAATATTAGATCACAAGAAACTGTCATTAACTAGAAAAATGCACCGGCACTTTAATCCAATTCATCAAAAAAAAAAAAGGGAGAAATCATCACTTTTAATTTCTAGGGCACAGCTCAAAAAATCAACCTATATATCAATGTTTTTTTCTAATAATCAACTGTAAACAATAAAAGCACTTAGATATCATGTATAATCTTATAAACTCTACGTGATACTCACAGGACGAATCGATTTATCAATATTGTTGAGTTTTATATCAAAACAATATAATCAAATTGCTGATAAATTGGATTGAGTAACACTTAACCAAGAAGTTACAACAAATATTTATTTTTATCTTCCTATAATATTAGGGAGATTTCTGTTTAATGAATATGTAAACGTTTAGTATTCTAATAACATCAAACATTAAAAAAAATCTCTTATATATCTCTCAAGACATTTTATTTTAATTTTATAAGTTCAAAGTTCAACTTCAAAGAGATAGTGAAACTTTAGATCTTCAATCAGTCGCCATCTTTAACTTTACTTTACCACAACAAACATAAAACCTTTGAATTTTTTTCTCAAATTTATATAATTGTTTAAAGAATTGCAAAAGCCAAAGTCACATTTTTCCTACTTTTATAGAGTTTCAGTTTTGTCTTGATCTCTCACTCGCTCGACCGTTACTCTCAAAAACTCAATTTTTTGAATCTCCGAAAAAAAGGAATTTTCCGGCGTTAAATTCGAGAAAAGAAAATCCAACCTCCAGTGATAATGGGTTGCGTTTCATCGAACCTTCTGAATCACGACGAAGACTTCCCTCAAATCGGCGGCAGCTCCGCCTTCGGCCACCACATTGTTAAGCTTACCTCCGCCACTTATGGTCTTCTCACTCTCGATCCTCCTCCTCCTTCTCCTCCTATGACACCGCCGGAGAAATTCACCATCGGTACCAAACCTAAGTCGCTATGGTCTGAACCAATGCTAATCAAGTCGGAGCCGGAGATTATCAACTCCTGGGAGCTTATGTCAGGCCTTGATGGCGAAAGTTTCCGATTCACGCCTCTTCCGAAGACTCCAGTGAAGTATAAAGTCTTCGGCGGTGAAAACAAAGAGAATTCAGATCCTAATCGGAGTAACCCTTGAAAATCATTGATCGACGAGGTTTTTAAACAGTTATATCCGAAATTGAACAAGGAGGAATCCTAATCGGACAAACCCTAGAAAATCGTTAGATCTGAAATTCGAGGAGAAATTCGAGAGGATTTGTCCTCCGGGAGGAGAGAATCGTGTGGTAATCTATACAACGTCGTTGCGTGGTGTGCGTCGGACATTTGAGGCTTGTAACGCCGTGAGAGCTGCGGTGGAGAGTTTTGGTGTAGTGGTGTGTGAGAGAGATGTGTCGATGGATAGAGGATTCAGAGAAGAGCTTGTGAGTCTAATGGCGAAAAGAGTTGGGAATGATGATGCGGTGGCGGCTGCATTGTCGCCAAGAGTGTTTGTGAAGGGAAGGTACATTGGTGGAGCAGAGGACGTGTTGAAACTTGTCGAGGAAGGTTCTTTCGGAGAGCTGATACGTGGGATACCGAAAAGAAAGCAGGGGGATGCGAGGGCGGTGCGTGTGATGGATGTGGCGGCTTGTTTTTCTTGCCGTGTTTTCGGTGTAACGG
This sequence comes from Cardamine chenopodiifolia, assembly GCA_963922655.1. Lineage (NCBI taxonomy): Eukaryota > Viridiplantae > Streptophyta > Magnoliopsida > Brassicales > Brassicaceae > Cardamine > Cardamine chenopodiifolia. The sequence goes on from OZ000490.1 coordinate 2,671,690, forward strand.
AAGTTGTAAAATGGTGAAAGGATGGGGTAGAGCAGTGGTGGTTGTTAGATGTAATGAGTGTAATGAGAATGGTCTTGTTCCATGTCCGATCTGTAGCTGAGATAGAGAGCTTGAGTAAGATAATTCTATGTTTCCTCTGTCTCTAAAAGCTAAAGATGAAATTATGTGTTGTTAGATCCATTATGTATAATTCAATACAAATCCTCTTTGTTCTACTATGTCTTCTTCTCGCTTCTTTCAGACTTGTTCAATTGTGATTTGAAGCTATTTGATCACAATAGGTTCAAGTTTTATCCAAAACATCGAACCACGTGACTCATAGGTTCGACATTTTGGCTTCATTTAGACCCGAACTTACCAAACTCGCTCCATTTTGTGCTGAACCAATGATTTACATGTTTGGATTTGAATGATTACATCGATCAATCACTGCGTATTAAGTTGTTTATGGATGGTAATGAGTCTTTCTATGAATGAAATAAGCTTTGAAGAATAAAAGAAACATCAATCTTGGTGAAATTCACAGAACACGTCATTTCAACAAACCAAGAAAAAGATAACTAACTTATAAGAGTCACATTGTTGGTAAGATATCTGAAGGCTCTGAAACCTCGCTGCAATTTTCTCTGTCAGATACAGAATCTGAAGAAGACTTGTTAGGTTTTCGTTTCTTCTGCGTTTCCTCGTGAATTTGATTAAAATTTCTATCAGCTTTGGCAACGATCTTGGAGACAGTGAAACCATAATCTTCAAAAGTCTGTGCTCGTTGTGGGAGTAATGAGTCACGGCAGAAGACATCAATCCCCTCGTAAGTCCATACACCTAAAATCGCTTCTCCTTTGAGTCCTATTGCAAACCAACTGAGACCCGAAACAGCAATATCTACTGAACTCGTGTCCCAATTGCTGCCACTCACTCGGAATTCCTTTCTAACCCACTTCCCCAACTCTTCAACACGTTTCTCCCCAATCGGCGGCTTCATCAATAAATCAAAATGTAAACTAAGGTTAACTTGTATCAAGGGCACTGTTTAGATCAAGCTTTGATCCTAACTACTTCAAGTTAGTTACAACCTGATCTTTGTCTACAATTGAAATGGTTGTCAAGCTACGTTCTTTTGATAACGAATATGTTTTGGAGAATAAACGTTGTAATTTAAACGGTGTTCAATCCAGAAATCATCATTTTTCTAAACAAACCTTTACCTGCAATCGACAACCGAAATGGTCCTCGAGTGTTTTGTATGCGTTCTCCTTCTTCCCCATGTGAAGTGGAACATAAGGAGACGCCCAAACTGTTACATATAAAGAATCTACAGACGATTCATCAATGTCAAGTCTCATTAGCCCACCAATATGTACCGTATAACCTTCCTGCAAACAAAAAAAAACCAATTAACAATCCAATCCGCTTAACATGTATCCAAAAGCCAACAACACATTCAATCTATTGAACCAAAACCTTGATCCTATAAGTTCTTGGTTTAAGCTCTTTGCTAATATGAACAAGTCTCTGCTCTTCTCTAGTAAGCCTAGTCGTAATCTGATGTGGATTCAACAATCCAGGAGTATCAAACAACTTAGCCTCAAAAGGCAACACACCTTCAATTCTAACTATCCCCAATGTAGTTCCAGGCACAGGAGCCTCAGTCAAATGCCAAACTTTCCCACCAACAACCTTCCCAACCGCATTAATAAGCGTACTTTTCCCGGCGTTCTGTGATCCAACCGCCCAAACATGACCTCTCTTCCCAGCCATAGCCGCAACATCTTCAACTAAATCCTTAATTCCCCAATTCTTAACAGGACTAACAAAATGTAACTTAGTTATCTTACTTAACCCACCTTCACGAGCTCTTTGTCTAACCCAATGCTCAAATCTAGTTGGAGATAACGAACTTGGTAACAAATCAATCTTAGTAACAACAACAACAACTCTAGGTACATTTCCTGATTTCCCTTCTTTCCAAGCTGTATCATTCTCATCTATTGTTCTTGATACAAGCTTAGCTACTCTCTTTGGGAAAGAACCATCAAAATCTGAAGCATCAACAACCATTAAAACAACTGTTCTAGCACCAGAAGCTGAACCTAATCGTCTTCCAACAGTATGATCAAAATCAAAATCAGGAAGAAGATTCTCCACCGTTGGATCTTTCACTTTCCCGTAATGTCTTAGTGAATGACACCTTGCACATACCAAAGGTCGTTCTTGCTCTGTTTCATTATCTTTAGGGTTGTTTAGGTCAGAACGGTTTGGTTCTTCAATGATAAACCCTCGTTTGATTGAATCGATGAATTCAGGTTCTTGTGAGATTGGTATGAGATGACGAAGATTCATCATTTCATTGTTTTTTGCTTTCTCTGTTGATGGTTTGATGAAGAAACCTGGATGTTTTGAATTTGAGTTTTGCATATGAACTCCACAACCTGGACAAACGGAGATGGTGATTGAAGTGGTATCGTTGTAATTACCATCTCGGTTTAGGGGTAGGAGATTTGAAGAAGATGATGAATAGAAACGCAGAAGTTGTGATTTTGATGTAGTATTGGAATGATGACGGTGATTGGGAAATGAAGTAGATGGGTTTGTTTTAGTTTGTATGGAAGATTTGAAGGAGGAGAGAGGAAGAGCAAGTAAAGTTTTAAGCTTTGATGATGAAAGCTCTCTTGCTGCTTTCGAAAGCATTGCGGCGGTGTTCGATGTAGTCGACGGAGATGAAGATTTGGGAAACGAGCCGAATATTAAAAATCAGAAATTTAGGGCTTTTTTTTTTTTTTTGCTTGGAGGAGGAAGACGAGTGTTTAGTTTGGAAAAATTGCGGAATAAGGAGCTGTAGTTTTTATGTTTTGCAGTTAAGTACCTATACTATTGTTTGTATTAAAAAATCTGCAATATATAAAATTTAGGAGAAAACAGTGAAAATTTTATTTTAATCACTACTAAAAGGATTTAATAAAACCTGAAAAAAAACCCAACTATTTTTGAAAACCTTACACTATTGAGTTGATTAAAATAAAAAATACCGTGAAGATTTTTCTCCTCTAGAAAAGGTCTATAATTGTAGGGGAGAATCGTGAAATTTATTTTAATCACTAATAAAAGAATTTAACGACACCTGAAATAACCCAACTTTTTGAAAACCTTCACACTGAATTGATTATTTAAAAAGAAAATGTTTATTAAATGTTATAACTCGACTAAAACATGTCTATTTTTTATATCTCAAAACCTTAAAATTGAATTTAGAAAACAAATTGTGCAAAACTTGCAAACGATTTTTTGATTGTTTGTATTGATATATCAAAATTTTAGCTGGTTTTTAGGTTTTTCTTCTCTTTTGGATTTATGTTGTAGATAAAAGACACATTCACTCGATGAGAAATCAAAACTTCACTTGCTTTACTATTATTCTCTGTCATTATGTTTTGTAATACGATTACCAAATAAACTAGTACTTAATTACTCATTACAACAATTTTGATCTTTTTTTTTGTGTGTTTTGGAAAGTACAAAAAAAGTGTGAAAGCTAATAGAGGGGAAGAATGTAAAAAGAGAAGTTCTCGAAAATCGCAAAGATGGATTAATTATAGTGCTGGGAAGCGGTTTCGCCCTGCAAAAAGCCCTTAGAACTTTTTGCTAAAAAATTTCAATCCAAATTCGTTTTGCCTCGTATCGGGTTTTTAGAATCAAATTTGCACCTATCTGGCAATAATCTGCAGGTCCCGCGGATTTATCCATCCAAAAAAAACTAATATAAAGAAAACTGGTATAAACCTGTATAAAACTTGTATAAACCAGTATATATCCAAAAAACTTCGCATAAACCCGCAAAAAACTCTAAACCTGAAATTTTTTTTTTTATGCGAATACCCCCGGGACCCGCAGATTTCACCGCCAAACCTGCCAAAAATTCAATCCATCCCGCGAAATCCACCAAAATGTGAGCTCAAAATTAAAATTCTAAACCTGCTCCGTGCAGGTCAAAACCCAAAAAATCAGCAGATCCCGGCTCCAATTCCCACTCCTACGAGGCACCACATATGCTTGTGATGTGTTATACTTACAAATGACAAAAAGTGTCCTATGGAGTTTTCCGACCAGAATTTAGAAATACTCAACTCTGACCAAATTTGACTTATTTGGTCGTTACATTTGGCAACATTTGACTGATATCCTGTTCGCTGATGAAAAATAAAACTGAAAATATACAAATATTCAGTGTTTTCATATTTATATATATATATGCGTGTTTTATATTATATAATATAATATTATTTACTTGAAAAGTGAAAGAGAGATGCGAGGTGTGTGCGTAGGAGAGGGATATGATATTTTCTTCTTATTAATGTTTGTTACTCGTTACAAAGAGATAAATGTTTATAGTTATAGAAAAAAATAGGGTTTTGTTCAGAAAAAAATAGGGTTTTGTTTAGAAAAACTATCCATCTATGAAATTTTGCAAAAAAAAATTTTACTTCAAACTTGTGCAAGTCAATCTTACAACCTGCAAAGTCATCCGTAATATTGGATCTCCGCATATCGTCGACGTCGACTGTTAACTTCACGTTTTAAAATTAACGGAAATTGTAAAACAACGTCGTTTTGACAATAAAAAAACTACATAATGTATTGTATCTTTCAAAAAAACTACACAATATTTCTTCTCCTAAATCAATCGTGCGTTGCCATTAAAGAAAAGAAAGTAAGAAACTTCAAAAAAAAAATTCGTTCTTCTTCCTCATCTGATCTGATTTTTCAATTTTAAAATCTGGATAATTTCATTCTAATTGAATCACCCAAAATCTCACCCACCTTATAAACAACCATCTCAAACAACATAAATAACCGACTCTCTCCGTTGACCATCGCAGTTCCATCGTCACCAACCATAGTCTGATCACCGTCGATACGGTGAAAAGAAAGCTTCTGAATTTGTTAAATCGAACAAGAAAAATAGAAATTAGCTTTGGATTTTATGTGAAAAGTTTGTAACTTTGGATTTTGAATCACAAAGCTTTCTCTAATTTTTGCAGGATAATACGATACATGCGCTTAGCCAATCAATTTCATTTGGGAATCTCAGCCTCCTCCTCCTCCATTGAATGATAATCCTTCCTTATTCGTAAATATTTGTTATTTCGTCTCTATCGCTTCTTATGTGTCTTTCGTAGTTCTTCATGGTAATTTTGTAATCTCATTTGCAATTGGTTGTTTTTGAATAGATACAACATTAATCATGTTCTTATTGATAAAATCATCATTCAATTATGTTCATATTTGCTCTTTTGTCTACTGAAGATTGTTTAGTTTGTGTGTGAAGTTTTCGAATTCCCAAATCTTTGGAAAAGTGAAAAATTGTGTTCTTTTACATTCTCAGGAATTGGGGGTAAATGCAGTAATGCAGGAGTGAACAATTCACAGAGCTTTTAAGTGATTGGTCTGGTTCTCAAGGTTATTGCTTGCATGTATCTATGTCCTCATTTATTTACCCTAAGCATATTCAAATATAGCTCAAAATTTGGTATTAAATCCATTGTGTTTCTTTGTAAATTCAGAGAGATTGGGAATGGCTCATGGGATTCATGGACCATGCCCCTCCTTGATCAGGTACTGATGTCACATGTTGGAAGAATGAAACTTGTATGATTCTATTCCAGAAAAATGATCTGATTTTTTTGTCTCTTTTTTCTTGTGTGTTTTGCAGACAGTGGTTGTTTGTGAGAAGGTCAGATCAAGTGTTTGCTAATTTTGGAGAATCTTCACTTATAAAGAGAGGTTCTCAAGTTTGGAGAATCTTGTACTTATTATGGTCAGTCATCCAAACTAACTTCTCCGCTATTAACTTGCAAGTCTTCTTTTTATGGTAAAGTTTTATTTTTGATCGAATTCAGTTTGAGCATGACACAATACTGATACCAAAAGAGACCTCATGGTTTGGATACTATCCTGATGGGTCTTTTAAGGCCATTCTTCCGCCACAAGAGGTAATAAAACACTTCAGTCATTGTTTCAAATGGTTCAATTTTGTAGATACATTGGTAAGTGTTTGGATTTTTTCCTTTTGTAGACCAAGCTCTATACTGAGGACTGGATCGGTTTGAGAACCTTAGATGAAGCTGGAAAAGTCAAATTCATTAATGTCCCTAGAAATCATCTTCAGATATCTCATACAAACATGAAAAAGCATATCGTGCCATACCTCGGTGACAAAGCGTCATCATCATCGTCCACAACATGGCAGTTTCCGAGTTTTCTTCCTCGCACCAGTGGCTTCCAAGTGTAGGGAACTTCGTTATGGACCTGGTTAGTCTTCAAGTGGATCAGCTTCAGCTTGTGTTGCGTCATGGCTGAATCTGATATTCTCTGTTGTTGTATGTTTTTTTACGAAACACACAATTGTCTCGTGATAAGTTTGTAACTTAAAGTAAAATGAGAAAAGCGTTGCAAAATCCCTCTCAAAAAGGTTCCTATCTTTATGATAAAAAGTCAAATATATATGTCACAAGAAATAGACAAACACCATTGATCCCTAAGGTTTGTTATTACAGAAAATCTCAGAACAAGCTAAAGAAGCATAAGTTCACATATACATCACAGCACCTTTCTATCTTGAATCCAAATCTCAAGTCTTGTGTAATATACATCACAACACCTTTCTGATGGAGTCCCTATCATCGCATATTCATCCATCTTGTGTAATATGTATAAGATATATAAGATGAAAGTGAGATTTAGTATAATAGAGAAATCTGCAAATTATCTGGAATGTGGATAAGGTTAATTAAGCTTTACGTACCTTCCATCAAACATGTATGCCAATGTTAATGCTGCCATGAAACGAGCCATTTTGGAAGAAGAAGATGAACAGAGGTGAACAAGTGCTATAACTGCTCCTGCAAAAATTAGAGAAAGCTTTGAGATTCAAAATCCAAAGTTACAAACTTTTCACATAAAATCCAAAACTAATTTCTATTTTTCTTGTTCCATTTAACAAATCCAGAAGCTTTCTTTTCACCGTCGATACGGTGGTCGGACTATGGTTGGTGACGACGGAACTGCGGTGGTGAACGGAGAGAGTCAGTTATTTATGTTGTTTGAGATGGTTGTTTATAAGGTGGGTGAGGTTTTGGGTGATTCAATTAGAATGAAATTACCCAGCTGCGATTTCAAAATTGAAAAATCAGATCAGATGAGGAAGAAGAACGATTTTTTTTTGAATTTTCTTACTTTCTTTTCTTTAATGGCAACACACGATTGATTTAGGAGAAGAAACATCGTGTAGTTTTTTTGAAAGATACAAAACATTATGTAGTTTTTTTATTGTCAAAAAGACGTCGTTTTACAACTTCCGTTAATTTTAAAACGGGAAGGTAACAGTCTACGTCGACGATATGCGGAGGTCCAGTTTTGCAGGTGACTTTGCAGGTTGTAGGATTGACTTGTACAAATTTGAGGTGAGGATTTTTTTTTGCAAAAAATTCATAGGTTGATGGTTTTTTTGAACACAACCCAAAAAAATAAACATAAAATATTAAAAGAAGGTGAAAGCAAATATCAATAAAACTAATGTCGGTAATATATATATATATTGGATAACTATATTATTTATTATAACATTTCCTCTTAATTATTCATTAATGTTAGTATATTAAGTATTGCTTCGTTAAAATTTTATTATGAAAAGGTTTTATTGGATAAAAAATATGATATGAAAATATACTATAATAGCGTAATTTTTTCCTTAAATAATAAATATAATTTTTTTTAATAAATCACATCGGTGATGCTTTTCCGATGTTATGAACATGTTTTTGAATATTGTAATAGGAAGCGTTTTCGTAAACAAATTAGTTTCATTGTCAGTTGAACGAATATATTGTATATTCACTTCTTGATTTTTGTCGAGTTCTCGTGTGTATGAGAAAAAATTTGGGGGGATATATTTCATTCTGTTGCTCTTGATATAACCTTCTTTGAGTTAAGAAACACATGCAAAATTTTCTAATTAATGACTATTTCGTTTGCTTCTTATATGTGTTGAGTCATAGATTTGAGCCACACATATACTCTACATGTTTCGTGAAATGCAATGGTTTCTGCATGATTTGAGGAAGTAGCAAGTAAAGTCTGCTTTTGGGAACGCTAAGAGATTGCAGTACCTCCACTGTGAAAACATATCCGATTTGTGATCGTGTTTTATGCGGGTCTGATAAATAGCATACATCTGCAAAACCAGTTAAATCGAAGTTAGAGTTTTTAGGGTAAAACAATCTCAAGTCACTTGTTCCCTGAAGATAACGAAAAATATGTTTTATTCAATTCCATTGTCTGCGCGTAGGAGACAAACTGTATCTTGCAAGTAGATTTGTAGCGAATGTTATATCTGGTCGGGTACAATTTTTAAGATACATAAGTTCACCAATAACGCTCATATAAGTTACTTCAGAACCTAATACTTCTTCGTTATCTTCACAAGGTCGAAATGAATATTTTTCAACATCAAACGATCTATTGACCATTGGAGTACTCAAGATAGTCGTTTTATCCAGATAAAAGCGTTTTAAAATCATTTTCGTATAATTTGATTGATGTATAAAAATTCTATTTCGAAATTGCTCGATCTGGAGCCCGAGACAAAAAAAATTATGTCCAAGATCTTTCATTTCAAACTTTTCTTTTATATGAGCTCTTGCATTATTAATCTATTTTGAGTTCTAATTTTGTTCAGATCATCAACATATACAACAATGATCATAAATCCAGATAAATATTTTTTAATAAATACAAAATGGCATATAACATAGTTGGTATATCATTTTCTCAACAAATATTCACTTAAACGATTATATCACATGCATCTGGATTGTTTTAATTCGTTAAGTAATCGTTGTAATTTGACCGCACATATTTCTTTAGATTTTGAGCTTAATGCTTCAGGCATTTTCAATCCTTCTGGGATTTTCATGTATATATCACTATCAAGTGATCCACATAGATATGTTGTCACAACATCCATTAGATACATTTCAAGATTTTAAGAAGCCATTAAGCACATTAAAAATCTGAATGTAATTGTATCCATAACAGGGGAATATGTTTCTTTATAATCGATTCCTGGGCGGGCTTTGTATCTTGTTACCTTATTTTCACATTTCTTTTTCGTAGAAAAACCCATTTGTAGCCAACCAGTTTAATATCTGCAGATGTGGTGACAATATGTCCAAAAACATTTCTTTTATTGAGAGAGTTCAACTCAGTTTTTATGGCCATTTTCCATTTCTCTCAATCAGATTTTTTATAGCATTCTGATATGAACCTTGGATCTGGATCATCACTTTCATAATCGATCTCTTTAGATACAAAGAATGAGAAAATTCCATCATTATCTTTTATCTCATTTCTAACCCATAGATTTTGTTTTGGACATAATTAATGGAAATCTCATATTTTCTATGTTATTTTTGTCTTCATGACTTTTTTTTGTATGTGGTAATATTGGATCCTTCTCATTCATTTTTCCTAATATTTTTTCTTTCAGAGATTTTCATCTTTTGATCCCAACGGTCTCCCTCTTTTCAACTGAACTTTGGGTTCATTTGCTAATTTTCCATCAGTGTATTCTTCCGGAACATTAATTCTTGATGGAGCATTCACAACGGATATATATGATTTTATCACCATTCTTGTGTTGGTGAACGCATCTGGTAGTTGATTTGTCATCTTTTGTATATGCACAATTTTCTGAACTTCTAGTTCACATTGTTTTGTAGGGAAATCAAGGTACAATATAGATGGTATGCACCATATAATATCTTTTGGAACTTCTTTAATTCCTCTCCCTAACACTGAAAATTCATCTTCATTAAAATGACAATCGGCAAAATATACCGTAAACATGTCACCAGTTTGCGGTTCAAGATACCAAATTATATTTGGTGATGTATACCCGATATATATTCTCAATCTCCTTTGTGGTTTTATTTTTGTTCTTTGTGGTGGGGTTATAGGGACATAAACTACACAATAATTCACGAAGATCGGATATATCTGGCTCCTGGCCATATGCTAATTGTAATAGGGAATATTTATGATACGCATTTGTTGTATTTTAATTAGTGTCACAACATGGAAGATTGCATGACCAAAATTAGGAGCTTTGTTCTCAATATTAACGGTCAGTTATAAGTTGTAACTGTTTAATCAAAGACTCAACCATATTATTTCACATAGAATAGTCATTGAAAGCTTGTGAAGTGAATTCATCAGCGTTATCAAGTCTTATTTTTTTTATTGTATAATCAGAGAATTGTGCTCTCAACCTGATTATTTGGACAATAAATCTTGTGAAAGTCGTATTTCGTTTAGTCAATTGACACAAATGTGACCATCTACTAGATGTGTTAATAAAGACCATAAAATATCAAAATGACCCGTATTGTGGGTGGATAGACCCACATATATCTCCATGTATTCTTTCGAAAAATATTGGAGATTCATTCCCAATTTTGGCTGGTGATGGTTGAGTTATTAGTTTTCTTTGAGAACAAGCACTACATGAAAATTCACTTGAGTGAAAAATCTTATGGTTTGTCAACAGATGACAATTTGAATTTTCCATAATTTTCTGCATCATGACTGAACCAAGGTGCCCTAAACGTTCATGTCAGACTTTGAATATACTTGTAAACTTCGGATTTACCATAACATATGATTCAATCATATTTATTGTTGTGGAATATATTCTGGAGGATAAAGATGTTAGCTCTTCTAAAATGTGTTTTCTCTTCGAAATAACTGACGTGATACAACGATATTCAATAGCATTATTATTCCTAGTTTCTATGTGATATCCATTTTTGCGGATATCCTTGAAATTTAACAAATTTTTGTAAGATTTGAGAGAATATAATGCATTACTTATTCTAAATTTCGTTTCCTTTGGCATCAAACTGACCCTTCCGGAGTCCATATAATTTTTGCATTGCCATATATAGTATTCATGTCTCTGGTGAAAATTTTTTATTTTAAGAGAGGAAAAATATTTTGTATCCTTAAGTATTGTGTGCGTTGTAGCACTGTCTGCCAGACATATATTTCCATCCTCGATCTCAAATTTTGACATTTTCTAAATTTGGAAATAATCATAAAAGATGCATTAATAAAAAAAATTATATTACAACAAAATTATTTTACAGTGACAAGAAAAAGAAAAATACAACAAAAGCACAAATAAACATTAGGTTCTTCATTTTTATTTTCTTCTTCGGGAAGATTAACAAACATAACTATTTATACATCATGTCATACTTTCTTCTCTAGAAAGATCTTAGTCGTTTTGTTTTCCGTTGATGGCTTCAGAATCAACTATGAAATCTGTTACATCTAGATGTGTATCATTATTTATGCCATCGAAAGAAAGTCTGGATTCGCCATAAATGAAATTAGTTTCACCTTCTTCTTCTTTTGCTTTTTATGATTCTTGATACAGATCGGCCAAATGTTTTGGTCTATGACAGGTACAAGACCAATGTCTTTTTATATCACATTTGTAGCAAGCATTCTCTTGTTGCTTATTCATCACGCGACCAACTTCATTTCCTATTGACCTTTTTATTATTTATTCCAGTGTTGAAATCACTAGAACAGAACTTTCTTATTTGTCCACATCCATATCCTCTTCGTCCACGACCACGATCATTACCTTGACCGCATCCACATCTTTGTCCATGCCGATTATTATAATTGGATGATGCAACATTCACTTCTTTGAATAAAGCTGGTTCAATAGGGTGAGATTGATGGTTTAACATTACAAGTTTATTACTTTGTTCTGCCACTAAAAGAACTTGCATTAATTCTGAATACTTCGTGTATCCATTCATCCGGTATTTTTGATGCAAGATTATGTTTCCAGGATGAAATAGTTGGAGAATTTTTTCGATCATATCATAATCGTTTTTTCTCCACATAGAATTATCCTGAAAGTAATTCCGAATAGAGCAAAATTATACTCACTAATATTTTTGTAATCCTGAAACCGAAGATTCAACCACTCATATTTAGCTTTTGGTAAGGTCACATATTTCTGGTAATCAAACATATCTTTAAGTGATTGCAAGAGATCTGGAGGATTTTCTTTTGTGATATATTCATCTTTAAAATCATCATGGATGTGGTGGAATAAAAATATCATGGTGTTTGCCTTTTTCTCATTTGAAGTCGTTTTCGACTTATCGATAGTATCAAGGAGCTATTTTCCTTTTAAATGCATTTTTGTAGCGACTGTCCACCTCATATAATTGTTTTCAGATATATCAAAAACAACAATATCGAGTTTTGCCAAATTTGACATGACTGTATTCATAATATAACAATTTGTTAATCACACAATATAGTGATAATTTAATTTAAATTTTCGATATTAAAAAATATTATTAAATTTAAAATTTGTAAACATAATAAAACATAAATCAAAATAATATATAATTTACAATAGTTATCAAAAAATATAATAATAATAATTTAACCGTATGTTTTTTCTAGACAAAATTTATTATATAATTCTTCTAAAATGTTTCCATATATGTTTTTTGAACATTTTTGTTTTATATTATTTTCTCAAACTTTTTCATGTTTTATGAACATTTAATTATAGAAAAGGTACTGATTTGAAGAGACATAATATATCGTAAACCATTTTAAAAACAGAATTTAGTATATGATCGGAGAAAATATAATCTTAAAAAGACATAATCTATCATAATGATCGAAGAAGACATAATCTATCATAATGATCGGTTTGGAGAAAACATCACCTATCATTCCAAAAATAATATATAAACATAAAATAAATTAAACATAAATTAAATATTATATTTTTGGTAGATATTAGAAGTAGTTATCCTTGGATTATGTGGAGATTGTGGAAAGGATGCAATACCTTTCTTTTTGAAGCAAATAAATGTGATGTCTTATCTATTTTTAACAAGATAAGATTGGACCAAGAGGAATGGGCTCTAGCACAATTGGTTCAGCCTCAAGAAGAGGATTTGTTGGATGAAAGGACAGGTACAAAGAGTAGTAAATGGGAACCGCCGCCAACAAGTTGGTTAAAATGCAACATTGGTATTGCTTGGTCAAAATCTAAGACCCTAGGTGGAGGAGCATGGATAGTTAGAGATCATAGAGGATTGGCAAGCTTACACAGTCGAACGTCATTCTTTGATTCTAATAGCAAAGAAGAGGTTAACTTGAAGGATGTACTATGGGAGATGGAATGTGATTTTTAAAAGTGATTGTGTTGATTTGGTACCTGCGGTAAACAGGCCAGATGCGTGGCATTCTTTATCTTCCAGATTGCCGAATCTGTTATTAGGTTAAGGAGTTTTACGAATTTGAAGCTAGAACTAGTTAAGGCTTCAGCCAATAAAGGAGCTGCTCTCATTGCTCAAAGTGTTACGTCTGATTCACGTATTCAGTCGTATGTGGCGTCTTCTTTCCCCTGGTGGTTGACTAAAGTATTTGAAGATGAGAGCTCTATAGCCTCTACGAATAACTAGTCTTTTAGTAGGACGAAAGTTAGGATTTAGGTGAAAATATAATTTTTTGTATTCAATTTTTTGCTGTATTTTGGCTTAACCGATGATAATTGTAATTTACTATCATTCCATTGGTAATATAATCAAAGATGACAAAAAAAAAAAAAGTTATTACATTTTTGGTATAACCTCGGATTCTATTGATAATGTGATACAAATATATGTGTTTTAAATTATATAATATAGTAATATATGTATGAAAAGTAAGAGAGATGTGTTATGCGCGTAGGAGAGGGATACGATCCTTTCATCTTATTAATGTTTGTTACTCGTTACAAAGAGGTAGATGCCTCTATTTGTAGAAGAAAATAAACATTAAATATTAAAGACGGTGAAAGCAAATGTCGGTAAAACTAACGTCGGTAAAATATAAAATATTAGATAATTATCGTATTTATTATAACAAGTGTAAAATTAATTTTCCAAGATTCATTGTTTTCTGTTAAATTAAAAAATGGTTTTGATAATCCTAATTTAGATATTTTTGGTAAATACTGAAACTTCTAACATAAAAGGAGATTTTGTGAAATATCTAAACCAAAATGTTCAAGATTCCTCATATTTCATGTTAATTTTAAAACGTTTCTAAAAATTCCTTCTTTTCTGGGGGTCAAGAACGTTTCTGATAATTCTAATTTAAATATTTTAGTGACAAATTAGATTCCCATTTCCGAGTTTAAAACGAAAACAGAATTTGATTTCTTCTACTAAGAAAGATTATTTTAGTGACAAATTACATTCTACTAACCCGATTCAATCGGTCATAAACAAGAAAACGAGAATATAAAAGAGGAAAGAATAGGGTTTAAACTCCTAGAAGCAGAAACATTTACGCATAAAGAAAGTTTCTAATAACTCCAGGGATAAGAGTATAAATAACAAAAAAAACGCCCATAAAACAGAGACAAACTTCAAAAGCCTCTCACTCTCAGTGTTTTTCTCTTCGGCTCTGTGTAACTAACCCAAATCTTAAAAAACTCTCTAAGAGATTTACCCAAAAGATCCCAAAGCAAAAGGCAGCAGAACATCAAGCTTCCTTCCAGCATTACATACGAGGAAAAAAAAAACAAAAAGACCAGAAGTTTCAGACAAACATAATTTAAAAACCTTCAGTAGCTACTGTTAACGCATTGGATGTCGCGGGTTAGCACCAGAACGAACAGGTGTCTTTGATGGACTCACCCTACAAATCAAACCATTAAAATACGGTTAATGTTCAGATTCATAATCAATTTAGAGAGAATGTTTAAAGAGTTATTTTGTTACCTTATTGGTAAAGAACCAAGAAGGACACCACTGCAGTTGAGAGCAGCTATTGCGCTTTCCGCCTGCCGAAGAGTAAAAAGATCAATACTTTGAGCCTTAATTTATCGATATAACCGTAAAAATATGTGTTTTCAAACAAGTTTTTGATAAAGATCACTGATTAAGCCATGCTTACTATGACAAACTCGACGAAACCAATGCGAGTTGGATGATGATGATCTCCTAACAGCCTCAGGCGGTACACTTCTCCACACACAGCCTCAAAAAAGAGTTTTACGTCTGCTTGAGTGAGCTGTTGAAAATGTGAAACTTATCAAAGTTAGCTAATTTAACTTTCAAAATAGCTCAACCAAGGAAACTAATTCGAAAAATGTCACCTTCTTGTCAATGTTAGTGCAGTAGATAGTTCTAGTACACATCTCACGCTCATCTTCAGTCTAAAGAACCAAAACAGGACTCCAAAATCAATATCTTGAAACTAAAGAAACCCAAACTTTGCATTCAGAATGTAAAAAGTTCTCACCCTTGGCAAGAATGTGGGATTAACTGGTGCAATAGCGGTTTTGGATGGCATAACCTTCACAGGATAGAATCCAAGCATCGTCCCAGACAAATTCAACGCAGCCCTCGCACCCCCTACAAGCCCAAATTGGTTAAAACCATTAACCAAGGCATTGAACAAGAAACAGAATACATAATGAAACTAATGATACCTTCATCAGTGAACTCAATGAAAGCAAACCGAAGTACTGAGTTAGGGTCACCACATATACGACAGTCAACAACCTAGAGTAACCAAATAAAGTCAAAACAAGAACAGACCAGAAACAAAGATGAACTTTTAGAAGTTACTTAAACCTGTCCAAAGCCGATAAACAAACCAGCAAGCTGCTCCTCAGTGACCTAAACCCAAAAATAAGATAAGTATTAGGTTAGAGAATACAGTAAAGCCTGAGAAGAACCATTGAAGAAAGGTGGACGCTTTTTAAAACCTGTTGGTCAATATCAGACACATAAACAGTTCTTCGAATGATCTCGTCACGTTGAGCCAAACTTGTCCGAGCATTCATTCTTCGTTTCCCTTGTTGTCCGAATGACTTCTTCTTTCAAATCAAAACATTTTGCAGATGATTTTCAGTCAAAAGACACAAAAAGGTGAGATTTTCAACTCATAAACACACAAGAAGAGAGACACAGAAGCCAAGTTTAAAGGATAATTTGGTAATTTAAAATCCCAAAAATCACAGAGAAGAGAAAAGAGACGTGTGTTCTCACCCGACGAAAACCGCAGTCTTCGTTGACGGGGAAATTTCCGGCAGCACCAAAGCCATTATAAACGGTGAAGAAACCACTGTTAACGCCGTTAAATCCTTTAACCACTTGTTTAGTGTGTGAAGGAGGAACAAACTCTTCAGCCATAGGATTAAGCTTAGATAAGAGCTCATGAAGCTCTCTCATATCACGCTTATAGCTCTCCCCACCGTCAGATCTCTCAACGTGGGATCCGATCTCACCGTTGATTCCATTTCCACCGTGATCGTTGCTGGAAGAAACTCCTGATTCTTGACTGGTGACAGAAGACGGCGGCGACGGTGATATCATACTAGCAGCCTCCGTATTAGCTCCGACGCTTTCAACGATCGCCATGATCAGAAATTTTGGTAAAATCGATAAAACCCAGAAATAAAAATCCGATTTTTCAGAGAACCCACGAACGATCAAGTAAAGCGATATGAGGGGAACAGTGGTATAAGAAGGAGCTACCAAGAAAGAGAAGAGGAAGAAGAGGACAAAAGAGTAATTAACTAAAAGATTAATGGTAATTAATTTTGATTAGATGAGGAAGATTAGCGAGGTTTGTTGGAAAATGGTGCGAGATTAAAAGCCCAAATCTGATTTTAATTTTTTACCGCGGTTAAAAAGTTAAAAACGATCGAATAAAGTAGAAGAAGAAGATCAGTACGTACTACAGAGAAAAGATCACGCCCAAAGTTAAGTGTTCTCTGCTAATTTCGGACAGAGCTAGATCGTAGCAAACCTGAATCTACAACTCTAAGATTTATCCAAAAGTTATTTCCAGGAAATATTTACTTTTGCCATTTTATATTTATATCACCGAAACCAAAAAATTTACTTGTTTTTTCTTTGTCATTAACCAAATTACCAAAACATATATTTCTGGCATCAATTGTACGAATTTTAGTTTGAGAGAGTAGAGGTTTTAATTACAGTTGCATAATAATAATGAAAAAAATCAATGTTGATTTCATGAGTAATCTATAAGTTTCCAATTCTTGTAAACAATAACAAAATATTAGTTTGGACTTGTGAGTTGGGATTAACGTACTGATATCGAATAGTAAAATAACACATGGCACAAAAACGAATGCAAAGTCTTTTGTTTTTGTGTGTATAGTGTAACACCGGCGGAAGTAGAAATGTGTGCTTTATAGGAGTAAAAATATAAAATTTTGATTTTATAAGGGTTAATATATTAATTAGACTGAAGTTTTTATAGTTTTTATAAAAAAATACACCAAAAATACAGTAATTTTAAAATTTTATGGGTGCTCCGACACGGTAGTGTAATAGTGTATACTATGTTTTCTTAAACAGTAAGTTTTTTTCGTTTAAAAAAATGCTTTAAACAATGACCATCGATGGTCATAACTCAAAAGTCTTATTCATATAGATCGTCATAATGTCATAGATATATATACAAATCATTTAATAACTTTATTCAAAATTTTATATTGATGTTTGTTATGCGTGATGAAACTTTAAAACATTTTTTGAAAGTAACATAAAGAATATAAACTTTCAGTCCATAAATAATATGCTGAAAAAAACACAACTTGTAAAAAGTCCATCAGTATATTTGGGTATGAGAGATTTGATGTCTTCGACCAGTGAAATAAACGACAAGGGTAAGGGTGAGGAAGGTTAGTATTCAGATGTCGTGAGGTCTTGGATCGTATT
This sequence comes from Cardamine chenopodiifolia, assembly GCA_963922655.1. NCBI lineage: Eukaryota > Viridiplantae > Streptophyta > Magnoliopsida > Brassicales > Brassicaceae > Cardamine > Cardamine chenopodiifolia. The sequence continues at coordinate 2,689,536 of OZ000490.1, forward strand.
AGAGACTTTGAAGGTTCATAAATCATAACCAATTCGAGGAAAGATAAATCTTCAAGTACGAGTATAAATGGCGTCATATAGGAAGAATAACGTATGTAAAATTCTCCACCAAATGATTTATATGAACCAAACCTTTTTTATTTGTTAAAGAATTATATGAACCAAACTTAGGTTGCATTGTAAAAGAGAGTTGTTCAATATGTAGAATCAACTTATATTATTATAAAAGACTTTCAGAGAACAGAAAGAAACTTATCTTAAGTATTGTAGCCATTCACTTACCACAAACATTTCTAAGTAGAGGATGCACCACACTTCTTTGGCCAAAATACAAGACATCAGGATGTACCGAGCGTTCTCCACTTGACCACTTCAATGCATCGCGCTTACAACTTGAAGAACCAACAATGCCATCTTCGAAAAAGTGAAAAAATGATTGGAACATAAAGTCTCACGATAAGTTCTCGTGACTAATAGTTCCCACTGTCTTAAAGCCATGGTACGTTCTCATGACTTTGATTACCATCAATGTCTTATAGAGCGTAAACCATAAACCATTAGGTTGCAAGTGTTGCTCGTTTCTAAAGAATATGAGTATGTGACTGTGAAGGATGAATACATTTTCAACAACTTTATAATTTCAAATCTAGTCATTTTTAAATAGGTGAGTTGAATTCACTTAGTTCCACTTAAAAAAAAACTTATTGACTTCACAATTTTTTTAATATAAACAATTCTTTTGTATATCGTTTGTTTTCTTAACCAATATAATGTTAAGGGTTTAAGTTTGATTTTTTTCTTTTTAAGTTTGATTTTTTTCTTTTTAAGTTTTTTTTTTTTTTTTAAAGTTATTCTATTTTTACAAATAATCTGCTCAGTCTGATGATAACAATATATAAAAAAAATCAATTTATAATTTTCTTATTTTACCACCACATTTATGATTAATCGATTGTATACCTTCAAAGAAAATCCAGGATTTTTATTTTTTGCTTTTTGGTTGAATGAATCTATTCCCCCAAATTCTTTTTTATAAATATTATTCTTCATATTTTATTATATTCGAAAATTACCAATCAAATCCTTTGTACATAAATATTTACCTTTTAGAAATCCAAGGACTAAGAATTAAATCGTAAAAGTAGAATGGCCGGAATGGATAAACATGAGTTAAACTATAACATCTCTTGCCGACAAAAAAAGAAGGCAATGACAATGACATTACATGTTTCAGAATTATCCAGCTTCCCATAAATCCATTATTCATTTCATTATCCACATTTTTTACAGCCAGTAAATAATAGAATTTACCGTGCAGTAAAACCAGCATATTTGTACGGTGATGAAAGCAGTTACCAACTTACCAGTTTTACAACTATAAAGATACGCAAAAGCTCCTTTTTTTATTTGTTCTCGGAACTATAGGAATAAAAAAGAGATGCTATATAACAAAGTTTTTTTTGATAAAAGATATGATATCTATATAACAAGTTTGTTTAATTGACTAATTCTAATGGCATCCTGATTAATTTGAAGTTTAGTTTTCCCAAACTATGGTTTAGTTTCGTAAGATATTGTATATTTGGTGTAAAATTAGTAAGAGAAATCTCCTGAAATACCATATAACAAGTTTTAGCTAGGAAAATACGACTATTTTAGGAATATTTCAAAAATACCAAAAAGTTAGATTTAAAAATCATTCATAAACATTATTTCCTATGGGGAAAGAAAATAAATAATAACGGTATCGGTTTTAAAAAAACTTAATAAACCTAAAAAATATAAATAAAATTTTAGGCTTTTGATGGTAATTTTAGAAAACAAAACATAACACGTAAATATTTCAGAAAACAAATACGACATTTTAGGCTTTTGATGGTAATTTTAGAAAACAAAACATAACACGTAAATATTTCAGAAAACAAATACGACATATACCTACTGATTTTATAGAGCTTATTTTAAAATCTATATTTACTTGAAGAGTTTTTTTCTTCCCAATTATCTCTATGTTTTATGCTATATATCTCGTTTCAGAGTTGAAAACGCTTTATCGGAAATAATACATGTGCTTTGGTTTGGTAACTATTGGGGATAAATTTTCAAATCTATTTTTTTGTATTTTTGTATTTAAACAAAATTTACTGTATCTTTGGGAACAAAACTGAAACAAAAATGAAAATAGTGTAAATGTTTTACTTCAACCAAAAAGAAAAACTGAAAGATTATTCCCTTAGTTAACATATTAAACTATACTGTATAATTATTATTCTATCTACCCAATAGCTACCAAAATCTTGTCTTGTATTATTTTCCGGAAATCGAATCGTACTAGACATTTTGGTTTCCTAACAACCACCGAAATACCAAACTTATCTTTTTTGTCTTTTCTCCTTCGAAGTTTATTTGGTATCACCGATATGCTTTCTTTTGTAATACAAATAAATGAATAATAAACTACTCAGATATTAAGTTTTAGGTTGCACAAAAAAAGATATAAATTTTTAATATGCCTCGGTTTCTGTCTTTGCTACGAATATAGCGAATAACTAAATAGTTTTAGTGAAATAATTTCAAAGTTAAAATCAAGGTTTGTGAATATGCTAGTGTTGAATCGTACGGTGAGGGTAGGCGTATCGCATATATAATTAACTGGGGACTAGTTTTTTTTCTATTAATCTATTTAATTTATTTTTAAAAACAAAATATATTATGTTAAATATGTACATATATTATTTTTATGTATTATTTAATTTAATTTAATATTATTTTGTAATTTATCAAATCTAAATGGAGAATGGATATTATGAATTATTTTCTAACATTATTTTCTACCAATACGCTTTGTTTTATTAGATAAGTAATACTACATGTATTCTCATTCTATTTTATAAATAGTGTTGTATTGTTATATTTCACACAAAATTTAAAATTTTAATTTATAATATGTTCCTATTTAAAAGTGGTTAATGACTTAAATTCAAAGAAAATTAGTGTCGGCTTAAGTGTAAATGGAGAAATTAAACTAAAAAGTCACATTGAAAACATAAAATGACACTGTTTGTGAAAAAACTTTAAAATGACACTTTTTGTCAAACGGAAAAAATAATAACAAAAGTCATTACAGACTAATTATCTAACATTACCACAATTAAAAGCACGCCGTTAAGGTTGGGTGAAGCTATTATAGGTATATATGTTCTAATGTATTTTAAGCAGAAGTTCACGTCTTTTTCTCTTTATACAATGCATACATATAGGGATGTTAAAAATGGGTTTTAACCATTGGGTATCCAAAACCCTCGATAAAATTTTCAACCAATTACCCTAGTATTTTAAACAAAAAATTGGTGGGATTAAAATGGACGGGTATCCATACTGATATGGTTTAAGTTCTGCGTACCCACTGAGTTATTTTAAAAATCTTATATGCCTAACAATATATTGGTTCATAATTATATTATTTAATAATATTTAGAAACAATATTTAAAACTAAAATTCATATAATATATTTAAAACCGGAATAATATATTTTCGTCAAAACTGCAATATCACGTAATATTATTTTTCTGCCAAAATTGTAAAATCGCAAAATTACGTTTATGAGTTAAAACAAAAAAAATCTTAGAAGTAAGTTTTTTTTTCTCAAAAACATGATCTTGCGTTTTTGGCAGAAAATCGCGAAATGATTTTTTCCGCCAAAAATGCAAAAAATGTAAAAGTATATTTTTTACCTAAACCGCAAATCTCATAATTACATTTTTTTTGCCAAAATCGTAAAATACACTAAACTAAAAAATCTCATAATTACGTTTTCCTGTCAAAAATGTGAAACCATAACTTTGACGGAAAATCACAAAATAAAGTTTTCCCGCCAAAATCATAAAATGACGTTTTTCCGGCAAAAATGCAAAATTGTAGAATTACGTTTTTGTACCAAACAATAAAATTTTAGAATTGAGTTTTTTTTTCTGCCAAAACGTAAAATCACAATTTTGGTGGAAAAATCGTGAAATGACATTTTTCCGCCAATAAAAAAAAATCGCGGAATTGCATTTAAGTACCAAAACCAGAAATTTCCGAATTGAGTTGTCCGTCAAACCCATAAAATCAAAATTTTAATTATTGTTGTTGTTTTTACATGATTAGACATTTTAATGTTCAAATTTTATAAATTATTGTTGATATAAGTATATTTAAAAAACAAATTAAATTAAAAACATGAAAAAATCAATTCGGGTACTCATGAGTAAACCCGAATCCCACGAAATATTTCTGGGTTAGACAGTTCGGATTTTGGGTTTTCTTGAAAACAGACTCAAAACGGCCGAGTTTAAAATAGATTCGGATCAGACAGGATTATTTTACCCACTGCAACATCCATACGTACATGTCTTTGATAGGCATCGCGTTTGCAACTGAAAACGCTAAAAGCACGAATAATATCAACAAAGAAAAATTATGTGTTTGATGAGCATTGTGGTCATATTAAGAAAAAGATGTTTGTTATTTACCTTTTTTGTATGTTTCAAACATTTTATTTATAACGTTGAAAGCTTAAAACTGTACTTACTAAATTAGGAAAATTTATGGCTTCAAATGAAATATTAAACTGATAATAACAGTAAAAATGTTAATGGCACAAAATTGTTTGGAATAACAACATTATTGGAGTTAACAAGACTAACGCTCCCTTCATCGTGATATTAATACCAAAACTTAAAATTTCTCAACTGAATATGTTAAATGGTGGAAGCACTCTTGATTCATTGGTAAAAGTTTAAAGGTTTTTATATCAGGTATGAGGTTTGATTTCCAGAGAATTCAGTTTTTTTTTTTTAGATTAATAGATGCAAAGCTTTACAGAGGTTCCAGAATGTTGCATATAGAGTTGTCCGTCGTGGTCCTATGTGTTACGGGGAGTCTGTCCATCATAGAAATAATATATATGCAAAACTGTTGGTCGTAGATTTAAATGTTGCGGAGAGAACTTGTCTATTTAGGAATTTCGTACATATAAAACCGTTTGTTTGAAGAAAATTTTCATCGTGAAATCATTGTTTAGAAAAAAATTCTACCTCTAGCGTCGCTGGGATGCTCTGCAAATCATCAGCACACGTTCTTTCTACCGGTTTATCACTGGTGCTAATCGTACAAATTTCAAAATATAGCAATGAAGTCATCACAAGAAATATCGAAGATATTACTCTTACGAAAGATGGTCGAGCGAACGGTGAAGAAACAAGAAAATCATTCGATATAGCCGCTGGAATTTGCCTTTTTAACGGTGAAATAACTTCCAACCTATGTAAAGCTTTCAAGATTTATAAAAGAGAAAGGGAGAAAAAACTAAGAACATAAAAATCCAGCCATCGCCAAAATACAAGAACCATATAAGATTGTTAGCAAAAGTTAAAGTCAAGTAGAATTAGGAGGTATTATTTCACTAGCAATAGGTTTAGCAAAGATATGTTATCTCTATAAATATCTTTATATCAATGTTGAGTTGTAATATTGATTAATAGAGTTTTTAAACATATATAATAAGAGTGATTCTTATTAAAAGTTAAGTTTATATTTGATATATATATATGATGTCTAAGGTTTCCCTAAAAATTCAGTGTTACATAAATCAAAACTACTAGTCAACAAATACATCCACCAATCTTCAACTTCTTTTAGCAGTTTCCAGAAATCAGATTTGTTGATTAATTCAAATTGATCATGCAGTACTCTCCTTGAGTTTTGCAAGCTCTTGCCTCAAAACACCAGCTCTCACTAAGCAACAACCAAGCCACAACAATTTCCGAAAACACATATATAGCATTTTCCATGTCTTACAGACTAACACAAGATCAGGACACTGACTTTGATTTTGGCTAACATGAAATTGAATCTATCGAAATCATGGAAAATGTAACTTGAAATCATTTTACCCTATAATAGATTTATCAGCGCCTTTTGTGACATACTAGTGTTCTTTGATTTTGATCTAATACAAGTTAGCTGCCAAAGGGAAAATTACCACAAATAACACAAACTAACAAAATCAAACAAAATATAAGAGACATAATAAGAAAAAACTGGTCAATTTCAAGATCAAATAACAAAGAATTAAAGTGTTTCCAATAAGGTTTCAAAACTTGCATCAAACATCTGATAATTGAGCACATAATGATGTCGAGATTTGCAAAAAAAAAACACTAACTACTGAATCCAGAATCAAAAAACAGATTTGCAGATAATAATATTCAATTTGTGATCAAGCAGAGATCTCCTTCTTCAGTTTCGCAAGCTCTTGCCTGACAACACCAGCTTTCTGCAAAACAAACAAACAAACCATTAACAACTAAGCTCAAAATATCAGAAGCCCATCCAAATATTCCAATTTTAACACACTAACCTTGATTTTGGCCAACATGATCTTGAACCTATCAAAATCATTGAGGTTAGCTCTACGTTTTTGCACGATTAGCTTCCTACCCCAAGAGCTTTTCTCCCATTTGTTCTTCACATCTACAAAACTTTCACCGGTTAAGTTTCGAACACTTGAAACAAAATTCCTAACATTACATTTGCCACAACACTCACCAGCCTTTTCCATTGCCTCGATCAAAGCCTTCTTCTTCGGCACTCGGTTAATTTCAATAACGATATCGGTAAGAGACAATCTCTTAAAGTTCATCTGTATCCTCTCCATATCAGGAGCATCCACTAAAGCCTAAATGACAACACCATAATCAAAATTCCATAAGAACCAAAGTGAAACCTGATTTACAGCACTAAGTCAATAATTTAGGCTCAAGAATCACAAATTGGATCTAATCAGTGACCAAAACTATTTCACAAACACACAATTTTCGTAAATTGGTTAAGCAATGAAACTGAAAAACCAAATTTGCAGCTAAATCTAAGTTTTTCTTAATAAAACAATTTACAGAATCTGGGATTGAAATAGTTGAAACTCATCGGTAAAATAAATCTTACTCTGTTCTGGTCAACGACGTCGACGATGACGACGAGCTTTCCATGATCTTTGCCGTAGTTCACAAGTGCTACTCTTCCGATCTCTACGTACCTCTTGAAAACCTGAAACAATCACAATTAACATCAAATCTCACAATCCTGGGAGGTTTCCGATACATAAGCCTCATTTGGAAGTAAATCTCACCATTTTTGCCGCCGGTAGCTTGGAAGGTGGAAGCTCCGAGTGAGAAAGTGGACAAGCGACGGCTGAGGAAGATGCGTCTAGGGTTACGCTGAAGAGAATATATATACCATCATTTTTGAGCTTTGTATTTTGGGCCCTAAGCCCCTAAGTTCATAAGTGAATATCCAAAAGGCCTTAATTAAATATTTAAAAAATGCTTTTTGGGTGAAAATATATGTAGCCCAAAAAAAAACCACCCTAAAATTGTGGTAAGTTTTAATTGTTCAACCGAATTCTAAGATCTTCTTATGCCCTATTTTGTACTCCGACAGCAAATTAGAATTTTTTTTTTTTTAACAAAGAGATACATTAGTTACATTTATATATGAAAAATCAAAATCCAATTATATAACACAAGGTCTTTCAAAAGTAGAACAAGTGTTAGAAGTCCTCTTGATTATTCAATATCACTAAGGAAAAACAAATTAAGGTTCAGAACAAGTGCATAACAAAAATTCTTGGAATATTTTGAAAATTCTTCATTGTTGCTAAATTAACTATAGTTCAAAATCGTATTTGTTTAGTTGATAAGATTCAAAAGGTTTATCGATCTCAAAACTATTAAAAGTCAAATAGCATAAAAAGTTTTGGTTTCCTAAGAAGGAATATGTCTAATATTTTTTCCTAGAGAATTCGTTGAATTCTTGTTACAAGCAGAGGGGTATATTTTACACGACGAAAAATCTGTTATAGAGCCGTTTTGGAATAACTCGAACATCTTTGAATACTCAAAAATAAATTAGAAAAAAAATCTTCTAATCCTGGGCATATTGGATTGATGAACGTTATTTGTTGGCGAACTTTCCCTTTCGTTATTCCAGATCAAAATCTCAAATACATCTTTTAGTTGAAAAAAATTTGAATTGCATCCCTTTCCAATATATTTTTAATAAAAAATATCAAATTTATGATTTACCTTTAATAAAATATGATCATTCACCAAATCACGTTATATAATTGTAATTGTAAGTGATACTAAAAAAATACATGGTATTTCATATGGTTTAAACTTTTAACGTGCATCTAAAGTTTGAATATGCTATTTATGGTACAACTGGTTTTTTAATTAGTATAACTATATGTCTGGTTTTTTAATTAGTATAACTATTAGTACAACTTTGTACACCTATTTAAGAAATCTAAGTATATATAGTTGTAATTGGAAATATTATCAATGAAAATATAATAGTTCGGATGGTATTGACCCTTAAGAGATATTTTGGGGGGTTTTATTAAAAGAGAATGTATGTAGAGTAGAAGTGTATTGAGATTATTTTCCTAATCTTGAAGTGTATTTGAGAATTTGATCCCATCATCCCTCTATCTTCGTTGAATCCTCGTCTCTGTCTCCTTCGTTCAGAAATCGAAAGCTGAGAGCCGTAGATATATACATCAAGATAAGTTTCTTTTGCTACATTTCAGAAGAGACAAATTGGATTTACAAAGCTTCAAAATTTAGGTCGACTTCTGGGTAAAATTGGTGAAAGAGTAGAAGAAATTAGCCGTTTAGAGTTTCTTGTTTTGGATACATCGATATGAAACCACACGAAGATTGGGTACATGAATCATGGACAGTAGAGTGTGAATTTTGATTATGGTAAAGAAATGGTTGATTGTGATGAATGTGGTATTTGGGTTCATACATGGTGCTCTCGTTATGTTAAAAGAGATGATTTATTTGTTTGTCACAAATGTAAAATCAAAAACAATGTCAATGATGTTTCTAAGTTAGCGGTTACATCAAAAAGCTTGAGAATGGGTAATTCATCAAGTAATAGTCATATGTTGTTTCCATTGAAGCCTTGTTTAGAGATTCCAATTGAAGAAAGGTTCATGTAAATGGAGTTTCTGGTGGTGATTTGGCTTTGTTTGAATGTGTTTCGACGGTTTTTTCGCGTCAGCTTTGGAAGTGTTGTGGTTATGTGCCTAAGAAGTTTAGGTTTCAGTATAGTGAGTTTCCTTGTTGGGATGATGAGAAGGAAAATGTTGGGCATCAAGAAGATAGTTGTGCTGAAGTTTTGTTTTTGATGTCGAAAAGGAAACAATGTGGATGATAAGGGAACTAATGTAAACAAAGAGAAGAGCTTGGTTTGTGATTTGAGTAGAAATAAGGGGTGAAAAGAATCGCGGGGATGGGAGATTCCACAGTATATAAACACCTAGCACCAAAGCCATATAGATGATCGCCTGCATTTTTTTCTTTAAACATTGGTTATAGTTATAACACTATCTTTCCGGTATATTTATTATAAAATTAACATTATGAAGTGTTAATATATGATATACTAAAAGTTTTAAATAGTTTTTAGTACAATATAAAGTGTTAATATGTCACATAGTAGAAATTTAACATGTTTAAAAAAATATTTTTTAAAATTTCCGAAAGATGTAAAATTCCTACCTCAATAATTTCAAGGGTGGATTAACAACAATCAAATGAATTACACATTTTTTTAAAAAAGTTCCAAAATAAAATTCGTAGTATAAAACAAAACACAAAAAATGATTGGTTTGTTAATTGGAAGACATCACAGACCATAAAATGGGATCGTGAATCCAACCAACAAGACTTTTCTCTCTGACTCTTAATTTCTTCTCCTTCAATCTAGGGTTCCTCCTCATTCTTCTTCCCTTAATTCTCGCCATTTACGTTGCTTTAACTCAGGATTACAGTATCTGGACTTGGCGTTGTTTCCTCTCTCAAATCCTTTCATTTTTTTTGAGTTTTAAGCTTGAATTTGGTGGATCTCGAATCTTCTTTGTTGCCGTTTGATCGGTCATCTTTTTGAAGATGACGATCCCTCATTCCGATTTCATGATAGAAGATGGAGTCTGTGATTTGCCGTCAACTCCTGAGGAAGAGAAACGTATTGTATCGGAGCTGAGTAACGAAGCGGAGAATAATTTGAAGGAAGGAAACTTGTATTTTGTTATCTCTAAAAGGTTCTTGTTACTTTGGATTTTCTCTACGCAATGTTCTTCTCAATTTCTCAAGATTTTGATTAGGAATGATGTGGATTTCGCTTTTTAGTTTTGATTCTGCTTTAGCGTTTTGTGAGCTTATGATCCAACTAGTATCATGCATGATCATAGGTTTTGTGAATTTTGTAGCTTCCCTTATAAGTAGTTCGATACTAATGTTTATGCCAATTGCTTCACATATTGATTGATTCTTGTTGTCATGCTTCCCTGCTGAATCTGTAACGATTTGCTCTGTCTAGATTTCAAATGGTAAAAAGAATCTGGATCTACGATCTGATTTTTTTTGATGAATTCTATAGATTAAATCTGGATCTGATTTTATGTGCAACTTAATTCTGAGTCAAAGTTAATGTTTGTGTTAGTGCAGGTGGTACACAAGCTGGCACAAATATGTTGAGCAATCAACAAATAAATTTCTAAGTGAAGAGTCCTTGGAAGCTCCGAGGCCTGGACCAATTGATAACAATGATATTATCGAAAGTGAAAACGACACTAATGATCCACAACTTCGTAGATTGCTCGTGGAAGAGGAAGACTACGTTCTAGTTCCTCAAGAAGTTTGGAAAAGACTTATTGAGTGGTGAGTGTTTCACCTCTATTATTCCATCATTTGATTGAATTGTGTTTAGTTTTATGCTCCTTATTTCTACTTGGGACTAGGTCTAGATTTGCTGCATGACTTTTTCATTTATTTACTTTGCCTATATACCTGTGCTTCTCGTGATACTGCTAATGAAATATGCGTTCAAGGGCATAACCTGGTCATATATCTCTTTCAGGTATAACGGAGGTCCTCCTATAGCAAGGAAGTTGATCTGTCAAGGGTTTTACAGTAGGAGTTATAGTGTAGAGGTTTACCCACTCTGCCTTATGTTGACAGACGGACGAGATGAAAGTAGAACAACAATAAGGTTGGGAAAACAGGTATAGGTGCTGCATCATACTACTCAGTGTTGTAGTTTTGCTTTGACCTATTTTGTGGTGCTTATTCATAGCAAAGAATAGCAAAGACTATTTTGTGTTTTCACTATTAGCCCCACTTTTGGTCCCTTTCTTACATGGGTTGTTTGTGTTTCAGGCTTCTATAAGGGAACTTTATGAGAAGGTTTGTGCTATGACAGGTGTAGCGCAAGAAAAGGTGTGTGTTCCAGAGTGTTTTTTTCTGTCTTTTTTTGTTTTGCTGATAAATATGCATCGTTTCTGATGGAGATGTGTTCTTTGCTTCACATTGATATGTATAAGCAGGCTCGCATCTTGGATTACTTCGGTAAGAGGAAAAGCGGACTCTTGGATCCTTCTTCTAACAAGAGCCTGGAAGAGTCAAGCATTCAGATGGACCAAGATGTAAGTATCTAGAGAACTATCTGTGATACTTATATAGTTATATTGACAAATCTGGACGAATCACGTTTGTCATTGATTTTGGGTCATTGTCCTGAATCTTTGCTGAAGAATGTATTGTTGAGAGGAGCTTGTTGGATAATGCATGTCTCTTGAGTTCTTTTATTGTGACTCAAAACCGAATCCCATTTAACTCACATAAAATTTAGTGGTAGATTTTCTGTTCGACATTGACTGGTGCATCCCATGCAGATTCTTCTTGAAGTTGATGGGTTGTCTTCTTCTCAATCTGCTATGAGGTCGGCAGGAAATGAGCTAGCTCTGGTACCCCTGGAACCTTCAAGGTCGCGTGTTACAATTGCTGGGGGCCCTACCCTATCCAATGCTCATTCCACCACGTCCAAGTTTAGTCTCTTTTCGAGAATCACTTCTGAAGACGACGGCTGCGATTCTTTGAGTATTCTTGGAAAAGGAGAGAAGGGAGGATTAGCAGGATTGAGTAATTTGGGAAATACCTGCTTTATGAATAGCGCTCTTCAGTGTTTGGCCCACACACCTCAGATTGTTGAATATTTCTTGCAAGATTACAGTGACGACATAAATAGAGATAATCCTTTGGGAATGTGTGTAAGTGCTTGATATTGAGTGCCGTTTCTATTTCCTCATGTGAAGATATTCACATGCATTCTGAATATAATTTTTAACACTGAATTATCCAGGGTGAGCTTGCTATCGCATTTGGTGATCTGTTGAAGAAATTATGGTCATCAGGAAGGAACGCAGTTGCACCACGCTCTTTTAAGACAAAATTGGCTAGATTTGCTCCACAGTTTAGCGGTTACAGTCAGCATGATTCTCAAGTTAGTCATTTTCTCTAACGAGTAAAATGGTGCATAATTGAGCAAATTCTTTGTTGTTGACAAGAAAAACAATAATTCATTTTTTGCCCCTTCTTATATGATGTATTAAATTGTTGTTTCAGGAACTGCTTGCTTTCTTATTGGATGGGCTACACGAAGATTTGAATAAGGTAAAACGAAAACCTTACATTGAACTTAAAGATTCTGACAGTCGTCCGGATTATGAAGTTGCTGAAGAGCTTTGGAATTATCATAAGGCCCGAAATGATTCTGTAATAGTAAACGTCTGCCAAGTAAGTATCTCTACCATTTTTTAGTCGCTTCTTCCATTGAATGTTCATCTGGTTTAAGTTTTTTCATACAAGTACTGGAAGAATCTGTATTTTATTTTCCTGACCATTTCTTATGATGTATTCAATTTCGTTCAGGGTCAATACAAGTCAACTCTGGTTTGTCCAGTTTGTGGAAAAATCTCAATCACTTTTGATCCCTTCATGTACTTGTCTTTACCTTTGCCATCAACACTTACGCGAGCAATGACAGTTATGGTGTTTTACTGCAATGGAAGTCATCTTCCGATGCCATACACTGTAACAGTGCCTAAACATGGATCTTGTAGAGATCTCATTACTGCATTAGGTATTGCTTGCCGCTTAGCCAATGATGAAAGCCTTTTACTTGCAGAGGTATGGCTTTTGGCGTGTTTCTTTCGTGTAATAATATTTTTCCTTCATCTTTTTTCCCTTACTTGTACTAATGTGTGGATTTGTCTTCCCAGGTATATGATCATAAGATCTTTAGGTATTTTGAGAATCCCTTGGAGTCACTGAGTGTGATAAAAGATGATGAGCATATTGTGGCATATCGGTTAAATCAGATGCAGAAAGGATCAGGAAAAGCAAAAATCGAAATCCTTCATGGCGGGAAGGACAGGTGAGCACACTTGGTTTGATTTGTTACTCAAGAACTCTTATTGTTTTTTCCTCTTGGGTTCAGCTTTATGGATCATTACTCTTGGATTCCACAGGGCTGTTCTGGAGAGTGTTAAAGGCAGAGATGTGAAGCTTTTTGGAACTCCTTTTGTCAGATATGTCAACACAGAACCACTAAGTGGAACTGACATTGATGCAGTTATCTCTGGATTTCTGTCACCTCTGCACAGGGTCCATGCTTCATCTAAGATTCATAACGGAAGTAACAATGCGCACCTTCCTGATGCTGTGGCCTACGAAACATCCGGAAGTTTATCATCCCCAAATACGGAGACAGATGATGCATCTGATAGAGAGTTATCTTTCAGGATCTTCTTGACAGATGAACGTGGTTTGAACTTCAAACCACTTCAGTCTGAGTCTTCTGTGAACACTAGTACTGTTACACAGGTTTTAGTCGAGTGGAATGAGAGTGAGCATGAAAAATATGATTCCAGCTACTTGAGTGACCTTCCGGAGGTTCATAAAACAAGTTTCTCTGCAAAGAAGACAAGGCAAGAAGCGATATCTCTGTTTTCGTGTTTGGAGGCCTTTTTAGCAGAAGAGCCTCTGGGACCAGATGACATGTGGTATAGCTCGTAGCTTGAACTTATGATTGCATAAGCTGATCTATTCATTGGAAGATATAAGCATTGACCATCTTTGTCACCATTCTGAACCAGGTTTTGTCCCAGCTGCAAAGAACACAGACAAGCAAACAAAAAGCTAGACCTGTGGAAATTGCCAGATATTCTTGTGTTCCATTTAAAACGGTTCACGTATAGTAGATATCTCAAGAACAAGATTGATACGTTTGTGAATTTCCCAATTCACGATCTAGACTTGAGCAAGTATGTGAAAAACAAGAATGGCCAGTCATATGTATATGAACTGTATGCCGTTAGCAATCATTACGGCGGACTTGGTGGTGGTCACTACACTGCTTACGCTAAGGTTGGCGACTTGATTGATTTCGCTATCTATTTGGTTTGTTTTTACTTGTGCATATGCATAAATGTATCATATTTTTTTTTTATCATCATATTACACACTAGATTGTCCCGTTTCGCTAGCTACTAGTGCTTCTGATGAGTTATTTTTATCTGATCATATGTTTCTGCAGTTGATTGATGACAACAAATGGTATCATTTCGACGACAGTCACGTTTCATCTGTAAATGAATCTGAAATCAAAAACTCAGCTGCATATGTTCTGTTCTACCGAAGAACAGAGACACAAACGGTTGAGACGTCTAGGACTGATATGGATTAGTCAGAGCCTTAACTCTCACGATGTGGGCAAAGCACGAAGTTGCTGCGTTGTTCTCAAATATGGATTGATCTCACTCGCTCTCATATCAGGTGATGGCACCTCTATTTTTTCTTGATTCAAAGCTGGTAGTTCGGTTGGAGGGTTCTGCTTCAGGTTTTATGATGTTATTATGGCAGATCTTTGTTGAAAAGTTGGACTTAGGTTCGGAATCGGATGATTGCTTGATTAGGGAAATTTCTAGGTGAGAGGGTAATTTTTTGGGATGCTTTACAATTGTAGAGATAGAAGTTATTTGAAGTAGCCATTTGTTGTGATGTTCAACACTAAGTAGTTGTTTGTTATTTGGAAGATATATATTAAAAAGAAGGTTTTTAATAGTTTCCTTTCTCGTGGAAATAGTTTTTGTAGCTTGTGAAGCTCATATTGATGCGGCTATGTTAAATGTTATTTGAAATTATCACCAGGAAAATGACTAATATAGTTATTTGATACGCATCAATCTAACGAGGGAAAACAAATTTTCACCAATACGCATCACAAAAATAATCATTTAGTGATATAGAAGATGATTGTAACAATAAATTAATAAATATTCATTGTCAATACACCCATACTTCTTACTACTCTTTGATATGTTTAGGATTTTTCACGCATTAAAAAAATATAATTATTTTATTAGCTTGTTTTTTAGTTGATTCTCTTTTTTCTTTATGCTTTCATACCATATATGTGATCGTTTCACTTTCCCCTTCGTCACTTTTTTCCATTTTCACACTTTCATCTTCGTCACCTTTTTCTACTTTCCCACAATATACTTATTAATTAATTTTAAAATAGAAAATATGTTAAATAAAGTATACAAAATCAATCTCTTAGGAACAAGAAATCAAAACTCAAAACATCAATCTATTAAGAGCAAAGAGAATAGTGTATAATTAGTTATATAGAGATGTGGACTGATGATGTTAAATAGCGAAAAGATACCCAAATCTGAAGAATCTGTTAAAAGTTATCCAAATCTGAAACCCGAAAAACATTTTGGATGCAACTTCTTCAAGGTAAGGGAAGGTTTGGAGATCTAAATATAGTCTGATTTCGACGAAATTTGGTGGAGTGCTTTGTGGTTCCACTGTCTTAATATTCGATGGTGGGATTGAGATTTCAATGGAGTTTTCACGACTCAAGTATCTAGGTCTCGGTTGAAGGAACCAAGTTAAAGCTCAAAAGGATGAGGAAATATGCGGTTGAAATGAAATAAAGTGATTAAAATAAGGGTGTGATATGTAGATATGTAGTGACATTTTTCTTTTCGTTTTCTCAAAAATTGCTGAGTCTAAGCTTTGAATTGTCTATGTGTGTTGAATGTTACTGTTCTTTATGATTGATTGTAAATGTTTGAAAACAATTAGGTTACCTAGTTTTTGAAAGTGGTAATGATATGTTAGAATACATAATGGCATGTTGCAATGATGGTTGATAATGAGATTATGTGTCTATTTTGACACTCACAAATATTCACTTACATTAATATATAAAACAACCACAAATTCGATTATAAAATCATATAATATACCCAGTTGTTATGATATCGATTTAAAACTAAGTTCTACTCTTATTTTAAAATTAAAATTTTATTAAAATAAAATATCACAATTTTATCTTAAATTTCATTTGCATTACAGGTACGAACCTAGCTTTTGTTAATTTTGGCCAGCTATAAATTGATATTAGAGATATTTTTTGCCAAAGCATTGAATGGTCAGTTTTAAATTGATATCAGTATGTTTTTTCCCCAAGCATTGAATGATTGTTGACAAAAAAAAAATGATTATTAAATTGATACGAGAGATAACTTTTTTTCCCCCAATTTATTGTACGATCAGCTTTAAAAAATTTTGGGGTCATAAACATTAAACTTACTAGGTCTACCGATATATTTGATTTATACACTAATTATACCATAGTGTGAAAACATATATACCCCAACATCTCAAACATTTGAATCTAATATATGAACTTTTAAAATTCTAAAAAGTATACATCGACTGTCACACGGTGTTAAGACACCATTAACTTACGATGACGTGGATGTCATGTATGCATTTACGTCAAGTTTCTAATAGCGTTTTACGTGGATGCATGTTGTGGTAATAAGAAACTGTTCTTTTAATTTTTTTTTATTTCTTTCAGTTTTATTTTTTCCGTAGATTTACACCTATATTCATATGTATGTAAGAAGAATATTTCTCTTCGATAAATTTTTCAAAACTATCACTCTTTCTCCGCCTTTTCTTTTGCCGTTAAACCTTATCATAAAAAACATTCTTTCTTGTAATTGCATCCTCATCAAAAAATAGTTCGTTTAGAAAAACTATTAAATCATTCATTAGTCATCATAACTTTGATTAGGCGAATTTCATTGTCCATTAAATCCAAAAAGATCTTAAAATACAAAATATACCTAGAAAATTATAAATTGGATAAAAAATAGACCACTATTAGATCCAAAAATTTTGTAGATCAATCAATAGAAATATACAATTTTATTGAAAAAGTCACTTGATGGTGGATGGACAAAGCTCCTCATCAAAAGAAAAAAATCAACAAAAATCCGAAATAGCAATCGAGCAAGGGAAAAACAAAAACCAGTTATTAATTTAAAATTATGATATTTTATTTTAATAAAATTTTAATTTTAAAATAAGAGTATAACTTAGTTTTAAATCGATATCATAACAACGGGGTATATTATATGATTTTATAATCGAATTTGTGGTTGTTTTATATATTAATGTAATTGAATATTTGTGAATGTCAAAATGGACACATAATCTCATTATCAACTATCATTACAACATGCCATTACGTATTCTAACATATCATTACCACTTTCAAAAACTAGGTAACCTAATTGTTTTCAAACATTTACAATCAATCATAAAGAACAGTAACATTCATCACACATAGACAATTCAAAGCTTAGACTCAGCAATTCTTGAGAAAACGAAAAAAAAATGTCACTGCATGTCTACATATCACACCCTCATTTTAATCATTTTATTTCATTTCAACCGTATATTTTCTCATGCTTTTGAGCTCTAACTTAGATTCTTCAACCGAAACCTAGATACTTGAGTCGTGAAAGTTCCACTGAAATCTCAATCCCACCGTCGAATATTAAGACAATGGAACCACAAAGCACTCCACCAAATTTCGTCGAGATCAGACTATATATAGATCTCCAAACGTTCCCATACCTTGAAGAAGTTGCATCCGAAATGTTTTTCGGGTTTCAGATTTGGATAATTTTGATAGATTCTTCAGTTTCATGCACAAGAAAAAGCTTCACCACGGCTAGGGCTTAACTCAGATTACAGCGGTGACAGTTCCTATGGTTTCTCCGACACGAGCTCTATCTAGATCAGCCAGGATTTACTCTGTCCCTACCAGGTCTGGTGGGAACCGTTTCCTCTTTATTTCAACTTGAAAATGTCTTTCTTTTCACTTCTTCCTTACTTCAGCTTTAGTATTTCTCAACTGATCAAAAGTGGTCATATTAGAACACTAGGATACGTTCTTGTCTAAATTACTTCAAACATCTTCAAACATTAGAACAGATCAGATTTAAAACAATAGACTAGTTTTAGATTGAAAAAAGTGTGATATCAATTACTTATTTCCCAAGGAATCTATCTCTATACGTAATTGACGAGAAAAAAGGTAATGGTACGGTACATGAGGTCATGGTCATATTAGACTCAGACGGATCTAACCCGTTATCCATCCACCGCCAAAAATAAAAAGTATTCACTGCTCTGTAAAACCAGCCTTAAGAACCACGTGGTTCAACCCTTCGCTTAAACCACATTTTAATCGAATCGAACCAAACTCAAACCAATCTAAACCAAACCAAATTCTACAACTAAATCATTCGATTATGTTTCTTCTAAACCTAAACAGTTCGATTAACCAAACCGAACTGATTAACCATTGTATTTTATTTAGTAATAATATTGCATAATATATTAATAATATTATAAATGTACACAAATAATCCTTAAGGCTAAGGTAATTCGACTTGGTCACGTTTGACTTTTTTCAACCTATCCACGTTCTACACTAAAACAAAAACAAAATCTCAAACCGAACATAAACAGATCTGAAGACAAACCAAACCAAACTACCTTTGATAGAGTTCGATTAAAATTTTATAAAACCCGAAATACCCACCCTGCTTAACACTGTAATCTCAATTACATAATTAAACAAAAGAAATAAATTTAATTCCCTCACTTTTCTGTAATATTTTGTCAAATACACATTTGCACATATATAAAAAAAGTCTAGAATTCATAACTAAAAACAAGTTATTATATATACAACCATGTTATATGAGACATATAATTTATGTACCTTAGCCGTAAACCGCTGATGTCGAGGAGAATGAGACTCCTAGATGCAGAGAAAGATACTGTACAACTAATAACCATCCCAAGGTAGCTTACACGCTTTGAACTCTCATACTCCAGTACAGCAGTTCCGGCTTTGCCCTTACAAGGTACGGTTCCAGTTTGATTTTCGGAAGAACAATTGTCACTCTGCCATACACCACCAGGAGGACTAACCATAACTTGAAAGCTCATAGCAGCTATAACCGTTGCTTCAACCATAAGATTTCCTCTGGTTTTTTCTAACCAATCACCTTGGCGGTTTAGATACTTTACAAACCACTCTGATGATTCTTCGTGTTGATGATTTTCTCTACCATCGATCTCCATGATTTGGAGCGGAGGATGTTCCACAAAATAATTATATTTCTTAGTTTTATATATGTAACTTCTGTGTTCGTCAAGATTATAAAGAACAAAGGAGGAAACTTGTTCTTAAGGAAGGGAGATGAAATTTCTGGTTTGATAAAAAAATATGTGAAACTATTTGTTTGTTTGATTTTACCCCAAAAAAAGCTATTTGTTTGTTGATCACGGGTATAATTTTTTTTTAGAATTATCTGATCAAGTCAAGAGTTAACGATAGTGACATTAGCTAGGGAAGAAGCGTCGTCGTTTGTTTTGTTCATAAATCAATGTAGAACATTCGTTAATTTTTGGAACAATGTACTAATCAATCAATTATATTTTTCTGTCTGAAAACATATTTTTCGACTGTAAAAATAATAATAAACCTACTACCAACTATATGATCTAGTGCTTGAGTACTTTTGCCAATCGCCATGTAACATTGCCCATGTTAGTCAAAGTTTTTTGGTTTAAAGGTTAAATTTGTTAGCCAAAAAATAGAATCGTAGAGAACAAATCCCATCCATCCTCTGCGGACATTCATGTTTAACTAATATAAACGTTGTAAGTGGCAACGAAAAAAGCAATGTTCATAATCCTGATTTAATTAGTTTAAAATGAAAACCCTACCTGCATATGTTACTCAAATAATATATTGAATTGAATGTCCGATACGTCAGCTTAAATAACTTTTGACTTGAAAGATAAAAAATAAGCGCACAATAGACGACACAAAAGTAGGTTTGGGCAAAATATATGGATCCGAAGAAGAACCGAACCAACTTGAATTAGGAGGTATCAAATCCAAACCAAGCGTACATAAATACTCAAATTGTTCTTAGATCCTATTTACTTTAAGAGGTTTTAGACCTAGGTTCGTACATCCCCTCAGGCTAAAGATCAGAGCATGTAATATTACTCGAACATGTGATTTCTAGGCTTTGCGTTTGGTACTTTTTCAGTATATATATGCTTATTGTTTCTTAATTAGTAACCGCTCTTTCTCTCCCACAGACAACTTTTCATTACATCCGTAACTGTTTATCTTCATCTGAAAACGTCCATGGCCGGTAACCGCATCATGCCGGCACTATGCCTCTATCTAATATATATATATATATATATATATATTATGTTTGTTTTTATTTAGATTTTGATGATTGGCTCTTCATGGAATCTCGATGTATTTGAACGTATCGAATATCCGTTGCGGCAATTTTTCTTCAAAACCAGAGATTTTCATTTAGAATTCGATCTTGTGTGGTGTCGATTTCTATGGGAAACCGTGTTGTCTCCAAATAGTAGTTTTTTGGCGAGTTTGCCGAAATCATGTCACAATACGTTTGTTGTGTGTAACCATGATGTCGATTACAACCCGAAATATTATTGGGAATGTATTGTTCTTAAGCGATTGGGATGTTGATGGTCAAACCGATGCTATCATTCTTAAAAACCTCATGATGTAACACCATTTTCTTTTTAAAAAACCTTTGGAGAAATAATAAAATATGGTGTGCATCAGAAGATAGTGACAACAACCCAAAGCAGAGATAACAATAAAAATGGAAACTTCAAAATTGAGGATGAAGCATCATGTAAGAGATATCATTGCAGGGTATCATCGATTTTGAAGTGAATTTTTATCTAAATAAAAGGAGGGTCTTGGTAATGTCATTGAAAGAAACCTTCGACAAGCGCAAGGATATATGGAGTCGAAGCGGGAGAAATATAAAATCTACATTATTATCAAGAGACACAAATACGGACTAACTGTTATCGTGTTGACATTCCAAAACATGTAACTGATGTAATGACCTTCCCTTGTGCGATTTGGAAAGCAAAAAGCAATGTCAATATGAAATACATATCGTACCAAAGCGAGACGAATATAGAAGAAGAAAAATAACAACATACAATGTATGCTACCGTGTAAGGTTTATTTGAAAAAGAAATATCGTTCAACTTCGTTTCTTCTAATATTTTATCTTCAGTGTATGGCGCATGTTGACTTAAGGTTAAAGTTAACTTGAGTTGAAAGTTGTTCTAATCCTATCAAGATATGATTTCTAAAGGGATTAAGATTATGAAGAATAATATTAGGAGTTATCTAATATTATTAGGATTAGAAAGAATAATATTAGGAGTTATCTAATATTATTAGGTGTTTTATTAGGAGCTAAATCTAATAAAATTAGGATTTGATCTTTCACTATATAAGGAGATATCAAGTTGTGATATAACTTATGAGTTGTGAAAGAGAGTTTGAGAGCTTAAGTTTTGAGAGCTTAAGTTTTGAGAGAGTTTTTTAAGCTAATAAACAAGAGTTGATTTCTTTTAATCTTTCTTTCTTAATTCTTCCATTGTCAAATGAGAAACTAGAATTGGTATCAGAGTCTTACAATTCTAAACCGTTGTTAGTCTTTTTGGAAGAATCATTCGTGTTCTTCTTCTTAAAAAAATAGAGCAACGCTTTTGTTATAAAAACGGAACTTTGTGAGATCTAAGGAGAGTTTCTAGAGAGACTTTTTTTTCTTCATGAGAGTGTGTAAGAAACAAACTAAGAGAATGGGAGATATAGTAGCAGCGAAACCTAAGGAGAGTGGAACTTCATCAATTCAATGTCCAATGCTAACATCAACTAATTACATGGTATGGGCCATGAGGATGAAGATTGCACTCAAGGTACACAAGGTTTGGGAAACAATAGATCTGGGATCAACAAATGTTGAAAAAAACGACATGGCTATAGGTTTTTATTGTTTCAATCCATACCCGAGACACTTATACGACAAGTTGGTGATCTAGATTCGCCAAAAGGTATATGGGAAGCGATAAAAAAAAAGAAACCTTGGAGCAGATCGTGTCAAAGAAGCGAGGTTTCAGACCCTCATGTCCGAATTCGGAAGTGAAGATGAAGGAAAGGACTCAACTGGATATTGTAGCTCGTCAGAGAATAAGAACGAAGCTAGAGAGAAAACTAACCTTAGAGTCTCAAGAGATGAACAAGTGCTTTTATCAAGTGAGAGTAATTCAAATTCTAGTAGGATTTAGAATCAATGAATAAAAGTTTCATGAAATAGAGAATAAGGTGGTTGAGCTTAGCAGAGAAAACCATGAACTATTAAAGAAGGGGAAGCTGATGAGTGAAGAACTTGGCAAGAAAAAAGAAAAAAAACAAGTTGTTGGACCAAGAACTCCCTGATACTTGGAAGAAGATTTATATGCTCAACAGTGGTACAAGAGATCTGAACAAGATTTTGTCAATGGGAAGGACCAAGAAGACGAATCATGGTCTACGGTACCAAGGAGAAATATCCTTAGGTATGACCAAGTTCGTGAAAGGGAACATCTCCGCTCATGTTCCAACACAAGAACTCCAATCTGAAAATTCAAACTATGGTCTTGGACATCAAGGAGATACGTCCATAAGTGATGAGAAATCTATTCAGTTTGTTAGAGGGAACAACCCAGAACTTGTTCCAACAAAGTTTCAGAAAAGTGAGACTAAGAGGATAACCCCACGTAGGTGTTATTATTGTGGGAAACTTGGACATATCAAGAGGTTTTGCTATAGGTTTCAAGCTAGGATGAGGACGTTGATGAATGAGCAAAGGTATTATCAATGTCATGATGACTCTTCATATGGTTATGTAGAAAGGATGATCTATATCAAATGAAGAAGCACGATTACACACCAAGGAGCTCAGTTGATTGGCAACCAAAATTTTGGAATTGCAATAAGGAGTATTAATTCCAGGTGGAGCATATGTTGGAAGAGATTCAAGAGAAGAAAAGTCGTTTCTTTGGTGTGTGTTCTTGAATCTAAAGGTATAAGTCGAGAGTGAATAATTCAGAGGAATAGGAATTACCTGAGATAAGATGAAGTCGAAGAAATGGTTTTTGACTCTAGGTGGAGCTGTCCTGAGGAATGAAGAAATCAAGTAAGATTTACATAGTGTTTTTAAGGTTAGAAGAAACAAGACGTGGAAAACATGATTCAGGTTATGATGGTTACTTGTAATCATCAACGCATCAGAAGAGCCATGGTGGTTCACTGGAAATGCAGCAAGGTGAAAGTCTATACATGAAGAGTTGATTAATGTTAAGAAGTTTACCTGAAGTCTTCAAAGTAGCATGAACTCAGGTTGTGGTTCATCGGAGAAGCTGCAAGAATAAAAGTTGAAATTTTCAGACATGAAGTTTCAAAATCTCAGATGAAGGAAAATTTTAATTCATCACAACTAAGAGATGAAGTGAGAATCAAGGGTACCTGAGATTACAGAGAAATTGTAGGAAGATGCAAAAACTCACATCAAAGATTGCATTGTTGAAGCTTGCATCGAGAAAGAGATGCAACTCACGTTTTTGGTAAAAGCTTTGAACCGCGGTGGAAGAGGCGGTCGAGCTCACCGGAAATATCGCCAGCAAATGCAAGGTTCTTGCATCTGGTGTTGTTGTTTATCCATTGAAGAAGAAGAGCATCGTTTCTTCTTCATTGTCAAAAGAAAAAAAGACAAAGGAATTTTTTGGGCTGGATTCACTAAGGCCCAAGGTGGAGAATTGTCAAGTTATGGGCCTCAGTCAATCTCCTGAAATGTAGTTGGGCCAAGTTATTGACAAAGAGAAAATGAAAACCAAACCTAGTCTAAGTTCGAGGTGTTACACCTCGTTGAGAGACAAAAGACAGAGCCGTGTCTTTAGGTTCCAGAGGCCGAGTTTATGGCAGCAATACTTGAAGCTTGTCAAGCCAACGACAAGCGAGAAGGTTGTCATGAGAATCGACAACGAGTCTATAATCGCTGGAATAAAGAACCCGGTTTTCCATGGTTAGAGTAAACACATTCACACAAGGTATCACTTCATAAGGGAATGCGTTGCGAACGGACAAATAGAATTTGAGCATGTTCCTGGGAATGAGCAAAAGGCGGATATCTTGACTAAGGCATTAGGAAAGATCAAGTTCAAAGAAATGTGAGTTTTCATTGGTGGTACAAATTTGGAAAAGGTTAACTTCAAACTTAAGGGGGAGAATGTTGACTTAAAGTTAAAGTTAACTTGAGTTGCAAGTTGTTCTAATCCTATCAAGATATGGTTTTTAAAGGGATTAGGATTAGGAAGAACAATATTAGGAGTTATCTAATATTATTAGGTGTTTTATTAGGAGTTAAATCTAATAAAATTAGGATTGCTTAAGTTTTGAGAGAGTTTTTTTTAAGCTAATGAACAAGAATTGATTTCTTTTAATCTTTCTTTCTTAATTCTTCTATTGTCAAATTAGAAACTAGAGCGCATATAATTGGTTATGCAATAATTGTATTTGCTGCCCAAGCCTTCACCTAAACCACATGACTCAACTTCTGGTTTGGATCGGGCGGGTCAGTATAAACCCAAATCCCGAGCCCTCCCACTTGAACCGAACCAACATTCCATTACCTTCAAGTTTAAAGGGGAGAATGTTGACTTAAGGTTAAATTTAACTTGAGTTGAGAGTTATCTAATATTATTAGGTGTTTTATTAGGAGGTAAATCTAATTCTTGCTTAAATTTTAGAGATTTTTAAAGCTAATAATTGTATTTGCTGCCGAAACCTTCGCCTAAACCACATGACTCAACTTCTGGCTTGGATCGGGCGGATCAGTATAAACCCAAATCCCGAGTCCTCTCACTTGAACCGAACCAACATTCCATTACCCTTAAAGCCTGACTCATCTACTGCTTTCTCCTCTATATATTTCGCCTAAACCACATGACTCAACTTCTGGCTTGGATTGGGCGGGTCAGTATAAACCCAAATCTCGAGCCCTCCCACTTAAACCGAACCAACGTTCCATTACCCTTAAAGCCTGACTCATCTATTGTTTCCTCCTCTATATATTTAACTCTATAGTTTTTGCTTCTTTCAAGGTGGGACATGTATAAGCTTTCATAACCCAAATTAATTGCACTTCTAATTATATACTTTAATTAAAATGGAAGATGGTTATATTTGGAAATCAATAGAATGAAAGATAAAAAGAGGGGGTTTTATACTATATATCAGTTTTTTCATCAATTATGAAAATAACATTTTTACTATATATCAGTGACCAACCACCTCCTAAACTTCCAACTACAGTTGACCAAATCATCAAAAAAATATTTTAAAAAACTTTAATAAAATCTCAAGTTCTGAAGCATCTTTGTGTGTCTCTTCTCTTTTCTTTTCTTTTCCATGTATTTTTCAGTTGATCTCTAATAAGACATAAATATTGAAAACGGAGAAAAATGAAAGTGAAAGACTGAATATTAGCGTTTTAACATTTATAAACACTAGAAATTTACCCACGTGTTGCATGGAACTCATATTATATTTCGTGATAATTTCTGTGTTTACTTTTTATTTGTTTTTTTGTCTGTTAAATCTTCAAATAAATAAAATAAAATTTTTGAATTTTAATTTGTATATATACTTAAAAATTTAGTAAAGAAAAAATAGTAAAACTAAAAAAAAAATGTTTATCACGTTATTTTTTTCCAAGTATCATTTTTTCTATCATTACTTGTTTTTTCTATACTGGCAATTTTTATGCATTGTTTGCTAATCTTTAACTTTGATTAAATGTGAGTGATACACAAATGGTATAGTTTTTACTGCAGTCGTAAGATGAAATAGTCCAAAGTATACTTTTTCATAAACTTAGCATACTTGAAAGTTGTTGCTTTCTACTCATCTTTAAGCCTAATCATCTGATTCAAATAAATTTTTACTCTTTTATTTTCTTGAATCATAGAATCATACTCACTTGGATCAGAGTATTGAAGCCCAACTTCAGAATGTAAACCCAAGATTTTATTTTCCATGAAACAGAGGTTAAAATTATTCGATTCAAAAAATATCTTCAAACGTATATTTTTCTTGGATCATAGTGCACAGTTAGACAGGACCACATTTTTATTCATATACACTACAAAGATTATGTATCACACTATATTTGCTCTTTATTTTTTTCACACTCAATTTGTTACATCGTTTCAACGCTATGCTTATTTATATCTTATTTTATTATCGTCGTATTACTTCGTCTTATTGTTAAATACATCATTTAAATAATTATTAATTTTATCAAATTAACATTATTATTTTATTTCGTTCTTATTAAACTAATTGTATCATGTTAAGTCTTTAACTGTTACCCATTTTACTTAATTTTGTGTTTATAAATATTGTTAGATTTATTCAATAAAAATAATTAAACATAGATTTAATGAATAATTTAAATTATTTTTAATTAAAAAAGTAGTTTGTGTTTATATGGATACTATAAATGGAGAAAGACTTCCCTAATTATATATACGATGATTGTATTAGGTGGTGGCTAGTGCAAAATAATAATCAACTTTCCCCTTGAAAATCAAAATTTATATTACCTTTAAAAAGTTTTGTTGAACCAAAAATTTTTTAAGCTAAAATAAATATGTATATATATTATATATATTGGACATCACAATTTGAAACGTTTTTACGAGAGATGTTGCAGCTGCCGTGAAAAGGAAAAAAAAACTGACAAATCAAGTAGCACGAGAGATTAACAAAAATACATGTGCTACGCACGGAACTGTTAAATGGTACATCTATTTGTTTAGTTTGTACTTTATACTTTATACTTTGAAAAAAATTTATGATCTAAATATTTTCTCACCAATTCTAAACTTAAAAAAAATAATTTGGACAAAAACAGATGATACGAAATTAATTTGCTTTTTAAAAGTAGGATTCGTTTTAACAAAAAAAAATAGAATTCTAAACAAAAGACATTCCACGACCACGAACCGCGAACTATTTGTTTGTCCGAGCTCAAATTTTCAAATATAAACAACATTCATTAAATATGTCAAACATGTAACGCAACAACAAAAAGTGATAAAGAATAGAAGTGGATGATAATTGGACTTGATGATCAAATACCTTTAGGTGAAGTAGCTATGGTCATTTGGATTTTTTCGGATTTGGGTAATTCAGATACGAAAGTTTAGTATTCGTTTAGATTTTAAGACTATTCGGTTCAATTTCAGTAAGGATATATGTGTTAGATTCGGATTGATTTTGATTCGATTTTCGGGGAAAAAAACTAAAAATTTGTTCAGTTTTAATAAAAATTATGGTTAAAATTTGAAAATGTATAATACTGACAAATATAAAAAATAATTTTTGGATATTTAGATTATTTCATATATTTTTGTTACTTTGTATTTTTGGGTACAAAATTATAACTAAATATACATAATATTTTATAATATATAATTTTATTTTGGTTTTTTTTGGATATACTGTTCAGTTTTCTGTTTGTTTCGGATTTCGGTTCGGGTAATTTGGGCAGACACATTTAGAATCTTTTCGGATTTTGCGATTATTTGGTTTGGTTTCAGAGCCAAATTTTTTGGTTTAATTCCGGTTCGGTTTTAATATTTTATCCCCAGGCACCAGGTGAACGTATGAATCATCCCAATGATTTATAGACTTGAAAGATATGTGCCCCAATCGTTGCATTTCTCTCTCTAGACCTAAAACCATAGCCGCCTCTATTCTTATTTCGTCGATGTTTCTTTGGTGGCCGACGTTCTAGCCGGCACCATAAGTAAGAGGACAGCTTTTTCTTTCCCTTTTGCTAAAGCTTCATCTCTAAGTAAGTTGGTTTTAGAATTGAGTTTGAGGGATCCTCAAACAAGCTTGACTTACGGTTTATTATTGATGATGACGATGATAGTATTGATCTAAACGCGGTAAAAATGATGGTGATGACGATCTCTATATTCTATTTCCACTTCGAATTATGCAGATTTATAAAAAAATAATAATTAAATGATAGAAAGGCCAAAAAATAAGTTTAAGAGATAGAGGGGGTGATTGGTTGGAGCTTTTAAGACTGTCACTTTAGTTTAAAGTTTTAACAGTCAATATTTTTCCAATCAGACTTTATGTTCCTATTTTTTCTCTAAAGATTTAATTGTCGACTTTTTTTTCTTCGTTAAACTTTCAGTATTTTAAAAGTCACAATAGTGAGACTTTACGATGGCTGTAGGTTTTGTTGGTTCAATTATTTTATTTTATTTTTATCTATTTCTCTCCATTGCAAAATAGCCAACGATTTGCTAATAAAAAAAAATCAACATAATCAAAAGATTTTTTCTGTTATAAATAGAATATTAAAAAATCTTGAAAATAATCAATTAGTTAGATTTTTGGGTACAATTACAAAAAATTTAAAATAAAATATTCATAATAATCATTAACAAAAATTACTTACACTATATTTTTTGGTAATACATATTTGGAATATTTATTCAATATAATATGGTAGTTTTTGCGAATTTTGTTGTTATGTCATGTTGAATTTAAATTCAGTATAATTTAAATTTAGTAAAATTTCTGTTAATAAACCAATTATTTATGAGTTTTTGTATTTTGTTCTCTAAAATTATTATTGATAAAATTTATTTATGTATTTATGTTATTACTTCAATTTAAATATGGTATGAAAATTTTTATTTATGTGACAATTTCTACAATTTTGTTACCATTCATATTTTAAAAATATTTACACCTAAAATTACATGCCTAACCAATTGGCCCTAGAGAAACACAAGAACTATAAAAATCATGAAAAATTCTCAGCATCACTTACAAACAAAAATATTTATTTTGATTTATTTTTATCTTTTTTTGTCAGCAATTGTTTTTTTCTTGAATTTTTATGCCCCATTCACATGAATGTCATTTGATATCAATCCTCTATTTAGTCATGGAAATTCAGTTATTTGGTTTAGTTTGGTTAGAATTTTTGGATTTTGGTTTTTATTTTGTGAAGTTTTTGAAATCCCAAACAGAACAGACACTACAAGAAAAATGAGTTATTTCTGACGGGCATTTCCGACGAGTTGTAAACCGTTGGTTATTAACGACGGTAATACGATGGTATACTAGCAAAATTAAGCCGTCGGTTTGTCATCGGTAATTTCTGACGGCACTAAATCTGTCGGTAATACCGTCGGAAACGTACCAACGATTTAAGTAAATTTATTAATTCTGTTGGATTGCCGTCGGTTATCAGTTTGTCGGTAATGCTGTCGGTAATTTTCCGACGGGATTCTGACAAAAGTTCATATTTTTATAGTTTGGTACACCCTTATCACCACGTGGTAAATTGTTCGGAGTGTCGGCAACAATATTACGAAGGATATCCGACAGCATACCGACGAGTGATTTCATCTAAAACCAAAATTTTACTGTGTCACGCATTATAACCTGAAATCAATATCAAATCTCTCTTTACTTTGCTTAATGGCTTCTTCAAATAATTTTCGTTCTTGGATGGATGAACCGATGAAAGATTCAGAGTCTAGATTGTTGAAAGATGATTACGCTCGAGGTATAATGGAGTTCATGGCATTTGCAGAAAATCAACCGACAGCTCAAAGACGTGGTAAGATGAAATGTCCTTGTTCAAATTGTTTGAATTTGCGTAATGTCAAGATCGAGTTGATATGGAATCACTTGTACAATTATGCAGGGTTACAAGATTTGGTATCTCCATGGAGAAACCCAAACAGAGTTAGATAGTAGTAGCGAACCTAATGTTGGTGGAAACAATACGGATGAGATACCGGAGGTTGACTTCAGAATAGGAACTATTACAATGGTCAATGATGCATTTAGGGAGACTACATCATTGGATGAGTTTCACAAAGATATGGTTGACGAACCAAATGTAGAGGCACGCCGGTTTTTTGACATGTTAGATGGAGCTAGGAAACCTCTCTGTAAGGGTTGTCGAGATGGGCATTCCCCTTTATCACCTGCCAGTAGAATGATGAGCATTAAGACGGGTTTCAATTTATTAGAAGAGTGTGTTGATACGTTTGCAGAATTTGTGAAAGATCTATTGCCTGAAGATAATATGTCACCTGCTTCATACTACGAGATTCAAAAGCTTGTTGCGGGTATCGATTTACTGTATCGTATGATAGATGTATGCATCAACAATTGTATGATCTTTTGGAGAAAAGATGAAGATCTACGTAGCTGTAAATGGTGATGAAGACCATGGTTTCAGGAGGGCAGTGGACATGTTCCAATTCCTTATAAAAGGATGTGGTATTTGCTGCTTACAGAGAGGTTGAAGAGGTTATATCAGTCAGAACACACGGCAACGACAATGAGATGGCATGCGGAGCATAAGCAAGATGGAGAGATTACACATCCATCAGATGTAGAAGCATGGAAACATTATCAGTCGATATATCCTGATTTTGCCTACGAGTGTAGGAACGTGTACCTTGGATTATGTACTGATGGTTTTAAACCTTTCGGAATGCATGGTAGACAATATTCACTCTGGCCCGTTATAGTAACACCGTACAATTTGCCTCCTTCTATGTGCATGTGTCAAGAGTTTTTGTTTCTCTCTATACTTGTGCCGGGACCAGAGCATCCTAAGAGATCACTAGATGTCTTCCTTCAGCCGTTAATCCATGAGTTACAAATGTTATGGGATCATGGAACAGAAGCGTACGATGTATCATTGCAGCAAAATTTCAACATGCGTGCTGTGCTTATGTGGACCATAAGTGATTTTCCAGCATATAGAATGTTATCAGACTGGACTACATATGGTAGATTATCGTGTCCATATTGCCAAGACAACACAGATGCATTCCAACTGCGTCAAGGCCGAAAGTGTTGTTGGTTTGATTGTTCATAGACGCTTCCTACCTGAACGATATCCCTATCATTGTTCGAGGACTTTTTTTTACTGCAAATAAAAGAGTTGTAGCCGGATCTCCCCCAGAATTAGATGGATGTTCTATTTTAGATCAACTACGAGATTTTGGAGCTGAAAGGACGACCGAGTGTGGGGGTAACAGACATGTTCCAGTTGATGGTGTTGGGGTTAACCATAATTGGCACAAGAAGAGTATTTTCTGGGATTTACCTTACTAGAAAGACCATTTACTGAGACATAATCTAAATGTTATGTACATTGAGAAGAACGTTTTCGACAATATCATGAACACAGTATTAAATGTTCAAGGTAAGACGAAAGACAACATGAAGTCTAGATTAGATTTGGAAATGATTTGTTCTCATGATGATCTTCGAGTTATGCCGAATGGAAAATGTCCAATGCCAGCCTACCAGTTAAGTGCAAACAAGATAACAACGTTTTTTGATTGGATTCGTGATGAAGTCAAATTCCCAGATGGATATGCAGCAAATCTACGAAATTGTGTCAATTATGTGGAGAGAAAGTTTACTAGAATGAAGAGCCATGATTGTCATGTTGTTATGCAACGGCTATTACCATTTGCGTTTTCCCCAACTTCTTGACAAGAATGTCCATGAAGCAATTGCTGGTAAATATAACTTATTATATGTATAAATTTTTCTAGTAGATAAACAACTTGATATCTTTTTTGTTAACTACAGGAACCGGGACATTTTTCCGTGATTTGTGTTCTCGAACCCTTACAACCGAAAGTATTCGCAATTTAGAAGACAACATACCGAAGGTAATTTGCAATTTGGAGAAGATATTTCACCATCCTTTTTTGATGTTATGGAACATCTACCTATCCACCTACCTCGTGAAGCTTTGCTAGGAGGTCCAGTTCAATATTGTTGGATGTATCCTTTTGAGCGGTACATGTTTCATCTGAAGAAAAAAGTTAAAAATTTAAGCAAAGTGGAAGGATCCATTGTTGCACAGAGCTTGAATGAAGAAGCGTCACACTTTGCTAAGTATTACTTTTCATCTCAAGTTCGTACTAAGAGTCGACGCCCGAGCATTATATCAAATGTATGCCCATGAATTGTTTCCTCAAGTTGGTCGTGTAAGTGGGAAAGGAAAGAGTAGACAACTAACTGAACAAGAGCTCAAACAGTTGTATATGTACATCCTTGAAAATTGTAATGATATTCAACAATATGAAAGGTATTAATTTAGTGTCAAATTATTGTATATTTATGTTACATATAGTATATCTAATACATTTTTGGATACAGTATGTATATGTCTTATGCACGGACATACTATCATGATTGCACTGAGGAAGAACTTGAGAATATAAAGCATAACGAATTTGTCGACTGGTTGAAATTTTATGTAAGTTTTTTATTTATAATATGGTTATACAAATACATGTAAAATCTGTTCATGGTGTTCACTTCATAACCAATTCACATTGTGTATAGGTAAATGAAAGAATCAGAATGGGCCAAATGTTTGACGCATGGTTGGTTGATTTAATTAATGGTCCAAACTATATCACAACTTCATACCCAAGATATTGTACGAGAGGATATGCGTTTCGTATTCTTAATCATGGCTGTCGTACGGTAACTTCTGATTTTGGGGTATCCGCTAAGTCTGCAGATGTTGTTTACTATGGACTACTAAACGAAATTTTGGAAGTCCGATATCTTGGATTTTAAAACCTGAGATGTATTATCTTCAAGTGTGACTGGTATAATCCGACTCTCGGGTACGGTTATAAAGTTGACCAATTTGGTGTGATTTCGATTCATTCGGGAAGAAAGCTAATAGCGTTGAAATATGATCAATTTATTCTTACTTCCCAAGCAGACCAAGTAAACACATTTTGTCTTCTTAATATTTGAACTATAATTTAGCTATGATTTTTCCTAACTAGTTACGATTGTAGGTGTGTTAATACCCTCGTGTAACAAATCAAAATGACCCTTGGCTTACTGTGACATCAATAACACCAAGAGGAAAAATCTATGAGGTTGGGGAACACGATCCTTTGCAACCAGCCGGAAATGCAGTTATGGGTGAAGTGGAAACATCAGAAGCTGTTGAGCTAATTAGTGATTTTACATCAACTGAAGATGCTGCTGTACATTCTGATTATGAAGATGCGCCTGGAGAGTTTGATGATGATAATGATTCAATCGATTCAAATGGAACATCTTCTGAGTCAGATTAGTTTTCATTATAATGTTTGAACCTTATGTTGCGTTTATTTCTGAGATAATGTAATGTACCTTTACCTACTTGAAAACGTTTTGAACAAGTTTTAAATGTATGATTTAGGTGTTACCTAATATGTGTACTTGGAGTTGATATTTCTAATCGTCTATATATATGATATTTCAGATAAATGAAGAACCATCCATACAAAGTTATAAACATGTCAAACGATTCAGATTCAGAACGAGAACTTGAATCTTTATCGGGGATTACACACTCAGAACTTATAGGAAAGGTGGCGGAATGGTATAGAGACATAGTATATATATTAATCTTGTTCCTTAAACCATTGACGATGGTAGTAGTCTATTGGCAACATATCACCCTTGACATATATCATAACCCGAGTTCGAGCCTGGAAGAAACCAAACTTTTTAAAATTTTATGTTTGCTGTCGGTTACCCATCGGTAATAAGTTTGGTCAATTCTAATGGTTCTAATTGGTTACAAATATAAACAATAAACATTGATTTCATTTTCTGTGGATAATAAGATGATTTGCATTAAATATAATTTGCGTAAAGTTTTTAAATATATATAGAGACATAGTATATATATTAATCTTGTTCCTTAAACCATTGACGATGGTAGTATTCTACTGGCAACATATCACCCTTGACATATCTCGTAATCCGATAATTGACGGCCAACATAAAAATTGTAAAAACTTTGGTCAATTCTAATGGTTCTAATTGGTTACAAATATAACCAATAAAAATTGAATTGCATTGATTAAACTTTTGATGAAGCCGACATGTTTCTTTTGTTAAAGAAACACATTTTTCCCAATGTATAGAACCCGTCGTGTTCCCGTCGTACATGAGACATTTTTTTCACCGAGTTAGGTACACCTAACTCTACCCATGCTTTTTCCACTTAGGTACATCTAACTTTCCACATGCATTTCCTAGTTAGGTACACCTAACATTTCACATGCAATTCTTAGTTAGGTATAGCTAACAATTATTTTGTGTTAGATACATCATTTCATAGGACGTCTCTATATATATTCGGTTCATGTTTTCCTTACAGAATCATATTATTTAAGTCATTAAATTAGAACCCCGTGGTGAACACATTTTAAACATTACCATAAACAATATTGTTTAAGTCATTGGAACACATCAAATGATTGCACCAATGGTTATTTAGGACTCGGACGATGAGATGGAGTAAAATATAAATCTACACTTTCATTTTATTTTCTGCTCTAAATAAATGTTGTAATATTAGTTACGCTAATTAATAAAATTTGTTTGTTTGCATTTTGTTTGATTAATTTTAGTTGATACTTATGTTTCAATTATAAACTTTTAAAGTAAATAAAATGAAGTTTACAAAATTTAATATGTTTTAAAATTAAAAAGTGTTAACGTTAAGGTTAATAAACATATATAGTTTTAACTTTAAATTTAAATAATTTTGTTCAAACTTATTATATATTTTTAAATTGTTTCATAACCACAGACAATGGTAGTAGTATAATGGCAATATAGAACTTTGGCATATTTCACAATCCAGGTTCGAGTCGACAAGAAGGAAAGATGGTTATATTTTTACTATATCCGTCGGTTTCCTGTCGGTAATTACCGACAGGTCTTGATGTCCGTCGGTAATTACCGACGAGAAACGGATGGAATATGTAAATACTTTATTAATTTATAAACTTTTAAATCTCTATTTCAATTATTACATATACAAAGATTGATGTATTCATTCTAGATTTGTATGAAACAATTCATTAACATATGTTAGACATATAAATAATATACAGATTTTGCATATTATGTGCAAATTAAGTGTATTTCATATACCACGTGATACGAAACCCTTTTGGTTTGTACAACCACTTATTAGGTGGAAAGTTAATCATACAGATGAGAATATATGATAAACTTTCTATGGCTGAGATCGATTTAGACAGATTACGAATCTATATGAATCCTGCAAATTGTAACGCTATAAAACTATTAAACTTCATGTTCTAATTTTCAACATCTCCAACCATGTCAAAAAAATTTCTTACTCCTTCTGAAGAAGATAAAATTATAACCTCATTCATTAAATCCTTGGAAGAATCTAAAATTCAACCATTGTCTTCTCCTCCTCCTGGTACCTCATTCCATTTTTTAAAACAAACTAGTTCAACTTTTGTGTCAGCCCTAAAGAAGACAAGGAATTCATGTTCTGGAGATAGGGGCAAACATGTAGACCTAAAAAATGGTTTATCATCAGAGGTCGTAGATGAGTTTGAAACGTACGAGGAACCGGATACCTATAATTACAAATGTTCCAATGACCATTATAGTTGTTGTGAGAAACACATGCTGAACTTCGAGATAGATCATTAAGGTCTACATTTGTATCGAATGGTTCTTGTGTTAGTCATCACGATGGTGTTTCGTCAATACACTAAATGCGAAAATAAATCTTTTGGTTGTTGTATCAAATAAGATGTATTCAACTGTAAGATCTTTATGGTTTGTAAGTGTAAGTGTTGTACTAATTATCTGTGTTTTAATAAATGTTAAGTGAAGTTTAATAAAAATGATGTGTGATTTAATAAAATTTTATGTTGAGAACAATAAAATAGGAATTTTCAATGCACATTTTTATTTAAAAAGTTATAATGTAAAATACGTACATGCAATTTTAGAAAGATATAAAATATATTACAAACTATTACATCATAAAATATTAAACATTTGTTAAATCATTCATTATAACGTAAGAGATATTTGATTATTAAATTTTGTTATAAATTTTTTAAAAAGGACCATATACAGTTTATATATTAAACTTGTTAACTAAACCTTTGACGATGGTAGTAATCTACTCGCAACATAGCACACTTTATATATTACCCAATCCGGGTTCGAGTCTGGGGAAAACTAAATTTTTTAAAAGTTTACACACCCGTCGGTAATTTAATTTTTTTGGTAACCGCGTATTGGAAACCCTAGTTTAACTGACGACATACCAACGGGTAGTCCATTGGTAAGGATTTTTAATTTAACATGTTAATCTTCTTCCCCATCGATACACCGAACCAACTTCCCCAATACCCATAACCCCCAAATCGAAGAAACCTCCATCCAAACTTAAAAAAACTTCAAATCGGCCAATAAATAACCGAAATCATCTTCTACAATGTCTAATAATCCATCAAATTCCAATCCCCAGTAAAATTTCAATATTTCTAAAATTTTGTTATTTTCGTTTTAGGGATTTGATTGGGTTTTGGTGGTTTGTGAAGTTAGATTTTAGGTTACCTAATGGAAATCTAGGTTAGGGAACTTAGATTTAAGGTTATAGGGATTGGATACAAGATTTGGTTTAAAGATTGAATGATTCATGGCAAATTTTTTTTTTCCTTCGATGCATGATTTTTTTTTTCGAAAATATATATTTTTTCTATATAAATGATTTACTATTTTATTTTGTTTACATGTATTCTACAAAATTATTTTTTTAATAAAAATTATATTTCTTTTTTTTATACTATATTTTAATATTTATTTTCCTTGCAATATATTAAAAATTTATAAATTTAACAAAATCTTATTTATAAAGTATTTTCCTTGCAATATAAAAATACTTATATAAATGAATCAAAATTGTATTTATAAAGTATTTTCCTTGCAATATACACAAACTTATATAAATTAAACAAAAGCTTATTTATAAAATCTTTTCTTTCCAATATATAAATAAATATATAAATTAAACAAAATTTTATTTATAAAGTATTTTTCTAGGCAAAATTTTATATTTGTGTTGGTATAATAATATTTTATAAAGTTTTAAATACTACCAAATTTAGTTTAATTAAATTTTGCAACCTAAGATAACTCATCAATTATATATTTAATAAATAATTTATTGTAAAGTATTGTATTTCAAATGTATTTGTCTTTACTGGAACAATTAGACTAGTTTTTCAAAAGTTTAAGAATAAATCTTGTTGTTTATATGTTTATTTTGAAACTAATATTTAAGTTTTAATTTATATTTCCTAAAGCAATTATGTTTTTTTGTAAATTGATTTTAATTATCTTTTTAGATTTTTTTTAATATTAATTTTATGTTTAAAGTGACTTTGCTAGGTTTTCTGCTGGACGTGTCCGTTCCGCATCGGGAGGTCGTGGTACTGTTCTATCTCCAGGATCATCTCCCCAACTTTCTACCGCACCTACTCCACGTTTAGTCCGCAAGTCACGTGTCCCCGTGAGTCTACTTTACAACGAGGTATAGGGCAAGGGATTCTGGAAACTTGTCCATCTGAGTCTAGCCAAGTTCCGGATCCG
This sequence comes from Cardamine chenopodiifolia, assembly GCA_963922655.1. NCBI lineage: Eukaryota > Viridiplantae > Streptophyta > Magnoliopsida > Brassicales > Brassicaceae > Cardamine > Cardamine chenopodiifolia. The sequence goes on from OZ000490.1 coordinate 2,727,304, forward strand.
CAAACCGACCAATTCACAAGAATGACGGTTGAGGAGTTCATCCAGCAGCCCCGATCGCAGGAGATCACAAGGCTCCATCCACAGAGGCTACCTAACACAATTTGGTAAGAAAAGTTAAAATTAAAATTTCATATTCAGATAATTTCGTTTACGTTACTAACCGGTTTATTTCTATTGTTTATAGGTTTGATATTTCCCACAATGGCATATCCAAGTGTATTAACAATATGCTTAATGGAATGATTAAGGAGCCCTACCCAACATTTTCGAAGATGCCTATGGAAGAACGAGATCAATGGTTTTGACACTTTGCAGTAAGTATCGTTATACTTTTTAATTAATTTATATTATATAATTTTATAATATTTTATATATGTTTTTAGCAAGAGTTCACATGGGATGTTGCGGATACTGGCCTTGTAAGGCGAGAGTTCGAGAGGAAATATCGGGACCAATATCGCCGTAAAGTTTACGAGTGGAAGCAGTTTTCGTTGGCGGAGAAAGTTTGCAAGGAGTTGGAGTTTAAACCCTATTTGTGGGACGGGTTTGTACGACATTGGGAGGCTGAGGAGATGAAGTCGACTTCAATCGGGAAAGCCAAAAACAGGATGAGCGATCGAGACGGAGTCGGACACTCGACACATAACACTGGACCTCAGAGCATCGCCACTATGGAGGAGAAATTGGTATGTATCTCTAAATTTTAACTTCTTAAATATTTGTTATAACCATTTTCGTACTTTGTTTTTCATTACAGACAAAAAAATGGGTAAATGTCCATCTCATGTGGAGATAGTCACCGAACTTCACACCAGCAAGAAGACGAGTGAGATTCAAGATCCCATAGCTCGGAACCTCGTCGATTCCATCAACAAGCTTGCAGATGAGTATCGGCTGTCTCAGGAATTCATAGATTCTCGGATTGAAGGCTCCGAGTCGAACGAAGTTTCAGTGGACAAGCTGAATGAGTTTTTTGATGAGGTAAAATAACTACTTTTCTTTTTATATATAGAAGTTTTAATTTGATAAACCTTAACTCAGAAAATTTTTCTTTTTGTTTTACAGGTCACTCCTAGGAGCAAAGGACGTGTTTTTGGCCATCCCAACGAGCACCGTAGTGCGACATCTCGGTTTTCGCATGATGCAGCTTTCGCTCAAATACAGGAAGATGTCAAAGCTGCTTGCAAGTCTGAAATGGAGGAATTCAAGCTTCAAATGAAACAACAAATGAAAGAAGAATTGAACGCAATGAGGGAGCAAATGCGAGCCGAGTTTCTCGGTACTGTGCTTCTACCGGACGAGTGACTTTTGTTTTCTTTTATTCCGTATTTGAACTGATTTTATTTTTAGTGTCGTACATTTTAATTTTAATTTTTATAGAATTTATTTCTGTTTATTTAATTTAGTGCATTTTTATAAATTTTTAAAATTTATTTATTTTATTTCAAAACCAATTTTATGGGTATAAAATGAAATTTTTTTAAAAAATTAAAATTATATTACCCGTCGGTTTCACGTCAGTTACACAACTGTCGGTTTTCCGTCGGTTACGCAACCGTCGGTTTCCCGTCGGTTACGCAACCGTCGGTTACACAACTGTCGGTTTCACCACTGTTGGTTTCCCGTCGGTTACAATACTCGTCGGTTTACCATCACTTACCTTTTACGACGGGAAACCGACAGGAAATGGATTAACCTACCGACGGTTATACTGTCGGTATACTATCATTTACTATTTGTCGGTATTCCGTTGATGGTTTTCCGATTGGTATCGATGGGAATTGACTTTCCGACACCGTAGATACGACACACCTTTCTGTCGTAAAACCCGTCGGTTATACCTATTTATGACAGATGTGCCATCACAAACTGCTTGTTTTCTTGTAATGAGATTTATATCGGCTCATGAGGTCACACATTGACTCATCCCGATATGTGCCAAACCAATCATACACACCAACTTCTTCTTCTTTTTTTTTTACTTAAATGTTAATATTTTATTGAGTTTTAGACTGAACACAGAGATATAAACAAAGAGAAGTAGAGAAACCGAAAATTACAATCTAAAACACTATAAAAGAGAAGGCTACAAAACCGGGAAGGGAACAGACAAAAGGAAACGACTTCAACAAATAAAATTCCTGCAATGTTACCACAAGCGATCATGGTCTAAACCAGTCCTCAAAACCTCATTACTAAGGGCTGTTTACAGTTTCACCGAGGTACTTTTGAATGAAACCTGCAAAAGAAAAGTTAACGATGAAAGCTCAACAACATACAATGGCTAACGCCTACGACTTAGAAGGAAAAAAAAAAGCTCATGTTCACGAGCTTTTACTTACCAACATCTTTGCCCCCACTTGGGTCACAACTCACAAGCCACGTTACCTAGCTTTGTATCAAACACATTCATCTTTTTATAAACACCTCTCTTTGATTCTGATGTGGGACCCTCTTAAATTTCGGCCTCCCCAATTATAAATAGGGTAGTTGTGGTGGGTCCAAAGCTCATTGACTTAAACGGGCCACTTGTGTAAAAAATAATTTATGAGCAAATACATAGTTGCACAGAGACTTTTATAACCTTAAAAGCAAGATTATATGGTACATATATAGTTTTCAAAAAGGCATAGTGGTGAAAGTTTTGTCTTATTTTTCAAGAACATTTTGCTAACATTCATAAGAGAAACAAACTGATTCTTGAACCATCCTTATTAAATAGATCGAACAGAGAGTGCTTTTAGATTCCCTACAATAACTAAAGATCCAGTTCAAGATTGATTTCAAACTAGACACTAGCTCTTTAGGTTGTTGAAGCTTTGAAGGCGTCGAAATAGCTCGCAGTAGCGAGTGATCTGTCCCAAAACTTGTCCCAATACTCAAAAAATGGAAAGCTTTTGTAAACAGCAAGAGAATCTTGTTCATTGATCAGCTCATTTGCAGGACCAATCACTGCATCATTCGAAGGAAAATAGAATGTCAGAATCGATAACCGCTCCTTTTCGGAGTTCACTACAGCTCTATGAAGAACACTTTGTGATTATACATTGTATTTATCATTGCTTACGACCTGAAACGAGGAGACACAACCACATAATTTAGCATATGAAAGTAATAAAACAGAGCAATTTTAGTTTAACACAAAAAGTTAGAAAAAATTAAAGAGAGGAATCTGATTTGTTTTGATCACCTAACCTGCATTTGATCGCCGATGTTGACGATGAAAGTGTTGAGAATTGGATTAACATAGACCCACTTATCATCCTTAAAGACTTGCAAAGCGGATACTTGGTCTTGAAGAAGGACAGTAATAACGGTTGGATCTTTATGTCCGGGAAGTCCATAAGTTAGCTCAAGCTTGGGACACGGCGGGTAGTAATTAAAGGCCATGGGTTGAGCGTGCTGGCCTAATATATTGCTTATATGGTCCTTTTCAAGGCCTCTGAGATGGCTTCAAGAAGTCTCAAGATTAAGGCTCTTACGCTCGTAGCGTATTCAGCTGTGACTTCTCTGAAAGAGACAGGAGTAAAAGGCCATTCTTGAATGTACTCTGCGACGGGAAAGCAATGGATTCGAAGGAAAGCTCTCTAGTTTAAGATTTTTTCATCGTTGATATTGAAGCTAGTGGAGAGTCTCGTTGTCTTTGTTGGATCTGCCGAGTAGTGTTTGACTCTTTCACTCTCCGGTTGATGGAAAAACTCTCTTGCGGCGGTTAGCATATTATCTACGGTTGTATCTGGTACCCCATGATTCTTGATCTAGAACATAACAGACAAGAAAATATGAAAACAGACTAACAGAGTAAAAGTTGTGTATCGCAATGAAAACAGAGTAAACTAGTGTATAGCAATGAAAACAGAGTTAATTTGAATCAGAGTAACTTAGTTTGTTCTGATGATAAAACAGAGTGAATTATAAATAGAGCAAAAATAAACATGGAGTTACCTAGAAGAAGCCGTAAATGGAACAAGCATTAGCAAGTTTATGAACAATTTCTGCTCGATTGGGTCCGCGGATGATGTACCCCAAAGGACTGATCCAAAGATCTGTCATGGATACTCGTCGACAAACAGGCTACGACTCAGTAATGACCGGTTTCTGGAACGATACAGACTAAGGATAGAAGGATGGAGCGAAGAACCAAGGATGACTCGACCCGATTCTTCACGAAAGAGATGGAATGGAATAAAATGCGACACAAGGGGTATGAAACGTCCCTTGATACGGCAAGCCGGTGACGATTCCAAGCCCGGCTCAAGAAAACGTTACCAGATATAAAAGTTTAAGAGAATTGACTCGATTGAACTTTTGAAGAGAAAAACTCTAAGTAATTTGTGCAAAGTCTAACATTTCATTGAAGGGTTAAGGTGCCTTTTATAGGCTTACAAAAGGAAGGGAAGCGTGTCCCATATAAGACCGTTAACAAACATGCTCGTTAACGGGCCGCTTAAGACAAAATTTCAAAATGAAATAACTAAGGGAAGGAGTCCAATATGCGGGTGGGCTCCTTTGGATAGAAACACGCTTCGTCTATCTTCCTTGGCCCAGACGTTAAGGAGATTGACCGTGGTGAAGCGTGTTGCGCCAAGTCTCCCCGCCTCGTTAAAAACCCATTCAGTAAACCTCTTTGGGATAAATCCGAACGGGGAAAAAGAGTGCGACTATCTTGACGTCTTGGGTGCATCTTCACCTAGTGATGGTGAAAACTCTGAGTTCTCGAGCGTCGGTGATGGTGCGGGTCGGCTCGGTCTTTGACTCTTGATCCAAGAGCTTCTAAACGAATCGTATGAACCAGTCCCTATAAAGCTTGGCCTTTTTCCTTTTGACGGGTCCATGCGGAAGGACATGAACCTCCAAGGCTTCATCTTGATCAGGTGATGCCATATCTGGGCGCTCGGCATCACTTGGCTGTGACTGGTCCGTGGATGGGTGAAGCTTGTCTGTGGAACGGGTGATGCTCGGGTAAGACTTGTCTTTGATCGGGTACGACTGGTCCGCGGACTTGGCAGTGATCAGGTAATACTCGTCTGTGGAAGGGTGAGACTTGAGTACGGACTAGTCTGCGGACTGTTCGGCACGTAGGTTCCTGTCATCCCTTCCCTCTTATTGAGGTTTTGTCCTCAAAACTGGTTCATCATCATCTGTATGGAAACATTATACTTAGTAATGTTGTATGTGGAGGAGACATTATACTTACCCGGGAGTTCAATGGGGTAGGCGTTGTCGTTGATCCGTTCTAAGACTTGGAACGGTCTGTCGCCTCGAGGGTTAAGCTTGCTCTTCTTTTGCCAGACCCAATCGCCGGGTTGGTACACCGTCCGTTTGCGACCCTTGTTAGCTTACCATGTATAGTGTTCGGTTCTTTTCTCAATGTTGGCTCAGACCGTCTTATGGAGCGTCTTGATGTAGGCGGCTTGTCAGTTCCTTCTTGGTTCTCAACCTGACCCGGGGGTAAAAGGAGTAGGTCTAGCGGGGTTAAGGGGTTGAACCCATAGACCACCTCAAAGGGTGACTTCCTCGTCGCCTAATGAACGGCCCAGTTATAGGTGAACTCGACAAGCAGTAGAACATCAAGCCACGCCATCTTGTTGTCGCCAATGGTAGCGCGTAGGAGAGAGCTGAGTGTTCGATTCACAACTTATGTTTATCCGCCTGTTTACAGGTGAAAAGTGGAGGAATAGAGGAGTTTGGTGCCGAGTTACCGCCTTAAGGTTCGCCAAAAATGTCCGAGGAACTTGGGTTTCGGGTCCGAGATGATGGTGCGGGCCATGCCGTTTATCCTCACGATCTCACAGAGGAAGAACTCGGCTATCTTGGTCGCGTCGTGGGACTTGGAGTAGGGAATGAAGTGTGCCATCTTAAAGAATCGATCCACGACCACCATGATTGTGTCCTTACGGTCGATGACGGGTAAACCAAGGACAAAGTCCATCGATAGATCGATCCATGGTGCGGTTGGTATGGGCAAATGCGTGTACATGCCTTTGGGTTGGCTTCGGGATTTGGCCTTCTTACCCGCCAAACACTTAGAGCAGAAATCCTCGACTTACCGCTTCATTCTTGGCCAATAGAAATGGCTCCGGAGGATCGAGAGGGTTTTGAACGAGCTAAAGTGTCTCATAAGTCCTCCACCGTGAGCTTCTCGGATCAATAACTCTCGGATCGATCCTTGGAAAATGCACAGCTTCCGTCATTTGAAGAGAAAGCCCTCATGGAGATAAAACTTGTGGTATGGATGGGTGCCTTGGTCTTGGTCATATTGGTCTTTGATGCCTTCGAACCCCAAAACTTTCGCGTCTAAAGCCGTGATCAATGCATAGCATCGAGACAAAGCGTCAGCAGTGACATTGTCCTTTCCCTTCTTATACTTGATGGCATAAGGAAATGACTCGATGAACTCGAGCCACTTAGCGTGCCGCCTCTTCAGATTGGTTTGGCCCCGGAGATGCTTGAGCGTCTCATGATCCGTGTGGATCACGAATTCCTTGGCGAAGAGATAGTGTTGCCATGTCTCAAGGGCTCGGACCAAGGCGTAGAGCTCCTTGTCGTAGGTGGAGTAGTTGAGAGAGAGCCACTGAGCTTTTCACTAAAGTACACGACTGGTCGACCACCTTGAGTAAGGACCGCGCCTACGCCGATGCCGAAAGCATCGCACTCAACCTCAAATGTTTTGCCGAAGTCCGAAAAGGGGAGCAAAGGAGCTCGGGTGAGGCGTTCTTTGAGTTCGCGGAAAGATTTTTCTTTGTCTGGTCCCCATTGGAAGTTGGATTTCTTCTTGATGATGACGGTAAGGGAAGCTCCGGACTTGACTGATGCTCGCGGGAGTTGGCCATTCTTGGATAACCTTGATCTTTTTCTCGTCGACTTTGAGACCCTGTGAACTCACGACAAAACTTAAGAAGCAAAGCTCATTAGCACCGAAGACACACTTCTTAAGGTTGGCGTAAAGGCTTTCCTTCCGAAGCGTGCGTAAGACCTTTTCAAGGTGGTCAAGATATTCAACAAGGCTACGGCTATAGACAAGAATGTCATCAAAATAAATAACTACGAAGCGATTAATAAAGGGACGAAAACATGGTTCATTAACCTCATAAATGTCGAGGGTGCATTGGAGAGACCAAATGGCATGATGAGCCATTCGTAGAAGCCTTGCTTGGTCTTGAAGGAGGTCTTTCACTCCTCGCCTTCTTTTATGCGGACTTGGTGGTAGCCACTTTTGAGATCGATCTTGGAGAAGATCGTCGATCCGCTTAGTTCGTCAAGCATATCATCGAGGCAGGGGATTGGATGCCGGTACATGATGGTTATGTTGTTAATGGCTCGGCAGTCCATGCACATTCTCCATGATCCGTCTTTCTTGGGGACAAGGACAACCGGTACGGCACAAGGGCTGAGGCTTTCGCGGACGTAGCCTTGGTTCATGAGTTTGGAGACTTGGCGTTCCAACTTTTTAGCCTCTTCGGGATTGACTCGGTAGGCTACTCGATTTAGCAAAGGAGCTCCCAGGATGAAATTGATCTGGTGCTCGATTCCTCGAAGAAGGGTTAGACCGGATGGCATCTCGTCGGGAAACACATCTTGGAAGCGTTCCAAGACTTGTTCAAGCTCTTGGGAATCATGAGGATTACCCCATGGGGAATGGATTTTCTCACGGTACTCATGTTGATGAGGAAATTTGACTTGGTCGGGGATCCTTGGGTGAGCTTGGCTTGGAGCTCGTTGACTTGGGTCGTGGTGAGTGGAGCAAGTCTGACCCGTTTGTTATCTTGGAGGAACGAGTTGTGGTTGGTCCGTCAGTTGTGAGTTGCGCCTTTGTTGAATTGGCGAGGGCGGCCTAGGAGAAGATGGCTTGTTTGCATGGGCACCACGTCACATAACACTTGGTCCTTGTATTGACCGATGCTAAAAGGAATGGCCTCTTGTTCGACAACTTGGATCACGGACTTGTCGTTGAGCCACTTGAGTTTGTACGGGGGCGGATGCTTGGTGGTGGGAAGACCGAGCTTCTTCACCATGTGTAGACTAGCGACGTTGGTGCACGAGCAGCTCTCTATAATCAATTCGTAAACCTTCCCATTGATGGTGCAACACGTGTGGAAGATGTTCTCGCGTTGGCTCGGGTCGTCCATGGTTGGGGTAGTGCTAAGGATTCGCCGGATCACGAGCAGCTCGCCTTCATCTGGGTATTCGACCTCTTCGGTCGTGAGGACTTCGTCTTTGGCGGGTGCCGGCTCATTGTCTTGAGATTCGTAATCACCTACGAGACAGTTGGGGCAGTTGCGCTCGTAATGCCCGTGTCTTTGGCATTTGAAGCAGACGATGTCTCGTGCTCGGACAGCTTTGGGTAATCTTGGTTGGCCTGGGTTTGTCTTGTCCGTGGACAGGCCGAGTACTCAGGGAAGCACTTGGTGACCAAGTAGGCGTTCCTTGGGGTCGGCTCCAGTTGAGGCTCGCGGTCTTCTTTTTAACTTGTTCCTCCACTTGAATAGCCAAGTGAAGTAATCCTTCGAACCCTCCATACGTTTGTCGCTCGACTTTACGCACGATTTGGAACCGGTTCCGGACATGCTCGAACTCTTCATAATATTATTCAATCATCTTGCTACCTTGCGTGAGTCTTCGGAATCGTTTTTGCAGCTCCCGGTGATAGAGTGGAGGCACATAGCGACGCCTCATTACATACTTCATGACCTCCCTGGTTGGGATAGGTTCTTCGCGGTTTCGACGCCTATCGGCCATGTCACGGATAACGAACGAGTGACAGACGGGTGCTATCCCAAGAGACTGGTAAGAGAGAACAAAATACGAGGCAGGGTCAGAGTGCAAGATAAATGTAAAAGCATAAGAGAGAAATCGTAAGAAATAAGAAAATGACAAGTTGTACGAAAAAGAATGCATGGCTCGGCTTCTTTCCGTAGGAACGGATGGGTCCAAATCCGGTAACCTTATATCAACAAGATGTGTAAAAGACAACTAAACTAGGGAACAAGAGGAATAAAAGGACGGTCAAGGAAAGAAGGGCGAGGATAGCTCATGCGCGATTCAAATCAGCGAAAAGCGCTTCGAGACCACACACACACGGCGTTCCTTTGGTAATTCCCTAACGACACGGTCTAAGCTTGGGACCACACGGGGTAATGTGTCAATCTCTCGAGCTAATTTCTGGTCGATTGGGTCCGTGGATGATGTACCGCAAGGGACTGATCCAAGGATCTGTCATGGATACTCGTCGACAAACAGGCTACGACTCGGTAATGACTAGTTTCTGGAACGATACAGACTAAGGATAGGAGGATGGTGCGAAGAACCAAGGATGAATCGACCCGATTCTTCACGAAAAAGATAGAATGGAATAAAATGCGACATAAGGGGTATAGAACGTCCCTTAATACGAACGGGAAAAAGAGTGCGACTCTCTTGACGTCTTGGGTGCGTCTTCACTTAGTGATGGTGAAGACACTGAGTTCTCGAGTTTTGGTGATGGTTTGGGTCGGTTCGGTCTTTGACTCTTGATCCAAGAGCTTTTGAACGAATCGTATGAACCAGTCCCTATAAAGCTTGGGCTTCTTCCTTTTGATGGGTCCAAGCAGAAGGACTGGAACCTCCAAGGTTTCATCTTGATCGGGTGATGCCATGTCTGGGCGCTCGGCATCACTTGGCTGTGACTAGTTTGTGGACGGGTGAAGCTTGTCTGTGGAACGGGTGATGGTCGGGTAAGACCTGTCTTCGATCGGGTACGACTTGTCTGTGATCGGGTACGACTGGTCTGCATACTTGGCAGTGATCGGGTAATACTCGTCTACGGACGGGTGAGACTTATCTACGGATTAGTCTGTGGACTGTCCGGCACGTAGGTTCCTATCATCGGAGCTCCTAGAGATCGATTAAAGGTATGGAATCTCCATAAGTCTTGACCTCCGACAAGTTTGGACGGTCGGAGATGGGAGGACATAGTTTGAAGGGATGTGACTAACAAAAGAGGCGAAATCAGACACTAAAAAGCTTGGATGTTGCAGAAGCTTCCATGATCGAGTAATTTGGTAATGTCGAGAGATGAAACCTAAAGTGATAGATATGGTCTATATAATACACACAAAGTGTAACGTGTAATGAGGTTATGGGTAAAGATTTATCGTGATCTTAGGAACATGCAAATATGATTTCAGCAATGGTGACGTCATTCTTGTTTTTGTTGACGTAATATATACGCCCAATTACTATAGTAACAACTTGCATAATTGTATTATCATTGATAAGTGTCGTATTATTTTTATTTTAAACAATAGAGATTAATTGCCAATGATCTTTATGACTGTATTATTAACCAAAAAAAACAATGACTGTAGATGATTTTGTTTTTCTTGGTTTTTAATTGATTTTGTTTCTTATCTAAAGTTGAAAAATATATACTTGAGTTGTAAACCATGCCAATCACATATGTGATACAGAGGTTTTAAATCCAAAAATAATATTGTTAGTTACATACACACTGTAAATATACATACACATGTAATAGTATAGGTAGAATCGAAAAGATAGTTGTTTGATTGATTATGAAATTAAAAACAGCAATAAAAGTGATATTCATAGCGATATTCTCGGAGCTATTCTCAAGTGCGATCGCAAGGGAGTTTTCTAGGTTTTTGTCTTCATGGCTGCGCCACCAGGCACGGTGGCTTCTCTACCGTGTGTGCCGGGGGCTCTGCCGTGTTATGAAAAAGCGGGTGAGACTCTGCATAACAGAGTCGACGCGATGGAATAAAGTAAGGATGCAGTGGTGGAACAGAGTAAGGAAGAGGAGAGGCTGAACAGAGTTGTAGCGGGAGATCATTATGAAGTTGTCAGGGTTGGAGAACAAGGGGTGTTGGTTGCAAGTTAGGAGGTGGTAGCCATAACTCAGGGATTATCGGGTGTGGAGGAGATCAGGAGTGCAGTTTCGGGCTTGGCAGGTCCAGGGTCTGTGTTGGGGGCTTTGGAGTCGGGGGAGATAGGGAGCGTTGATGCTGATTGTTAGACTGTGTACACCGTCGAGCACGAAGCAGAGGGGATCAAAGTTAACATTGTGTTAGATTCCAGGGAGATTAACCTAGATGGAAATTTAAACACAGTTCGGTCAGCTCCGCCTAAGAAATCTTGGGCAAATATTGTTCGTCGGCCTTCACTATCACAATTTGATTACACTGTTTCGGAAATAGATGGAAGACATGTGGTAACTGTGCCGGATGCAGTGTTCGAAGACGCACCACCTCTCTGGGAAGAGTTTGTGATTGGGAACTTTGCTTCATCAGCTCCACATGTCGCAAAAGTCCACGTGATGGTCAACAAAATCTGGAACTTAGGAGACAAAAGTATCAAAATTGATGCTTATGTGGTCAATGATACATCTATCAAGTTTTGAATTCGGAATTCAAGTGTCCAAACCCGAGTGTTACGTAGGGATATGTGGAATATATGCGACATTCCTATGATAGTCTCAAAGTGGTCACCAATTAAGGAGGAGGCTCAACCCGCTTTAACATCAATGTCGATGTGGGTAACACTAAGGAATGTACCACCAGCTCTGTTCTCTTGTAAGGGTCTGAGCTTTGTTGCAAGTCCGGTGGACATTCCACTAAGAATGCACCAAGAAACGTAACTGGTCACAAAATTTGATGAAGCAAAGATTTTCATAGACGTAAATCTTAAAACAGAAATTCCAGCAAGCTATTGTTTTAATGTAAAAGGAGAGGAGTTTGAGGTGAAATTTGACTATCCTTGGCTCCCTATGAGATGTGGAAACTGCAGAAAATGGGGACATACAGAAGTAGATTGTCTATTAAGATTTCTAGCACAAGAATCAAGGGGAATAGACACTAGGAAAGAGGTAAGGGTGGAACAGGGAGCATCAGAGCAAGATAATATTTCTTCTTCGGTGGCTATAACAAATGATGGAAACTTAGAGAGTGAGAAACGTGATATACTGCTAAGTAATTTGGACAAGGATAAGGAATGGACAGCTATTCCGCAATCTCAGAGCAAGAGGGCAGGGAAGAGAAGTTTGGTTTATGGTGAAGTAAAGATAGCCACCCCATCGAGATTTGAGGTCCTCAAGTCTCTAGAAATGGAAGAAGAGAGGTCTGAAAGGTTGGGAGAAAGTGCAAGACCAGTCTGAAACGTTGGTGTTAAAGTCAGATAAATCAAATACCTCCCCAGCTCGAGGGTCAGAGACAAGGAAGATGCAGACTCGGACAGAAGTTTTGGGACTGGAGATTTCGGAAAAACAAATTCTGGAAAAATCAAAGTCAACTGTTTTGGTAGCTCCCTTGGGTGCTCCGCTTGAAGGAGCACATAACGTTGCCAGCTCGGGTCTGAATATAGTGAAGAAGAAGACAAAGTTGCAGACGTTAAACGTGTTGAACAAGGCTGCTGGGGGTTCCACTAGTCTGAGCTCAGTGTTTTTGGAGGGAGGAAAAATTGTTGATGCAAAGATGAATAGCCAGGAAAATGATACACCAAAATTTTTTGGAAGCCTCTGCCGGGAAAATGGTTTCAAGGACGGATGAAACAATTACCTTGGGTTTCTCTGCTTCAGACCCTGTAATGGAGAGGTTACCAGATCTAAGTTGTTTAATGATCATCAAAAGTCGGAGGAAATGAATAATCAGGTGAATACGGCACAACTGGTAAAAACCGGAATTGATGACACTAGGGTGGTGCCGCTCGAAACGCCTGAGATCATGACTCTGATGAGAATTCCATTACTCAGATCGGAAAAGATGCAGAAGCAGCCACTAAGCTCATCTCAACAAGCTGGGGATAAAATCTCAAGTACCTTAGGACGAAGGAATCAAAGGCAAAATCAATAATGTCGTGCTTTTCTGGAATATCCGTGGATTTAATACGCCGAGAAAACATTCAGTCTTCAAAGAGTTGATAAACAAGAACTCGTTGGTCTTTGGTGCCTTATTGGAAACAAGATTTGTGAAAGACAAGGCGGACTCGATTGTAAAATCCACTTTTAAGAACTGGTCCATGGATTCGAATTATGAGTTTAATCCTCTAAGGAGAATTTGGGTAGCGTGGAGCAAGTCAGTCTCTTTGACAGTGATTTATAAGATAAGTCAGCTGATATCATGTCTTGTGAAGATCTAGGACCACTCGGAGGAGCTGTTATGTACGTTCGTCTATGCTTCAAATTCTTTGGAAGAAAGACGTCAGCTCTGGGCTGACTTAAAGGCTCATTGTGTTGGTTTTTGACAAAGAGGCTTACCTTGGTTGTGTGTTGGGGATTTCAATGAAATCCTGGACATCTCGGAGCACTCGATAGCCAATATTACGCACGCAATTTTTCCGGGTATGTTGGAATTTCGTGATACAGTGCGGCATTGTGACCCAGTGGACATGACTTTTCGCGGGCCAACATTTACATAGTGTAACAAACGAGAAGAGGGGTTGATATGCAAAAAGCTGGATCGTGCTCTTATGAATAAGGACTGGTTACATCGGTCTTCGAGTTCTTATTGTAGATTTGAAGGTCGGGGATGTTCAGACCATGTTTGTGGGGTTATCTCGTTATATGGAATTCCACATAAACCGAAAGTCCCTTTCAATGTAGTAAATGCAGTAATCACTATGGTAGGTTTCAAGGATCTTGTGGAGAGTTTTTGGTCAAGCACGACTGCCTTATATCCTTCAACCTCAGCGCTTTTTCGTCTTTCGAAGAAACTAAATCTCCTCAAGCCAATCATTAGGGGTTTTAGTAAGTAGAGGACACACCACCTAACAAAAAGAAGAGAGGAGGCTCATGCATTTTTGTGTGAAAAGCAAACAGCCACACTATGCAATCCGAATGATCTTAACATGTTTGAAGAAGCTCAAGCTTTCGATGCCTTGGAGAGGGTGGCGGAGATAGAAGAGAGTTTCTTAAGGCAGAAGGCGAAGCTTCATTGGGTAAAGGTGGGTGATCAAAATAACCCGTTTTTTATAATGCTATCAAAGAACGAGAAGCGAGAAACTTGATTTTTGAGATAAGAACTTCTTAAAATGAAATCTGTTCAACAAGAGAGGAAGTTAAGGCTAAAGCAGTTTGGTATTTTACAGATTTTTTAAGGCTCTGGTTCCAAGTGATAATGTGGTTCATGAGATGGATCTACCTCCGGTTCTGGATTATCAATGCTCTACGGAGATGGGATGTGAATTAGTTATGGTGGTTTCAGCTTTGGAAATAAAGCAGGTTCTCTTCTCAATGCCACTAAAAAAATCCCCAGGTCCGGACGGATTTACAGTTGAGTTTTATAAGGAGATGTGGCCCATCATTGGGAATGACTTTATAGTAGCGGTAAAATCTTTCTTCACTTTTGGGTTTTTGCCAAGGGGATTAAACTCCACGATCCTTTCTCTAATTCCCAAAAAGACGGGGACTCTAGGGATGAGAGATTTCAGACCAATATCCTGCTGCAACATGATGTATAAGGTGATCTCGAAAATTATAGCAAATCGTCTTCAACATATTCTCCCAGACTTTATATCTCACAACCAGATAACCTTCATTAAAGATAGGTATCTAATGGAAAATCTTCTGCTATTTCCTCTAGATTATCATAAGCCGGATATTTCCTCTAGATGTGCCATGAAGAGTGATATCAAAAAAGCATTTGATTTGGTAAAATGGGAGTTCCTCGTAAATTTGCTGCGAGTAATGCAGTTCCCGAAAAATTTCGTAAGGTGGATTGAGCTGTGTGTTACCACCCCATCTTTCTTGGTCCAGGTAAATGGGGAGTTGGCCGGGTATTTTAGGAGTGAGAGAGGCTTACGCCAGGGATGTTCTTTATCTCCTTACCTATTTGTAATCTACATGAATTTTCTCTCCTTAATGCTTGACAAGGCCGCTAGGAATGGTGAGCTTGGATACCATCCTAGCTGCAGAAGTTTGAATATTACGTATCTTTGTTTTGCAGATGATATTATGGTTCGATCAATCAAGGGCATTCTGGAAGTTTTCAAGAACTTTGGCCGGATATTTGGACTTGACATAAGCTTGGAAAAAACAAGGTTGTTCATCACTAGAATCTCACTGGGAATTCGAGATTTGCTGAATGAATTTCCTTATTGAGAAAATTTGAACTCGCATCAGCTCCTGGAAGAACCGTTTTCTCTCCTTTGTAGGTAGGTTGCAACTTCTTTCCTTGGTAATAACAAGCTTAACGAATTTTTGGATTGCAGCGTTTAGGCTTCCAAGAGCTTGCATAAGAGATATTGAAAAAATCAGCTCCGCTTTCTTATAGTCTGGTCCGACACTAAACTCAAGGAAAGCTAAGGTGGCATGGGATGATGTTTGTAGACCCAAGTCAAAAGGGGGTCTTGGTCTAAAATCTTTGGTTGAAGCTAACAAGGTGAGTTGCTACAAACTGATTTGGCGGTTAGTCTCGTGAAAATATTCTTTATGGGTGAACTGGATAAAAAAAAATTTGATTCGAAAAGGATCATTTTGATCATGGATGTGGCGAAAACTACTAAAATATCGTAACTCGGCAAAAGCATACCATAAGGTTGAGGTACGTAATGGTTTTAGAACTTTTTTTTGGTATGATGACTGATGTTCGCTTGGAAGATTGATTGATGTATTAGGAGAAAGGGGTTTTATTGATAATGGAATCAAGGCAGCGGATCTGCTGTCGGATGTGCTAGCAAACCACATGCCTAGGCGAAGAAGACCACCAGTCTTAGCGCAAATAGAAGACGAAATCAGTAAGGTAAGAGATGGGGGTTATCTAGATGAAGATATTGCTCTTTACACAAGGAGGACAGGTTCAAGGCACAGTTTTCGTCTAGGGAAACATGAAACCAAGTACGAGAGGTCTATAGCCGAAATACATGGTATAAGGCGGCGTGGTACTCGAATTCTACTCCGAAATATTCTTTTATTGTGTGGCTAGCTGCTCTAAATAGATTGGCAACGGAGGATAGAATGCTTTCCTGGTCACCCAACATCTCGGCAAAATGTATCTTCTGCTCAGAACCCATAGAGACTTGGGATCATTTATTCTTCTCATGTCTATTCACATCTCAAATTTGGTACAAGCTCGCCTATGGTCTGCTTCGCCAAGACTTCACGAACCAGTTCACAAAGTTGATCATGATGTTTCATGCCAAGGGTAACAAGAGGACGAAAGACTTTATTGCCATGTACATGTTTCATTCGCTAACTTACATTTTATGGAGGGAACACAATCAACGAAGACATGGAGGAACCCCTCTTCGCATAGAAAATCTGATCTGAGAAGTAGGGATAACAGTTCAGAACAGGATCTCGACCATACAGATGCAAGGAAAAATATTAGATGGGATACAAATTTGGTTCGCAACAAAGATCTAAGGTCGTTTTGAATTTTCAGACTTTTAAGCTCAATCGTAAATGATGTGTACTTTTTTTTCCGGGGAATGGTTTTGTCCCAACTGGGTTTTACATTCCTTGGGTTTTAATGAGGCCGTCATTTACTGATTATTTCTAAAAGCTATATTTCAATATTTAATTTCAGTACAAGGTTGAATATTATGTAAAATAGTTTTTTAATATAATTTTACATATTATTCAAAAAAAGAAAGCAATAAAAGTAAACAAACGTGTAAATAAATGGATAAAAACGTGTTAAAAGGTCGTCTTTTAGCATGTGCAAATAGAGAGGTTGAACATAGTCTTGATTCAAAAAAATAAAATTTTCAAATTTTTTTAAGTATATATATAAATTGGGGCCTATAATTTTAAGAAAATTTTAAATATACTTATAAATTATGGCCTATAATTAAAAAAAAAATAATTATACGCAGAAATGATTTTATAAAATTTAAAAAACTATTTAACTACATAAAATGTATCTTTGATAATAAAAATTGAACATGACCAACAAATAGTTTGAGACAGCTCTGATAACTGCATTTAATCACCAATGTTGACTATAAAAGTGTTGGGAACCGGATGAACAGCGACCCATTTACCATCTTTAAACACTTGTAAACCAGAGACTTCATCTTGAAGAAGAACAGTGATCAAGTTTGCATCTTTATGTCCCGGAAGTCCATAAGTTAACTCAGGTTGAGGACGTGGTGGATAGTAGTTTAAGGACATGTGTTGACCATGTTTGCCTAATATATTGCTTACACGGTTCTTCTCAAGGCCTAAGCTCTCTGAGATTGCTTCAAGAAGTGTCAAGACCAAGGCTCTAACGCTTGTGGCGTATTCAGCTGTGGTCTCTTTGAAAGAGATTGGATTTGAGGGTATAGGATGGCAATGGAGTCAGAAGGTAGTCTCTCCAGTTAGAGACTTTCTCTATTCCGACGTTGAAACTTGTGGAGAGTCTTGTTGTCTTTTTTGTATCTGCAGAGTAAAGCTTCACTCTTTCTCTCTCTGGTTGGTGGAAAAACTCTCTCGCGATAGTCATTATTCTCGCGATTGTTTTTTCTGGTACTCCATGGTTCTTGATCTGGAACATGAAACGGTAATCGAATAAAACATTTGTTTTTACGTAATTACTTTCAATTTCAATTTTAGATAAATAGGCGTTTCCATTTTATTGCTTTCACCTGTTTCAGCCGGTGTTTATAAATAGCTTTGGCACAAAATATCCTTTGTAATAAAACAGAGTAAATACAGTGGCTTGCATTAAAACAGAGTAAATACGAGAGAAAATATAGTTTATTGCAAAAAAGATATAGTTAAATCGAGTGAAAACACATTTATATGTATATAAACAAAATCAGATTATATACTCCAATTTTTATATGTATATTTACATTTTAAAAAGATTATAGGCTTCAATTTATATATATATATACATTTAAAATTTTCTTAAAATTCTTTTTTCTTTTTGAATTGGGGACTTGTTCGACCGTTTCACTTGCACGTGTTAAAAGGCGTTCTTGAAAACGGAGTGTATTGAAAAACATAAAGAGTTGAGAAAGAAATAGAATGTATTTCAATAAATCAGATTAGGTTTCATTAAAACAAGAGATTTTTTGCAAAATAAAATAAAGTGTAAAATGAAGAAAAATTCAGTATAATTTGAGAAAACAGAATAAAATTTGAGTGACGTTTGAGACGAAACTAATATTATATGTTATGGTTTTGAGACTGGAGATTATGGGTTCGACCCAAAATCTTCTAGTAGACAAAAAAAGAAAAAAAAATTGCTTGAAAACAGAGAATATTGCAATACAACAGAGTAAATATGAAAGAAAAATGAAAATGAATGACTCGTGGAGTTACTTGGAAAAAGCCATAAGAGGAGCAAGAGCAAACTAATGGATAATGTTGGCTCGACTGGGTCCATGGAGGTCTCGGAGATCAATTAGAGGGATAGAATCGACAGAACTTTCAACCTTGGATAGGTTTGGATGGTGAGAGATTGGTCGGATGTAGTTTATGTTAGAATTTGCGGAATAATAAGAGAATAGAGTATACATTATACAATAGAAGAGGAAAAACTTTTTCTTAATATTATATTGTACCAATACATTTATATTTATAGAAAAACAATTTAAAATACAAGTCCTCTATATGAATAATATAGAAAATCGACATAGCTTGCATGGAGGAGAGAAAAGGATGAAAATTTAATTCTGGACGGCAAGGTCGATCTGAGATTGGATGGATAGATCTCAAAACTTACGGCTGGATGTTGACTAGGCGGATTGATCGATCAGAGAATGGATCAATTGACCTTAGGTTGGATCGATCGATCCCAAAAATTACGGTTGTTCCAAGATAAATCGGATCGATCGATCCAAGGTGATTTTGATCAATACTCCCCCTCAAGCTTAGCCGCAAAGACACCAAAGACTAAGCGTGAAGCATCACCGCATTAAAAACCTTATCAAGAAAAATCTATTAGAACAAAGAAAAAAATAGTATAATGTCCACGGAGAGGGGATGACCGATCACGGACGTGAAAGGTCTATAAGTTCAAGTTTGCGGTGAATGTGAGAGCAAACTTTAAAACTTGCATCCTTTGCGAAGATGTCCGCCAATTGATCCTCTCTTAGAGTATAACATGGTAGGATCATGCCTTCTTCAATATTTTCTCGGACCTTGTGACAATCCACTTCGATATGCTTGGTTCTTTTGTGAAAGACTGAATTTGTTGTGATGTGACTAGCCACTTGGTTGTCACAATGAAATATGATAGGACTAGAAGACTCAATGCTGAAATCATTAAGGAGAGCTTTGAGCCACGTAAGTTCATTCGTTAGCTTCCTCATTGCTCGGTATTCCGCTTCTATACTTGAACAAGACACGACTTTTTACTTCTTTGATTTCCAAGTAACCAAGTTTCCTCCAGTGAAGGTGCAATAGCCGGTGGTTGATTTCCTATCCAATGTATCCCTAACATAATCCGCATCCTAATAACCTATTATCTCGGTGCTCTCATTCCTTCCCATCCAAATTCCTTGACCCGGACTTCTTTTGAGATATCAAAGAATCCGCTCCACCATTGGAGATGATAATATCATCCACATATATGAGAACCACAATGATACCTGAAGAGCCTTGGAGTGTGAACAGGGTGTGATCGGCTTTGGATTTCTTGAAGCCATGGTATTTAAGTGTGGAGCTCAACTTGTGATACCAAGCCCTTGGTGATTGTTTCAGTCCATAGATAGCCTTTCGTAGCCATAAGATTTTTCTAGGAGCAATGGAGTATTCAAGGCCGGGTGGAGGAGTCATATAGACTTCTTCCTCAAGTTCACCTTGTAGGAATGCATTCTTGACGTCCA
This sequence comes from Cardamine chenopodiifolia, assembly GCA_963922655.1. Classification (NCBI taxonomy): domain Eukaryota; kingdom Viridiplantae; phylum Streptophyta; class Magnoliopsida; order Brassicales; family Brassicaceae; genus Cardamine; species Cardamine chenopodiifolia. The sequence goes on from OZ000490.1 coordinate 2,747,053, forward strand.
TCTGCCATAACTCCCAAGGTAAATTAGTAGTCAAAGAAAGAACAACCCTTACTGTGTGGAGTTTGGTGGCTGGAGAAAAGGTATATGTGTAGTCTTCTTCATAGGTTTGTGTAAAACCTATTTCCACTAAATGTGCTTTGTACCGTTCAATATCTTCATAGTATTTGATGGTGAAGACCCATTTGGAGCTAACGAATTTTTCTTGGGAGGAAGATCTACTTCGTCCCATGTATGTATGATTACAGTTCATGGCTCCAACTTCATCATCAACATCATCCATCCATTCTTTCTTTTTTTAGCCTCCTCATAGCTTTGAGGTATCTTTTCGAGTTCAATCTTTCCAAGAAATGCTTGATGGTTAGTTAGTAAAAGGTCAAGCAAACATACCAATTGAATAGGATGAGCCACAACTTGATTGTTGTAGTAAACTCGTGAGTTCACCCATTTGTAAGGGTGGTGGATCCTTGTGCTTCGTCAAAGTGGAGGAGGAACATCTTCATCATCTTTTTCGTCCTCTTTTTCTTCTTCATGAAGGACATGCTCTTCATTATGAGTTACTTGCTCCTCTAGGTTGTTCCGATCTTGATTTTGAAAATTGGATTCAACACCTTGATCATGTTCACGTACTTGTTGATTTGAAGTTGATGTGCTTTCCTTGGCTTCCTCATCTCTTTGTGTATGTAGTGCTTGGCTTCCAGGGTGATCTAGAAGGAATCTCAAACATCTAGACCGGTCGGAGGGAGAATGAGATAAGTCTTTCACATCTTTCCAATCCTTATTTTCGTGATATCCTTGATTCTCAATAAACTTCACATCTCAAGATACAAAGAGGTGATTGTTGATAAGATCATACTTATAGCGCTTTTCAGTGGTTGAATACCCTAGAAACATACACTTAGTACTTTTGGCATCTAGTTTGCTCTTTTATTCACATGGGATTAACACAAAACAAACACATCCAAATACCCGTAAGTGATCAATTGATGGCTTGGTTTTGTTAATTACCTCAAATGGTGACATATCCTTTAGGACTTGGGTTGGAATCCAATTGATAAGGTAGCATGCTGCCATAACCACATCACCCCAAAATTTCCTTGGTACATTTGCATGGAACATCATTGATCTTACAACCTCCATGAAGTGTCGATTCTTTCTTTCCGCGACTCCATTTTGTTGAGGGGTGTAAAAGCAACTGATTTGATGTATGATTCCATGTTTGGCTAGGTGCTCTTTGAATATATGGCTTGTGTACTCTCCTTCATTATCTGATCGTAGTACCTTAAGTTTAGCATTGAATTGATTAGTCACATAGTTTTGGAAATGAGTAAAGCATCAAACACACGATCTTTAGATGAAAGTAAAGTTATCCAAGTATACTTAGATTTTTCATCTATGAAAGCCACAAAATTTTGCTGTTATCTCCAGAAACGCATGGTGATGTTCAAACATCCGAGTGAACTAAATCAAAACTCTTTACATAAATGGTAGACGATTTAGGAAAAACGGACTTCCAATGTTTTCCGAGAATACAAGCCTCACAACTAGAAGATTCAGATGACACATTAGGTAACATCAATTTAAGAGCACAAGAATGAGGATGACCTAATCTAACATGCCACATAGCATTATTAAAACAAGAATTAAAAGAAAACAAAATAGAGGTGCTTGGTGAAGATTCTTTAAGAATGTATAGTTCTCCTTCGGTATTTCTTTCTCTAAGAACTTTTTCCGTTTCAATATCCTGAAAATGAACACTATTAGGTCCAAATATAGTATGACAGTTGAGATCGCATGTTGCGTTTTTAAGATAATAGATTAGAAGTAAAACTAGGCATATATAATGCCTTAGAATTTTTATCGAACAGTTTTAATTCTCCTACACCTTTTATAGGAACCATATCACCATTAACAATAGTAACATTACTTGTTGCCGGTTTTATAAGTTCTGTAAGATTCGGGTTACTAATCATATGGTGAATAGCCCTCGAATCTATGACAAGAGATTTATTCGGTTTACTACCAAAAAAAATGGTGGCAGATTCTTTTAAGGAGACAATGGACCGGATGAGAGCTTCAAGGTCCGACTTCCTCAGGATATCATCAGCTACTACTTCTCCTTGTTTTGATGAGCCGGTTTTTCCTTGAGTACCCATGACTTCATGAGAGAATTTGGCCTTTTGGTCTTTGAACTTACTTGGCTTGAGATGAGGATGAAGTAGCCAACATTTGTCCTTGGTGACCCTTCTTCTTGCAATGGTCACACATCCATATCTTCATTTCCTCTTGCCGGTACACTCCTTTTTTAGCAATGTAGAGTCTCCCTTTTTCACCGTAGAGCCCAAGAGAACCTTGCTCCTTTTGGATTTGAGAACACACATCATCAAGATTCAGAAGCTTTTCCGTTCTTAGAATATGATTGATGAGATCATTGAACATTTGATTCAGGGTGAGTAGAAGTCCAAAGACTTTATCTTGCTCACGCCTCTCATTTATCATTGCTGGATCCATGGTACTAGGTCTTATCATTTCAAGCTATGCCCATAGAGAGCGAAACTTTCCAAAATGTTTGGTGAACTTCAAATCTTCTTGGCTAAAGTTGTAATGACCTTCTTTACTTCAAACACACGAGAGAGATTTGATACATTTCCATACACGTTCTTGAGAGTATCCCATAACTCTTTTGCAGTTTCACAATTCACAATAGGAGTATGGTTCAAGGATAGGACTTCGAGAGAATTTTGGAGAATTCCAAGGACGTTTTGATCTTCTTGAAACCATTTGGTTTCTTTCTCAAGAGCCGCCTCGCCTCCTCTTCTCCTTCTTTGATGATTCTTTTTCTATTTTTTGGTGAATTCATTTGGAGTTTGAGCAGTTTCAATATGATTCTAAAGTCTGCGGCCACAAAGTGCGGTTTTTACGATTTTAGACCATAACAAGTAGTTTCCCCCTTTGAGAACCACTAGAATTATCACATATTAGGAATTTTCCATACTTTAAAGCGAGAGAAGAGTAAGAGATATCAGTAAAGGTTTATACGGTATGTGGCGTTGTGATCCAAGAATGTGATGATACATAAAAGAATGTATTTCTCCTCGTAGGAGTAGTCTCTTAGGGTCTTCCCGTATCTGTGTTGGTTTTCTAGCTGTTTATACCGTATGGACGAAAAGATTCAAGTAAGAATAGTGACAAGAAGATTGAAGAGAATGAGAGAATAGGACTAAAGCTCTGATACCATGTTAGAATTTGTGGAATGATAAGAGAGTAGAGTAGAGATTGTAGAATAGAAGAGAAAAATCTTCTTATTATTATTATATTGTATCAATACATCTATATATATATATATATATAGAAAAAATTCAAAATATAAGTCTTTTGCATGAACAACATAGAAAATCGACATAACTTGCATGAAGGAGAGAGAAGAATGAAAAATTTAATTTTGGGCGGCAAAATCGATATGAGGTGGAATCGATCGATCTCAAAACTTATATCTGGATGTTGATTAGATGGATCGATCGATTAGAGAATATATCAATTGATCCCAAAACTTACGACAAAATGGAGACAAGACAAATCTATCAATCCAAAAATTTATGATCGTTACAATATAAACCGGATCGATCTATCCAAAGTGATATTGATCAATAGTTTAAAGGGATGTGATCAACGGCGGAGGCGATGTCGGGTACGAGGAGCTTGGCTATTGCAGAAGTTGCCATGGTTGATTGGTGTGAAATCTGAAATGAGAGAGATATCGAGAGTCAGAGAGATATGTTATCTTTAGACATTACGCATCTTAGATGTGTTATACAAGCACATGCACAACCCACGATGCTTACCAAGTCGGCAAATCTGAATTTGATTTTTGTGACATCCTCTTAACATTTTCAAGACGTTTTTGATCTACGGACCAAAATTATGATTCTTTAATCTATGGATAAGATTTTAACTAGTCAAAAGAGAAATGATTTAATATAACAATTGTAACGTTTTTCTTTCTATTTTTCTATGTGTTTCCCATTTGTAACGTTTATCTTTATGTATATAGCGTATTAATAAAAGTGAAAAAAAGAAAAGAAAAGAAAAACAGAGGAATTATTATAGAAATTGTAACGTTTATCGTTTTTTTTTATCTTTTTGTGCCATTGTAATGTTTATTTATGTATATCATGTATTGCTAAAAGTTAAAAAAGAAAACAGGTTTTGCATGTTAATAATAATATATAAAACAGAGACAAATAAAGGAATTAATATAGAAAACAGGTTTTGCATGTTAATATTTACTTTTGGCCATTTGTAACGTTTATCTTTATGAGTACCATAAATTGCTAAAAGTTCAAAAAGTAAAAACAAGTTTTACATTTTAATAATTATATATAAATCTAACTTTAAATAAATAGGTAATTGATGGTAATATATGAAAGATTTATTTTAATTCAATAATATGTATATATATATATCATCTAATAATTTTATAATATTATAATTATTAATGAATTTTTTCATGGATTAGTGTTTATAAATATTTCGGTAAAAAGTGTGATATCAAATGAGATTCAATAAGATGATCTAGTTAACTGATGTTTTGCTAATTGATCAGAGAATACTTCACATGTATTAGGATACATGATACCAAATATATGTGACATAAATGTAGTCTAGATGTCGGTTTTCTGTAAAAATAATGAGTGGAATAGGTTGGACACATTAGAATTTACGCACTACCATAGTATTCAAATGAATAAATTGATGTAATGATGTTTTGTATATTATTCATCCAGAGGTGTTTTTGTCGCTTCTTGTCTCTAACTATATATGCGCAAGACAATTCGATCTGTTATGTACAAAAATCTTGTTGTTTCTTGTCACCAGATTCTTCAGTAGAAAGTTTGATTTCGAAATAGATTCAATAAAAGGATTCCGATCTATGACGTTTATATAGTATTTCACCTATATTAGGATACATGATACTAAATATATGTGGCATATGAAGAATAAAGAAACAGAGACCGAGTCTCTAGCCATGTTTATTGTCAGGTTGAATTTGCTGAGTCAATCTATTTTGTAGGAATCATTCTAAGTAGTTGCAGGTTTTTTAGGAGTTTGTTTTAAAGTTGTTAGATTCATTAGTTATTGAAGTTTATTTAAGTCAGTTTGTAAGGTTTTTAAAGTAAGAAAGAAGAGAGAACGATTCAGTAAACATTTCAAGTGGTATCAGAGCGAATTCTCTTAAAGAGTGCGACTGAAAAGTGAAAATGAGTAGCAGAGAAGGGCTGTTAACTATTCCTAAATACGATGGTGATTATGAGCATTGGGCGATGCTCATGGAGAATTTCTTGAGGTAAAAAAAATGGTGGGATCTCATCAAAACCGAAATCACACAACCAAGAGGAGATGCAATCTTGACAGAGGCACAAATGAACGAGATTACAGAGATGAAGCTTAAGGATCTGAAGGACAAAAATTATCTATTTGCATCAATAGATAAGACAAGTTTGAAAATGATTGCAAAAAATGATACATCTAAGGACATATGGCAGTCGATGAAAGCTAAGTTTAAGGGTAATAAAAGAGTCCAAAATGCCCAGCTGCAGAGGTTATGACGAAAATTTAAAATACTGGAGATAAAAGAAGGAGATACAGTCACAGAGTACTTCTCAAAGTTCATGGTTATAGCCAATGACATGAGAAACCTAGGTGAAGACATGCCTGACGCCAATGTGATGGAGAAGATAATGCTGGTTGAGAGATTTACCTACATCGTGTGTGCAATAGAGGAATCAAACAACATCACAGAGCTGTCAGTTGATGAATTACAAAGCTCGTTACTAGTTCATGAGCAAAATATCTATAAACATCATGGAGAAGAACACAAAGAGGAACATGCCTTAAAGTTGAAAGGAGGAAGAGGACGTTATGGTGTGCAAAACCAAGGAAGAGGAGGTCGAGGAAGAGGGTATATGACCTTCAACAAAGAAAACGTTGAGTGCTACAAGTGTCATAAGTTGGAACATTTCAAGAATGAATGTCCTAGTTGGGAGAAGTCAGTAAATTACGCAGAAATGGGAGAAGATGTACTACTTATAGCACAAGTAGCACTCACTAAGGAAGATGTTGAGCATGTATGGTACCTTGACTCGGGATGCAGCAACCACATGCGTGGAACGAAGGAGTGGTTCGTTGAGCTTGAGGACAAGTTTCAGCAATAAGTCAAACTGAGAGAGGATAGACAGATGCAAGTATAAGGGAAAGAAAATCTGCGGCTGGAGATTAATGGCATAACACAAGTTATTTCTTCGTTGTACTTTGTCCCTAGACTGAAGAATAACTTATTGAGTGTGGGTCAACTACAACAAAAGGGTTTGAAGATACTTATTGAAGAAAATGAGTGTAAAGTGTGCACAAACGACAGAAAATAGGCATCATGCAATCGGCAATGACCACAAACATGATGTTTGTGAACCCAAATGCTTGGCAATCCTTAGTAGAGCTTCTTTATGATTTGGTGCTGAACCTGGTATTCACGCAAAGGTGAAGAAGGGCAGAAGCAAAATGGAGATGAATTACTTACAAAATTCAGTCGATAGTGTGGAAGAAATCTGGCACAAGCGGTTAGGTCACTTAAGTCACAACAGCTTGGTGATACTAGGAGATGGTACAGGGACTTCCACACATTAACAAGGGTGAGGCAGTGTGTGAGATCTATATGAAGGGGAAACAAGTTAGAGAAAATATACCAAAGACAAGTACGTGGAGATCAAGAAAAGGACTAGAGCTGGTGCATAGTGATATATGTGGTCCTATTACCCCAATTTCAAAAAGTAGGAGAAGGTATAAAATCAAATTCATTGATGATTATAGCAGGAAATGTTGGACGTTCTTTCTTGCAGAAAGTCCAAAGCACTGAAGGTGTTTAAGGAGTTTAAAGTAAGTGTTGAGAGAGAATCTGGAGAGCTTCTGATATGTTTAAGGACTGACAGAGGAGGTGGTTCAATTCTAAGGAATTTCAGGAATTCTGTACAGAGAAGTGTATAAAACGGCAGATTACAGTGGCATATACTCCGCAACAAAACGGTGTTGCAGAGAGAAAAAATAGAAGCGTGATGAACATGTTGAGGTGTATGCTGTTTGGGATGAGAGTACCGCTGAGGTTTTGGCCAGAAGTAGCACAGTGTGCAGTCCATATATTAAACAGAAGTCCGACAAAAATATTAGGAGATGTGAAACCGGTTGAGAAGTGGAGCAAAGCTAAACCTTCGGTTGAGCATTTGCGAGTCTTTGCATGTGTGGCATTTGCACTAGTCCCGTATGAAAAACGCATCAAACTTGATGAGAAAGCATCAAGTGTGTGATGTTTGGCATTAACAAGGAGTCTAAAGCGTATCGATTGTATGATCTAATCACTAAAAAGATCATAATTAGTAAAGACGTCAAATTTGATGAGAAAATAGCATGGGACTGGAAAGAAGAGATCAATGACAGTAAGCTTGTACATGTCTTAGAAGAAGAAGGGGAAAAACATGATCAAGAAGAAGAAGCAGAAAATACGAGTCCACAACCAAAAAATAAAAGTTTGCAATCAGATGAAGAAGAAATACGAGAGGCCACAACTGAAAACAGAGAAAAAGAGGAATCAAGTGCTGGTACGACACTAAGCAGAACTAGGAGAATTTCCCTGAAACCAACATGGATGAAAGACTTTGAGTGCAGTGATATGGGATTGTTCACGACAGAAGAAGGAGAAGAAATGATAGCTCTATTTGTTGCTGAAGATGATCCAGAGAGTTTTGAAGAAGCTGTAAAGCATGAAAAGTGGAAGAAATCAATGAGAGCTAAGATCAAATCGATTGAAGTAAACCACACTTGGAATTTAGTTGAACTACCTGAATGAGTTAAACCAATAAGAGTTAAGTGGATATAAAAAACCAAGCTTAATGAAAAGGGAGAAGTAGACAAATTCAAGACAAGGTTAGTGGCCAATGATTTTAATCAAATGCATGGAGTGGACTTTTATGAGGTGTTTGCACCGGTGGCGAGATGGGATACAATCAGATTGATCTTAGCATTTTCAGCCAAAATGGATGGATTGTATACCAACTACAAGAGTGCATTTCTACATGGAGAACTTGGTGAGGATGTGTTTGTGGAGCAACCCAAAGGATTTGAGCTGATTGAAGACGGCAGCAAGAAAGTTTACAAATTGGAAAAGGCTATGTACGGACTGCAACAAGCGCCTAGGGCGTGGTATAACAAGATTGAAGGATATTTCATGCGAGAGGGGTTCAAGAAGTGCTACTGTGAACACACTCTTTTCATCAAAACAGAGAAGGAAAATGTGTTGATAATCAGCTTGTATGTTGATAATCTTAACTACACTAGCAATTCAGAAATGGTGCTAAAAGAGTTCAAGGAGAATGAAGAATGAGTTCTCTATGACAGATCTTGGAAGGATGAGGTACTTTTGGGTGTAGAAGTAATCCAAGATGAGCAGGGAATTTTCATCACTCAAAGGAAATATGCGGATGAAATATTGAAGAGGTTTGGAATGGAAGGGTGCAACTTGGTGAAGAATCCAACAGTGCCAGGAGTAAAACTGACAAAACAGGGAGCAGAACCGAGAGTAGATACAACTGAGTTTAAGCAACTAGTTGGAAGTTTGAGATATATGACTACCACTAGACCGGATTTAATCAATTCCGTTAATATAGTGAGCAAAATATATGGAGAAACCAAGTGAAAAACACCTACTTGCAGCAAAAAGAATACTCAAATATGTTCTAGGGATAGCCGAGTTTGGTATTCAATACAAGAGAGTGATTTGTGAGGAAGGAAAATTGACAGGTTATATAGAAAGTGACTACGCAGGAGATGAAGATTAAAGGAGTATATCGGGATAAACGTTTATGTTTGGAGGAGGAGCAGTGTCATGGTCTTCGAAAAAATATTTGATAGTTACATTGTCTACAACAAAAGCGGAGTTTATGGCGGCAGTGAATGGAGCGTGTCAAACTGTATGGTTGTGAAATGTTCTTGCTGAAATCGTATTTAATCAAGAAAAGGGAACAATTCTATTTTGTGATAATAGTTCTACAATTAAGCTGCGAAAAGATAAATATAACCATGTCTCTTTCTTAGTCCTACGCGATCCTAACCTAATTTTCAGCCGCTGTTGATGTTTTTCCATCAACCTTATGGTCTTAACACGCTTTTCATAGTTTTTGCTTAATAATAACAAATCTACAAGAAAACATCTAATTTCGAGTTTAAAATCTATTAAAAACTTTATTTTTTTAAGAATTCCGACTTTTTGCCGATTTGCTTAAATATATGCATATCTCAGCCGCTAAGCATTTAACCGGCGACTACGTGGCCACTAAGCATTTAACCAGCGATTACGTGGCCGCGAAGACCAATTTTTTGAATAGCGATTAACACCAATTAAACTCAGTGTGGCCCGATCAATAAGACACCACATATAAAGATAAGAAAACACATATGATAACAAAATTTTAGTTTGGTTCAGTTCTGGACAAAAATTTATAACAAAAATCAATACATGATAATTAATTTTAAAGAATATTATAAGATTTTAGTATAGTTAAATGTATTTTTATATATTCAATTAAATATATTAAAGTTTTAGTGGATTTCGGTTTGGTTTAGATTCAAAAAATTTGGTATAAAATTTTCTATACTATTGAATTATTTTATAACTCGATTTCAATTTGGCTTGGTAAATTTTGGTTTGTTTCGGTTAATTTGCCTACTTTTTTTTATTACAATTGCAAAAAATACCTTAAGAAAGAAAGAGAGTGTATTTCAATAAAACAGAGTAAGTTTCATTGAAAACAGAATGGCTTGCAAACCAAAAAAAAAAGTGTAAAATGAATGAAAAAACAGAGTGTAATTCAAGAAAACAGAGTAAAATTGGCTGAAAGCAGATTATATTGCAATAAAACAGAGTAAATATGGAAGGAGACTGAAAGTGAGTTTATTTGGGAGTTACCTTGAATAAGGCATAAGATGAGCAAGCATGAGTAAACTGATGGATAATGTTGGGTAGTTTGGGTCCATGGAGGTCTCGGAGATCAATTAGCGGGATGGAATCACCGGTAGCTTAAACATCTGAAAGGTTTGGACAGTCAGAGTTTAGTCAGATGATGTTTGAAGGGATGTGATCAACGGCGGAGGAGATGTCGGATACGAGGAGCTTGGATATATTGATTCATGAAAATCTTGGATTCTTCATAATTCAATTCTCCATCATTATCTCTCTCCTTCATGCAAGCACATGCAAGTCCATTCTCTCTCACTCTCTTTAATGCAAAAGCATGCAATAACATGCAAGCACATGCAAGGATATACAAGATATTATGGCTGGAAAATAATGGCTATAAAACCTTTCCTCTAAACCTTTCGTCTATACGGTATAGGTGGCTGGAAAACCAACACAGATACGGGGAGACCCTAAGATACTACTCCTATTCTTAGATCACAATGCCATGTATCGTATATACCTTTTTCCAAATATCTTCATCTATTTGTGATAAATGTTGGAAAACTCAAAAGCTATTGTAATTCCGGTTGTTCTAAAAGGAGGGAATTATTTGTTGTGCTCTAGGACCATAAAAACCGTGTTGTGTGGTCATGGACTTTAGAATCATATTGAAACTACTCAAGTTCCAAAAGAAGCCACTAAAAGAACTGGAAAAGAAGCCATTGTTGCTGGAGAAAAAAAGAGGTTTTCCTTAAGAAAGAAGCCAAATTGTTTCAAGAAGATGAAGATGTCCTCAGAATCCTCCAAAATTCTTTTGAAGCTTCCAGCCTTGAAGCTTCCATCCTTGAAGCTTATTCATATTGTGAAACCGCAAAGGAACTTTGGGATACACTCAAAAATGTGTATGGACATGTGTAAAACCGCTCTCGAGTATTTGAAGTAAAGAAGGCCATCAACAATCTTAGTCAAGAAGACTTGGAGTTCACCAAACATTTCGGAAAGTTTCGGTCTCTATGGACAGAACTCGAGATGTTAAGGCAAAACATCATAGACCAAGCAGTTCTAAATGAAAGGGGTGAATAAGACAAAGTCTATGGACTTCTACTCACTTTGAATACAACATTCAATGACCTCATCAAGCATATTCTAAGAGCGGACAAGCTTCTAGTTCTTGATGATATTTGTTCTTAAATACAAAAGGAGCAAGGTTCTCTTGGGCTTTTCGGTGGAAAAGGAGGTTTTCCCATGGCAAACAAAGGAGAGGAAAAGAAGATACATATATTCTTTATCCTTATCTTAAACCAATCTTAGCCACAAGGACACCAAATAAGTTCAACAAAGATCCAAAGGCCAACCTCTCTTATGGAGCCACAAGAAATTAAGGACAAAATGGTTCATCAAAACAAGGAGAAGAAGTAGCAGATGATATTGTGAGAAAGTCTGACCTTGAGGCTCTCATCCGGTCCTTTGCCTCTTTAAAAGAATCTGATACCACTTTCTTTGCTAGTAAACCGAGTAAATCTCTTATCATAGATTCAGGGGCTACTCACCATATGATTAGTAACCCAAATCTTATAAACAATATAAAACCGCAATGGGTAATGTAACTATTGCTAATGGAGATATAGTTCCCATAAAAGGTGTGGATGATTTGAAGTTTTTTAATAAAAACTCTAAGGCTTTCTATATGCCCAGTTTTACGTCTAATCTTTTGTCGGTGAAAAATACGACTTTGATCTTAATTGCTATACTATATTTGAGCTTAATTGTGTTTCTTTTTAGGATATTAAGACTGGAAAAATATTTGGAGAAGGAAATACCGAAGGAGAACTATACGTTCGTAAGGATACTTTACCAAGCATTTCTACTTCTTTTTCTTTTAATTCATGTTTAATAATAATGTTATGTGGCATGCTAGATTAGGTCATCCTCATTCTCGTGCTCTTGAGTTGATGTTACCTAATGTATTTTTTATCATTCTAGTCGTGAGGCGTTGTATTCTTGGAAAATATTGCAAGTCGGTTTTTCCCAAATCTTCTTTCATTTACGAAAATTGTTTTGATCTTGTTCATTCTGATGTTTGGACATCTCCATGTGTCTCTAGAGATAACAATAAATAATTTGTGACTTTCATAGATGAGAAATCAAAGTATACATGGTTAACATTACTTCCATCAAGAGATCATGTGTTTGATGTTTTTCTTAACTTCTAAAGCTATGTGACTAATCAATTTAATGCTAAACTTAAGGTACTAAGGTCGGACAACGAATGAGAATACACAAGTAATAGATTCAAAGAGCATCTTGCAAAACATGGAATCATGTATCAGACGAGCTGTCCTTACATACCTCAACAAAATGGAGTGGCGGAAAGAAAGAATCGACACCTAATGTAACAAGACGATGATGTTTCATGCCAATGTACCAAGATGATTCTGGAGTGATGCCGTTATGACATCATGCTATCTCATCAACCAGATTTCCACCAAATTTTTAAAGGATATGTCATCATTTGAGGTACTCAATAAAGTCAAACCATCCATTGATCATTTACGGATATTTGGGTGTGTTTGCTTTGTGTTGGTTCCAGGAGAACAGAAAAACAAGCTAGATGCCAAGAGTACTAAATGTATGTTCCTAGGCTACTCAACAACACAAAAGGGTTACAAGTGCTATGACCTCATCAACAATCATGTTTTTGTGTCTCGAGATGTCAAATTTATCGAAAATCAAGGATATCACGACAAGAAGGACTGAGAAGATGTTAAAGACTTATCCCACTCTCCATCTGACCGGCAACATGTTTGCGATTCCTTCTTGATTATCTCAGAAATCAACCATCACAACTACAAGAGGATGAGATAGTCCACGAAAGCATATCATCTACAACGAAATATGATTAGAAAATTAACATCAATGATCAAAATGACTCGGAGGTACAAGTGACTCCAGATGAAGAACCTATACCTCATACAGAAGAAGAAGAGGACGACAAAACTAATGAAGATGCTCCTCTGCCACTTAGACAAAGCACAAGGATTCGTCATCCTTCCAAATTGGTGAAGACACGATTCTACTAAAATAATCAAGATGCAGCTCATCCTATTCAAACTGTATGTTTGCATGACCTTTTACCAACTAACCATCAAGATTTTCTTGGAAAAATTGAACTTGACAGGATACCTCAAAGCTATGATGAGGCCAAAGAAAGGAAAGAATGGATGGATGATGTGGATGATGAAGTCGGAGCTATGAGTCATACATACATAGGATGAAGCAGATCTTCCTCCCGGGAAAAGAGTCGTTAGCTCCAAATGGGTGTTCACCATCAAATACTTGAGCAATGGAGATATTAAACGATACAAGTCACGTTTGGTGGCAAGAGCTTTTATGCAAACCTATAGAGAAGAATACACGGATACCTTTGTTCATGTCGCCAAACTCCACACGGTAAGGGTTGTTCTTTCTTTAGCTACTAACTTATCTTGGGAGTTGTGGCAGATAGACGTCAAGAATGCATTTCTACAAAGTGAACTTGAGGAAGAAGTCTATATGAATCCTCCACCCGATCTTGAAGACTATGTTGCTCCCGGAAAAGTCTTACGGCTTCGGAAGGCTATCTATGGGCCGAAACAATCACCAAGGACTTGGTATCACAAGTTGAGCTCTAAACTCAAAGACCAAGGTTTTAAGAGATCTGAAGCCGATCATACCTTGTTCATCCTCCAAGGACCTAAAGGTATCATTGTGGTCCTTATATATGTGGATGATCTTATCATCTCCGGCGATGATAAGGAAGGTATTCAATCTACTAAAGACTATCTTAAATCTGTTTCCATTATTAAAGACCTTAGGAAATTAAAGTACTTCCTAGGCATTGAAGTTTGTCGTTCTCTAGAAAGTTTATTTCTTTCGCAAAGGAAGTACACACTTTGATATTTTACATGAGACATGTAAACTTGGGGCAAAACCATCCAAGACTCCACTCATATATGGTTACAAGGCCAAGCGAAAGAGGGAGAAAGCTAAAGAAGAGGGAGATGACATACCATATGAAGATCCAGTACAATACCGCCAGCTTGTTGGTAAGCTGATCTATCTAACTATCACTAAAACTGACCTTTGTTTTGTTGTGAATCAGGTTAGGTAACACATGAAATCTCCCACAAAATTTCATTGGAGCATGGTGGAGCGGATTCTTCAATATCTCAAAGGAAGTCCGGGCCAAGGAATTTTGGATGGGAAGGAATGGGAACACCGAGATAGTAGAGTATTGTGATGCAGATTATGATGGGGATACATTGGATTGGAAATCAACTACCAGCTATTGCACCTTCATTGGAGGAAACTTGGTTACTTGGAAATGACAGAAACAAAAAGTGGTTTCTTGTTCAAACGTAGAAACCAAATATCGAGCAATAAGGAAGCTAACAAATGGATTTACATAGCTTAAAGCCCTACTTAAATATTTTGGCATTGAGTCTTCCAATCCTATCACATTTCATTGTGACAATCAAGTGGTTATTCACATCGCAAAAAATTCCGTCATTCACAAAAGGACCAACCATATCGAAGTGGATTGTCACAAGGTTCGAGAAAAGATTGAAGAAGGCTTAATCCTATCATGTTATACTCGAAGCGAAGATCAATTAGCAGACATCTCCACAAAAACTGCAAGTCTTAAATTTTACTCTCACATTCACCGCAAACTTGGACTTATTGATCTTTTCTGTCCATGATCGGTTATCCCCTTCCCGTAGTTATCATACTCTTTTTTCCTTATCAAGGTTTTGTCCCAATGGGCTTTTTTTTATAAAGTTTTTAATGAGGTGATGCTTCACGGGGTTCTAAACTTAGCATTGGGTGTCTTTGCGGCTAAGTTTGAGGGGGAATATTGATCCATGAATATCTTGGATTCTTCATAATTCAATTCTTTATCATTATCTCTCTCCTTCATGCAAGTACATGCAAATTTCTTCTCTTTCACTTTCTTTCGTACAAACATATGTAAAAATATGCTAGAATATGCAAAAATATGCAAGCATATATAAATATATACAAATCTCCATATTGTTCATGCATCTATTCTAAATTTTGAATTGTACACTTATATATAAATATATTGTTATAACAAAAATCAGTAAAAAAAAATTTCTATTATATTTTCTATTCACTAATTTTCTCTTATATTCTCTTATTATTATAAATTATTCTGCAATAGGATATTGCAGAAGCTGCCATGATTTGTGTGAAATCTGAAGTGAGAGAGATAGCGAGAGTCAGAAAGAGATATTATCTTTAGATGTTACGTATCCTAAAAATGTCTTAGAACCGCACAATGATTACCACGTCGGCTAATCTGAATTTGATTTTGTGACATCCCCTAACCTTTTCAAGTAAAAGATCTGGTGACATTTATGACATACGGACCAAACATTATGATTCTTTAATAGGAAAAATGCTGAATAAATCACCAAATTTCAAATTTAGGCAAAACAAAAACATGAACTTTTACATACTTTTTAAATCACACATTTTTGTTAATTTTATTTTCCAATCACAAATTTTTGTTAATTTTTATTTTAAATCACAAATTTTTGTTAACTGAACCAAAATATGCACGACTTTAATTTGACTAAGTGAGCAATTAAACACGGCTAGCTTCTATACTAAATCTCTGTTAAGTAAAGAATCATTGTTTTAACTTAGAAAACCTCCAATTAACCGTGTTTAATCGTTCGGTTAGTCAAGTTAACGTCAACGTCGTATCTATTTTAAAGTGTTTATGTGAAAGTTTATGTTTTTTCTTATCTAAATTTGAAAATTGGTGATTTATTTAGCATTTTCCCATTCTTTAATCTACGAATAGGATTTTAACTTGTCAAAAGAAAAAATGAATTAATATAAAAATTGTAACGTTTATCATTTCTATTTTTCTCTTTGTTTCCCATTTGTAACGTTTATCTTTATTTCATACTCTTTTTTTTGTAGAATAACGTTTATTTACAGTATTGGAATTTTAATGATTTATGGGATTTTATAGGAGATTTTTTGTTAAAAATACAAACACTCAAATCTCATGGTTTTAGATGGGTTTAGAAAGAATTTTAATATCAAATCATAACAACTTCTTTAAATTCATGCAAAATTATCTAAAATTTTATTACAATTCCATTCAATAGCCCCTTATCAAGTAACATATATGACATATACAAGTATTTTCTTTTAAATAACAAGATGACTATACATATTACAAAGAAAAAAAACTAAAATTATTAAAAAGCGGATATTAACAAGCATTAAATTAAAAAAATATATCACAATACAAATTATCGACTATTGATAATCAATTCATTTTCTAGATTTACACTGCTAAAATTTTATGAATGCCTATTTAAATTAATTGTTAAGTTGTCCATAAGATTCTTAAGTTGTCCATGGCATCGCATCGCATTTAAATTACAAAAAATAATTTTTCTTAAATAAAAGAAATGAAGACAAAAAAGGTTAATGTTAGTTTAAGAAAGTTTGAGTTTAAAGTAACCAAAAAGATTAATAAAAATCTAAATGACAACAAAAAAGGAAAATAAGAAATTATTTTCCTTTCTGGATTTTAGAAATATAATATTATTGGTATATGTCATCATGTATAAATTAAAAAACTAATCTTCCTATAAGCTTCTTAAGCCGCCATGTGGGATTTTAAAAATCTGATCCTATTAGTTTATGTCATCACATTTAAATTAAAAAAAAAACTAATTTTCTTCAAAAATAAAAGAAAAAGAAGACAAAAAGAAGAAATTAATGTTAGTTTACAAAGTTTGAGTTTAAATGAAAGGAAAAGATTAATAACAAAAAGAAAAAATTATAACTGACAATAGAAAGGAAAATAATAAATTATTTTCTTTTCTGGATTTTAGAAACCTAATATTATTGGTGCATGTCATCACGTAAAAATTAAAAAAAAAATTGTTTTCTTGCATAAAAAAATTTAATGTTAGTTTAAAAAAGTTTGAGTTTAAACAAAATAAAAAGAAAAGATTAATAACGAAAAGGTAAAAAAATATATTTCATAAAAAAAGGAAAATAAGAAAGTTTCTAAATTTTAGACGTAGTAGATTTATATAAATAATTATCTTAATTTTACACTATATATCCTTATGTGTTATATATATTATATAAATTATATATATAAATAATTATCTATATAACTTACAATGAAACACATATATTTGAGAGATCAAATATTATATTCTTGAAAGATCAAACAAAAAACTTATTGAATTATTATGACATTGTCAACTACGTATATTGCATATATATAATATTATTTGAGCAAACAATAACCAAATTTCATATATTATATATCATAAAAATGTCATTAATCTTTACACTTTTTAAATAAAATCATTAAAATACAACAATAATAACAAAATTAATAAAATTAAAATAAAATTTTTAAAAATATTTTAGTTTCCCAAACTTAAATTTACTTTCTCTCTCTAACTAAATATAGATGAAAATTAATTTTTGTAAACAATTGTTAACCAAACAAAATTAGAAAACTAGGATTTGATATTTAATTATAACATACTATTTATTTTAATTTATTATATTTGAAAAAAAAATTTAAGATTGAAAATTATGATTCTTCTATCATTTTTCTTTGATCTTATTTTCAAATTATTTTGAATTATCATATAATACATATAGTTAATAAAAATGTAGATTTTTTTGCATATGTTGTGAATCGTATTTTTAGAAATGGAGATATATTCCTCAATCGATGAAAAAAAAGTGTGTTCAACGTCCCACATCAGTTAAAAAATTTGAACATTTTTTTTAAATAAAATCATTAAACGTATAATAATAATAATTAAACTAATATAATTAAATTAAAAATTATAAATAATATTTTAAATAATTATTAGTTTCCAAAAATTAAACTCACTTTCTCTCTCTTATTAATTTGAGACAAAATTAAAATTATTATTTTTAAATTGTTAATCAGTCAAAATTGAAAAATTAAGATTTGGTATCTAACTATACCAAATTATTTATTTTAAGTTATTAAACTCACTTTCTCTCCGAATGAGAAAAAAACTTGACTTATTAGGTATCTAAATTTTAAAAAGTTATCTGTTTAGTCTGGTTTTTTGGTTAAATTAATAATTTTAAACACTTAGTTTAAATTATTATAGATATTTAAAATCTATAAAAAGTTTATAATCTTATTAATTTTTAAATATATATTGTTAACTTTATCAAGAATTATATAGTTTTTAACTTATAAAAAGTTAAGATGTTATCAATTTTAATGTCAAAAATATTTCTATAATTTTTTAAAAATTGTTCAAAAAGTATATGGATTTAGTTTCAACGAATCCAATATTGTATCATCCAATTTTGAATCGGGATTCAGATCTTCAAATGTTCTAATATTTACAATGGGTCAGGATGGGTCAAGATGAGTTAGAGTAGATAAAGACGGGTCATAACGAGTCATGACAGATTTCATATCGAATGTCTAATCATTGATAATTATTGATATTGGAATAAATTAAATTGTTATAGATTTTTTGAATAATGTAAAAATATATACATAGCACAACTTAAATTTTACGATCAAATTATGTTATAATCTAAATTCAAGTAAAGTTATCCAAAAATATAACACCGCACGTACGTAATTATATATTAGTCATTTTAATTAATACAATACAAGCTATATATAATAATAATAAATAAGGTGTGAAAACTAAAAATAAATCTAATCTAAAACACTAATAAGAAATTTATAAATATATAAACTAACAAAATATGAAGTAGATATTTTCTCGCGCTACATAGCGTGGGTTACTATCTATCTAGTATATGTTTTAAAATACTTTAAATTTACCAATATACCACAAGGTGAAGTTTATCTATGAAATTTTTTAATTGGTGCTATTTGTATTCAGTTATACTCTATTTGTTTAGATAATATTTGGACTAATTTGTACAACATATTTGTACTAATTTATACAACATATTTGTACTTACCAACGAAAACATAATTTTAAACAACCAATCGCATCGCCACATCATCATCTAGTTAGATTAGAAAATTTTCTTAATTCTAATTTAGTATTTGTTAATTGAAAATATTTTTGGAAATAATGAAATATTGTCATGGTTTTCTTTTCTCTCCAAAACAATTTTATTCTAATTTGGTGATCTTAATTAGAAATAATCCTCTATAAATTATAATGAAGTATATATTTTCAGAGATCAAACATATATTCTTATTTGAGAGAGGGAGATCACTTATTGAATTAAAATTTAGACCTCCTGAATGTATCCATTAATCTTGTGGTGTTCTGTCTTATACTTCTAACCAAAACTATATCATCCAGTTTTTTAATAAATCAATGGTTAGTTAGGAAATTTTCTTAATTCTAAGGTAAATATTGTTGTTGATATGAAATAATATTGGAAATAAAGAAATTTGATCATGATTTTCTTTTAACCAAAAAAAAATTGAATATTAGATCAAGAAATTGAAATTATAAGTTAGTGATCTTAATTATGAATAATCATATTTGTGGAGTTTTAAAAGTTTCTTTTAAGTAATACATAGACTTAACCAATTACTCAATGTACTTATTAGCAAAATAATGTTTCCTTGTGCTTTGAGACATATTGAGCACCATATATTCTCATAGGAAATCGATTATGAGAAGATGAATCATTAAATTTAAATTCACTGAGATTGCATCTTTATGAGATTGCATCTTTATGAGATCGTCCATAAAGTACTTAGTGTTAGATATTGTTACTATTTGGATTAGAGGCTCAACAAATTGTTGTCAAAGAAAAAAGAGTAGGCCATGAGAGGCCATTCAGAGATGAAGTGATATAATAACCTATCAGATCATGTGTAAGATATTAGGTAATCTCTGTTGAGGAATTGATCTCATACATGCCAAGCATATATAATGAATACAATGAGGGTTGTACCTATCGAATATGCTATACAAAGAAATATTTTCATATATCTATTATATAACTCTCTCGCAGTCGGACCGTTTGGTTGAATGCTCAGACTGGACCAAAAATCAAGGATAGAGGTGATGGTAATCCTTTAGTAAAGATGTCAGCATATTGGTGCGCAAATAGAACATGTAACACACGAACTTGGCCAAGCATAACGCGTTCACAGACAAAGTGAATGTCAATCTTGATGTCTTTTGTGTGTTGATGCTTGACCGGGTTGAACGATAGATACACAGCGCTAATGTTGTCACAGTAGACAATTGTGGCTTGAGTAAGCGAGACATGAAGTTCCAAGAACAAATTACAGAGCCAAGTCTACTCAGAGACAACACTAGCAACGCCTTTGTACTCAGCATCAGCACTCGAACATGATACCGTTTGCTGTCATTTAGAGGACCATGAGATCAAATTATCACCAAAAAAAGGCAAAAGCCTGAAGTTGATCGGCGTGTGGAAGGGCATCTGGCTCAATCAACATCAGAATAGGCGGTTGATGTGTCATGGTTTTGATGGTTTTAATCATTGATTTTATATGTTTTTATTGTCCTTAATCGAGTTTAGGATATGTTTTATGTCTTTTATGTCTTGTATATAGCATATACAGGTTGTGATCAATGGAGCTAAATGGATGATATGTACCAGAAGAAAAGGGATCGACCTATCCAATTCAAAATTGACCAGATCCACGTTTTAATGAAGTGGTGCATTTCAAAGGCTAGGATCGATCGATCCAGTTTAAGATCGATCGATCCGCAAGGCGACAAAATCCAAATCCAATCGACTTTAGGATTTATCTTTTCATTTAAATAGGGCTGCATGATTTCCTACAGTTCCAAGTTGTTTTTAGAATTCTTTATAATTTTAACTCATAAGCACAAAAACTACTTACAGTGATTGGAGCGCCAATATTGAGAACGTATATTCCACGGACGAGACCTTCAGTGCCATCCGTAGCAATGATCCTGAAGATATTTTAACCTAAGTGATGAGATACCTCAAGCACCAGCCTCGTTGGGTGATCCTGAACCTCCAAAGATGTCATGATCGGAGGCAATCCTTCATGATCTTCGAATCTCACATCAACAATGACATCGATAACCTAACACACACGTCGATCGCACCTTTTCCGCCATACTCGTAGGTCTTCTTCGCCTTATCCTTAGTAGGTTTAGGTGATAGCGCAACCAAATTGGCTGGAGGAGAGGTTGAATACTCGGCGACTCGGTCGAGCATAGTCCCACATGGAGTGACGCGATGAACGGGGCAAGGTGATTGAAGCCTAGGGTTTCGGCTCCCGATTAAGGAGGATTTTGAAGTAGATCTGCTTGATGATGATCGAAGAAGCGATGATAAGATTCACCTACTCACCATGACTGAGTTGCGAGAGAGTGAAAGGGGCTAGGGTTCAAATGAAATATTCTACTCTATCCTTCTCTCTCTTTCTTTAACTCTCCTCGTTTTTTCTTCTGTGACACGTCTTTTGTGCTGATTTCCACACGTGTGATTTCCTGAAAGGAAAAATAAAACATTCGTCTTTAGAATTTGTCCAAGAGTGGGTCTCAAGTTTTAAGTGTTCACAAAAGAAGAAAAGCAAAGATCCTAAATCTATCAGAGATTTTCCAGGTACTTTGACATCTTTAATTCTTCTGGTTGTTTGTCGGTTGAAATAAAAAGATTGTAGCCAATCAGATATGGTCGTACGAAGAGGAATAGATAAAGTAAATAGAGTAAGAGAGATAACATATGTGTAAGAGAGAAGATACATAGATAGAGAAGAGAGAGAGTGTGGGGAAACAAGAGAAATAGACGTCTTTGTTAAACAATTAAAATGTCAAACATGTCTAAGAAAATATGAAATCTGATGAAATAAGTTGCATTTCCAAACAGACAATAACTGAAAGAGTTATCAACAATCTTCACTGAAATTTTATATTAAAATAAAGATTTAAGACTATACTAATCAATATTCTCACTGAATTTTTTTTATCAACAATCTTCATGTAGTGAATATTAACCATTGTTTTTACCAATAACTGAAAGAGTTTATGAAATCTTGTACCATTTAAAACGATTTATTTGATGTTTAACACATTTCAAACTACCAACAAATATTAAAAACATAGAAGATACCCATATTGCTTGAGAATGTCTATTCAAAATATGAATTTGAAGTAATGTTAATGCAACATCAAAATTATGTAAAAACAACCCATATAAACTGCTTTCAAGTAAACTTGCATTAACATTACCATAATGCTCCTTACAAACCTTTCAAACGAACTATAAATGGATATATTGACTGTACTATTTTAATTGGTTAGTCAAATATAATTTATTTTAATATTTTTATTAATAAGTATATTATCATAATTATTTTTACTATACTTTTTAATCCTGATTTTCAAGAAATTTAACATTTCAAAGGGCTAGTTATAATTTAACATAAACTTTTGTTGTAATCAGGATGAACAATTACGATAAAAATATGATAAAGTGAAGAAAAGTTCGAATAATGATAATAATGTTTAATTGATCCTATTTTGGAAAATTAATGAGTTTAAATAATTTTATGAAATTTTCATATGAATTGCTTACTTATTGAACATGTTATGTTATTTACCCTTGTTTGGAAAAGTGATTGGTTTTACCTGTTTAAAGCTTATTACCTTTCAAATAATTACAAAATTAACATTAAAACATTATAGATGCTTATATATTAAGGTTCCATTTTGAAATGAATTGAGTATTTTACGATTTTTTAAAACTATATCCAAAATATCATAAAATATTAAATTTTAAAGTACACCAGTCAAATATATTATATATTTCAATATCACACATATATATATATAGTATTTAAAAAGTTCACTAAAATATGACCAAGATTTCATTACAAAACAAAACAAAATATAAAGTCTAACAATTAAACATATAACATCTATTGTTGACAATTAATTGTTTATATGCAACATAAAAATGATTTGTTAGTTTAATATATATATATATATATATTAACCATTAATGGTTTAAAGGTCCATATCTTAAAGTGTACTGGCCATAAAATAATTTAATAAAAATGTTCAACAATACTATTCCTTCAAATACGTGTACATGATAAAATTATTGATTATTAGTCACCAACTGATCTGCAAATAGTTTTGAAAGTAATTCCTCCCAAACTTCATTAACAACATTAATTACCATGATTAAAAAAATCAGGTGATCATCCTGAGCACACCAAATTTTCTACAACACAATGCGACGCATTTAGTCTGACATCACGACGACAACTTCACAAATATCTTCAAAACACATCGACACCATCATTCTTCCTGATTAAAAATACATATTAATCAATTTATAACGAAATATACATATGCATACCAATAGATATAACTTTTTAAAAACTTTGTTTCAATACATATAATGTAAATAATCACCACTCTATCAAAATCCACAATAAAAAAATG
Organism: Cardamine chenopodiifolia; assembly: GCA_963922655.1. Classification (NCBI taxonomy): domain Eukaryota; kingdom Viridiplantae; phylum Streptophyta; class Magnoliopsida; order Brassicales; family Brassicaceae; genus Cardamine; species Cardamine chenopodiifolia. Next base: position 2,770,555 of record OZ000490.1, read on the forward strand.
ACATATGTAAAAAATGTTAGGTAATTCGAATGTGATTAGGATTAGGATTTCTATCGTTAGAGAGTTCTAATAGAAATAGGAGTTGTCTATTTCCCTATAGGAATAAGAGTTGTCTATCCCTATAAATAAGAAGGTAGGTTGAGAGATGTTCAACAAGCTTAGAGACAAAGGTTTTAGTTTTGAGAACTTTCTAAAACCTAGTAAAAGATAATTTGTTCTTTTACATAAGTTCTTCTTTGAGATTTCGGTATCAAGATCATTCGATCACATTTGGTATCAGAGCTTGAGTTTAATAAAACATTCTTGAGCGGAGTGAGACCAGAAACATGGAAGGAGCCATCGTCGCAGCACCACAGGAGAAGGAACCCAAGATCTCGTCAGTTCAATGTCCAATGCTCACCGCCACTAATTACACCGTGTGGGCGATGAGAATGAAGGTAACATTGAAGGTTCATGAAGTTTGGGAAACGGTAGAACCAGGCACAACGGATGCAAAGAAGAATGTCATCGCAATGGCCTTACTCTTCCAATCTATCCCCGAAAATTTGATCTTGCAAATCGGCGAGTTAGAAGAGGTTCAAGCTATGTGGGAAGCAATAAAATCTCAATACTTGGGAGCAGACCGAGTACGAGAAGCAAGACTTCAAACTCTTGTCTTAGAATTCGATCGTTTGACAATGAATGAAACCGAAAATATTGATGATTTTGCAGGGAGGATCTCGAGTTTAGCTTCTAGATCAGCCGCCCTAGGACAAAACATCGAAGAGCATAAGCTTGTTAAGAAATTCTTGAACAGTTTGCCAAGAAGCAAGTTTATTCACATCGTTGCTTCATTAGAGCAAGTTCTAGATCTCAAAACAGTTGGTTTTGAAGACATAATTGGTAGGTTAAAAGCCTACGAAGAAAGAATAGGAGAAGAAAACCAAAGAGTTGATCAGAACAAACTCTTATTTAACGCCTCCTACGAGCAAGCTTCAAGAGGTGGTTTTAATGTCCGGGCTAGAGGCCGAGGAAACCGTGGAAGGAGCCGTGGAAGAGGACGATTTAACGCACAACAAAGAAATAACAATGATCAGAATCAAAACAAAGAAAAACAAAAGAAGCATCGATCATATGTTACTTGTTGGCGTTGTGAGAAGAAGGGACACTTCGCTAATATGTGTCCGGAAAAAGGTAAGAATCGCCATGAAATGAACCTAGCAGAAATAGAGGAAGCCGATGCAGCCCTTTACATGCACGAGATAATATTTTGAATGAGCAAAAAATATTTCCAAGCAAATACAAAGAAGAAGAAGCGAGTAAACTAAGCACTTGGTATTTGGATAACGGTGCGAGTAACCATATGACGGGAAAGAGATCCTATTTTTCGGAATTAAATGAAAACATAAGAGGAAAAGTCAAGTTCGGAGATGAGTCATGTGTAGACATCAAAGGAAAGGGATCGATAATAATCCAAGCAAAAACCGGTGAACAAACAATCATCAAAGACATCTATTGGATTCCAGACCTTAAGAGCAATATCATAAGCCTAGGACAGGCTACGGAAGCAGGATGCGATGTAAGGTTAAAAGAAAACTATTTTACCATGCACGATTCTGATGGTATACTACTCATGAAAGTACTTCGATCTCCTAATCGTAGGTACAAGATACAACTTACGATTGGAGTTCCGGAAAATTTACTCACCAAACTTGATGACGAAGCTTGGCGTTGGCACGCAAGGCTAGGACACGTTAACTTTAAAACGATGTCAACAATGTCCAAGAAGAAGCTAGCTCATAGGTTACCCAACTTTGAAGACGAGAAGAGAATATGCGAGTGCTGCCTTATAGGAAAACAAACCCGACAACCGTTCCCGCAAGCTACAAAATTCAGAACAAAACAAAAGTTAGAACTAATTTATGGTGACTTGTGCGGCCCAATCACACCATCAACCACATCAAGAAATCGATATATATTTGTATTGATTGATGATTTCTCAAGATACATGTGGACCATCTTGTTAAAAGAGAAAAGTGAAGCCTTCAAGAAATTCAAGAAATTCAAAAGCTTGGTGGAGAGTGAAACGGGGAAGAAAATCAAAATGTTTCGAACCGATAGAGGGGGAGAGTTTACTTCTATCGATTTTCAAACATTTTGTGAAGACAATGGCATCTCAAGACAGCTCACCGCACCCTACACACCTCAACAAAACGGTGTAGTTGAACGACGAAATCGCACTTTGCTTGAGATGACAAGGAGTATGTTAAAAACAATGGAAATGCCGAATCACCTATGGGGAGAAGCAGTAAAACACGCCACTTACTTGATCAATAGAGTGACCACGAAAGCCTTGAATGATCAAACTCCATACGAGTCATTCAAAGGAAACAAGCCAAACTTGGATCACCTTAGAATCTTTGGTTGCAAGGCATTTGCAAGGGTAGAAGCGATCAACTTGAAGAAGTTGGATGATCGATCTAGACCTCTTGTATATCTTGGAACGGAACCAGGGACGAAGGCTTACCGACTTTACAACCCTTCTACAAGTAAAATCTATGTGAGTCGAGATGTAGTCTTTAACAAGGCAAGTGGCTGGGAATGGAATAAGTCATGCGATAATGATCAAAATATAGCGCCTGGAATGTTCACAATGGTTTGGAGAGAAACCATAGATGATGGGACAAACATTCGTTCAATCATTGAAGATGGAACCAGCTTTGTTTCGAGATATGTTCCAAACAGAGAAGAAGACTTTGTTTCTACGAATAGAGAGAGAAACTCGAAAACTCTCTCTCCTCCAAGCAGTTCCTCACCTTGGAATTTGCAAAGGAGTATTGAAGGTCTAGAGGAGATTTCGCAAGGCCTTGATCACGAAACCAACTCAGTTCTGAGAAGATCAAGCCGCGAAAAAAGCAGACCTAAATACCTAGAAGATTACGTGTTACTAGCAGACATACTCGGCGAAGAACTTCTGCTTAGTATCGATGGAGAACCAAGCACATTTCATGAAGCTGAAGACTCGAAAGAATGGATGGAAGCAGCACAATCTGAGATAGATTCAATTAACAAAAACAAGACATGGGAGCTAGTTAACAAACCATCAGGCGTGAAACCAATAGGATTAAAATGGATTTTCAAAATCAAGAAAAATTCAGATGGAAGCATCAACAAATACAAAGCTCGTCTTGTAGTAAAGAGATATGTTCAAGAGCATGGAATCGATTACGATGAGGTGTTTGCGCCTGTAGCTCGACTAGAGACTATCCGGTTTCTTTCTTCCCTCACCACAACAGGAGGTTGGGAAATACATCATCTTGATGTCAAGATTGCGTTTCTACATGGTGAGTTAAAAGAAACGGTCTATGTACATCAACCAGATGGATTCGTAAGAGAAGGAGAAGAAAGAAAAGTCTACAAACTCTACAAAGCTTTATACGGACTAAAACAAGCTCCGAGAGCTTGGAAACACCAAGCTAGATCAGATTCTACGAGGAATGAAGTTCGAAAAATGCTCCAAGGAACAGGCGGTATATCGGAAAACAGAGCATGATCAAGATCTTATAGTGGCTATGTATGTCGACGACTTATTCATCACAGGAACATCGTTGAAAATCATACTAGATTTCAAGAAAGGAATGGCTAGCGAATTTGACATGACAGATCTTGGAAAGCTTACATATTATCTTGGAATCGAGTTCTCTCAAGGTTCTAATGGGATTACTTTGAAACAAGAAGCATATGCGGCAAAGATAATTAAAGAAGCTTCAATGGAGTCATGTAATCGAGCGCAAATACCTATGGAATCAAGTTTAAAGCTACACAAAGCTGAAGATGAAGAAGAAATAGACGCCACAAATTACCGGAAAATCATCGGGTGTTTAAGGTACTTACTACACACACGTCCGGATCTTTCCTATTCGGTTGGCTTGTTAAGCAGATATATGCAGAGCCCTCGGACGTCACATGGAGCAGCCATGAAACATGTGTTGAGATATTTACAAGGAACTAAGAGCTATGGTCTTAATTTCAAAAGAGAAGGAGACAAGAAGCTAATAGGCTTCAGCGATAGCAGCCACGACATAAACCTGGACGACGGGAAGAGCACGGCTGGTCATGTCTTCTACTTTGGAACATCACCAATCTCGTGGTGCTCTCAGAAACTTCCCACGGTCGCGTTATCTTCCTGCGAAGCAGAGTTCATGGCGACAACGGAAGCGGCAAAGCAAGCAATATGGCTTCAAGACCTTCTATATGAAGTAACGGGTTGGAAGCATGAAAGTGTGACATTGTTACTCGATAACAAATCCGCAATAGCCTTAACCAAGAACCCTGTTTTTCACGGCCGGAGCAAACACATCCACAAGAAATATCATTTTATTCGAGAGTGTATCAAAAATGGACAAATCAATGTGGAGCATGTTTCCGGAGAAGAACAACGAGCAGATATTCTCACAAAACCTCTAGCTCGAGTCAAGCTTGCCGAAATGAGAAGTCTAATAGGAGTTGAAGATCTTCGAAGCTCAAGTGTTCGAATTACGGGGGAGAATGTTAGGTAATTCGAATGTGATTAGGATTAGGATTTCTATCATTAGAGAGTTCTAATAGAAATAGGAGTTGTCTATTTCCCTATAGGAATAGGAGTTGTCTATCCCTATAAATAAGAAGCTAGGTTGAGAGATGTTCAACAAGCTTAGAGACAAAGGTTTTAGTTTTGAGAAGTTTCTAAAACCTAGTAAAAGATAATTTGTTCTTTTACATAAGTTCTTCTTTGAGATTTCGGTATCAAGATCATTCGATCACAAAAAATGCTTCTTCGACAAAACACAAAATTAAAATCTTTTTATAAAGAATCATTCGACAACAATAACCATCAAACAACCTATAATATTAAGACTACACCAATCAATACAATCACTAGACTTTTTTATCAATAATCTTCATGCAGCAAATAGGAACCATTGTTTCTTTACCAATAACTGAAAGAGTTTATGGAGTATTTCACCATTTGAAACGATTCATTTGATGTTTACTTCATTTCAAACGACTAAAAACTATTAAAATTTTTGAAGTAATGTTAATGCATAACAAAAATTACGTAAAAACAACCCATACAAACTGGTTTCAAGTAAAATAGACAAAAATTTTGCTACATGTACCATCCATCTCTAAGAAAAACAAGTAAGACTTTGTAAGTAATATTTTATATTTAAATTAACAAAAGAATCGGCACATTCAGAAGATTGCAAAAAAACTTTGGTTAAATCAATTATAAATAGAATTTCTTTCAATTTAAAGTAATGTAAATTGGAAAAAATTTTAGAAAGTAACAAAACCGATTTCTAGAATGGAATGGATATTTAGATAAAATTTTATTTAAAATTAACTAAAGAATCAGACCTATCAAAAGATTTTCAAATCTTTCAATTTAAAAGTATTGTAAACAAAACAAATGTTGAAAGTAATGAAAAACGATTACTTGACATAATCGATATTTATAAAAATTATGAAAAACGATTTTCTTGAACGGAATGAAACATGAGTATATAACAGTGAATATACATGAAGTCCCTTAATTAACAAATTGCAACTTTTGAAATTCACAATTTTTCAATGAAAATGCACCATTGAAAGACCATTGACATTTATTGTGATTGCTATTAGTAGATTTTTATTAGTCTTGGAGATAAAATATTTTCATCATTTTTCTTTTTTTACAAAACTTTTAACTTACAATTAAAATATGAAAAGTTTTCTAATTCTAATGTCGAAGATAGTAGTGTCGTCATCTTCGTGAGATTTGAATGTATTCTTTTAAGTAAAACATTTTACACTTTAAACTTAACTATTACATACTTTTGGTATTTGAATTAGAGACTCGATAGATTATTGTAAAAAAAATAAAAAAATGGAGAGCTCATTTAGAGCTTGAGAAGGGATAATATACAAAACATTGAACCATACGCTAGAGAGATTCTATGTGTTTAGACTGTCATATTGTATACGAGCCATCAATAATCAATTTTTAACTTTTCAAGCTATAAAATTTTGAAAGAATTTTGGAGATATGGAGAAGGTGCAAAATTTAAATAAAATTAATCATCCGTAGAAAAGTAAAATTTCAAGTATTATAAGTTTGGATAAATACTTCACAAGTATAAAGTAATTAAACTGGCTTCTTCTATTATTCTTTATGTTCTTAGATTGATTTAATAAACATAATTAAATAATCATAAAATAAATTTACTAATTAGAAAAATATAGTTGAATTTGACAGTTTCTTAGAAAAAAAACGAGAATAACAAAAAAATATGAAAAACGTTAGTATTGTTAGATTTTTCGACAATTTTCACTAAGAAAGTTAAAATCTAACAATTTTCACTAAGAAAGTTTGGAAGACTCGCTAAAAAATTAAAATTTATTACTGGAACTAATAAAACTATTTGTTTGATGTTGGAGATAAAAATTTATAATTTATTTAGTTTATATAATTACAATGTTGTATGGATCCCCAAGGGTCATGTTATTATCTTCTAAAAAGAAAAATACATTTTTCTAACCATTTTCTAATTAGAAACTATAGTTAAACTTGACAGTTCCTTAGCAAATATATAACAAGAACAACAAAAAAATATATGAAAAAATGTTAGTATTGTTGGATTTTTCGACAACTTTTAAACTAAAAAATTTGGAAGAATCGTTAAAAAAGTGAAAATTTTATCACTGGAACTAATAAAACTATTATTTTATGTTGGAGATAAAAATTTATAATTTTGTTAGGTTATATAATAAGATTATATAATTACAATGTTGTATGGATCCCAAGGGTCATTTTATTGTCTTGGTTGCATATATTTTCTAAATAAAAAAATACATTAAGTAGGCCTGAAGAAGCCCGTTCTAAAAGCCCACGAAAAAGAAGAACTGGAGCTAAGATTCAGGTAGCGTTGTGTTACCCTAGCTCTAGCATTTACCGTCTCTCTCTATCTCTCACAGTCATGGCGTCTCGGAGAGTCTTATCAACGCTTCTCCGTTCATCTTCCGGAAGATCTGCTGCCAAATTAGGCAACCGTAACCCTAGGCTTCCAACTCTTTCCCCCGCACATCGCGCAGCTCCTTGTAGCTACCTCCTCGGCCGCGTCGGCGAGTATTCCACCTCATCACCGGCGCCATCGTCTGCTCCTGCTAAGGATGAGGCGAAGAAGACCTATGATTACGGTGGAAAAGGTGCGATCGGGCGTGTTTGCCAGGTCATCGGTGCCATTGTCGATGTGAGATTCGAAGATCAGGAAGGATTGCCTCCGATCATGACATCTCTGGAGGTGCAGGATCATCCCACAAGGCTGGTGCTTGAGGTATCTCATCACTTGGGTCAAAATGTCGTCAGGACCATTGCTATGGATGGTACTGAAGGTCTCGTCCGTGGTAGGCGCGTTCTCAACACTGGCGCTCCAATCACTGTAAGTTGTTTCTCTGCATAGATCCGGATCAGCCATTATTAGGTGTAGATCTGTGTCTTCGTTAATTGGATTTTGCCTTAGTCTGTTCTTGTTTTCCTTATCCTCAACGTTGACCCGAAAAGATGACTTTTGGCTTGTCTCACTTTTAAGGTCCCTGTTGGAAGAGCGACCCTTGGACGTATCATGAATGTTCTTGGAGAACCCATTGATGAGAGAGGCGAAATTAGTAAGAAGTCTTAGCCTCACTTGATCAATGTCTCTCTTTCTGCAAACTTGTCATGACAACATGTTTTTACTGTTTCTCAGAGACCGACCATTACTTACCTATTCACAGAGATGCTCCGGCTTTGGTTGATCTAGCCACTGGGCAAGAGATCCTGGCCACTGGTATTAAGGTAGATTCTGTTCCCACAGGTCACATTTGCTGTCTTACGTGTTCTGAGCTTGTTTATCTTCTTTCTTTCTTCCAGGTTGTTGATCTCCTTGCTCCTTACCAAAGAGGAGGAAAGATTGGTCTCTTTGGTGGTGCTGGTGTTGGAAAAACTGTGCTTATTATGGAGCTCATCAACAATGTTGCCAAAGCTCATGGTCTGTTTTACACTTAGGATATTTTAGTCGCTCCTTTTGTTAAACTGGTGCTTCTTCTGATGAACAGGTGGTTTCTCTGTCTTTGCTGGTGTCGGAGAACGAACCCGTGAGGGAAATGACTTGTACAGAGAAATGATTGAGAGTGGTGTCATCAAGCTAGGCGAAAAGCAGGTTAATTTGGATTAATCTTCACCTTTCCTTTTCCGTTTGATTGATCTTTGTTTCTCAATTATCTCTGTTTTCTGTCTTAACAGTCTGAGAGCAAATGTGCTCTTGTGTACGGACAAATGAATGAGCCCCCGGGTGCTCGTGCCCGTGTTGGACTGACTGGTTTGACTGTTGCTGAGTATTTCCGTGATGCCGAAGGCCAAGATGTCTTGCTTTTCATTGACAACATTTTCCGCTTCACTCAGGTGAGGCTTGTTATTTGCTCTATATATTGCTCAGCACCTGTGTGCCATATATGCATGAAGAGATTGTAAATTTAATTAGGTGTACTCTCTTGTGTAGGCCAACTCTGAAGTGTCTGCGTTGCTTGGTCGTATCCCATCTGCTGTGGGTTACCAGCCAACTCTGGCTTCTGATCTTGGTGCTCTTCAAGAGCGAATCACAACCACAAAGAAAGGTTCTATCACCTCAGTCCAAGCCATCTATGTCCCTGCCGACGATCTGACAGATCCTGCTCCTGCTACAACTTTTGCTCACTTGGATGCCACAACTGTGCTGTCAAGACAGGTGTGACTTCGTCTCTTTTTGATGCTTCTTTTCAAAATATTTATGTGTAATGCGTCGTTAAGCTGACATATTTATATGCTTTCTTTCCCATGTGAAGATTTCTGAGCTTGGTATCTATCCTGCTGTGGATCCTTTGGATTCGACGTCCCGTATGCTGTCGCCTCACATTCTGGGTGAGGAGCACTACAACACTGCTCGTGGTGTGCAGAAAGTGCTACAGAACTACAAGAATTTGCAAGATATTATCGCCATTTTGGGAATGGATGAGCTGAGCGAAGATGATAAGCTGACTGTTGCCCGTGCCCGTAAGATCCAGAGATTCTTGAGTCAGCCATTCCATGTCGCTGAAATCTTCACTGGTGCCCCTGGAAAATACGTTGACCTTAAAGAAAACATCAACAGTTTCCAGGTATAGTTGCATTCATCATACTACTTTCTTTTCTCAACTCGCCATGGTTGCTGTACATGAGCTTATATGAATTGTAAACTGTTGCAGGGTCTACTCGATGGTAAGTACGATGATCTTCCTGAACAGTCATTTTACATGGTTGGAGGCATCGACGAGGTGGTTGCAAAGGCAGAGAAGATCTCCAAGGAGGCAGCAGCCTAAGGGATTGATTCGTCTCTCCCATGCTGAATACTTCTCTCCTTTTCTGACAATAACGAAAAAAAAAACCAAATGCTTGCGACTCCCACTCAACGGAATCTGAGTTCCGTATTTATTAGTTTCTTTTGGTTCAAATTCCAATGAGAGCTGTCAAAATGATGCTGAACATATCCATTCACTGTTACTCAAATTTTTGCTTCCTTGTTAAAATAAAGGATATGTCTTGCCGATTCTAACTGCAATGTATGATTAGTTTCACTTAATCTTTGTATGATCATCGTTTAACACCATCATAAGCAATATAACATCTCTATTCAGAAAAAGGAACCACTTTATTAAGAAGCTGCAAATGATCTACCAATATCATGTCGTAAGCTTGTATATATGTGAATCAATGCACTTGAGACCACAAAAACACCCCCTTCCATTTGAAACTTAAGCTACCTTTTTTCAACAATACTTTATAATCTCTCTGAACATCAATCCGATTGATAACATTTTTTCCTCGTCGATAACAAAATCAAGAAGCAGGAAAACCTCTTCACCGTACTTGATTTGTGAAAATGCAGAATTTGTTGTAACAAGAAGCAATTTGTTGGAACAATCTCGAAATTAATCGGTTGATGCTAACGTGGCTACATCATACAAAAAATAATTACAATAGAGAATATAATTATAGATATTCACTGTTGGGTGCATTGTCAAATTCTCTTTAATATTAGGAAACTGTAATCAAGCTGCTAATATCCTCCAACTTGTGTATGGAGTGACATATTTAATAATTATGTTACGTTACTATATTCTCGATATATAAAAAAGATATTTATTGAATCTAAAAAGATATGTAAATATCAAACATGTTGGGAACAAAAAAAATAAAAATATATAAATATAAATAAATACAAAAATTCATAAATCATTCAAATAAAAAATATAATATGTAAAAATTTATAATTCATCCAAACATGTTTCTTACAATACGTAAGGTACGGTAATACGTTCAACACCACTAAATAAACAAATAAAACATACTTAACATAAACTTAAGAAAAATAAAACAACATCAATTTGAAACATCGTTGTCATCATCCTCACCTGTCTTCAGCTCATAATCTTCATCGTAATTGTACAACCTGATAGAAAATATAATTTGTGATCAAATTAAAACTACACGTAACAACAGTAACTAAATCATGATTAACAAATAATCTACTAATTTTTTCCCAGAACCGAACATTGTTCACATCTATACAAAATCAAACAATAATATTATATAATTCTGAAAAATCAACATTCAAAAATAACTATTTTCATATTCATTAAGTAAAAAGGGTCAATATTTTAAATACCTCTATTTTTGTTGACGGTCCACCACCTCAAAACAATAAGAACTGGTATGTATGGTTTAAATGTTATATTCAACATAAAACTTCTCAGCTATATCTCCAAAAGCAATACACTCAAGCAACTTTCCCCTACAGATTAAACACTAAATATATAAATACAAAATATTTATAAAAAAAGTCAAAGTAATAATATTTAAAAAAAAATCTTCTTATCCTCAAGCTTAAATAAAAAATGCGTAATCTCCAATTCCTTTATTCATAATACTTTTCCTTGGATGACCATTATAATAACTTGGTATCCAATGCGTTTGAGATGTTGTCTAATTAAAAATTTTACTTGGAAAACCCAGTGGGAAAAACAATAGTTAAGGAAAAAAGAGTGCATCACGTATTTACTCCTTCTCATGAGTATATCACTAATCTTCGAGACGATGCAATCTAGTCTTGGTGAAATAACTTCTTGAAAGTAGCATTTTAAAACATCTTTGGAATTTTAGTTTGCAAAATCTTCACTTGAACGAATCTTCACTCTACGTACATTGTTATTCTTATGCAGTTCAATGGTCTCATAGATGACTCATCTTGACCATTCTCTTTTCATTATTGGCAATCTCATTAATGTATGATAAAGACTTTAAGAGATTATATACCTTCATATTTGGGATTGTGTGTTCTTTGTTGACTCGTTAAAAACTTTTTCATGAAAAAACCCAAATGGGACAAAAACCATGATAAAGAAAAAAGTACAACCACACATATAATCATATTCTTTCTCCGTGAACTATCATCCTGCAATGATCTTTGAGATAACATCTCTTTTACTAAATGTCCAATTTGAGATACCTTAAGATAATTATATCTTCCCAAGATTTTATATCTCCTATTATTTTCATCATAAAACTTGCACTAAATCTTCTAGAGTTTCAATGATATTCAAGTTAAGTATGCTTTTGATCTGTGCAAAAGTCGTGCAAGATGAGAACCATGCAAAATTTGGGTAATTATCAGATCTTTAACTAATAAAGAATTAGGGTTATACAATAGCAACATAATTTTATTCGTGCAAAACACGTTTCGTCCAAATTCCGGGTATCACCAGATACAATATCTGAAAATAACATAAAGACTCAAATTAGTGCAAAACTCGTGCACAATCTGAATGAATGCTTTCATCTCAAAATCTTTATTCAAAATTTTCAATGAATATGAAATGTATGCGGGAGTTCTAATAATTCCACCTACATTCACTGATCTGTTTTTATCATCTTAAATCCATATATCTGCTTCTAGCGGTTTAAATCATTTTGAGCTACTCCTGACAACTTAAATTTTTCTGCTTCTAGCAGTTTAAATCTTGGGACTAAATTCTTTCTTTTATTGCTAGATTATTTAGGAATCTAAAAGTAGTTGCATCTACCACATAAGAGTTTACCAACAATCTTCATAGAGCGAATAGTAACCATTGTTTTTTGCTAATAACTGAAAGAGTTTTTGGAGTCTTCTACCATTTGAAACGAATCATTTGATGTTTACCAAAATGAAAACGATTAACACATATTAAAAATTATAGAAGATAACCATATTGTTTGAGGATGTCTATTCAAAATAGGATTTTGAAGTAATATTAATGCAACATTACAATTACGTAAAAACAACACATATATGTTGCTTTCAAGTAAATGCATCAACATTACCATACATGACAATTAAATCAAAGAACTCACTACATATATGTATCATCCATCTATGAGAAAAAGTAAGGCTTTGTTAATAATATTTTATATTTAAATTTAACTAAAGAATCGGCACATTCAGAATATTGCAAAAAGCCTTTGGTTAAATCAATTCTAAATAGAATTTCTTTCAATTTAAAGTAGTTTAAATTGAGAAAGGTTTAGAAAGTAACGAAAACCAATTTCTAGAACATAATGGATATTAGAAATCATTTTATTTAAAATTAACTAAGGAATCAAACTATCAAAATATTGCCAAATCTTTCAATTTAAAAGTATTGTAAATTATAAAAATGTTGAAAATAATGAAAAATGATTACTTGACATAACTGATATTTGTAGAAAGTATGAAAAATGATTTTCTTGAACGGAGTGAAACATGAATATATAACTTGAAATTTGTTTTAGAAAGAAATGAAAACGACTGTTAGAAATAATTTTATTTAAAATTAATTGAAGAATCGGAACTATCAAAAGATTACCAAAAATTTCAATTTAAAACATAGTAAATAAAAAATGTAGAAAGTAATGAAAAATGATTACTTGACTTAATGTATATTTATAGAAAGTGAAAAACTATTTTCTTGAACGAATTGAAACATGACTATATAGCAATGAATAGACATGAACTACCTTAATTTAAAAATTGCAACTTTTGAAATTCACAATTATTCAATGAAAATGCACAATTGAAAGACCGTTGGCATTTATTCGGATTGCTATTAGTAGATAGATTAAACTTGGAGATAAAATGTTTTTGTTATGTTTTCTTCTTTTAGAAAAATTGTAACTTATAATTAGCATATTAAAGTTTCTTAATTCTAATGTCGAAGGCAGTAGTATCAATTATAAATAATCATCTTTGTGGGGTTTGAATGTATTTTTGTAAGTAAAAAAATTTACACTTTAAACTTAACTATTACATGCTTTTAGTATTTGAATTAGAGATTCGATAGATTACTATCGAAAAACAAAAAAAAATGGTTAGGAGAGCTCATTTAGAGCTCGGAAAGGGATAATATACAAAATATCGAACCACGTGGTAGAGAGATTTTGTGTGTTTAGAATATCATATTGTATATGAGCCATCAATAATCATTTTTAACTTTTCAAACTATAAAATTTTGAAAGATTTTTGGAGATATGCAAGAAGGTGCAAAATTTAAATAGAATTAATCATCCGTGGGAAAGTAAAATTTCAAGTATCACGAGTTTGGATAAAAACTTCACAAGTAGAAAGTAATTAAATTGGGTTCTTCTATTATTCTTTATGTTTTTACATTGATTTAGTAAATATATTTGAATAGTTTCATAAAATAAATTTAGAAAACTACACAGTTGGTTAAATATTGAAGAATTATAGAGTTTGAGTTCGTAACCATTATTTTAATTAGAAAACTACAATTGAATTTGATACAAAAAATGGTTCTATCAAAAAGTTACTAATTTGGTAACCATAAAAGAAACTATTTATAGTACCCTTAATTAAATATTAGGAAAATACTAAAAACCTGTATGGCCTGATTGTCACTTATCATTCGTAGTATAAACCTAAACACTTGAATTTCTTTATTAAACCCAACAGTAATGACATAAAAAAATGTTTAACTATCCTAAACTTTCAACTAACAACTTTTGATTCTTCAGGAATATAAATTCCAAATCCAATCAATGTGAAAATTATTTTAAAATGATATTCTTTTAAAATTTTCACAATTACATAAAATTAAAATTCAGAAGTGGCTTATAAAACAAATAAACATATGAAACTAAACAAACAAACAACAAATAAATTTTATTAAACAATTAAAATGTCAAACATGTCTAAGAAAATATGAAATTTGATGAAGTTGCATTTCCAATAGACAAAAAAATTTACAAGATAAAAAAGATTTAAGACTATACCAATCAATACTCTCACTGAAACTGTTTTTATCAACTATCTTCATATAGCAAATATGAACTATTACTTTTTACCAATAATTTAAAGAGTTTCTGAATTCTTGTACCATTTGAAATGATTCATTTGATGTTTATCACACACTGCAAGAAAGCTACTGTAAAACCGACATAACCGGTTCTTAACAAAAGTTTCTTAAAACATGTTTACCGAGACAATTTATAATAAACATATTGATAAGAACCCCATAAGGGGTTCTTACCAATGGAGATGGTCTTATACGACTGCTTTTCGATAACTACACCCCAACTAAAAGCCATCAATAATTTCTGACAGATATCCGACGGAGTCGAGTTCGTCGAAAAATAACCGACGGATTTCCGACCAATTATCTAAAATTCAAATGGCTATATAACAGCTATAATAGCGTTCATATGCTTCCGACAGAAATCCGTCAGAAATCTGTTGGTAAATATGAATGTTAAAATTGTTGTTGTATAGCCGTTTGAGTTTTGGACAATCCAACGAATTTCCGACTGATTTTTGATTGCAATGATCTTTAGTGTATATGTTTCCACACTTCTACATTCAATCACAACACAGTTCATTATTCATTACTAAAAATTGAAAATATATGTCTTCTTCTAGATATTTTCGGTCATGGATAGATGAACCATTGATAGATCTGTAGTCAAAATTATTGATAGATGAGTATGCACGAGGTATATACGAGTTCATGGAATTGGTAGAAAATCAGCGGAGAACAAAAAAGTGGTAAGTTGAAATGTGTATGATCTATTTGTCGGAATTCACATAATGTTAAAGTTGAGTTAGTTTGACATCACTTGTAAGCAATAGATTTATGCCAGATTATAAGATTGGTATCTACATGGAGAAATATATTATAATTATGGTAGTACTAGTGAACTAAATGTTGTGGATAGCTTTGAAGATAGAAAAGAAGTAGATGTAGGTGTAGGTACCGTTGAGATGGTGAATGATGTGTTTAGAGAGAATATACATTTGGCTAGTGAAGATGGAGATAGAGTTGAATAACCAAATTTAGAAGCACAAAAGTTTTTTGACATGTTAGACGCAGCGAAACAACCAAAATATAGTAGTTGTATGGAAGGTTATTCACCGTTATCATCTGCTAGTAGAATGATGATCATTAAGATGGACAACAATTTGGCGGAGGAATTATTGATGTGATAGCAGATTTTGTGAAAGATATTTTGCCTGAAGATAATCTTTTACCAACATTATACTACGAGGTACATAAACTTATAGTTGTTCTTGGTTTGTCGTATCGGATGATAGTTGTGTGCATTGAAAATTATATGATATATTGGAGAGAAGATGAAAACCGCAAAAGATGTCGATTATGTCGTAAACTGCGGTTTCAGGAAACTAGTGGCATAGTTCTAATTCCATTTAAATGGATGTGGTATTTACCATTAACGGAGAGGTTGAACATCCTTCGGACGCAGAAGCATGAAAATATTTTTAATCACTGTATCCGGATTTTGCGTTTGAGCGATAAAATGTTCACATCGGGTTATGTACAAATGTTTTCAACTCATTTTGATAGCATGGAAGACAATATTCATTATGACCCGTAATTGTAACACCTTACAATTTGTCTCCATATTTGTGCATGTGTAGAGAGTTTTTGTTCCTCTTCGTTCTTGTTCCCGGCATAGAGCATCCGAGGAGGTCACTCGAGGTATTCCTCCAGCCATTTATATATGAGTTACAAATGCTTTGGAATTATGGTGTTGAAGCGTTGATGTTTCATGCCAACATAATTTTAAGATGTGTGCGGTTCTTATGTGGACCATAAACGATTTCTCAGCATATGGTATGTTATCTGGATGGATAACTCATGGAAGATTATCATTCTTGTATTACCAAGACAATACTGATGCATTCCAATTGAATCACAGAAAAGACATGTTGGTTTTATTTCCATAGAAGGTTTCTACTGAGTGATCATCTTTATCGTTGGTCTAGGACATTGTTTACGATGAATAAGAAAATGTTTGATTGTCCACCTCCTAAGATAGATGGCAACTGTTTATTGGAGCAGTAAAGATATTTTGGTGTTGAAAAAGAACTCTTTACTGTGGGGGTAATGGGCATGATCCTATTGACGGTGTTGGTGAAATTCATAATTGGCATAAAAAGAGTATTTTTTTTAGATTTATCTTTTGGAAAGACCATTTATTGAGACACAATACAAATTTATGCACATTGAGAATAAATTATTTGACGACATCATAAACACTATTTTAAACGTCCAAGGGAAGACGAAAGACATATGAAGTCTAGAGTAGACTTGCCAGGAATTTGTGATCGGGATTTTTTTGAAGTTTTTCCTAATGGTAAATGTCCCTTTCTTGTGTCCCGGTTGGAAGCAGGTAAGAAAAAATATTTTTTTGAATGGATTAGCGAAAATGTAAAATAATTTTTTGAATGGATGGATACACATCTAATATACGTAATTGCGTCGATTATGTAAAATGAAAGTTTATTGGAATAAAGGGTCATGACACTCATGTTGTGATGCAGCGGGTTCTTCCATTTGCCTTGCCCCATCTTCTTCCAAAAGATGTCCACCAAACAATTGCAGGTATATATCATTAGTTCCATAAGTTTAACAATTTCTCACGCATATATCTATATTAATTTGTTACTGCTTATTTGTAAAAGTTGATACTTTCTTTCAAGATTTATGCATGAAATCACTTATAGGTGAAGGTATCCGCAATTTAGAGAACAATATACCACTAATCCTTGGTAATCTCGAGAAGATTTTTCTACCGTATTTCTTTGATGTTATGGAACATCTTCCTATCCACCTCCCACGAGAAGAAACACTAGGAGGTCCTATTTAATACAGTTGGATGTATTCTTTTGAGCGTTACATGTTCCATCTGAAAAAGGTTTAAAATTTAAGCAAAGTTGAGGGATCTGTTGAAGCACAGAGCCTCAACGGAAGTCTTGCACTTTTTTAATATTACTTTCCATCGGAATTTCATACGAAGAGTAGACGTTTGGCTCGCCATAATGATAGAGGTGAGAGAGCGATTTATCTCGTGTTTGTCCAAGTTGGTCGAGTAAGTAGAAAAAGAAAAAAAACATAAACTATCAGAGCATGAGTTTGCACACTTGCATATGTATATCCTCACAAATTGTGAGGATATTGTGGAGTATGAAAGGTATACAAATTTTAATGTCAATTACCGATTCTTTGAAATTAATTAATATCTTATTATTAATTTTTCATAAAATTTTGGTTTACTTACAGAAGTTACATGGCGCTAGTACGCAGCTACTATCCGGATAAGAAAGAAGCCACACTTGACCTCCTAAAATAATTAGAATTTTCACCTTGATTACGATATTACATAAGTATTTAAATACCTTACTAATTTGGAATAATAAATATTTACTGTATTTCAATTATTTGTTACTAATTTTTCTAGGTTTATGAAGGTAACAAAGTGGCCAAACATTTTCCACATTGTTAGTAGAGTTTGTTAACGGTTCAAACTACATTACAACTTCATACCCTAGGTATTGCACTATGTGATATGCGTTTAGGATTCATGAGGAGGGAAGAATGAGACCAACTTCAGATTGTGGTATTTTTCTCAATTTGGTGATGTAGTTTACTATAAATTCTGAATGAAATATTGGATGTCCGCTAACCAGGAATGTTGGACTTGAGGTGCATTGTATTTATGTGCGATTTTTATGATCCATTCATTGGTCGTTGTGTTCAAATTGACCAATTCGGCGTGATATTGGTACATTCAAGACAAAGACTACTTAAATACGATATATTCATACTTGCACCTCAACCAGACAATGATTTTTAGGCTCAATTCCTTCTAAAGGATTAATAAACATCGTATGATTTTTAATTTTTAATTTTATTTTTTTCTTGAATATTTATGTATTTTTGAATTTTTTTCAAACACATTTCTACATGTGTATTTTATTTTTTTCAAACTTTATATAGAAATATTCTTTAGAAAATTTTTTCATCATCTGGATTAATAAAAAGAGACCCAAAACCCCAAAATCGTTAGAAATCTGTCGAAAATTTCCAACGAATTTTTGATGGTTTTAAGGTTTCGAGTCTTGTTTAAGAACGTGTAACTCAATGTTCTTTAAAACAAAATCGTAACACTTATTTTACAACATGTGTGACAAAACAAACATTTAAATAAGTTATATAAAAAGTATACAAAATTTAGCATGATTAACCTTACATGTTAGATAATGAAACATATACTTAAGGGAACATGTATAACCATAGTAACGTAAATTTTCTTGTTATGTAAATTTGATATAAAAAAAGATTTTTGTTAGTAATCTATCATTAAAATGATTAATATATCATACTACAAACATATTTCTAGTGAAGTGGATCGTAAATATCTTTGAAACCCCAAAACCGTTAGAAATATGTTGGAAATTTCTGACAGATTTCTGAGTGTTTAGGGATACACGTGTATAGTTTTAAGGTTTGACTGGCGAATGAGAAGACATGCATAATTCTATCCGACATATTTCCAATGAATTCACGAATTTACCCCGGGAAATAACATTTCGTGTCCCGCATTTATTAAAATTTTGTTGTCCATGAGAAATTTTTGACGGATTAGCAAAAATTTAGGTGCGAACCTTCCCGAGTATTGCCAAAAGATTGTGCCAAATTAAATATTTTAAGGAACCGATGGATATCTGATAGATATGTCCAATCTCAATTCCTCTCAAATCTTAAACCCTCTTCGAATTTTGTCCAATTTACATCCTAATGGTCAACAATCATTCTAACTTGTAAGTTTATACACTTTCGTACTAGATTTTTATGGGTTTATGTGTTAGGCTTTTAGATTTAGGGATTTGAAATTTAGATTTGAGGATTTGGGTAGTTAGATTTAGTATTGTGATTGTTAGGTTTAAGATTTGGATAGTTATATTTTGTATTTGAATTGTTAGATTGTGGATTTTTATTCTGAATGTTAGATTGTGGATTTTGATTTGGAATGTTAGATTTGTTAGAATTTGATTTGGAACAGATAATGAAGTATTGTGATTTTTTTTATTTTTTGATATTCTAATTTACAATTTTATTAGATTTTGGATTTTGACTTGGAATGTTAGATTTGTTCGATGTATGATTTTTAATGTTTTTAAGTTCATTAAGTTGAAATAAATTTATAATGATTTGAAATTGAATACAAATTGTTTGGATTTTTAGGATTATAGTCAATTTTTTGTGTGGAAATTCTAAATATTGTTGGAATTTTCTATACTTTAGAATTTTTTTGAAATTGTTAAAGTTGTTCTAATAATGCTTTTAAACTTCTAGTTGTTAGATTTGTTTTTTTAATTTTAAATGTATTTTATCTTTTATTTTTTTCCTTCCAGGGATTATGATGCGTTTCATCGATCTACTTTCGGGGTGGGTGGTTCGTGTCGGAGGCAAGGGGCGAGTCATACTTAAAATCGCTCGACTCATATTCTGGAGATCCAATCGCCAGCTTCTGCGCCTACAATAGTTTCAACGCCCACACAGATGAGTGTAGAGGACTTCGTTTCTCAATCAAGACGCGAACGCTTGACTCCACTTCATCTGGATCGTATCAGAAGAGCTATGTGGTTAATTTTATTTATGATATTTAGATGTCTTAAATCTTATAAATAACTATGTTTTGTACTAATAAAATCTTATAAATTGTTTTGTTTTGTAGGTTTCATTTTTTCCATAATGGGACAACGAATTCCATCAACCAGATGCTTAATGTATTGACACAGCGTCTGTATGGAACGTTCTCGACCATGCCGATTGGAATATCATGATATTAGGTTTAAACAATTTGCAGAAAGCTTTTTGGTTTATTTATTTTACTTTCAATTTAAATAATTTATTTTAATATAAATTTTATTTTTGCAATAAGATTTCACTTGGTAGAGGCACCTCACTTCTAAAGTTATACAAGAGTTCGACGTTAATATTGTATTGATGTACTCTAGGAAAAGAAACGAGTGGAAGGATAAGTGGAAGCATCATGAGATGCCTAGGGAGATGCTTGCGAATCCGGAGCTATGACGATGATTCATTGATTATTGGAAGATGGAGGAAACCCAATAAATCTCTGTAACCCATTCTACTAACCGAAGAGCGAGCGGAATGATAAAGAATAGCGACACATAATTTGGGAGCAACGAGCAAGGATTCCCGGGAACAACAACTTGTAAGTTTATTTTTGTCCATAATTTTATTTTAATTCAATAACATTTGTATGAATTTTTTATTTTACAGTTTCAAAAAGATGGTGTGCATCCCACACATCTTAGGTTGATACAAGATTCACACACCAGCAGAAAGACCGGTCTAATGCAAGATATAGTTGCTCGGGATCTCGTCGAGAACGTGATGAAACTTCGTGACGAGTTTCTGCAATCCCAACCACTTGTTGAAGGAACTCCTCCGTGCACCAAAGTTCCTTTCGAGAAGTTGAACGAATTGATTTTTGAAATAAGTAACGTTTATAGTTTTTTTTAACTTATCCTCAAATTCTATTATTTATTTATACATTTTTCATTTAATTTGTTTCGTAGACAACTCCAAAGACCAAAGATTGCATTTTTTAACTTTCACAAGAGTTCCATTCTTTCCAATCTTCTGCTTTTTCACGATTTTCTGGAGATCCCGATCTTAGGGCATAACTCATGGAAAAGACAACCAAACTTTAAGTTTTGAAGATGAAGATCCAAACCATAAAAGAAGAGCAACTATCAGATGATGAATGAATGAAAGCAATGAAAGCGCGGATGGATGCATTCTTTGGGCGGTACGAGTCACCGCCACCGCGAAATTAGTTTTCATTATTTATTTTTATTTTATTTGTTTTAGAATTTTTTTGGATTTTAATTTTAAATTTACATTTTATTTTAATTAAAATATTAATTTTCAGTTACATTTCATTTTTATTATATGTATTAAATAAATTTTTAAAAAAATCAAATAAGTAACCATCAGATATCTGTTGGAAAAAAATCCGTCAGAAATCTGTCAAAAATATTCCTTTCGGAAATCCATCAGTTTTGACTTCTTCCGAATTCCGTCAGAGATCTGTCGTTTATGACTTCCTCCAAATTCTTTCGGATATATATCGCTTAAACCATCCTTTAGAATTCTCTCAAAAATTGGTCGGTTACATTTGCAAGATAATAAAGATTTAAGACTATACCAATCAATACTCTCATTGAAATTATTTTTATCAACATTCTTCATGCAGCAAATACGAACAATTGTTTTTTCCCAATAACTGAAATAGTTTATGAAGTCTTGTATTGAAACGATTCATTTTATGTTTACCATATTTCGAATGACCAACAAATATTAAAAATATAGAAGATAACCATATTGCTGGAGGATATCTATTCAAAATAGGACTTTGAGGTAATGTTAATACATCATCTAAAAACAACACATATATACTGATTTCAAGTAAAATGCATCAACATTACCATACATAACAGTTAAATCAAAGAACTCACTACATATACCATCCATCTATGAGAAAAACAAGTAAGGCTTTGTCAATAATGTTTTATTTAAATTTAACTTAATAATCGGCACATTCAGAAGATTACAAAAAAACTTTGGTTAAATCAATTATAAATAGATTTCTTTCAATTTAAAGTAATGTAAATTGGAAAAAAGTTTAGAAAGTAACAAAAACGATTTCTAGAATGGAATGGATATTTAGATAAAATTTTATTTAAAATTAACTAAAGAATCAGACCTATCAAAAGATTTTCAAATCTTTCAATTTAAAAGTATTGTAAACAAAACAAATGTTGAAAGTAATGAAAAACGATTACTTGACATAATCGATATTTATAAAAATTATGAAAAACGATTTTCTTGAACGGAATGAAACATGAGTATATAACAGTGAATATACATGAAGTCCCTTAATTAACAAATTGCAACTTTTGAAATTCACAATTTTTCAATGAAAATGCACCATTGAAAGACCATTGACATTTATTGTGATTGCTATTAGTAGATTTTTATTAGTCTTGGAGATAAAATATTTTCATCATATTTTCATCATGAAAAGTTTTCTAATTCTAATGTCGAAGATAGTAGTGTCGGTCATCTTCCTGAGATTTGAATGTATTCTTTTAAGTA
This sequence comes from Cardamine chenopodiifolia, assembly GCA_963922655.1. Taxonomy (NCBI): domain Eukaryota; kingdom Viridiplantae; phylum Streptophyta; class Magnoliopsida; order Brassicales; family Brassicaceae; genus Cardamine; species Cardamine chenopodiifolia. Next base: position 2,793,124 of record OZ000490.1, read on the forward strand.
AAACATTTTACACTTTAAACTTAACTATTACATACTTTTGGTATTTGAATTAGAGACTCGATAGATTACTGTCAGAAAAAACAAAAAGAAATGGTTTGGAGAGCTCATTTAGAGCTTGGGAAGGCATAATATACAAAACATTGAACCATACGCTAGAGAGATTTTGCGTGTTTAAACTGTCATATTGTATACGAGCCATCAATAATCAATTTTTAACTTTTCAAGCTATAAAATTTTGAAAGAATTTTGGAGATATGGAGAAGGTGCAAAATTTAAATAAGATTAATCATCCGTAGAAAAGTAAAATTTCAAGTATTACAAGTTTGGATAAATATTTCACAAGTATAAAGTAATTAAACTGGCTTCTTCTATTATTCTTTATGTTCTTAGATTGATTTAATAAACATAATTAAATAATCATAAAATAAATTTAGAAAACTATACAGTTAGTTAAATATTGAAGAATTTATAGAGTTTGAGTCCATAACTAATTTTCTAATTAGAAAAATATAGTTGAATTTCACAGTTTCTTAGAAAAAAAACGAGAATAACAAAAAAATATGAAAAACGTTAGTATTGTTAGATTTTTCGACAATTTTCACTAAGAAAGTTTGGAAGACTCGCTAAAAAATTAAAATTTATTACTGGAACTAATAAAACTATTTGTTTGATGTTGGAGATAAAAATTTATAATTTATTTAGTTTATATAATTACAATGTTGTATGGATCCCCAAGGGTCATGTTATTATCTTCTTAAAAAGAAAAATACATTTTTCTAACCATTTTCTAATTAGAAACTATAGTTAAACTTGACAGTTCCTTAGCAAATATACAACAAGAACAACAAAAAAATATATGAAAAAATGTTAGTATTGTTGGATTTTTCGACAACTTTCACTAAAAAATTTGGAAGAATCGTTAAAAAAGTGAAAATTTTATCACTGGAACTAAGAAAACTATTGTTTTATGTTGGAGATAAAAATTTATAATTTTGTTAGGTTATATAATAAGATTATATAATTACAATGTTGTATGGATCCCCAAGGGTCATGTTATTGTCTTGGTTGCATATATTTTCTAAATAAAAAAATACATTAAGTAGGCCTGAAGAAGCCCGTTCTAAAAGCCCACGAAAAAGAAGAACTGGAGCTAAGATTCAGGTAGCGTTGTGTTACCCTAGCTCTAGCATTTCCCGTCTCTCTCTATCTCTCACAGTCATGGCGTCTCGGAGAGTCTTATCAACGCTTCTCCGTTCATCTTCCGGAAGATCTACTGCCAAATTAGGCAACCGTAACCCTAGGCTTCCAACTCTTTCCCCCGCACATCGCGCAGCTCCTTGTAGCTACCTCCTCGGCCGCGTCGGCGAGTATTCCACCTCATCACCGGCGCCATCGTCTGCTCCTGCTAAGGATGAGGCGAAGAAGACCTATGATTACGGTGGAAAAGGTGCGATCGGGCGTGTTTGCCAGGTCATCGGTGCCATTGTCGATGTGAGATTCGAAGATCAGGAAGGATTGCCTCCGATCATGACATCTCTGGAGGTGCAGGATCATCCCACAAGGCTGGTGCTTGAGGTATCTCATCACTTGGGTCAAAATGTCGTCAGGACCATTGCTATGGATGGTACTGAAGGTCTCGTCCGTGGTAGGCGCGTTCTCAACACTGGCGCTCCAATCACTGTAAGTTGTTTCTCTGCATAGATCCGGATCAGCCATTATTAGGTGTAGATCTGTGTCTTCGTTAATTGGATTTTGCCTTAGTCTGTTCTTGTTTTCCTTATCCTCAACGTTGACCCGAAAAGATGACTTTTGGCTTGTCTCACTTTTAAGGTCCCTGTTGGAAGAGCGACCCTTGGACGTATCATGAATGTTCTTGGAGAACCCATTGATGAGAGAGGCGAAATTAGTAAGAAGTCTTAGCCTCACTTGATCAATGTCTCTCTTTCTGCAAACTTGTCATGACAACATGTTTTTACTGTTTCTCAGAGACCGACCATTACTTACCTATTCACAGAGATGCTCCGGCTTTGGTTGATCTAGCCACTGGGCAAGAGATCCTGGCCACTGGTATTAAGGTAGATTCTGTTCCCACAGGTCACATTTGCTGTCTTACGTGTTCTGAGCTTGTTTATCTTCTTTCTTTCTTCCAGGTTGTTGATCTCCTTGCTCCTTACCAAAGAGGAGGAAAGATTGGTCTCTTTGGTGGTGCTGGTGTTGGAAAAACTGTGCTTATTATGGAGCTCATCAACAATGTTGCCAAAGCTCATGGTCTGTTTTACACTTAGGATATTTTAGTCGCTCCTTTTGTTAAACTGGTGCTTCTTCTGATGAACAGGTGGTTTCTCTGTCTTTGCTGGTGTCGGAGAACGAACCCGTGAGGGAAATGACTTGTACAGAGAAATGATTGAGAGTGGTGTCATCAAGCTAGGCGAAAAGCAGGTTAATTTGGATTAATCTTCACCTTTCCTTTTCCGTTTGATTGATCTTTGTTTCTCAATTATCTCTGTTTTCTGTCTTAACAGTCTGAGAGCAAATGTGCTCTTGTGTACGGACAAATGAATGAGCCCCCGGGTGCTCGTGCCCGTGTTGGACTGACTGGTTTGACTGTTGCTGAGTATTTCCGTGATGCCGAAGGCCAAGATGTCTTGCTTTTCATTGACAACATTTTCCGCTTCACTCAGGTGAGGCTTGTTATTTGCTCTATATATTGCTCAGCACCTGTGTGCCATATATGCATGAAGAGATTGTAAATTTAATTAGGTGTACTCTCTTGTGTAGGCCAACTCTGAAGTGTCTGCGTTGCTTGGTCGTATCCCATCTGCTGTGGGTTACCAGCCAACTCTGGCTTCTGATCTTGGTGCTCTTCAAGAGCGAATCACAACCACAAAGAAAGGTTCTATCACCTCAGTCCAAGCCATCTATGTCCCTGCCGACGATCTGACAGATCCTGCTCCTGCTACAACTTTTGCTCACTTGGATGCCACAACTGTGCTGTCAAGACAGGTGTGACTTCGTCTCTTTTTGATGCTTCTTTTCAAAATATTTATGTGTAATGCGTCGTTAAGCTGACATATTTATATGCTTTCTTTCCCATGTGAAGATTTCTGAGCTTGGTATCTATCCTGCTGTGGATCCTTTGGATTCGACGTCCCGTATGCTGTCGCCTCACATTCTGGGTGAGGAGCACTACAACACTGCTCGTGGTGTGCAGAAAGTGCTACAGAACTACAAGAATTTGCAAGATATTATCGCCATTTTGGGAATGGATGAGCTGAGCGAAGATGATAAGCTGACTGTTGCCCGTGCCCGTAAGATCCAGAGATTCTTGAGTCAGCCATTCCATGTCGCTGAAATCTTCACTGGTGCCCCTGGAAAATACGTTGACCTTAAAGAAAACATCAACAGTTTCCAGGTATAGTTGCATTCATCATACTACTTTCTTTTCTCAACTCGCCATGGTTGCTGTACATGAGCTTATATGAATTGTAAACTGTTGCAGGGTCTACTCGATGGTAAGTACGATGATCTTCCTGAACAGTCATTTTACATGGTTGGAGGCATCGACGAGGTGGTTGCAAAGGCAGAGAAGATCTCCAAGGAGGCAGCAGCCTAAGGGATTGATTCGTCTCTCCCATGCTGAATACTTCTCTCCTTTTCTGACAATAACGAAAAAAAAAACCAAATGCTTGCGACTCCCACTCAACGGAATCTGAGTTCCGTATTTATTAGTTTCTTTTGGTTCAAATTCCAATGAGAGCTGTCAAAATGATGCTGAACATATCCATTCACTGTTACTCAAATTTTTGCTTCCTTGTTAAAATAAAGGATATGTCTTGCCGATTCTAACTGCAATGTATGATTAGTTTCACTTAATCTTTGTATGATCATCGTTTAACACCATCATAAGCAATATAACATCTCTATTCAGAAAAAGGAACCACTTTATTAAGAAGCTGCAAATGATCTACCAATATCATGTCGTAAGCTTGTATATATGTGAATCAATGCACTTGAGACCACAAAAACACCCCCTTCCATTTGAAACTTAAGCTACCTTTTTTCAACAATACTTTATAATCTCTCTGAACATCAATCCGATTGATAACATTTTTTCCTCGTCGATAACAAAATCAAGAAGCAGGAAAACCTCTTCACCGTACTTGATTTGTGAAAATGCAGAATTTGTTGTAACAAGAAGCAATTTGTTGGAACAATCTCGAAATTAATCGGTTGATGCTAACGTGGCTACATCATACAAAAAATAATTACAATAGAGAATATAATTATAGATATTCACTGTTGGGTGCATTGTCAAATTCTCTTTAATATTAGGAAACTGTAATCAAGCTGCTAATATCCTCCAACTTGTGTATGGAGTGACATATTTAATAATTATGTTACGTTACTATATTCTCGATATATAAAAAAGATATTTATTGAATCTAAAAAGATATGTAAATATCAAACATGTTGGGAACAAAAAAAATAAAAATATATAAATATAAATAAATACAAAAATTCATAAATCATTCAAATAAAAAATATAATATGTAAAAATTTATAATTCATCCAAACATGTTTCTTACAATACGTAAGGTACGGTAATACGTTCAACACCACTAAATAAACAAATAAAACATACTTAACATAAACTTAAGAAAAATAAAACAACATCAATTCGAAACATCGTTATCATCATCCTCACATGTCATAATTTTCATCATAATTGTACAAACTGATAGAAAGTATAATTTGTGGTCATCATTTTACTAGCAGATGATAACGGTGAATGACCTTCTATACAACCGCTATATATTGGCTGCTTCGCGGCGTCTAGCATATCAAAAATATTTGTGCTTCTAAATTTGGTTCTTCAACCCTATCTCCATCTTCACCAGCCGAAGACATATTCTCTCTAAACACATTATTCACCATCTCAACGGTACATACACCTACATCTACTTCTTTTCTATCTCCAAAGGTATCCACAACATATAGTTCACTAATACTACCATAATCATAATATGTTTCTCCATGTAGATACCAATCTTATAATCTAGTATAAATCCATTGCTATACAAGTGATGTCAAACTAACTCAACTTTAACATTTTATAAATTCTGAAAAATAGAACATAGATATGAACATTAACCCGATTGATAACATTTTTTTCTTGTCGATAACAAAATCAAGAAGCAAAAAAACTAGAGGAAAACCTCTTCACCACACTTGATTTGTGAAAATGCAGAATTTGTTGGAACAACCTCGAGATTAGTCGGTTGATGCTAATGTGGCTACATCATACAAAAAAAAATTACAATAGAGAATATAATTATGGATATTCACAGTTGGGTGCATAAACTTTTTAATATCAAATTCTCATTAATATCAGAAAACTGTAATCAAGCTGCTAATATCCTCCGACTTGTTTATGGAGTGATATATTTAACAGTCATATAACATTACTATATTCTCGATATATAAAAAAAACATTAATTGAATCTAAAAAGATATGTAAATATCAAACATGTTGAGAACAAAAAAATAATAATATATAAATATAAATTAATACAAAAGGTCATAAATTATTCAAATAAAAAAATATAATATGTAAAAAGTTATAATTCATCCAAACATGTTTCTTCAAATACGTAAGGTACGTTAATACGTAAGGTACGTTAATACGTTCAACACCACTAAATAAACAAATAAAATATACTTAACAAAAACTTTAAAAAATAAAACAACATCAACTCGAAACATCGTTGTCATCATCCTCACTTGTCTTCACCTCATAATCTTCATCATAATTGTACAATATGATAGAAAGTATAATTTGTGATCAAATTAAAAATACAAACAACAACAATAAATCGTTCCCAGCTTACTCTAAGCTAGACAAAATCCCTTCTTTCAAAGTCACTAGAAAGATAATAAATAAATCATGAATTAATAAATAATCTACTAACTTTTTCCCAGGACCGAACATTGTTCACATCTATACAAAACCAAACAATAATATTATATAATTCTGAAAATCAACATTCAAAAATAACTATTTCCATATTCATTAAGTAAAAAGGTCAATATTTTAAATACCTCTATTTTTGTTGACGGTGTACCACCTCAAAACAACAAGAACAAGGTCTGTATGGTTTAATTGTTATATTAAACATAAAACTTTTCAGCTATATCTCCAAAAGTAATATAATCAAACAAATTTCTCCTATATATTAAACACTAAATATATAAATACAAAATATTTATAAAAAAACAAAGTAATTAAATTTAAAAAACAATCTTCTTATCCTCAAACTTGAATAAAAAACGTGTAATCTCCAATTCTTTTATTTGGATCAGTGAAATGAAGCTCATCGTATAATTATAAAAAACACTTAACAAAAAAATATATATACCTATTCACTAACCATTCAAGTATGTGCAGTCGATATTTCCATTAAAAATATATATAAAATAAGTTGTAAAGAACATGAAATCAATGAAGGGATCAGAACCTGGCTCAAAAACCAGATTCAAGAAAAATATGATAATCATATCACATGGTCTATAACCACCAAACACATTAAGCATTTCAAAATGATGAGTACACCTAAATTGCTTTTCCTTAAACTTTAAATCAAATCTATCAATAAGGTGATTTTTAATAGTGGTTTGGATCGTTGTCTACAAAACACAAAAAACACAGATAAGTAATTTTGAATTATAATAATCAAATTTTTGTGAACAAAATAAATTAGGATATTGTTCTCTTGTTGTTGTTGTTATTTATGAGTCATAAGACAATATATATAGGGATACAAAGTTAGGGTTTAACGTGATGAACAAGTATTATAGAACATTATGAGGAGCCGACAATGGGCATCCACGTGAAAATTTTGGGTATCACCAGATACAATATCTGAAAATGTCATAAAGACTCAGATTAGTGCAAAACTCGTGCACAATCCGATGCTTTCATCTAAAAATCTTTATTCAAAATTTTCAATGAATATGAAATTCTTGCGAGAGTTCTAATAATTCCACATACATTCACTGATATGTTTTTATCATCTTAAATTCTTATAGCTGCTTCTAGCAGTTTAAGTCATTCTGAGCTGCTCCTAGCAACTTAAATCTTTCTGCTTCTAGCAGTTTAAATCTTGGGACTAAATTCTTTCTATTATTGCTCTATTATTTAGGAATCTAAAAAGTAGTTGCATCCACCACATAAGAGACTACCAACAATCTTCATAGAGCGAATAGTAACCATTGTTTTTTTTACCAATAATTGAAAGAGTTTCTGGAGTTTTCTACCATTTGAAAACGATTCATTTGATGCTTACCAAAATGAAAATGACTAACAAATATTAAAAATATAGAAATAACCATATTGTTTGAGGATGTCTATTCAAAATAGGATTTTAAAGTAATATTAATGCAACATTATAATTACGTAAAAACAACACATATATGTTGCTTTCAAGTAAAATACATCAACATTACCATACATGAGAGTTAAATAAAAAAACTCACTACATGTATGTACCATCCATCTATGAGAAAAAGTAAGGCTTTGTCAATAATATTTTATATTTAAATTTAACTAAATAATTGGTGCATTCAGAATATTGCAAAAAGCCTTTAGTTAAATCAATTCTAAATAGAATTTCTTTCAATTTAAAGTAGTTTGAATTGAAGAAAAGTTTTGAAAGTAACGAAAACCGATTTCTAGAATGGAGGATATTAGAAATCATTTTATTTAAAATTAACTAAGGAATCAGAACTATCAAAAGATTGCCAAATCTTTCAATTTACATGTATTGTAAATTATAAAAATGTTGAAAGTAATGATAAACGATTACTTGACATAACTGATATTTGTAAAAAGTATGAAAAATGATTTTCTTAAATGGAATGAAACATGAATATATAACTTGAAATTTGTTTTAGAAAAATGACAGTTAGAAATATTTTTTTTCAAATAAAATGAAGAATCAGAACTATCAAAAAATTGTCAAAGATTTAAATTTAAAACATAGTAAATAAAAAAAAAGTAATGAAAAATGATAACTTGACTTAATGTATATTTATTGAAAGTGAAAAACGATTTTCTTGAACGGACTGACACATGACTATATAGCAGTTAATAGACGTGAACTACCTTAGTTTAAAAATTGCAACTTTTGAAATTCACAACTTTTCAATGAAAATGCACAACTGAAAGACCGTTAGCATTTATTCGGATTAAACTTGGAGATAAAATGTTTTTGTCATGTTTCTTTTTTTAGAAAACTTGTAACTTATAATTAGCATATGAAAGTTTTTAAATTCTAATGTTGAAGGCAGTAGTGTCAATTATAAATAATCATCTTTGTGGGGTTTGAATATATTTTTTAAGGAAAATATTTTACACCTTAAACTTAACTATTACATACTTTTAGTATCTGAATTAGAGATTCGATAGATTACTATCGAAAAAACAAAAAGAAATGGTTAGGAGAGCTTATTTAGAGCTTGGGAAGGGATAATATACAAAAACATCGAACCAAGTGGTAGAGAGATTTTGTGTGTTTAGAATATCATAATGTACATGAGCCATCAATAATCATTTTTAACTTTTCTGAATATAAAAAGGATTGTGCCAGACAAAATGTATTTGACAATTATTGTGTAATGTTTTTGGTTTTAAATGGCGTATGATGCACCGTGACTTCATTCTCTTCTAAAGCGCTATGGCGCACGAGGCATAAAGCAACATGGATCCGAGTCGCATGTTGTACTTTTCCTGCTCCATCTTGAAAACATGCTGCAAAAGGAGTGGTACCAGAATAAATACAATCTACTAATTAAAAAGAAAAAGGACTAACCTGATTAAAATGTTTCTGGATCGCACATAAAGCACAAAACACAGCAGCATGACCTACAGAAACGATTTATATATGAACACTGTATGAGACACTAAAACAAGACTACCACAACCACCCATTAATCTAAAACAGAAGACATAAGTGTTGTAACTGATAAAACAAGAAACAAAACTTTAACATTACCAGCATCTGAAGCAACTTACAATATTTCGGATGGGGAGCAGTTTGGAGAATTGGGGCTAAGAACTCAATTATGATTTCTTATTTGATGCTAACTTATAAATATTCAATATTTAGTAGTAGATTTATAATTAATTACAGATTTTATTCTATATAAAATCGTGTGGTAATGTGATCTCCGTATAATTTACCAACGCAAAAGGATTATAGTGGATTGCATTTACTCTTTAATTGTCATGTTATAAATGCAAACCAAATGCAGACCAGATACAAACCAAAAACAAATAAGATCTGAGTCAATAAAAAAAACAGATCAAGGTCGTCAGATCTCACAGATCAAGGTCGCCGGAGTCTCGCAGATCAAGGTCATCGGAGTCGCAGATCAAGGTCGTCGGAGTCGCAGATCAAGATTGTCGGATCCACAGAATAGATCCGATGAGGAGTCCGGCGCCACATGTCTCTGTAGTTTTCGCATCGCGTAACCCCACTTCGGCCGTGGCTCACTATGTGGTGCGTGCATCATGGAAGCATCGGCGCCATCACCTCCTAAAACGCCAACCTTCTCATTTCGGTGCATATTGTGCCATAGCGCACCTCATATGCACTGTTTACAACCAAGATAATGTTTAGACCACTTTCCTTAAATTTATAGTGTTTGTAGGAGCAAAAACAAGAACAACTGGTACAACAAAACATGCAAAATGTGTCAAACTTTTAGATTTATCATTTCACAGCTGTACAATGGTCCTCTACCATATCTTACGCCATGAATCATTCTTTGTGTCGCTAATACAACAAAACATGCAAAATGTGTCAACTTTTAGATTTTTTTGATAAAAAAAAGTAATCGCCAACTTTTAGTTCAATGAAAATAGAAGATAAAAGTAAAATAAAATGAAGCTTCTAGTTCTATGTCATGAATGGATCTGCGCCTATAAATTATACACGTTTATCGATCCTGCACAGCCAAACCAAAAAAACTGCGCACTCCACACTCAAGCTTAAGCCTTCGTACTCTCTCTCTCTCTCTCTCTCTCTCTCTCTCTCTCTCTCTCTCTCTCTCTCTCTCTCTCTCTCTCTCTCTATCTCCAATTATTTATAAAATCGTATCCCTAAATAGTACTAATGCTTTTGGCTGAATTAACAAACCATGCACAACAAGTTCACATTAATGCTTTGTCTGAATTATAAATAGTTACTTTGGAGTTTTTATTTCATAGAAAGTATTTTTTTTCTTTTTAAATGGTAGTATTATAGAAAGTTGTTGTTTGTGAGTTTTCACTGTTTAATAATTAATGAACTAAACATCTCAATTTTCTTTGGCCGTCTACGTGGCTCAGCCTTAGCAAGTACACCGAAAAACCGGAAATGGCGGTGGCTCCGGAAGCTGGTTCGGTCAAAAAATCCGACGAGGAGTGGCGTGCGGTTCTATCTCCTGAGCAGTTTAGGATTCTTAGGGAGAAAGGCACTGCGTAATTAGATCCAAACACTTTTCTTTTTTCCTCTTGCTGGCTTTTCAAATAATTCTTAGGGTTTTTGTTTTCTTAAGCGAGACGTTTTAGGTTTGATGTTGTTTCTTCTTGATGATTGTAGGAAGAGAAGGAATGGAGAATATGTGAAATTGTTTGAGGAAGGGATCTACTGTTGTGTTGGTTGTGGAAATCCGGTTTATAAATCAACCACTAAATTCGATTCCGGTTGCGGGTGGCCAGCGTTTTACGATGCTATTCCTGGCGCTATCAATCGAACCGTAAGATTATATTTACATTGTTATTTACTATAGAATTCTTTTTACTAACCTATTATTTACTATAGATGTGCCTAAACCCACAATAATCCCCAAAACTTGTAGAAAATCGAATTTTTTGCCACTTAAAACGTTTATAATTAACTATCAAGTGGATAAAAATTGAGTTTTATAATCATTTTAGGCATTATATAAAATACGTAAAATATTATTTTTCAATTCGTTTATTATTTAAATATTGAACAATATGCACTGTTATGTAACTTGCATGTTGATAAAATAGCAAATATGAGTTATGTTTTATTTTTCTTTTGGTAAAGTTACTACTTTTTAAAACAAAATTAAACATCAATCAACATATATGTATATATGCACACAAAAAATGAAGAAGCGTGGGTTAATTGTATTTGTGTTTGTCGATATACGCGCTAGATGTACTCGTGAACCACACCTATAATTCGGATGGCGGCTGTATGTTTACGAGTAACCATATTTTTTAGTTTGGGAAGTTCGATTACAAATTATATATATAAATAAAATAAAATAAAATAAAATTACATCTAAAATAAAATAAAATTAAAATAGAATAAAACTAGATAAAATTAAAAAATTACATAAATAAATAAATAATATAAAAATAAAATAAAATAATCTATTTATATGAAATAAAATAATATTATATAAAATAAAATGAAATTATATAAAATAAAATTAAATACTATAATATATATATATATAAAGCATAACTATATAAACTAAAATAAAATTGACTAATGTAAAATTATATAAAATAAATTAAATTTAAATAACTTAAATTTAAGTTAAATAAATTAAATTTAAATAAAGTTATGTTGGATTAGAAATTTTTATTAATTCTAATTCAATGGTCTCAATTATAAATAATCATCTAGATGTTTTTGATAGATTAAGTGATAATTATCAATGCAACTAATAAAATAAAAATAAAAATATAATTGTATTCGATGTAAATAATTTATGTCATTTGCTTCAAATTTTCTATGTAATTTTACAAGAAAAAAAGAAACGTAGTTTTGATATTCTTGTTCTTTTTCATAAAAATTTTAATTCCTAACAGAATAATAATTATGACCATTGACTAATACTCACAAATTTAATTTTCTTAATAATTTTCAAATATTTTTATGATTTTGTAAGAGAAAAATATTTACTTAATATTTATTATTTAAAAACACACATAATCAAAATAATTGGTAATTTCAGTTTAAATTTTAAATAATTTTCTGTTGGTAGGAAAAAATATCAATGAGAATTATTGGTGACAAAATTATGATCATTTTGTGAAAAACTAATTTTTAATGATTATTTAAAGATAAATTATTATTTGATGATGGAAATAAAATTTTCTTAATTTTGTTAGATTATATAATAAGATTATATTATAATGATTGTCTTTTTCAATTTTAAGAATATATTATAAAAATATATAATTAGAACCAAAATTGTAATTGAAATCAATATTATTCAAATATATATATTTTTTAAATCGTAATAATGTTTATTGTAAAATTTATAAAAACATCCGCTCGTAGGATTATGATTTAGTATACTTAAAAATTGAAGCAATATATCTTTTTTTCTAGGAGGAGAGAGCTGGATTAAAATATGAGATCACTTGCGCAAAATGTGATGGACATCTTGGTCATGTCTTCAAAAATGAAGGTTTTCCAACACCAACCGACGAACGTCACTGCATCAACAGCGTTTCACTCAGTTTCTCCTCCGCGACCCCGACTCAGTGATTCACCGGTCCGGTTTTATCAGAACCCAAAAGGACTTTCTACTTCTGTTTCATAGAGAGCATTGCATGTGTTCTATATTTTATCGCATCACAACTATAATAAAGTAGACGTCGTCTTCTTCCTTCGTTTCTAGTAATGCTTTTTGTATTATTTAAATTGTTTGGTGTGAGACTGTATTATTTTCTATCGTGTATTATCGCATTTCCCGAACTTATATATATGTATAATTATTTGTCTAAGTTTTTTTTTTTGTTTTGCATAATAACTACAATATTTGAATTAATCTCTATGTTTTTCCATGATTGTTTTTTGTTTCAGTCATACCATGTATTCAAATTCTAATATAACACTCTGCTTGGTTAAAGCTTATTTAAATTTTTTATCTAGAAATTATAAGCATCAAAAGCTGATGTTTTAGATATTTTTAAAATATAGGCAGACAATATGGAAATTGGGTCCATAAATGGGTTTTGTAAAACTCTTATTTTTCATGCTTTAAGTTGAAAACCCACTAACAAAAAAATGAAAACTTTCTGAATATTGTTACACAATCATTTTTTAACTTTTCAAACTATAAACATTTTTCTGACATCCAATATTGTTCTGACGAACAATAACTTTTCTGACAACATCATGAACACTATTTTAAACGTCCAAGAGTAGACGAAAGATAATACGAAGTTTAGAGTAGACTTGCCAAGAATTTGTGATCGGAATTTTCTTGAAGTTTTTTCTAATGGTAAATGTCCCTTTCCTGCGTACCGGTTGGAAGCATCTAAGAAAAAATAATTTTTTGAATGGATTAGCGAAGATGTAAAATACATGGATGGACACGCATCTAATTTGCATAATTGCGTCGATTATGGAGAAGGGTAGTTTATTAGAATGAAGAATTATGACTGTCATGTTGTGATGCTGCGGGTTTCTTCCATAAAATTCCATTTAATTGTTATATTTAACATAAAATTTCAAGTATCACGAGTTTGGATAAAACTTCACAAGTATAAAGTAATTAACCTGGGTTCTTTTATTATTATTTATGTTCTTATATTGATTTAGTAAATATATTTGAATAGTTTCATAAAATAAAAATGGTTCTATAAAAACATTACTAATTTGGTAACCGTAAAAAAAACTATTTATAGTACCCTTAATTAATATTAGGAAAAATAATAAAAGCCTTGTCTGACCCGATTGTCACTCATTATTCATAATATAAAGTTAAACACTTGAATTTCTTTATTAAACCCAATATTAATGATATATAAAAAATGTTTAACTATCCTAAACTTTCAACTAACAACTTTCGATTCTTCAGAAATATAAATTCCAAATCCGATCAATGTGAAAATTATCTAAAAAATGATATTCTTTTAAAATTTACACAATTACAAAAAATTAAAATTCAAAAGTGGCTTATAAAACAAATAAACATATGAAACTAAACAAACAAACAAACAACAAATAAATTTTATTAAACAATTCAAATGTCAAACATGTCTAAGAAAATATGAAAGTTTATGAAGTAAGTTGCACTTCCAACTGACAAAGAAAAAATTTACCAGATAATAAAGATTTAAAACTATACCAATTAATACTCTCATTGAAACTGTTTTTATCAATAATCTTCATGTAGCGAATATGAACCATTACTTTTTACCAATAACTGAAAAAGTTTCTGAATTCTTGTACCATTTGAAATGATTCATTTAATGTTTACCACACACTACAAAAAAGCTACTTCAAAACCGACATAATTTCATACAGTTATGCGATTGTTTTCCGATAACTACACCCCATCTAAAAGCCGTCAATAATTTCTGACAGATATCCGACGGAGCCAAGTTTGTCAAAAAATAACCGACGGATTTCCGACCGGTTATCTAAAATTCAAATGGTTATATAACATCTATAATAACATTCATATTCTCCGACAGACTTCCAATAGAAATCCGTCAGAAATCTGTTGGTAAATATGAACTTTAAAATAGTTGTTGTATAGATGTTTGAATTTTGGACAATCCAACGAATTTTTGACGGATTTTTGATGGCAGCGATCTTTAATGTATATGTTTTCACACTCCTACATTCAATCACAACACAATTCATTATTCATTACTAAAAAAATTGAAAATATGTCTTCTTTTAGATATTTTCGGTCATGGATAGACGAACCATTGATGGATCTGTAGTCAAACATATTGATAGATGAGTATGCATGAGGTATATACGAGTTCATGGAATTGGCAGAAAATCAAAGGAGAGAAAAAAATTGGTAACTTGAAATGTCTATGTTCTATTTGTCAGAATTCACATAATGTTAAAGTTGAGTTAGTTTGACATTACTTGTATAGCAATAGATTTATGCCGGATTATAAGATTGGTATCTACATGGATAAACATATTATAAATATGGTAGTATTAGTGAACTATATGTTGTGGATAGCTTTGGAGATAGAAAAGAAGTAGATGTAGGTACCATTGAGATGGTGAATAATATGTTTAGAGAGAATATGCCTTCGACTGGTGAAGATGGAGATAGGGTTGAAGAACCAAACTTAGAAGCACAAATGTTATTTATATGTTAGACACAACGAAAAAGCCAATATATAGCGGCTCTATAGAAGTTCATTCATCGTTATCATCTGCTAGTAGAATGATGACCATTAAGATGGACAACAATTTGGCGAAGAAATATGTTGATGTGATAGCAGTTTTGTAAATGATGTTTTGCCTGAAAATAATCTTTCACCAGTATCATACTACGAGGTACATAAACTTATAGTTGTTCTTGGTTTGCTGTATCGGATGATAGTTGTGTGCATTGAAAATTGTATGATATATTAGAGAGAAGATGAAAACCGCAAAAGATATCGATTATGTCGTAAACCGCAGTTTCAAGAAACTAGTGGCATAGTTCCAACTCCATTTAAATGGATGTGGTATTTACCATTAACAGAGAGGTTGAACATTCTTCAGACGCAGAAACGTGGAAATATTTTCAATCATTGTGTCCAGATTTTGCGTATGAGCGATAAAATGTATACCTCGGGTTATGTATAGATGTTTTCAACTCATTTGTAAAGCATGAAAGACAATATTCGTTGTGACTCGTAATTGTAACACCTTACAATTTGTCTCCATATTTGTGCATATGTAGAGAGTTTTTGTTCCTCTTGGTTCTTGTTCCCGGTATAGAGCATCCAAGGAGGTCACTCGATGTATTCCTCCAGCCATTGATCTATGAGTTACAAATGCTTTGAAATCATGGTGCTGAAGCATTAATGTCTCATGCCAGCATAATTTTAAGATGTGTGCGCTTCATATGTGGACCATACGCGATTTCTCAACATATGGTATGTTATTAGGATGGATAACTCATGGAAGATTATCATTCTTGTATTACCAAGACAATACTGATGCATTCCAATTGAATCACAGAAAAAGACATGTTGGTTTGATTGCCATAGAAGGTTTCTACTGAGTGATCATCTTTATCGTTGGTCTAGGACATTGTTTACGATGAATAAGCAAATGCTTGATTGTCCACCTCCTAAGATAGATGTCAATTGTTTATTGGAGCAGTAAAGATATTTCAGTGTTGAAAGAACTCTTTAATGTGGGGGTAATGGGCATGATCTTACTGACGGTGTCGTTGAAATTCATAATTGACATAAAAAGAGTATTTTTTAGGATTTCTCTTATTAGAATGACCATTTATTGAGGCACAATATAAATTTTATGCACATTGAGAAGAAATTATTTGACAACATCATGAACACTTTTTTAAACGTCCAAGGGAAGACGAAAGATAATATGAAGTCTAGAGTAGACTTGCTAGGAATTTGTGATCGCCATTTTCTTGAAGTTTTTCCTAATGTTAAATGTCCCTTTCTTGCGTACCAGTTGGAAGCATCTAAGAAAAAATAACTTTTTGAATGGATGAGCGAAGATGTAAAATACACGGATGGATACACATCGAATTTGCGTAATTGCTTCGATTATGCAGAAGGGAAGTTTATTAGAATGAAGATTCATGACTGTCATATTGTGATGCAGCGAGTTTTTCCATTTGCCTTTGCCAATCTTCTTCCAAAAGATGTCTACCAAACAATTGCAGGTATATATCGCTAGTTCCATAAGTTTAACAATTTCTCACGCATATATCTATATAAATGTGTTACTGCTTATTTGTAAGAGTTGGTACTTTCTTTCGAGATTTATGCACGAGATCACTTATAGGTGAGGGTATCCGCAATTTAGAGAATAATATACCACTAACCCTTGGTAATCTCGAGAAGATTTTTTTACCGTCTTTCTTTGATGTTATGGAACATCTTCCTATCCCCTTCCCACGAGAAGCAACACTAGGAGGTCCTATTCAATACTGTTGAATTTATTCTTTTGAGCGTTACATGGTCCATCTGAAGAAAAAGTTTAAAATTTAAGCAAAGTTGATGGATTTATTGACGCACAGAGCCTCAACGAAGAAGTCTTGAACTTTTTTGAATATTATTTTCCATTAGAAGTTCGTACGAAGAGTAGACGTCCGTCTCGCCATAATGATAGAGGTGAGAAAGTGATTTATCTCGTGATATGTCCAAGTTGGTCGAGTACTTGTATTTTTAATTTGATCACAAATTATACTTTCTATCATGTTGTACAATTATGATGAAGATTATAAGGTGAAGACAGGTGAGGATGATGACAACGATTTTCGAATTGATGTTGTTTTATTTTTTTTAAGTTTATGTTAAGTATATTTTATTTGTTTATTTAGTGGTGTTGAACGTATTACCGTACCTTACGTATTGTAAGAAACATGTTTGGATGAATTATAAATTTTTACATATTATATTTTTTATTTGAATGATTTATGAATTTTTGTATTTATTTATATTTATATATTTTTATTTTTTTGTTCCCAACATGTTTGATATTTACATATCTTTTTAGATTCAATAAATATCTTTTTTAGATATCGAGAATATAGTAACGTAACATAATTGTTAAATATGTCACTCCATACACAAATTAGAGGATATTAGCAGCTTGATTACAGTTTCCTGATATTAATGAGAATTTGACATTAAAAAGTTTATGCACCCAACTGTGAATATCCATAATTATATTTTTTATTGTAATTATTTTTTGTATGATGTAGCCACGTTAGCATCAACCGACTGATTTGAGGTTGTTCCAACAAATTGCTTCTTGTTCCAACAAATTCTACATTTTCACAAATCAAGTGCAGTGAAGAGGTTTTCCTGCTTCTTGATTTTGTTATCGACAAGGAAAAAATGTTATCAATCGGATTGATGTTCAGAGAGATTATAAAGTATTGTTGAAAAAAGGTAGCTTAAGTTTCAAATGGAAGGGGGTGTTTTTGTGGTCTCAAGTGCATTGATTCACATATATACAAGCATACGACATGATATTGGTAGATCATTTGCAGCTTTTTAATAAAGTGGTTCCTTTTTCTGAATAGAGATTTTATATTGCTTATGATGGTGTTAAACGATGATCATACAAAGATTAAGTGAAACTAATCATACATTGCAGTTAGAATCGGCAAGACATATCCTTTATTTTAACAAGGAAGCAAAAATTTGAGTAACAGTGAATGGATATGTTCAGCATCATTTTGACAGCTCTCATTGGGATTTGAACCAAAAGAAACTAATAAATACGGAACTCAGATTCCGTTGAGTGGGAGTCGCAAGCATTTGGTTTTTTTTTTCGTTATTGTCAGAAAAGGAGAGAAGTATTCAGCATGGGAGAGACGAATCAATCCCTTAGGCTGCTGCCTCCTTGGAGATCTTCTCTGCCTTTGCAACCACCTCGTCGATGCCTCCAACCATGTAAAATGACTGTTCAGGAAGATCATCGTACTTACCATCGAGTAGACCCTGCAACAGTTTACAATTCATATAAGCTCATGTACAGCAACCATGGCGAGTTGAGAAAAGAAAGTAGTATGATGAATGCAACTATACCTGGAAACTGTTGATGTTTTCTTTAAGGTCAACGTATTTTCCAGGGGCACCAGTGAAGATTTCAGCGACATGGAATGGCTGACTCAAGAATCTCTGGATCTTACGGGCACGGGCAACAGTCAGCTTATCATCTTCGCTCAGCTCATCCATTCCCAAAATGGCGATAATATCTTGCAAATTCTTGTAGTTCTGTAGCACTTTCTGCACACCACGAGCAGTGTTGTAGTGCTCCTCACCCAGAATGTGAGGCGACAGCATACGGGACGTCGAATCCAAAGGATCCACAGCAGGATAGATACCAAGCTCAGAAATCTTCACATGGGAAAGAAAGCATATAAATATGTCAGCTTAACGACGCATTACACATAAATATTTTGAAAAGAAGCATCAAAAAGAGACGAAGTCACACCTGTCTTGACAGCACAGTTGTGGCATCCAAGTGAGCAAAAGTTGTAGCAGGAGCAGGATCTGTCAGATCGTCGGCAGGGACATAGATGGCTTGGACTGAGGTGATAGAACCTTTCTTTGTGGTTGTGATTCGCTCTTGAAGAGCACCAAGATCAGAAGCCAGAGTTGGCTGGTAACCCACAGCAGATGGGATACGACCAAGCAACGCAGACACTTCAGAGTTGGCCTACACAAGAGAGTACACCTAATTAAATTTACAATCTCTTCATGCATATATGGCACACAGGTGCTGAGCAATATATAGAGCAAATAACAAGCCTCACCTGAGTGAAGCGGAAAATGTTGTCAATGAAAAGCAAGACATCTTGGCCTTCGGCATCACGGAAATACTCAGCAACAGTCAAACCAGTCAGTCCAACACGGGCACGAGCACCCGGGGGCTCATTCATTTGTCCGTACACAAGAGCACATTTGCTCTCAGACTGTTAAGACAGAAAACAGAGATAATTGAGAAACAAAGATCAATCAAACGGAAAAGGAAAGGTGAAGATTAATCCAAATTAACCTGCTTTTCGCCTAGCTTGATGACACCACTCTCAATCATTTCTCTGTACAAGTCATTTCCCTCACGGGTTCGTTCTCCGACACCAGCAAAGACAGAGAAACCACCTGTTCATCAGAAGAAGCACCAGTTTAACAAAAGGAGCGACTAAAATATCCTAAGTGTAAAACAGACCATGAGCTTTGGCAACATTGTTGATGAGCTCCATAATAAGCACAGTTTTTCCAACACCAGCACCACCAAAGAGACCAATCTTTCCTCCTCTTTGGTAAGGAGCAAGGAGATCAACAACCTGGAAGAAAGAAAGAAGATAAACAAGCTCAGAACACGTAAGACAGCAAATGTGACCTGTGGGAACAGAATCTACCTTAATACCAGTGGCCAGGATCTCTTGCCCAGTGGCTAGATCAACCAAAGCCGGAGCATCTCTGTGAATAGGTAAGTAATGGTCGGTCTCTGAGAAACAGTAAAAACATGTTGTCATGACAAGTTTGCAGAAAGAGAGACATTGATCAAGTGAGGCTAAGACTTCTTACTAATTTCGCCTCTCTCATCAATGGGTTCTCCAAGAACATTCATGATACGTCCAAGGGTCGCTCTTCCAACAGGGACCTTAAAAGTGAGACAAGCCAAAAGTCATCTTTTCGGGTCAACGTTGAGGATAAGGAAAACAAGAACAGACTAAGGCAAAATCCAATTAACGAAGACACAGATCTACACCTAATAATGGCTGATCCGGATCTATGCAGAGAAACAACTTACAGTGATTGGAGCGCCAGTGTTGAGAACGCGCCTACCACGGACGAGACCTTCAGTACCATCCATAGCAATGGTCCTGACGACATTTTGACCCAAGTGATGAGATACCTCAAGCACCAGCCTTGTGGGATGATCCTGCACCTCCAGAGATGTCATGATCGGAGGCAATCCTTCCTGATCTTCGAATCTCACATCGACAATGGCACCGATGACCTGGCAAACACGCCCGATCGCACCTTTTCCACCGTAATCATAGGTCTTCTTCGCCTCATCCTTAGCAGGAGCAGACGATGGCGCCGGTGATGAGGTGGAATACTCGCCGACGCGGCCGAGGAGGTAGCTACAAGGAGCTGCGCGATGTGCGGGGGAAAGAGTTGGAAGCCTAGGGTTACGGTTGCCTAATTTGGCAGTAGATCTTCCGGAAGATGAACGGAGAAGCGTTGATAAGACTCTCCGAGACGCCATGACTGTGAGAGATAGAGAGAGACGGTAAATGCTAGAGCTAGGGTAACACAACGCTACCTGAATCTTAGCTCCAGTTCTTCTTTTTCGTGGGCTTTTAGAACGGGCTTCTTCAGGCCTACTTAATGTATTTTTTTATTTAGAAAATATATGCAACCAAGACAATAACATGACCCTTGGGGATCCATACAACATTGTAATTATATAATCTTATTATATAACCTAACAAAATTATAAATTTTTATCTCCAACATAAAACAATAGTTTTCTTAGTTCCAGTGATAAAATTTTCACTTTTTTAACGATTCTTCCAAATTTTTTAGTGAAAGTTGTCGAAAAATCCAACAATACTAACATTTTTTCATATATTTTTTGTTGTTCTTGTTGTATATTTGCTAAGGAACTGTCAAGTTTAACTATAGTTTCTAATTAGAAAATGGTTAGAAAAATGTATTTTTCTTTTTAGAAGATAATAACATGACCCTTGGGGATCCATACAACATTGTAATTATATAACCTAAATAAATTATAAATTTTTATCTCCAACATCAAACAAATAGTTTTATTAGTTCCAGTAATAAATTTTAATTTTTTAGCGAGTCTTCCAAACTTTTTTTAGTGAAAATTGTCGAAAATCTAACAATACTAACATTTTCATATTTTTTTGTTATTCTCGTTTTTTTCTAAGAAACTGTCAAATTCAACTATATTTTTCTAATTAGAAAATTAGTTATGGACTCAAACTCTATAAATTCTTCAATATTTAACTAACTGTATAGTTTTCTAAATTTATTTTATGATTATTTAATTATGTTTATTAAATCAATCTAAGAACATAAAGACTAATAGAAGAAGCCAGTTTAATTACTTTATAGTTGTGAAGTATTTATCCAAACTTGTAATACTTGAAATTTTACTTTTCTACGGATGATTAATTTCATTTAAATTTTGCACCTTCTCTATATCTCCAAAATTCTTTCAAAATTTTATAGTTTGAAAAGTTAAAAATTGATTATTGATGGCTCGTATACAATATGAAAGTTTAAACACGCAAAATCTCTCTAGCGTATGGTTCAATGTTTTGTATATTATGCCTTCCCAAGCTCTAAATGAGCTCTCCAAACCATTTCTTTTTGTTTTTTCTGACAGTAATCTATCGAGTCTCTAATTCAAATATTAAAAGTATGTAATAGTTAAGTTTAAAATGTAAAATGTTTTACTTAAAAGAATACATTCAAATCCCACGAAGATGACTATTTATAATTGACACTATTGCCTTCGACATTAGAATTAGAAAACTTTTCATATTTTAATTATAAGTTAAAAGTTTTCTAAAAAGAAAAATGACAAAAATATTTTATCTCCAAGACTAATCTATCTACTAATAGCAATCACAATAAATGTCAATGGTGCATTTTCATTGAAAAATTGTGAATTTAAAAAGTTGCAATTTGTTAATTAAGGGACTTCATGTATATTCACTGTTATATAGTCATGTTTCATTCCATTCAAGATAATTGTTTCTCATAATTTTTATAAATATCGATTATGTCAAGTAATCGTTTTTTATTACTTTCAACATTTGTTTTGTTTACAATACTTTTAAATTGAAATATTTGAAAATCTTTTGATAGGTCTGATTCTTTAGTTAATTTTAAATAAAATTATATCTAAATATCCATTCCATTCTAGAAATCGGTTTTGTTACTTTCTAAACTTTTTTCCAATTTACATTACTTTAAATTGAAAAAAAATCTATTTATAATTGATTTAACCAAAGTTTTTTGCAATCTTCTGAATGTGCCGATTATTAAGTTAAATTTAAATAAAACATTATTGACAAAGCCTTACTTGTTTTTCTCATAGATGGATGGTATATGTAGTGAGTTCTTTGATTTAACTGTTATGTATGGTAATGTTGATGCATTTTACTTGAAATCAGTATATATGTGTTATTTTTACGTAATTTAGATGATGTATTAACATTACCTCAAAGTCCTATTTTGAATAGATATCCTCCAGCAATATGGTTATCTTCTATATTTTTAATATTTGTTGGTCATTTGAAATATTTTAAACATAAAATGAATCGTTTCAATACAAGACTTCATAAACTATTTCAGTTATTGGGAAAAAAGCAATGGTTCAAATGCAACTTGCTTCATCATATTTCATATTTTCTGAATTGATTGGTATAGTCTTAAATCTTTATTATCTTTCAAATGCAACTTGCTTCATCATATTTCATATTTTCTTAGACATGTTTGACATTTAAATTGTTTAACAAAAGCTATTTGTTGTTTGTTTATTTAGTTTCATATGTTTATTTTTTTAATATGCCACTTCTGAATTTTAATTTTCTATGAAAATTTCTAAAAGAATGTCATTTTAATATAATTTTCACCTTGACTGGATTTGGAATTTATATTTATGAAGAATCGAAAGTAGTTGTTTTGAAAATTTAGGATAATTAAACATTTTTTATATCATTATTATTAGGTTTAATAAAGAAATTCAAGTGTTTGGTTTATATTACGAATGATGAGTGACAATCGGGTTAGACAAGGTTTTTGTTATTTTTCCTATGCCATTTAATATTTAACTAATAGTATAATAGATTGTTTCTTTTATGGTTACCAAATTAGTAACTTTTTATAGAATCATTTTTCGCATTTTTTGTTGCTGTTGATATTTTTATGCTAAGAAACTATCAAGTTCAACTGTAGTTTTCTAATTAGAAAAATGGTTATGGACTCAAAATCTATAATTCTTCTATATTTAACTAAATGTTTAGTTTTCTACATTTATTTTATGAAAATATTAAAATAAATTTACTAAATCAATATAAAAACATAAAGAATAATAGAAAACCCTAGTTAATTACTTTATACTTGTGAAGATTTTATCCAAAGTGGTGATATTTGAAATTTTACTTTTCTACGGATGATTAGTTTCATTTAAATTTTGCACCTTTTGCATATCTACAAAACTCTTTCAAAATTTATAGTTTAAAAAGTTAAAAATTGATTATTGATGGCTCGTATACAATATGAGAGTCTAAACACATAAAAATTCTCTAGCGTGTGGTTCGTTGTTTTGTAGATTATCCCTTCCCGAGTTCTAAATGAGTTTTTTTGTTTTTTGCCAGTAGTCTATCGAGTTTCTAATTCAAATACTAAAAATATATAATGTTTTTTTTTACGTTAAAAAAAAAAATACATTCAAACCCCACAAAGATGACTATTTATAATTGACACTACTGCCTTCGACATTAGAATTAAGAAACTTTTCATATTCTAACTATAAGTTATCATTTTTCAAAAAGAAACATGCTTTATCTCCAGGACTAATCTATCTACTAATAGCAATCCCAATAAATGTCAATGGTCTTTCAATGGTGCCTTTTCATTGAAAAATTGTGAATTTCAAAAGTTGCAACTTTTAAATTAAGGTATTGCATATGTATTCACTGTTATATAATCATATTTCATTCCGTTCAAGATAATAAGGTACTTTCTATAAATATCTATTCTGTCAAGTTATCGTTTTTCTTTACTTTCAACATTTTTTGTTTACAATACTTTTAAATTGAAAGATTTGGCAATCTTTTGATAGTTCCGATTCTTTCACTAAATTTAAATAAAATGATTTCTAAATAATGTTTTTATTAATTTCTAAAACAATTTTAATTTATATTACTTGAAATTGAAAGAAATTCTATTTAGAATTGATTTAACCAAAGGTTTTTGGCAATCCTCTAAATGTGCTGAGTCTTTTGTTAAATTTAAATATAAAATATTACTGATAAAACCTTACTTGTTTTTCTCAGAGATGGATGATACATGTAGCGAGTTCTTTGATTGTTGATAAAAAAAAAAGCAATGGTTTATATTCGTTGCATGAAGATTGTTGATAAAAAAAAATTTTAGTGACTGTATTGATTGGTATAACCTTAATCTTGTAAATGTCTTTTTGTTTGTTGAAAATAAAATTTACTTCATCAGATTTCATATTTTCTTAGACATGTTTGACATTTTAATTTTTTAACAAAAATTATTTCTTTTTTGTTTATTTAGTTTCATATATTAAATTTTTTATATGCCACTTTCGAATTTTAATGTTCTATAATTGTGTAAATTTTAAAAGAATATCATTTATAATATAATTTTCTCATTGATTGGATTTGGAAGTTTATATTCCTGAAGAATTGAAAGTAGTTATTATCTGTAATTGTGTAAATTTTAAAAGAATATCATTTATAATATAATTTTCACATTAATCAGATTTGTAAGTTTATATACCTGAAGAATTGAAAGTAGTTATTTTTAAATTTTAGGATATAAATTATTTATTTATATCATTATTGGGTTTAGATATTCAAGTGTTTTGGTTTAACCATTTATGATGAGTGACAGTCGGATTTGGTTTTATATTATATATAAAATTATAGAATAGTTTTTATATGGTGATATAAAACAGATTTTTTCTATTTCTATGTTTGTAACACATATTATGGATGCTGTAATCATTTCTATTTCATATAATATTGTAATTTATTTTGCATGGTATTTTCTATTTATTTATATGTCATTTAATAATTTAATTAATGGATTTAAAAACAGTTTCTTTTATGGTTACCAAATTAGTAACTTTTTTATAGAACTGTTTTTCTTTTTTTTTGTATTTTTCACATCTTTTCATTTTCTTTGAATTAAATATAATTCATCATTTGTGGGTTTTTTTTTTTGCATGGTGGTGATCCTGTTGAAGTAATTAGAATTTTTTTTGTTATTTTAATATATTTTTCGTTTTTTGTTTTGGTCCATTTGTTCGAAAGAATGTTGTTTGGAGTAATATTTTCTATTATGGTTGGAAAATCTATGTTTATGAAAAATACGTGGTTCTAAAATTTCATGGTACATTATCTCTTCATGAATTAATCTATTCTGAAATCTGGTGTTCTAGTTGATATTTTAGTTTTATTGTTTTTTTGGGTTATGAGCATTGTTTAAACGGTGTAGGAGAGTTTTTAATATTTGTTTATTTTGATGGTGGAAATTTCCAGAAGAAGTTTTTTCATCGAAATTAAGACTTATCGAGAATGGAATAATGGTTTATATTGTATTGTTAAAAGGTAATTGATTTAATTAAAGAGATTTATATACTGTACTAATTTTTTCCTTTAATTTTTTCAAATATAATATGCTAATTAATTTATTATTTGTTGTGTGATGCATATTAAAGTATTGTTATTTTATATTCGAGACAAAAAAAAGTATTATTATTTTATAGAAAAACTTTGATATTGTTAGAATATTACTT
The DNA here is from genome assembly GCA_963922655.1 of Cardamine chenopodiifolia. Taxonomy (NCBI): domain Eukaryota; kingdom Viridiplantae; phylum Streptophyta; class Magnoliopsida; order Brassicales; family Brassicaceae; genus Cardamine; species Cardamine chenopodiifolia. The sequence continues at coordinate 2,819,208 of OZ000490.1, forward strand.
AATTTGGTCCTTTGGATTCGTATGTAATTATCATGGAGTGTTGATTATTTAATTTGTTGTTATGTCATGTCAATTATTATTTTTTGCTGTTTTTGTTATTTTATTATAGGTTGTTTAATGGTTATTGTTGTTGGATTATTCTTTATACAAAATTTCAATTTTGTGTTTTGTCGAAGAAGCCTTTTTTACATATGTCATTTTTACTGTGGATTTTGATACAGTGGTGATTATTAACATTATATGTATTGAAACAAGATTTTAAAAGTTACATTATATGTATTGAAACAAAGATTTTAAAGTTACATTTATTGGTATTCATATGTATAATTCGTTATAAATTGATAATATGTATTTTTAATCAGGAGGAATGATGGTGTCGATGTGCTTTGAAGATATTTGTGAAGTTGATGTCGAACTAAATGTGTCGCATTGTGTTGTAGAAAATTTGGTGTGCTCAGGATGATCACATGATTTTTTTAATCATGGTAATTAATGTTGTGGATGAATTACTTTTTAATTATTTGCAGATCATCTGGTGACTAATAATCAATAATTTTAACTTGTTTAAATTTTATCATGTACACGTATTTGAAGAAATAGTGTTGTTGAATATTTTCATTAAATTATTTTATGACCAGTACACTTTAAGATATGGACATTTAAAAATAATATTAAACTATTAATAGTTATAAACAAAAAAATATATATATATATATATATAACTAACAAATCATTTTTATGTTGCATAAAAACAATTAATTGTCAACAATAGGTGTTATATTTTAACCATTATACTTTATATTTTGTTTTTTTTTGTAATGAAATCTTGGTTATATTTTAGTGAAAATTTTAAATACTATATATATATATATATGTTACATTGAAATATATAATATATTTGACTGGTGTATTTTAAATTTTTAATGTTCTTATGATATTTTGGATATAGTTTTAAAAGATTGTAAAATACTCAATTCATTTTAAAATGGAACCTTAATATATAAGCATCTATAATGTTTTAATATTAATTTTTTAATTCTCTTAAAGTTAATAAGCTTTAAACCGGTTAAACTGACCAATTTTCCAAAGAAGTGTAAATAACAGAACATGTTCAATAAGAAAACAATTCATATGAAAATTTCATAAATTTATTGAAACTCATAAATTTTTCAAAACAGGATCAATTAAACATCATTATCATTATTCGAACTTGTCTCCATTTTCTCATATTTATCGGAATTGTTCATGATAACAATAAAAGTTTGTGTTAAATTATAACTTATAGCCCTTTGAAATGTTAAATTTCTTGAAAATCAGGATAAAAAATTATAGTAACATGACCTTTGGGGATCCATACAAAGAAAATCATTGTAATTATATAATCTTATTATATAACCTAACAAAATTAAAAAGTTTTATTTCTAGCATCAAACAATAGTTTTTCTTCGATAAAATTTTTTTACTAAATAATCATGATTTTTTCACAAACATTTCTAAGCTGATAGTTTTATCCAACCGGTTGGAGGTTACTTAAAATTAAAAATGAAACTACATATTTATGATTTTGTGTGGTTTTTAGTAATGTAAATTGATAGTGAATTTATCTTAATAAAAACATAAAAATGCATAAATATTTATTAAGAAAATTACAAATTGGTGAGTATTAGCCATTTTCATTTATATGTTAGGTCTTAAGATTCTATCTATGAAAAATAACAAAAAGAGTAAAAGCTATTTACTTTTTTTTTGCAAAATTACATAGAATATTTATATCAAAGGGCAATCAACCATAAAAACCAAATATGATTATTATTTGATTTCATTTTATTAGTTCCAATGATAAATTTTTTATTTTTAGCGAGTGTTCCAAGTTTTCTTAGTGAAAGTTGTCGAAACATCCAACAATACTGACGTTTTTCAAATTTTTTGTTTCTCTTGTTATATATTTGCTAAGAAATTGTCAAACTTAACTGTATTTTTCTAATTAGAAAAATGGTTATGGACTCAAACACTATAATTCTTCAATATTTAACTAACTGTGTAGTTTTCTAAATTTATTTTATGAAACTATTCAAATATATTTACTAAATTAATCTTAAAACATCAAAAATACTAGAAGAACCCATTTTAATGACTTTATATTTGTAAAGTTTTTATCCAAACTGTTGATACTTGAAATTTTACTTTCCACGGATGATTAGTTTCATTTAAACTGTGCACCTTCTACATTTCTCCAAAACTCTTTAAAACTTTTATAATTTGAAAAGTTAAAAATGAGTTTGGTGGCTTATATACAATATGATAGTCTAAACACACAAAATCACTTTAGCGCGTGGTTCGATTTTTTATATATTACCCATTTTCGAGCTCTAAATGAGTTCTTTTGACCATTTCCTTTTTCTGTGACACTAATCTATCGAGTATCTGATTCAAATACTAAAATATGTAATAGTTAAGTTTAAAGTATAAAATGCTTTACTTAAAGAACACATTCAAACCCCACGAAAATACTGCCTTTGACATTAGAATTAAGAAACTTTTCATATTTTAATTATAAGTTAAAAGTTTTCTAAAAATAGAAACATGACAAAAATATATCTCCAAGACTAATCTATCTACTAATAGCAATCCCAATAAATGCCAATGGTATTTCAATGGTGTATTTTCATTGAAAAGTTGTGATGTTCAAAAATTGCAACTTGTTAATTAAGGTACTTCATGTATATTCACAGTTATATAGTCATGTTTCATTCCGTTCAAAAAAATCGTTTTCATATTTTCTTTAAATATCGATTATGTCAAATAATCATTTTTCATTACTTTCAACATTTTTTATTTACAATAGTTTTAAATTGAAAGATTTGACAATCTTTTGATAGTTCTGATTCTTTAGTTAATTTTAAATAAAATAATTTCTAAATATCCATTTCATTCTAGAATCGGTTTTCGTTACATTATAAACTTTTTTCAATTTACATTACTTTAAATTGAAAGAAATTCTATTTATAATTGATTTTAACCAAATATTTTTGGCAATCTTCTGAATTTGCTGATTCTTTAGTTAAATTTAAATATAAAATATTACTTGTTTAATTGACAAAACCTTACTTGTTTTTCTCATAGATGGATGGTACATGTAGTGAGTTCTTTGATTTAATTGTTATATATGATAATGTTGATGCATTTTACTTGAAACCAGTTTATATGTGTAGTTTTTATGTAATTTTGATGCTCCATTAACATTACTTCAAAATCGTATTTTGAATAGACATCCTCAAGTAATATAGTTATCTTCTATATTTTTAATATTTGTTGGTTGTTTGAAATGTGGTAAACATCAAATGAATCGTCTCAAATGGTACAAGACTTCAGAAATTCTTTTAGTTATTGGTAAAAAACAATGGTTAATATTAGCTATACGAAGATTGTTGATAAAAAAACTTCAGTGAGAGTATTTATTGGTATACTATTAAATCTTTATTATCTCGTAAAGTTTTTTTTGTCTGTTGGAAATCCAACTTATTTCATGAGAATTAATATTTTCTTAGACATGTTTGACATTTTAATTGTGTAAAAAATATTTGTATTCGTTTATTTAGTTTCATATGTTTATTTGTTTATTCTGTAATTGTGTAAATTTTTTATAAATTTCATTTTAATATAATTTTCACATTGATCGGATTTAGAATTTATATTCCTTAAGAATCGAAAGTAGTTAATTTGAAAAAAAAATACAAGTGTTCTGGTTTATATTACGAATGATAATTAAACATTTTAATATCATTTTGGATAATTAAAATTGTTTTATATCATTATTATTGGGTTTAGTAAAGAAATTCAAGTGTTTTGGTTTGTATTACAAATGATGAGTGACAATCGGGTCAGGGAGGCTTTTTATTTTTTTTTCTATGACATTTAATATATAATTAACGGTACTATAAACAATTTCTTTTACGATTACCAAATTAGTAACTTTTTATAGAACCGTTTTTTGTATTTTTCGTCACATCTTTTCATACTCTTTGAATTAAATATAATTCATCATTTGGTGATCTTGGTGAAGTAATTAGAACTTCTTTGTTACTTTAGTCTATTGTCCGCTTTTTTGTTGTTGCATTTGTTAGAAAGAATATTGTTTGGTGTAGAAGTGTTTTTAATATATTGTTTATTTTATGGTGGAATTCTAGAAGGATTTTTTTATCACCGAAATTTAAGACTTCTCGAGAATGGAATAAAGGAAAATGGGTTCCATTGTATTGTTAAAATGTAATTGATTTATTTAGAGATTTATATAGAATCTTGTATAATTTTTCCTTTAATTTTTGTTTTGAAATATATTATACTAATTTATTTATTATTTGGATTTAATTCTGTTTAGATTTAATTCCTTTAGATTTAATTCTGTTTGAGAAAATGGCTAATATGGATTTAGAAAACTGCGAATCTCTTTACTATTCTGAGAATTTCAATTCTGATTTTCATTCATAATTTTGTAAATGGAAGTTGATTAAACCTTTAAGTAATTAGTCTATTAGATGGATCTGCTATTAATATGATAGAATCTGTGGCTATGTGTCACAAAAATTGCTTTCAGTTGATTTTAATAAGCTTGTCGGTTGTGGAGGTGGTGAGCTCAGGAGTGAATCCTCACATTTATCTCATCCTATAGACTGTAAATTTCAATTTCTATAGGGTATTTAGTACGCATTGTGATTGATGATGATGAAATGAAGATCAAGTCGTTGTGATTGTAAGGAATGTGATCTGAGATAGAGACCAGAAGGGAAATTTTAATAAAATATTGGTGAAAAATAAGTCAAAGGATAGAGTAGAACGCTCTCTTTCTCGTTTTCACTTAAAGAAAGTTGGTGACAAACCTAACAACAAGGGTCATCCCTCTAACCCTAGTCGTGATGGCTGCACTGCCGCCGGACAACGGCACCGGAGTGGTCATCTATCGGCGTGACACCGGAGGCCAACCTGCATCAACGTCCTCTGCTTTAACGAAACCTGTTTTGACCCGTAGTTCTGCTTTGGAAGCTTTTTCGCGACCGTCAGTTTCTGCATCAACGTCTGCATCCCTCTTGCCTTCAAGCGAAGCACAACATGCCGACGAAGGCCCTGCATCTGTTCCGAAACCAGAGCGCGTTTCTCTGGTTCTGAGCTCTGCTCCGGAACGCAAAATATCAAACTCTGCAACTTCTGCATCAAAGATGCTTTCGGATACAGCTCCCCCCATCGCCGTAGTCGAAGCACAACCAATCAAAGGTGGTCTGAACACAAAAACATGGGTTCAGGTCGCATCTAACTCAGCTTTATCAAAGTTCGAATGTGAAATTCTTTCAGTGGATGGCAAGGAAACTTTATCAGTTCACTGAAGCTCACCATTATGGGAAGATCTCTTGATCGGACGGTTCATCTCAAAGGCATCCCATATAGCAAAAATCCATGTAATTGTCAATAAGATCTAGACATTAGGGAACAAGTCCACATGCATCGATGCTTATGAAGTCAATGAAACTATCGTCAAGTTCCGTATACGCAATGCTGCAGCTCGATGCCGTGTCCTACGGCGAGGGATGTGGAATTTGTGTGACATTTCTATGCTGGTCACACAATGGACTCCCATTGAAGAGGAAGCACAACCGGCAATAACATCTATGCCAATGTGGGTTGAACTTCAGAATGTCCCACACGCTTTATACTCTTAGAAAGGCCTTAGTTTTTTGTCCAGCCCCTTAGGTGTCCCCTTACGTCTGCATCGTGACATGGAATTAGTCTCGGAGTTTGATAAAGCTAAAATTTTTGTGGAGGTTGATCTGACAATGAAGCTTCCAACACAATATTATTTCCAGGTTCAAGGAGAGGAGGTTTGTGTTAGTTACGAGTTCCCTTGGCTACCGCCGCATTTTCTATTTGTCAAAAGTGGGGGCACATTGCCGAAAACTGTGTGAAGAAATCTCAACCAGACATTGACTCGGGTTCTGGTTTACACAGAGCTGCAGTTTCAGCCGACATATCAAACAGAGCTGCAGGTTCAGTTGAAATCTTCAATAAAGCTGCAGTTTCGGATGTTTCGGGGCTACCATCTCCATGGAAACAGTTATTAAAGACATGAAGTCTAAGTGCATCTCCTGTATCAGCGGTTGATTCAGCGGCTGCAATAGATAAACAGATTAATGAGACAACATCTCAAAGTCTACAAGAAGCTCGTGTTTCGTCGGACGCAGAGCTTGAAGACGGTGAAATAAGTTTAATGTCCCCTGTCCTCAAGAATACAAATAAGAGCTGGTCTGTGGTCACTCATTCACATGGAAGGAAGTCTCCTTAGTCAGCGCATACATCTCACCCTCATTCTACAAATTCATCAGATCTGGTTTATGGCCAATTTAAAATAGCTTCTCCCTCGCAATTTGCAGCTTTAGTTGACCATGATGAAGAAATCTCATCAGAGGAGCACACTGTCCAGACTCACTAGCCTGCTGCAAAGATAGCCCCGTCAGTTTCGTCATCTCTTGAAGCTATAGACCCGTTAGTTCTGGAACAAAGAGACTCTAAGGTTTGCTCTTCACATTTAGCCAACACCAAACCACCTGTTCAGCCTTCTGTTGGTTTCGAAAATCCCAGGCAGACAGAAGGGCTTCAAATAGACTCAGGTAACACAGTATCTTCGCCTAAGAGTACGAAACAGAGTACTAGTTTAATGGATACTAAGTTTGAAGCTCCTACTCGGGTTATTCTTCCACGGTCTTCTAAGGTATCTCACAAATACTTTGCAAAGACTTCTAAGAAAGCAGGAGACCAGATCAATGGTCCTATCGGAAAGCGTCCTCACCACAAGAAGAATTAATTTCGTGTTTCTCTTGGAACATTCGCGGTTTTAACAAAATATGTAAGCATTCGGTTGTAAGGAAAATGATTCAATCTTATTATATGGATTTTGGAGCTTTGCTGGAAACGCGTGTGTCTGAAAACAAAGTTATTCAAATTGCAAATTCGGATTTTCGTGGTTGGTCTATGGTTGCAAACTACGAGTACAACCTTCTCGGTCGAATCTGGGTTGTTTGGAGTAATAGAGTTAATCTTGTCGTCATTTTCAAATCAGCACAGATGGTGTCTTGTTTGATTAAGTTGTCGGGGTTTTCTGAGGATTTTCTTTGTAGTTTGTCTATGCATCTAACGACTTGGCTGAAAGGGATGATCTATGCGTGATCTTAAGGCTCTTCAGGACTCTTCTCAATTTTGAGGTAAAGCATGGCTGTGTGTAGGGGACTTTAATGAAGTTCTCAATCTGGAGGACCACTCACTATCATCGATCTCGTATGTTTCACTTCCTGGTATGCGGTTTTTTTAAGACACCACTCAATATTGTTCTTTGATGGATATGGTTTCTCATGGCCTGCACTCTACTTGGTGTAATAAAAGGGAAGTCGGTTTGGTTTGCAAAAAACTGGATAGGATCTTAATCAACAATCACTGGCTGCAACAATCCTACCAATCTTCTTGTGTCTTTGAGGCCAAAGGTTGTTCGGATCACCTCTGCGGAATCATTCGCCTATGTCCCACATATAAGCCGAGGCCACCTTTCAAGATAGTTAATGTCATCCTTGATAAAGTCGAATTTCAAGATCTTTTGGAGGGTTATTGGAATAATACTCAACCGATCTTTAGCTCTACCTCCGCTTTATTCAGGCTGTCGAAGAAGCTCAAGTTGTTAAAGCCAGCAATCTGTTCCCTAAGCCGCAACACTTTACACCATCTAACTCGTCGTACCCCCGAAGCCTATAAGACTCTTTGCGATAAGCAGCTCAAGTCTCTTACCAATATTGATCCGATTTCTATTGAGGATGAATCCATAGCTTTTAAAGAGTGGGAAAAAATCACAGTTCTAGAGGAGAACTACTTGGGGCAAAAATCTAAGCTTCATTGGCTGAATGTTGGGGACAAGAACAATAAGGTTTTACACAATGCCGTCAAAGAAAGGGAAGTTTATAACTCAATTCATATGATTCATAGGGATGATATTAAATCGGAAGCAAGACGTTATTTTACTGATTTTTTTAGCTTGAATTCTCAGGGTTACTCCGGAGCATCCCCGGACAAGCTAGCCAAGATTCTTCACTTCTGTTGTACAGAGGAGGACAGAGCGCGGGTACTGACAGAGGTCACGGGTGAAGAGATTAAAAAGGTTTTATTTGCTATGCCTTCCAATAAAGCACTGGGGCCGGATGGATATACGGTGGAATTTTTCAAATCTGTGTGGACAATCGTTGGGATAGACTTCATAGCAGCGGTTAAATCTTTCTTCATCTTTGGCTTCTTGCCAAAGGGACTAAACACTACAATCTTGGCGTTAATCTCGAAGAAAACATATATCATTGAAATGAAAGATTAGCGACCCATTTCTTGTTGTAATGTCATATACAAGGTAATTTCTAAGCTCCTAGCGAGTCGACTAAAGCTGATCATGTTGGGCTTCATCACATACAATCAATCTGCTTTCATAGAAGACCGTTACATGATGGAAAACTTGCTCCTGGCCTCCGACATAGTCAATAAATATCATAAGGAGAATGTCACACCTCGATGTGCCATGAAAATCGACATCTCCAAGGCCTTTGACTCCGTTCAATGGGATTTCCTACTCAATATCTTACGCGCCATTAATCTGCCTCCATGTTTCATCCTTTGGATTGAGCTATGCGTCACCACTCCCTCTTTCTCGATTCAGCTTAATGGAGAACTTACTGGGTTTTTCCGTAGTGATCGGGGCTATGCCAAGGTTGTTCACTTTTTCCCTATCTTTTTGTAATTTGTATGAATTTTCTTTCTCAGTTGTTAGACAGGGCTGCACTTAATGGTCTGATTGGATTTCACTCGAGTTGTAAAAGTCTGGACCTAACACACCTCTGCTTCGCGGACGACATCATGGTCTTTACGAATGAGAGAGTCCGCTCTATCCAAGGTATTCTTACGGTCTTTGATCAATTTGCTCGTATCTCTGGCTTAACCATTAGCTTGCAGAAGACGTCACTCTTTATAGCAGGGATCTCTCCCGCTACTCGCACCTCCTTGTCGATCTTCCCATTTGCAGGTCGTTTACAACTACTCTTTTCTGTTATTGCGAGTCTTACCAACTTCTGGATCTCGGCCTTTAGGCTGCCCCGAGCTTGCATCCGGGAAATTGAGAAGATAAGTTTAGCGTTTTTTTGGTCCGGAACTAACTTGAACACCAAAAAATCCAAAAGCGCTTGGGTGGATGTATGTAAGCCAAAAAAGGAAGGGGGTCTTGGCCTCAAGTCATTGGAACTTACAAATAGGATCAGTTGTCTCAAGTTGATTTGGAGGCTGGTCTCCTCTAAGACTTCTCTGTGGGTTCGGTGGATTCATAATCACCTCATTAGGAAGTTTTCCTTTTGGTCAGTCAAATCTACAACGCAATCGGGTTCTTGATGTGGCGCAAGCTTTTAAAATATCGTGACATCGCAAAGGGATTTCACAAGATTCAGGTTCATAGTGGTACTCACACCTCATTTTGGTATGATAATTGGAGTAGTTTTGGGAGATTGGCTGATCTTATGGGAGATCGGGGCTGTATAGACATGGGCATTAAGTCAACGGCCACACTAGGAGAGGTTTTGATAATCATTGCCGTCATCGCCATCGCACAGCTATTCATTCCCAGCTTGAAGATGAGATCCATATTTTACGAGATAAGCGGACTCCGGTCCTGGATGTATCTTTGTGGTGGGGTAAGAGAGACAAATTCAAGCCACATTTTTCCACCAAGGATACGTGGTACCAGCTTAGAGAGAACTTGCCGGTTTTGGGTTGGACTAAAGGTGTTTGGTTTTCTCACGCCACTCCAAAATTCTCATTTATTACTTGGTTAGCTGTCTTGAACAGGTTATCCACCGGAGATCGTATGGTGTTATGGAACTCTAATATCCCCTATGGCTGTGTTTTCAGTTCTAACCTGATGGAGACTCGAGACCATCTTTTTTTCACTTGCTCTTTTACCTCACAGGTTTGGTGGAGACTGATGGGTCGGCTACTCCAACACAGGTATACCGAATGCTTCAATGATATTATCCTAACGGTTTTGTCTTCAGGTGGGAGGGAACTCAGAGAGTTCATTGCAAAATATGTGTTCCAAGTCGTGGTTTATTTTCTTTGGAGAGAACGCAACAAGCGAAGGTACGGGGACAATCCATCCTCTATTGATTTTTTGGTTCGAGACATTGGGAAGACAGTACGTAATCGCCTCTCCACATTGCAAATCCAAGGCATAATGATGTTGGGATTACAGGAGTGGTTTGCGATGAGATTTTCATCACCATTGGATTGATGTTTTCTTCTATTTTCTTTTGTACCCTTTACTTTTTCAGTTCCATCGAAAATGGGTGTACTCTTTTTCCAACGAGTTGGTTTTGTCCCAAATGGGTTTTCCAGCTCGGAGGTTTTAACGAGGCAACCACTTTCGATACATCTTCTGTGTGAGCATTTCTACTTGTTTATTTTTCGGGTTCAAAAAATCAGCAAAATTTTTGTAAAAAAGTTATTTTCTTGAATATAATTTTACATAAAATTCAGAAAAAAAATAGAGACCAAAGGTCAAAAAAGTGATATATATTTTGTGTCTTGTGATTCTAATTACGATAGAGAATGTGATTGTGTAGAAGAGGAGGAAAGTGGAACAACGTGTACAAGTTAAGTTTCTAGCGAATGAGGTTTTAGTTACACACTATTCGCTCGGAGAACTTTTGTGGAAGCTTCTTTTTTTTCTTGTTGGTTGATCTCACCTATTGCAAAGAGATTATATAATCTATGTTGATCTGCTGAAAAAGAAATGCGAAACTGAGGACCAACTAGTGGTAATTTGCAGAAAGAGACACAAAAATAGTAACCGAACTGCTAATGAAATAACCAAGCAACAACTTTGAATATAGCATTTATGAAATTTGCTTAAATATAATAATGTGTAATCTTGATTCACATCTGAATGGTGTTTATTAAGCAAAGATTCATTCAGTTTGAGCAAACATATGGGGATCTTGCTACTATGCTAAACGTAGTCTAGTTTATTTGAGATGTGTTTTGTAATCATTTTTGTTTCTTTACTGATTTTAGCATCTCTAGCATTTATCTGCCTAAAAATATTAGATTTTCATTTATACTCTTATTTATTATGAGAACCCAAAATCAAAACAATTTAGAATCTTGGTTTTTTTTTGTCGTTAAACTCAATATATTAAGATATCAATTTAAAGACTCTCCTTTAAGGAAAGTCAATTGAGAGCTGATACTCTTACATGGGAAAAGAGATACACAGGTTAATGTATTCCTATCGAACCGTAATTCCCAGACAAAGATAAAATAAAGTAAAAAGCAAATACAATATATAAATTTAATGCAAAATCTAATAACTTTTGAGGATCCGGGACACGCCGTGAAGATATGATACTCGAAGTAGTGAAAGGCTAACCGATAAATGATGATCGGCTTCCTCAAGATGCAATACCACACGAAATACGAAAGTATCTATTGTATTTTGAAAATCCAAACTTGCGCCTGAAATACTGAAACACTCGATTCCTGAAGAGGGTGGTCACAAGTATGACGAGAGAAAACTCTCGCGAAACCCAAGATAAACAGGGGCTTGGTTGCCAACAGTGAGGGAGCAAAACTTTGAGCTCTTAATGCTGTTAAAGCGATGCATTTAGCATCACTCTCCATAAAAAAGGAAGAGATCGTGCATCTCTTCATAATTAAGGATTTATAAGAAAACAATTTCTTCCTATGGGATATAATTAGTGAAAGCATCCAGTTCCAAAAAAAGGAACAAGACACTATAATTCTCTCCCTACCGGAGAAGGTAGAGATAAAAGGATCCTTAACAAAGGATATTAGTGAAAATAGTCTCTCCAAACGGGAGGAAAATGATGAAATTTTCGATTAAAATAAATGCATATAGGCTAGAGAAAAGCCAAAAAAATCTTATGGGTCTCTCCATAAAGGAGGAAATTGATAAATAAGATAACTTCTTAAAGTGTACATTAAACACTTGATTACAATTAGTTGTGCTGAAGACGGTGCAATAAGTTTTTATTGGGCCATGACCCACTAGATGAAAGCTGAAAAAGTGGCCCATATCATAACTTTGACTATTTTCTCCTGTTAAACACCGGAATGTGATGATTAAGGAAAATAGGCGGTTGGTTGGGGCAACGGCGATAGACTCGTCTGAATGATTTGCCTGGCCGGTACGATGATTCACATACGTGGCTGAGGGGAAGATACATCTCGGCAAACTTTCCAAAGAAGAAGAGGTAAAGCTGAACACGGGATCTACACCAATCGAGAGTAGATCTGATGAAGCGGGAGTAGAGCTAATGGTCGATCTCGAGATTGAATTACCGATTGAGCTTCCGGTAATCTATTTCTGCCGTATCTTTGTGCTAGCAAAGAAGAGTAATCGGCGAGATCTCTCCACATGGGAGGAGTGAGTCTGTAAGGAGACCTCCAGCTCTAGTCGGAAAAGACCAGATTCAATGACGGAAGCATGTCAGACCAACTCCAAGAAGAAGCGGCTTCAGAAGGCGGTAGAGATCTTGAGATGTCATCGGGGTTTTCCCGAGAAGAGTTCTGATGCGAAGGTCACCCGATTTTGAAATTTGAAAGCCATAGATTTGCCTTTGCCGGAAAGCTAAAAAAGAATTAATACCTCAGTTATTGAGCAGGGAAGGAGTAGTCGGCGTCGGAAAGCCTCACCAAATGTACAGCGAGGAAGCTAGATCTCGCTGGTGATAGAATCACCCAGCGTAAGACGAAACCGATGTTCGCCGGAAATGGGAGTCAATGCAGCGAGAAAGAGAAAAAGACGGCTAGTAAAGGCTCTCCGACCACCGGAAACAATTTTACACAGAAATCAAAGAGGTCGGGAAGAAGAATAAAAAATTTGGGTATGAAGAAAGGACGATGGACACGCAAAATAGATGAAGACACATCTCAACACTAGTCAAAACGATTGCCTCCATTAGGGTGGGCAAAAAAACCCGTACCCGCGTATCCGAACCAAATCTGTAACACCTCCGATCATTTCTAATCAAAGGCGCTACAATGATACTTAGAATATCTCATCCAAAGCTTCAGAACGAATCCAATGCCTCAGATGAAACATCCTTAGCACCATTCCTACTTATCCTCATTCCTATCTTTTCAACCGGAATAAGAATTCATAGTTAGTTTAGTTCGGACAAAGCCAAATATCATACCGGAACTCAAGTCATAATATACAAAACCTTTAACTTTATTTACTTAAGTTACGAAACCACATTTTCAAACTTTCATAAGTATATGTGCGCACAACAAAATCCATAAAACATTTAAGTCATTTACAACATACATTTTTACAAAAAAAGCCAACTCTACACCGACTTTACTTCGTTCCTTCTTTAACTCTGCTTTCTCTACCGCTTTCCTGCAAGGAAGGAGAATGAATAAGCAACTAATTTGCTTAGCGAATTCGGGTGCCTAACATGCATACATAATCCCACCAAACTCCAAACAAAATCACATCACATGGATCATTCACCGAAAATGAGATACAAAAATATGGACAATACATAAAACATTTTTTCGTCGATTCTTGTTCTCATTCACCATCCATAGCATCGATATTCAATAGTTCGTTCATCCTTTTACCTCGCCCAACACACAGTCACTGAGACTGAATGTGCTAACGATCCTGAATCTTGTTCATCATCTTACCTCATTCGACATGCAACCACTAAGGCTGAACATGCCGAGTGATCCGAACAACGCATCGTCATGCAACATACGGCTGGTGGTAGCGAACCAATCCCCCGTATGTATCACGATAGAGCGAGCTACACCGACAGTGTACTGCTCTCATCGGACTAAGAACATATAGATCTGTCTCACCGAGCACGCTTCACCACGCCTCGGAATCACATCCGCGCATGCCTCACTGCGTACTGCGCTGACCACACTTAAACACATGCATCATACCACCCAAATTATGCATGTTTCAATCCATATCAAGCCACTTTACTTGAATAATCAACCAATTTCCAATGGTGAATCAATTCAATTCAAGTCTCGGCATCAAGGAAATCATCAAAGTAAACCACCAAATAATTCCACCGAGAACTTAACATACTAACCATTTAGTAGTCATGCATCTTACATCTTATTCATGTATATGCATCATTCACCACGAAATAAACAAAGAAAAACCGAACTCACAGTCTAAGTTTAGTCAATATCGTTCTGCCGACCGAATAAACTTGTCTGTGGAACAGAAATTCCTCCGAAAATCAGTATTTTCCTTGTCTTTTCCCACAAAATTCTCTTATTTTCCCTTCTACGAATTCTTCTCCACTCTTAGAAAATTCTTAGAGATTTTTGCAAACTTACAAAGAAAGGAAGTGGTCTTGTATTTATAGGATTAGGAAACTTAGGCTGAAGGAAATCTCAGCTCCAAACTAGGCGACACCTCCTCCTCCATGAGTCATCAAGAAGACTTCATAGGAGGGTAAGCCTAGCTGCTTGCCACCACCTCCTCCCAAGGCTGCTTCCCATAAGCACCTTGCCACCACTTACTTAACAGGTTGCTTCACAGAAGCACCTCATCACCACCTACTTACCAGGTTGCTTCACAGAAGCACCTTGCCACCCACCTACTTAATAGGTAGCTTGATTCTCATACTCAGTCTAAATTCTTCTCCCGCTCAGTTCTAACTTATCCCGACTAGTCCACCGACCACAATCGATTCCCTTGGAGTGGTTTCTTCCTTTCCGAGGCTGCTTACTTCATTGAGTTATTACTTACTCAAAATTCCTACTTTTCCGTCCATACTTCCATAGATTCTTAGATGGTTCCTTGTCTGTTCCCGAGTTCCAAGAGAGGGTCACTACACTCTCCCCCCCCCTTTATTAGAATTAGTCCCGAATTCTTAATTTTTGTATTTATGCTTCATCTGTAAACATTTCCGGGTAATCTTTTCAGAAATTTTCTTCATTTTCCCAAGTCACAAGTATTTGGTTTCGCTTTCCCCAAAAGACTTGGATTTGTCGGAGCTCTCAGTTCTTTAGTCGTTTAATCCTTCTTTCTCCCACCCGAATTGGTCCTTCCGGGTAAGTAAGATTAGTGCGGAGCTCCTTTATTCGATGCGGTTCTACCGCATTTGGGTTCCTTATATACTTTCTAAGCATAGATACATGGAACACTAGATGTAAGGCCATATCCGAGGGAAGTTCCAGCTGGTAAGCTAGCTCTCCAACTCTTCCCAAAATTTTATAAGGCCCTATAAACCTAGTAGCCAATTTCCCAACTTTTCCAAAACGGTATTTATCTTTTTTGGGCTGCTACTTTCAAGTACACCCAATCTCCCATCGCAAAGACTAGTTCTCTCCGATTTTGATCCGCATACTTCTTTTGACGATCCTGAGCTCTCTTCATATTTATCTGTACCATTTTTATTTTTTCCGTGGTCTCATCTACGATACTTGGTCCAAATAGTCCTCTTTCCCCAATTTCAGTCCAACACAACAACGTTCGGCATGGTCGCCCATACAAAGCTTTGTAAGGAGACATGCCGATACTCGAGTGATAACTGTTATTATAGGAGAATTCTACTAACGGTAAGTGTTATTCCCAAGATCCGGCCCAATCCAATATGCACATTAGAGCATGTCTTCGATGGTCCTTATAGTCCTTTCTATCTGACCATCGGTTTCGGGGTGAAAGGTCGTACTAATATGTAGTTGAGATCCTAAGGCATTTTGGATAGCTCGCCAAAACTGAGTAGTGAATCAGAGATCTCGATCCGATACAATACTAGCCGCTACTCCATGGAGTTGAACAATTTCCTTTAAGTATAACTCTGCTAGCGTCGCTACCCGATCTGTCACTTTGATCGGTAGTAAATGTGTAGACTTAGTCAAACGGTTTACTACCACCCATATTGCATCATTGCCTCTTTCCGGTGCGGTCGGTAATCCTGTTATAAAATCCATCGCAACAGCTTCCCATTTCCACTCTGGGATCGGTAGGCTTTGTAATAATCCTCCGAGTAATTGGTGTTCGACCTTGACTTGTTGACAAGTCTGGCACTAAGCCACCCACTGAGCTATTGATCTTTTCATTTCCGGCCAATGATAGTACCATTTTATATCTCGGTACATCTTAGTACTTCCAAGATGGATACTAAGTAATGATTGATGCGCCATCCTTAGAATTTTGTTCCTTAATTCATGTCCAGCAGGAACTGTAATTCTTCCATTTAATAGGAGTGTACCATCACTAGCTATGTAATACCCCTTCTCATTTCTTCCATTAGTACTTTCCAGCTCTTCTATAATTTTCTTTAAGTTCGAATCTTCTTGTTGTTCCTCACGGATTCTTTGAATCAGTCCAGCTTGATTCACCGCTTGGAGTCCTAATGGTTCACTACTTTCTCCTTAAAGAGCCGCTAGACTTATCTTTTTAAATCCGTCTTGTAAAACGTCTAAGTCTTTTTCAACGTTTATATTGAGCTATCTGCGACTTAGAGCATCTGCTACCATGTTTGCTTTCCCGGGATGGTACATGATCTTCAAGTCATAGTCCGCGATAAATTTCATCCATCTACGTTGTCTCAAGTTAAGATCGGGTTGAGTGAATAAATACTTGAGACTTTGATGATCTGTGAAAACTTGGACAGTTTCTCCATAGAGATATGATCTCCATATTTTCAGTGCAAACACTATTGCGGCCATCTCTAAGTCATGAGTGGGATAGTTCTCTTCATGCTTCCTTAACTGACGTGATGCATAAGTAATAACCTTATCATTTTGCATCAGTACACAACCCAAACCTACTCGAGATGCATAAGTGTATACCGAGTAAGCTTAACCACGTTCAGGTAATGTTAAGATAGGTGATGTCATCAAAGCTTCTTTCAATTGTTC
This sequence comes from Cardamine chenopodiifolia, assembly GCA_963922655.1. Taxonomy (NCBI): domain Eukaryota; kingdom Viridiplantae; phylum Streptophyta; class Magnoliopsida; order Brassicales; family Brassicaceae; genus Cardamine; species Cardamine chenopodiifolia. The sequence goes on from OZ000490.1 coordinate 2,836,182, forward strand.
AAATGCTTCTGATGCCTTTTCATCCCACTGGAACTTAACTCCTTTTCCCGTTAGTCGAGTTAACAGCTTAGCTTTAGTAGCAAAGTTCTTGACAAAATTACGATAATACCCAGCTAAACCCAAGTAGCTACGGACTTCAGAGACGTTGGCCGGCTGGGGCCAGTCCTTGATTGCAGCAATCTTCTTGGGGTCAGCAGACACACCGTGTTCCGATACTCGGTAGCCTAAGAACCCAATTTAGTTTTTCCAAAAGCTACACTTGCCCAGCTTAGCAAACAATTTTTGTTCTCTTAAACGGTCCAACACTAGCCTTAAATACCTTTCATGATCTTTGGTACTTCGAGAATATATAAGAATATCATCAATAAAGATGATTACGAACTCATCTAAGTAGTCTCGAAAGACTTAATTCATTAATCTCATAAAAGCTGTCGGGGCATTAGTTAACCCAAAAAGCATTATGACAAACTCATAATGTCCTTACCGAGTTCTGAAGGCGGTTCTCTGAATGTCACCTTCTGCAATCAGAATTTGATGATAGCCAGAAACAAGATCAATCTTAGAAAATACTCTGGCTCCTTGTAATTGATCCAACAATTCATCAATTCTTGGCAATGGATACTTATCTTTAATGGTTACGTTATTGATTCCCCGATAATCAATACATAACCGCATACTCCCATCTTTTTTTTTCACAAATAGAACCGGGCTCCTCAAGGCGATGAACTTGGTCGAATGAAGCCTTTATTCGAAAGGTCTTCCAATTGATTCTTAAGTTCCGTCAATTCAGCTGGGGTCATATGGTATGGTGCTTTAACTATCGGTACTGCGCTTGATGGTGGTACTCCTTCCAAAGGTTGGAATACATCCTGAAATTCCTTGACAATTGGAATTTCTTCTAACTTCAGTTCTTCCTTTGTATCATCTTTAGTTATAGTCAATGTGACTAAGTATGCTTCCCCTTTTCTCAATTCATTTTCAGCTCTTAAAGCTGATATTATGGTTGCTCCAACACTTGGACAAATTCCTTGGAAAGAAATAAACGGTCGTCCATCTTTTTTCCACGTAACTAAACCTTTTCCACAATCCAATAGGACCTGATAAGTGGATAGCCAATCCATTCCCAATATTACCTCATGATGGACTAGCAAAACAACTAGTAGATTTGCTGAGAAGATTATCTCGCCAATCTTTACCAGAATTTCCATTACACAGTTCGTGGCATGCAATATTTGATCCCCAGGTGTTGTAATTGGCACACTTACTTTTACATTCGTAAAAGTTCCCTCAAAATTCTTTACTACTTCGGGTGATACAAAACTATGCGTAGCACCCGAATCAAACAATACGTGCGCCAAAATACCTCCCACACATAACGTTCCTACCATCCAATCAGTTCTTACTTTTACTCACATTATTATTATGCATGTAATCATCATGTAAACAAATGCATCAAGTCAAATCCAAGTAAGAACCCAACATACCTGTAATGGGTCCTTTAGGAGGACAAGACGGTCCGGGTTTCTCTGCTTCTAAAGCATATACTCTACCGGCAATCGCATGTCTCTTAGGGGCATGTCCTATAACAGGACGGTTGCCTGGAGCGTCAATAGTTAAGGGTTGCACTATTGGTACTGGTTGTCTTCATGGACAAGACGTGGCATAATGCCCCCTCTCGTTGCATACAAAACATATAATACTCTCCGGCAACACTCTGGCTATCGGGTTTGGGCATGCTCTCTGCAAATGCCTCTGTTGTCCGCAACGATAACATCTCGGTAGTCATTTTACTGGTTTTACAGACATTCGCGCGCCCCCACTCGGACGCCCTTTGTTTTGGTTTTCTTGATTCCCTGGACTTGGCCTGTGTTGTCCGGAATCCATTACCAAACTGGGTCTTGCAGCTTGAGCTCTCTCCGCTGCTAATCCTTCCTCTACATTCACAGCCCTTTCTACCAGAGTGGGCAGGCTATCAAACTCTACTACCTGTAAGCGACTCCACAGTTTTGGTCGAAGTCCTTGCCTGAACTTACGGGCAACAGCCTGCTCATCATTTGGTCGAAGGCGCGTAAACTCAGCTTCATAATCTCGTACCGTTCTACTCCCTTGTTCCAATCCCAAATATTATCTTTCTAATCGATCTTAGGCTTCGACTGGAAAATATTTCCTCAGGAATTCTCCATGGAATTCAGACCATGAATATGATGACGAGTATCGTCCGTATCGCCTTTCCAAGGCACACCACCAATTAAATGCATCTCGGTTTAGGTATTGCACGGCTACATCCTTCTTGAATTCTTCTGGACATCGAGTAGCACTAAAATTCTTCTCGATATTCCTCAGCCAAGCATCAGCCTCAAAGGGATTTTTTCCTCCTTCAAAATGTTATGTTCCCAGGTTTCTCATTATTATTACCACTTTTAAGTAATCTGGGGGCGGAGCAAAACGACTTGAACTTGCATGAGGGTTTTGGCGGTCTAGACAATCAATCAAATCATGTACGAGGGTCATCAAAGGATCCCTCCTTCTTGTCGAATCCCTTTGTATTTGATTTCGTAGACTTTCTCTATTGTTTGACAATGAGGCTTCTCACGTTCATTCACATTTGATTCCCAATTTCCAGGATTGTTCCCTTCCAGATGCTCAGTGTTGCCTAATGTCTCCCCCACCGATTCTCTAGGTGAGGATCCTTCAGGTTCTTGAGGTAATGATTCCTCAGAAGTATCTGAGTCGAATATAGTCCTGTCATGTTGGGCTAATGGTTCATGGAGGTGAGCACCCCCTCGAAAGGCTCTACGTGAGGCATCTGCAAGGAAATACTATGGTCAAAACTTAATCAACGAAGACAAAGAGGAACAATAAAACTCGATAAAACTCGAAAATTTAAGTCCCGAATGAGCATCATAACCATGCTCTGATACCACCTCTTGTAACACCCCCGATCATTTCTAATCAAAGGCGCTACAATGATACTTAGAATATCTCATCCAAAGCTTCAGTACGAATCCAATGCCTCAGATGAAAAATCCTTAGCACCATTCCTACTTATCCTCATTCCTAACTTTTCAACCGGAACAAGAATTCGTAGTTAGTTTAGCTCGGACAAAGCCAAATATCATACCAGAACTCAAGTCATAATATACAAAACCTTTAACTTTATTTACTTAAGTTCCAAAACCATATTTTATAACTTTCATAAGTATATGTGCGAGCACAACAAAATCCATAAAACATTTAAGTCATTTACAAAGTACATTTTTACAAAAAAGACCAACTCTACACCGACTTTGCTTCGTTCCTTCTTTAACTCCGCTTTCTCTACCGTTTTCCTGCAAGGAATGAGAATGAATAAGCAACTAATTTGCTTAGCAAATTCGGGTGCCTAACATGCAGATATAATCCCACCAAACCCCAAACAAAATCACATCACATGGATCATTCACCGAAAATGAGATACAAAAATATGGACAATACATAAAACATTTTCTCGTCAATTCTCATTCTCATTCACCATCCACAGCATCGATATTCCTTAGTTCTTTCATCCTTTTACCTCGTCCAACACACAGTCACTGAGACTGAATGTGCTAACGATCCTGAATTTTGTTCATCATTTTACCTCATTCGACATGCAACCACTAAGGCTGAACATGCCGAGTGATCCGAACAACGCATCGTCATGCGACATACGGCTGGTGGTAGCGAACCAATCCCTCGTATGTATCACGATAGAGCGAGCTACACCCACAATGTACCGCTCTCATCGGACTAAGGACATATAGATTTGTCTCACCGAGCACGCTTCACCGCGCCTCGAAATCACATCCGCGCACGCCTTACTGCGTACTGCGCTGACCACACTTAAACACATGCATCATACCACCCAAATTATGCATGTTTCAATCCATATCAAGCCACTTTACTTGGCTAATCAACCAATTTCCAGTGGTGAATCAATTCAATTCAAGTCTCGGCATCAAGGAAATCATCAAGTAAACCACCAAATAATTCCACCGAGAACTTAACATACTAACCATTTAGTATTCATGCATCTTACATCTTATTCATGTATATGCATCATTCACCACGAAATAAACAAAGAAAAACCGAACTCACAGTCTAATAAACTTGTCTGTGGAACAGAAATTCATCCGAAAATCAGTATTTTCCTTGTCTTTTCCCACAAAATTCTCTTATTTTCCCTTCTACGAATTCTTCTCCACTCTTAGAAAATTCTTAGAGATTTTTTGCAAACTTACAAAGAAAGGAAGTTGTCTTGTATTTAGGATTAGGAAACTTAGGCTGAAGAAAATCTCAGCTCCAAACTAGGCGACACCTCCTCCTCCATGAGTCATCAAGAAGACTTCATATGAGGGTAAGCCTAGCTGCTTGCCACTACCTCCTCCCAAGGCTGCTTCCCATAAGCACCTTGTCACCCACCTACTTAATAGGCAGCTTGATTCTCACACTCAGTCTAAATTCTTCTCCCGCTCAGTTCTAACTTATCCCGACTAGTCCACCGACCACAATCGATTCCCTTGGAATGGTTTCTTCCTTTTCGAGGCTGCTTACTTCGTTGAGTCATTACTTACTCAAAATTCCTACTTTTCCGTCCATACTTCCATAGATTCTTAATGGTTCCTTGTCTGTTCCCGAGTTCCAAGAGAGGGTCACTACAAAATCCGACCCGATAAAGCGTACCAGAACCCGTTCCGTACCCGACCAAATTATTATATTGGGTTTAGGTGAACGAAAACCCTAAACCATAAACCCTAAACCCGAAAACCAGAACCCGAATCCTTTTCGAACCCGAAAACCCGAACGCGTATCCAAAAATACATAACTACCCATAAGAAAATACCCTAATTCGAGGACTCTATCATATAAATGTGGAATTTTTTATGTGTAATATATACAAATCGAGCCGAATCCGAACCGAAAATCTAAAAAATCCAAAAACCCGAAAAACCCTGAACCCGACTCGAAAACCAAAAAAACTCGAAAAACATGAAAACCTTACCCGTACCTGACCTGAAAACCCGAAAAACCCAAATCTGAATCCGAACCAAATCAATACCCGAATTTTCTGGGGTTTTTTCCGGATTTCAACTCTTATACCCGAACCCTACCCGAATCCAAAATTTTTTACCCGAACCCAAAAAATTATTCTATTGGATATAAAATTCCTATACTCGAATACCCGTACCCAATTAGATTTTATCCGATACCCGATGGCCCATCCCTAGCCTCCATACTAGTGTCAGAGAGGTTTTGAAATTATTTGTTAAATGCAAAAATAGAATCTTGGTTTCTTCACCATTGAATCTCGTAAGTTTTATACCCACCAGCTTTTGCAAGTACTGTTCACATCAAAAATAAATCTATTCTACAAATACCACTGGTTTATACTACTTTATAAAACCATTTAATACGGATTTTAACTTAGTTTAAATATCCATTCTACAAAAACTATTTTATAAGATTTTAAAAAGAAACTTATAAAATTTAATTTTAAAGATCATTATTAAGTTTATACAAGTTACTAAAATATTTTATAAACCTTATCAAACTCTTTCATAAGGTTTTAAAAGGTTGCTTATAAAACTATATAATAAAAAAATAATATTGTTTTTATAATGTATATTTATAGTCCAACTTATAAAACCTTATAAAAACTTTATAATATAAATTATATATTTTTCTCAAAATGACAACATGATCTTTATCTTATTAAACTAATAAAACCATATAAAACTAAAATATGGTTTTATAAAAAAATTATAAAACCTTATAAATCCTTGTAAAGTAATAAATTCTCATAAAGTTCTACAAAGAGTTTTTTATAAGGTTTTATAAACATGGGTTTTTAGATTTGTAAACATGTTTTAAGGTTTTTCTATAAACGTAGTTTTTAGGGGATATATTTTTTGTATAAACTTAGTTATAAGGGTTGTTATAAGGTTTTATAAGATTCAAAAAGGTCAAAGATACTTACCGTTGTTATATCATGGTAGTTACCGTTTGACACAGAAAGTAATTATTTGCAAAAACACATGTGATTTGTAATTACAAGTTTATAAAACATCATAAAACTCTTACATTCATAATATTAGTTTATAAAGTTTTATAGGGGTTTATAATGTTTTAATAAGGGTTTATAAAGCTAAAAAAAAATTTATAAGGTTTTATATGAGTTTAACTTTGTTTCTAAGTTTATTAAATTTGTTTGTTTTATGTTTTTAATGATCATTCGATACGCAGCGTTGTGATCCAAGAGTGGGATGATACAGACACAAATGTTCTTTTCATTTAAGATTTGTATCTTAGGGTCTCTCCAAACCTGTATTGGTTTTCCAGCCAATATAGCGTATGAGAGTTTTTTAAAGTTTTTATAAGTGTTGTAAACTTTGTTTGCAAAGCTTATTAAAGAACAGTAATAATTATAATAAGGTTTTTATAAGGTTTTATAGAGGTTGTAAACTTTGTTTCTAAGGTTTATTAAATTTAGTTTTTGATGTTTTATTATGTTCATACGGTATGTAGGGTTGTGATTCAAGAGTGAGATGATACAGACACGAAGGTCCTTCTCATTCAAGAGATTGTATCTTAGGGTTTCTTCAAACCTGTATCGATTTGCAGCCTATATACCGTATGAGAGTTTTTATAGGGTTCTTATAAGGTTTTATAAAATTGGGTTTTTAGGTTTTTGTAAACTTGTTTTTAGGTTTTTTTATAAACCTGGTTTTTAAGAGGTATAAAGGTTTTTATAAACTTAGATTCTAAGGTTTTATAAAGTTTAAGAAGGTCAAGAATATTCAAGAAGATATTTTTAAATTGGTTTATATAAGGTTTTATAAAGAATCTCGTTCTTTTACCTTCTTTCATACGAAAATTGTCCAACTTCTTGATCAAAAGCGTAATTTTGAAGACCATTATTAAGTTTGTTATAAGATTTTAAGATGCGTTATAAATTATATTTAACCTTTTTAAAAGGTGGTTTATAAAACATTACCAAACTATTTTATAAATGTTTTAATTTGGTTTATAAACTTATTCTACAAAAAACCATTTTTATAAAGTTTTATAAAAAATCTTTGAAAACTAATTTTAAAACCCATTATTAAGTTTTTATAAGTTACTAAAGAATTTGATGCAGAGTAAGGATTACTATCTAGTCGTTATTAAATTTTTTTATCATTCTTGATGGTTTTGATTTGTGACTAGACGGAAAAGGGGTTGAGAATTGTTCATTTGCCACTAGAAAAAAGCAAAACACAATATGCCGACTTATTGCTCAGCTTACGAAAGCGAATTATGTGGGCTGACATTATTTAGTCCAATGGGCTACATGATGAAACCTAAACGGGCTAGTTTTAGGCCCATTATACTATAGGGTAAGCCCCAAGCACTAAATTACATTATATTTAGTCGCCACTGCAAGTGAAAAAATAAAGGGTTAGTTTCGCTACGCTGTTCTAAGGGTTTTCATTTTTTTCCGAGGAAGAAGATGCCAAGTCCAGTTATTGATGAAGTGAATGAGGAGCAGCTTATGGATGCCATCAAAGAGCAAATGAAGCTCCAGGTTCGTTTCCTTTACTCTCTCTGTTTTGTGTACTTAATCGATTCGATTTTGTCGTTGTTTTGACGATTTGTGGATTGTTGAGCAGAAGGAAAACGATGTTGTTGTTGAGGATGTGAAAGATGGAGATGAAGACGATGATGTTGATGAAGACGACGACGATGAGAACGTCGATGGTATATATATTACTTTTTCTCGATTTGATTAGACTGCGTTTGTTCTGTTCTTACGAGTGAAGTAGGAATGTTTAAGGAATCATTTTGTGATTGAATCATTTCGTTTCGGAAACTCGAATCTATTACAAGTTTGCTGCTGATGCTATGTTTCATTAGGCTTTCGGTTTTTTTTTATTTTGCTATGTATCACATTTCTATGAAGTTATGATTTTAGGGTTTTCATGTTGTTGTGCCTTTGTTCCGTTCTTCGAGTGATTTAGAAATGTTTACGGAATTATTTTGTGGATTTGTCATTCAGAAACTCGAATCTGTTTCTCTTTTGTGAAAGATCCGATTTATTTGTGTTTGAATTATGCTTTCTGGATTTTGCAATGTATCACATGTTTGTTGTTGTTATGTGAAGGAGCTGGTGAGAATGAGAGTTCTAAGCAAAGTAAAAGCGAGAAAAAAAGCCGTAAAGCAATGCTGAAACTTGGAATGAAACCTGTCACTGATGTTAGCAGAGTGACAATCAAAAGATCAAAGAATGTATGGAACTCCTTACAACAATCCTCTAATTGTTGTTTACAACTGTTTGATTCTAAAATTTGGTTGCATCTTTTTAGGTGTTGTTTGTCATCTCGAAGCCAGATGTTTTTAAGAGTCCTAATTCTGAGACTTATGTGATATTCGGTGAGGCTAAGATTGATGACATGAGCTCTCAGCTACAAGCACAAGCTGCTCAGAGGTTCAAGATGCCTGACGTTGCATCTATGATTCCTAACACTGATGCTTCTGAAGCAGCTACGGTTCCACAAGACGAGGAAGAAAATGAAGATGTTGATGAGACTGGTGTTGAAGCCAAGGACATTGATCTTGTGATGACTCAAGCTGGTGTTTCGAGGCCCAAAGCTGTTAAGGCTCTTAAAACTAGCGATGGAGATATTGTTTCTGCCATTATGGAACTCACTACATAGGTTGAGTTGCATAAATTCGTGATTGTTCTTTCTTTTTGTTGCTTCAGTTCTGATTCTTCTCGAACATTATCTGTGTTTCTCCACTTTTAAGCCTATTTTCTCTCTCTTCTGAGCCATAAACAATGTTGCTTCAATTCTATAGTATAAGACATTTATGTTAGCAAAACTTCTAACTTCTCAAGGTTAGTCATATCGCCTCGTAAATTTAATGCACAAGACCTAAGATTCTGAGGCTGTGTTTGAATTTCTTCGCAAGAAAAGTACTTTGTCTCCAACGCATACATCTCTGATTCCAAAGAAAAAATTCAATCCTCAGTTCTCATTATTACGCCCATTTCACAATTTTAAAACCAAAATTTATCCAAGAAACGTCTAAACAACAACATAGCAAGAACAAGTTTAAAACTAAATTCACTTTTACACTTAGGCCTGTTTGTTTCCTCATCATCTACATCCAGCATCTAATTCAGTATTTTGATGCTACATCAATTCGTTTAGGTATCTCGCTTTTGCATCCATATATTGCATCTGTGTAACTTTTTTTTTATAGGAAAACGGACTTATGCATTTTTTGCCGAAAAATGTGTTTGCATTAGAAGTTTTAATGGGAAAATGTATTTCCGCGTTTTTGGCGGGAAAAACGTGTTTCCGTATTTTTAAAGTTTTTGGCAAAAAACTTATTTACGTGTTTTTGGCAAATAACGTGTTTACGTTTTTTTTTTGGAAAAACGTGTTTTCAAATTTTTAGCGGAAGAATTTGACTTTATGTTTTAGCGGAAAATATGTGATCACGTTTTAGGCGGGAAAACGTGTTTCTGTGTTTTAGGAGAAGAACGCGACTTTGCGTTTTCGGCAGAAAAATGTGATTTTACGTTTTACATAAAATAATTGCTTTACATTTTATTTTTAAATTTTTTACTAAATTTAGTGAAATGAGTTTTAGCAATTTTTAGCAGGGATTTTTTTTTTTGATTTTGATAAAAATATGATTTTTTGTCTTTTATATATTTTATTAGAGTTAAATATATATATTTTTTTAAATATCTATGTAAATGATGAAATATGATTTACTAAAAATAGATTTGGTTTTGTGAGAATTTAATGGTATTTTATATTTTTAGATTTGTATTTCATTTGATCAACCATATACAAATTTAAATAGATCAAACAAATAACATTTGAACATGTGCATTCACATATTGCATCTAGACGAGGAAACGAATAGGACTATAGTAGTCGCATCGACATGGTCATTATTGAGGTTGTTATTCTTGTGGTCTTCGGATGTTAAAAATGAGAAAATCGAATGAAATCACTCCAGAAATCACTTCAAGATCATATTCAGAAGCAGCAAAAGGTAAAGAAGAAGAAGCTATGGCGAAAGGAGATAGAACACGATCACACTGCTTCATATTTCTTCTCTATGAAGCTTATGGATTCGAAATTTATTGATAAACGAATAAACAGAGAAGACGAGCTTTCAAGTTTCAGCATTCACTTTTCACTCTGCTCTGTTATTTACTGATTAAAGATTAAGTGTTCTTTTTTTCATCAATTTACATTTTTAGTTTTTTGTTCTTAAATATATGACCTTGTACTTTTCTTTCTTTTGAATTTCTTCTTGTGATTACTCAAAGGTTCGAATTACTAGTAGTAATGTTGAATTTTCGCGTGACAAACTGGTAAAACATAGTTTGCATTTTACACTCATAGTGTTTGTTCCATCTGAATTACATTTATAAAAATAACTAAAAATTTATAAAAAAATTACGTGAAATGTCATTGTTAAATGTTACTTAAAGAACAACTAGATAGTAACTCGCGCTCTGCAGCGTAGAGAAATATATGTATTATACTTCGTTAGTTTATATAATCATAAATTATTATTAGTGTTTTAGATTAGATTTATTTTATGTTTTGAACATCTTATTTATTTTATTTATTATTATTATATATGATTTGTGTTGTGTTAACTAAAATTACTAATATAAAATTATGTATGTGCGGTGTTATATTTGTAGAAAATTTTAGTTGATAATTTAGATATAACATAATTTGGTTATAAAAAATAAGTGGTGTTATATATATTTCACATTATTCAAAAAATATATAAAAGTTTGATTTACTCCAACATCAATTATTATCAATGATTAGAAATTCGATCCGAGATACATCATGAACCGTCTTTATCTGCTCTTATCACTATTGACCCGTCCTGACCCATTGTAAAATTAGAATATTTGACGATCTAGATCCTAATACAAATCTGGATGATAAAATAGTGGATCCGACCAAACCAGATTCATATACTCCTTGATCATTTAAAAAAAACTATATAAATATTTTGACATTAAAATTGATAATATCTTAACTTTTATAAGTTAGAAAACTATGTACTCCTTGATAAAGTTAAAATTTTTATATCTATAAAATCCAATTTTTTTTGTTGAAATATACAAGGAATTCCTCATGGGTAAAAAAAGTAAAGTACATACGACAAATATTTTAAACTTTTCATAAATTTTAAGTATAATAGTAATATTTTAGAGTTTTTATGAATTTTAAACTTTTGTTAAGTTTAAATCTATTTATCATATTTAAAACTTTTAAAATTTATTATATTTGGTATAACTAAACAGTTCAGTTAAACAATTGCATTAAACACTATATTTATCGATTGAGTAATTTTCATTTATAAAAATTCAATTCACAACATATGCAGATAGACATTTCCAAATAGACCAGTAGTTACCCACTTTTTATTATATGTACATATATTTTAAATATATATCTTATAATAAAAAATCATTATATTAATTAAGAATAAAATTTATTTATGTGTGTATCGATTTGATTTGAAAAACAAACTGAAATCGAACCAAAGCTGAGTATATTTTGGCTCTAACTAGGTAACAGTTACTATAACCAAAACAATTTCAAAGGATTCAAACGAAACCAAATAATCATGGACTCATGCCTATGATTTCAGTTGCGGTAAAGGGACATTAATGGACATTAGGTCTGGGCTTAACTATCCAGATCCGGCGGATATCCGGATCTGGATTCGGTATTCACTCCAAAAAATAGATATCCGAACAAAACGAATACGGATCTAGATAGTAAATTTTTGGATCTACAGGATCCGGATACGACTAATGCAAAATTATGGGGCGGATAATCGGATATCCGGGCTTATTAACCACATAGAAACCATGGACCAATTTTGTAACTTAGCATGGACTAATTTATGAAGCCCCGAAATTTGTAAGTCCATGAAACATTGAAACCTAAAAATATCTCACCGGTCCAGATTTTCAGAGACTCGAGTCTCGACTCGAGCATAACTTCGACTTGACAAACCCTAATTTCAGTGCCTTCGAATCATTACTACTTCTTCTTCTAGTCGTCAGTCTAAGAGGTATGGACCTTTCTATTTCTCTGCTTTAATCGATGTATTGAGAGATTTAGGTTTCATATAAACTCTCTAGCCCGACGAAATTCTAATTTCATTTTTCCCCAAATTGCATCATCACAAAGAGTGAGAGAGGATCCAGAGGAACTTGTATTCGTTCACTGTCACCGGAGAAAATTGCATCGTCTCACTGTCACTGGTAAGTTGATTTCCATGAATTTGTTACCAGAGGAAGTCACGACTCTGTTGTTGTTAATCCATCAATCACTTTCTCTTCTCTCCATCTTCCATCATCTTACTGCTTTGATGTTGATATGTACTTTTTCCTCCATTTTGCATTTTCAGTGGTGATTCTTAGGTTTCACTAGATTTAGGGTTTCACAATTTTTTTTCTCTTTGTTTCATGTGCAATCATTCTCGGTTTAGTATAATAAACTAGATCTGAGATTTTTTTGTTTCATTATTTCTCTGTGTACATATTTGACTTTAATTTTATTATTTATCTTTTAGAATACTTTTCCCGGATCCGTATTCGTTTCATTGAATCTAAAGTTTAGATAGCTTAACTTTCTATATTTGCTCTTTTGATTACACATCTCCTTGAAGCAAATATAGGCTTTTATGGTGTTTTAGTTACATTATGTGTATGTAAATGTGACTCGTTAATTCATTACATGCTGCACATTTTTGAGTCCCTTATAGTTTCTTCTAAATGTTATGTTTAGTTCTTGGCACTCATGTATTGGAAGTGTTTTTGTTCTCGATGTTCTTGAGGCCAAAAGCTAAACTTGTTTAATCTTTGTTACCTCTTTGTGTCAATGTACTTTGGATGAGTCTTTTCTGAAAATAAGCTATATCTCACCAATGTATTGTTATATTAATGTGTAATTGTGTCCTCTACATTTCAGTTATGTCAAGGTTGGCAACATTCATAATGCTTTAACAGTAGTGAACACGGTTTCTCATTGCGTAGGACCAGTGTTCATGAAAACCATTCTCTGTCTTGACTTCTGTTCTTTCTTGTACATTCAGAATATTGTTTTGCCATTATGGAGAATTATGATTATATACAAATTTGGTTTCCGGTTTTCATCAGGATGTCCATCTTATGTCTACTGCTTATCCTGAATGTTAGTGGATCATATAGTACGCACGAATATTTTGTCTTATTTATAGTTTTCTCATTTTGTATATTTTAGCTTGTTGTTGAGTTACATAATCTGATCAATATTATTTTATGTATTTATTTGAATAAGGCGAAATAAGGCAAACCAGAAGATGGAGGATACTTAATAAGGTATGTGGTTCTTTTCAATAACTTCAAGTGTTGCCTATTTACAGCCATGCTTCAAATGTTTATCTATTCTAAGTTCTAGCATTTGGTGTAGTCATGGTAAAATTTCACTTCACACCTTTTCGTTTGATCACCATCAAAACCGATCAAGTTTCTTATCATTCGATCCATTTCTTTTAACCTAAATCTTGTACCTTATGGTATATTGGCTGGAAAACCAACACGGGTACGGAGAGACCCTAAGATACTACTCATACGAGGAGAAAGACCTTCGTGTCTATATCGTCCCATTATTAGATCACGTACCGTAAACCTTAACTACCATCCGATTAAACCTAACCACCACCGAATCAAATAGACTTATTATATTCTTACAAGCATGACTTGAACATGAGTTTGTGTAGATGGATTCTACGGATGATACTACAAAATCAACAACAAATTATAGTGCTAAGGATGTGAGCTCCAATCCAGATTTGCATGAAGAACATCAAGAGACATAGTTTTCAACAAATATTCAGGAATCAAAAAAAAGATCTAAGGTACGGTCGTGTTTTGTGAAGACCAATATTCTTGACAATGCTAAGTGTATTCATTGTGGAGCAATGATTACATGTATAACTAAGCATGGTTCTATAAATTAGTGCAATGTTAAAACACATGCCTATATACAAATAGATGATTAGAGAAGAAGCTGATAGTGAAAATCATTGTAAAAGGCCGAAGCAATTAACATTATTGCATCAAAATGAAATGGATGGGGTTGTAGGGAGTAAAGTACCATATTATGTAGTGTTTAGTCAATGAGCAACTTGAAGCCATTAGTGAAAATGATCATTATGGATGAGTTGCCTTTTAAATTTGCTGAACATACGGGATTTAGAAGATTCATGAGTGTTGATGTACCACGGTTTAATATCCTTTGTCGCCAAACAGTGGCTAGAGATTGTTTAGAGCATTATGAGGATGAAAAGAGCAAGCTTAGGAAGTTTTTTAGAAACTACAAAGGTAGTATTTTTCTGACTACAGATTGTTGGACATCCATACAGAATCTAACCTACATGTGTATAACGGTTCACTATATAGATGAGAATTGGAGGCTGCACAAAAGAATCATCAATTTATGCATAGTTGATAATCATGCTAGTGAAACAGTTGGTAAAATGATTAATAAAGGTGTTTTCTGGGGAATTATAAAGGTGTTTACCATTATAATGTTGCATCTTCTGGAGAATTATAAAGGTGTTTACCATTACAGTAGATAATGCAAGTTCTAATGATCTTGCATTAAAATACTTGAAGAAACAGTTGACTTTCTGAGGAACAACTATTTTGGGTGGAGGGCTTCTACACATACGCTGTGGAACACATATTTTAGGTTTGATTGTGAAAGACGGCCTTCAGGAAGCACATGGTTCAATCTTTATGATTAGATTAGCTGTTAGATATGTTCGATCTTCACTTGGAAGGTTGAAAATGTTTAAGGAGTGTTTGGAGATTCAAAAGGTTGAATCAAAGGCGCTAGTCTTTGTTTAGATGTTGTAACAAGATGAAATTCAACTTTTCTGATGTTATAAGCTGCTGTGAGTCTGAAGAAGGGGTTTGATATGCTAGAGCTAGAAGATGAAAAGTATGTTGCAGACCTTAACATAATCTGTGAAGGTGTACCAAGTGAAAATGATTGGTTATATGCTAGTGTATTGTTTGATATTTTGCAGTATTTTTATGATGCAACTGTGAACATATCTGAGTCTACATATGTTACTAGAAATACATATATGAAAGAGATATTCGGAGTGGGCTGGATGATAGTGAAGATGAACATAGTGGAGGATGGACACAAGCAAGCTATGGCTGGAAAAATGAAGCTGAAGTTTTACAAATATTGGGGAAATTTTGACAACACAAATATGATGATCTATGTTGTTGCAGTTCTTGATCCGCAATACAAAATGAGATGGGTAAAGTGGATAATTGAAGGTACATACCCACCTTGTGAGGCTCAGTGTTTGATTGACAAGATCAGAAATACTTTGGAGTGATTAGTTTCATATTACACATCTTTGTAATCACAAGATCCAATAGTATCTTCTCAAAGAAAAGGAGATTCAGAGTCAGATGCAAAGGACAAAAAGAAGAGACATTCACTCATGGACGCAATGTTTGATGATGCTGAGGTTATAAAATCAAAGCTAGAGTTTTATTTAGATGATATTCAGGAGAATAAAAAAATAGTTTTTAAAATATTAGATTGGTGGAAGACAACATATTCTAAGTATAAGGTTTTGTCTCTGATGGCAAGAGACTTGTTGGCTATACATGTTTCAACTGTTGCATCAGAATCTGCGTTTAGCACAAGAAGGTCGAGTACTTGATCGTTTTCGTAGTTCACTAACACCAAGAACCATGGAAGCTCTTATATGCACTCAAGATTGGTATCGTGATGTTGATGTAAATTTACACGTAGAAAAAATGATTGTTGAGCTAGAGAATATCAAATTAGGTTCATATTTTTTTTTATTTTCCACTCTAAGCATACAACCATGATGATTGGTAAAACATTGTTTCAGTTTTCTTAACATGAACTTGATGATTAGCAAAACATTTGTAATTGTTGGTTGTGCGTTTGTTGGCTATAGTCTTTTTATTTGTTTATATGGTAAAACATTTGTAATTGTTGACAACTTGATCCTTTTTTCTTTTCAGACTATAAAGAGAATTTGAAAGGGATCGAAAGGCATGGACACGAAAATGCTTCACTTGAAGCTTCTAAACATTATGCTAGTTTGATAAACTTATTGTTATTATTGTGATGTTTTGTTATTATTTTACTACTTATCATGTTTGATCTGTTAAGATGATTAGTATGTTTAATAGTAATGAATTAGGATTTTCATGTTTAATATGGATCCGAATTCAGATATCTGCAAAGATCCAGATTTTTCACGGATATCCTAAAATCGGATATCACGGATACGAATACGGATATCATGAAAAAAAACGGATAGCTGAATCCATAAAAGGACTAATGGACATGAATGTTTAAACAAAGAAAAAATAATAATTAACCTCAAAAAGAGTGGACGTTTCTTAGACATCCGGAAGTAGCTTATATGAGTGGTGGCTTTTGGATTATACACAAGACGACATCGAAAAGTGAAAATTCTTTTAATGATAGAGACAATGGACCCGAGACTTTTCACTATCAAGGAAGACATCTACGATCGAAGATTTTGGAAAAGAACATAGAAATATTGGATTCAATATATAACATGATGGGAATATATATATATATATATATAGAGAGAGAGATATAGATGGATGAAAACTTTCGAGAAAGGAGAAGTTGAGACAATTTGCGACATGAGTAAACAAGATATTAAGTACTTAGTTACGGTAAGGAATTCGTAGAATTTGAGATGATGATGTTATGTAAGCAAAGCAAGCATCTTTTTTGTTGTCACAGTCGTGATCTTTCAGACACACGTCGACACTCTTGCACAGTTTTGTTTTCTTATTGTTTATTAATGTTGTTAAGCTGTTTCAGTTAGAAGCAGAGTTTGGCCTTATGACGAGGAAAATTATATGTACACGTCTGATATTGATAACAAACAATTAACTAATTTTTGATACAATCAAAGAAAATATGATATATATGCATGCCCGAAGAATTGTTAGATTGTTCTTCTTGTCAAAAAGGGCAGGGCCACAAAAAAGTTTTCTAGATTTATGGGAATAAATAATAACTAAGAAACTAAAAAGAATTAAGAAAACACCTCAAGATCTATTACCTTTTTACCAAGGTTCTAAAATTCGGCCAAGGCGGCGCCTAGGCAACCGGAAAAGCACCCATTCAACTCAAACCGCCGCGTTCTGCTTCGAATCGGAGTGCCAAATCGGTGAGGCGGACAGATCGGACGAAATCGGAGCTAATCGGCAATAATCGGGGGAAATCAGAGCTAATCGGACCACATTGGACCAAATCGGATAAATCGCCTCAAATCGGATTAATCACCTAAACTCGGGTAAACCGTTTTGATTTGTTCAAACTTAAAACATGTTACTTTTCTTAGGTAGTCTATGGTCCTTCGTCCTTTGCTTGGCTACCTTAAACCCTAAACAAAGAGAGGCACAAAAACAGTTAGAGTTTGATGATCAGCTATCCTTGATTCTTCGTGTTGTTCTGTTTAGACTTAATTTTTAACTTTTTAGTTCTGTTTCTTCAATTCATCCTTGTTTTTCTTGGCTAGTTTCATCCTTCATCCTTGTTGTGTTTTTATGCTTTTAGTTCTGTTTCTTCTTCATTAGTTGTTCTGGATTTAGTTCTGTTTAGACTTAAGAGTTGCTTAGTTATGTAATGTTTCATTGTTTCTTGTTCGTTAACTGTTATATAACTTCTGTTTTTATGGTTTTGACTTTTGTTCGTTAATTGTTCTGTGACTTATGTCGTTGAATTTTTCTTTCTAATAGAAGAACATAACGTTACAGAACTATCAACTATGCACATTTGTGTCTCTTTCTATATGCATTATTGAACAAAAAAATGAGAACAAGAACTCATATAATGTGTGGCTTGTGTGTCAAACACTCAAACTCAAATGTCAACAAGGCATAAGGGTTTGCTTTCTAATAGAAGTTACAGAGTTCAGAACTATTAACTATGGTTTTGTTTGTTTATTTTTGTTTCTTGTTGATCAGTTCTCGTTAGTCTCTTCTCTTTGATCATTTTAGTTTTTTGCCTTTGTTAATTAATTTAGTTTTGTGTTTGATTGTTTAATCAGTTTCTTATCTTTACGACTTTACATTTTAACTTGTGGATTCTTAGGCAACACCAACACTTAAGCAAAATTCAAAGGATTTCGTGTGATCCAAATAGAGTGAAATGCAAGTTGTGTTTTAAAGGGATGTCTGGAGGAGTATATCGGATCAAAGAACATATTGCTCACATCCTAGGAAATATCACTCCATGTTTGAAATCGTTGGCAGCTGATCAAGTTAAGTGTAGAAATGCAATCATATAAGCAAGGGAGAAGAAGATGACTAAGAAAGATGAAGGCGATGTGTTAAGAGCTGAAGTGAATGTAGATATGCAGAAACTTGAAGATGAATTATAAGAAAATCTTGAGACTAATAATTTAACAAATAACTATATTAAGTATAAAAATATTTAAAAAGTTTGTAAATAATCTACCTAACGCTTAGGTCCTGTCTAGATCCCAATTAATCTGTTTAGTCGCTAGACCCTAATAAAGGCTTAGGTACTGCTTAACGAGTTTTAGAACATTACCTTTTAGTAAGAGTGGACAAAGAGAATTTAGGGATGAAATTTTTGCGAAAAAAAAACCGGAATTTGGGAACAAAAAAGAAGAAAATGATGTCTTATTTAAAATCTAGGATGAGAACAAAATAGGACGAAAACAAGAATTCTCAAAAAAAAAATGATAAACATAAACAATCAAAAAAAATTTGTTCATCATTGATCATATATAAATTATCTGAAAAACAACTAAAAACAAACTTTGTATTACTTAATAAATAAAAACTTAAATTTAAAATATAAACAAACATATATAACCCATTAAACATAAGTAAACTCGGCCTTAAATACAAATAGGTCAAATCCATATTTACGGTTTATTGTCTAATAAAATATTTTCTACCTTAAAATTTTATTGATATTTTATTGTTTATTGATAGATTTTAAGCCGAGTAGGCTTAAGATTCGTCCATTTCTTTCAAATCTGAGCTTTCAAATATTTTTTTCAATTTTTTTTTAAAAATTCTGAATTAGTTCTGAATATAAATCACATAACAAAATCAAAATCAGTTATGTTTTCGATTTATATAAGAAAAACATTAAAAATTTAAAATTAAAATGATATGAAATATAAAAATAATTAATTTCGTAACATCTTCAAACAAAATTTATGAAACTTAAGATTAAATTTGTCTGAAATATTTTAAAAATATATATATTATTCAGTGTATATATTTTTTAGATTTCTTGTTTTTTGTTTTTCTCTTGTTCTGTTCTCGGGAGCAACGTTTGTACAATACGAAAATGTATTTCTACATGGAACTGAAATATGGGATCAGAAATCAGACGAAACAAAGCATAACGGATTATGACAGAATTATATCCATCCCAAATTTTTAGGGGAATTTGCTCTAAAAATCCAAAAGAAAAGAGATCTCACTTAAATTTTAAAATAAATTAGTCTTTCATTTTTCGTGAGTAAATATAAAATAAAGTAAACGAAATTATTTTTAAAAGACAAATCATCTGCGATTTTTAAAAGCCCAAAACGAAACCTACAGACGACCTCTATAAATCCGTTAGGGCTTTTCTCACCCAAACTCCATTACCCTAAACCTTAAGCCGTCGTCGCCGAAATTTTCGCTAAGAGACTGAAAAAATGAAGACGATTCTGTCATCCGAGACGATGGACATTCCCGACGGCGTAGCCATTAAGGTTAACGCCAAGGTTATTGAAGTTGAAGGTCCACGCGGGAAACTAACTCGTGACTTCAAGCATCTCAATCTCGATTTCCAGTTAATCAAAGACGAAGTCACTGGAAAACGTCAGCTCAAGATCGATTCATGGTTCGGTTCTCGTAAGACAAGTGCTTCAATTCGAACTGCTCTAAGCCATGTTGACAATCTCATCGCTGGTGTTACTCAAGGTTTCCTTTATAAGATGAGGTTTGTGTATGCTCATTTTCCAATCAATGCTTCCATCTCTGGTAACAACAAGTCTATTGAGATCCGCAACTTCCTTGGTGAGAAAAAGGTAGGTTTTTTATTTATCTGAGTTGGTTAATTTCGTTGCTATTTGATGAAATTGAGTCTGTTTATGTTTGTGTGGGTTGGAGTAGGTGAGGAAGGTTGAGATGTTAGATGGTGTTAAGATTGTTCGATCTGAGAAGGTTAAAGATGAGATTGTTCTTGAAGGAAATGATATTGAGTTAGTTTCAAGGTCATGTGCTTTGATCAATCAGGTACTCGTCTTACTCTTTGATTCTCTTGTTCCTTAGTCTTTGAATGTTATGAAATCTTGCATTGAGAGAAGAAGATTGATAAATACATCAGATAGGTTTCTTTAAAATGTATGTAATGGTGTTGAATCTTCTTATTTGTGATGGGTTTTGATTGACATTGTCAAGTTTTGTATAGTAAAGCTGAAGACTTTGGCTTTAATGTTATGATATCTTGCATTGAGATCGAAAGTAAGAGAAATGTATGTAATGGTGTTGAATCTTCTAATTTGTGATTGGTTTGATTGCATTGTCATGTGTTATATAGTAAAGCTGCAGACTTTGCCTTAAATGTTGTGAAACCTTGCGTTGATATCAAAGTAGTGGTTAATAAGTAAAATGTTTGTGATGTTCTCAGATGGGTTTCTTTAAAATATCCTTAGATTGTAAGAGTATGTAATGATGTTATAACTTCTTATATGTACTGTTTTGTATAGTAAAGCTGCAGACTTTTTGCCTTAAATGTTGTGAAATTTTGCATTGAGATTGGAAGAGTGGTAAATAAGTAAAATATTTGTGATGTTCTCAGATGGGTTTCTTTGAAATGTTCTTAGAAAGTAAGAAAGGTGTATGTAATGGTGTTGAATCTAATATGTGATGAGTTTTGATTGTGTTGTCATGTTTTGTATAGTAAAGTTGCAGACTTTGCCTTTGTCAATACTCTGTTTTTGATAATGGTTTTTGATCTATGAGCAGAAGTGTCATGTCAAGAACAAGGATATTAGGAAGTTTCTTGATGGTATCTATGTGAGCGAGAAGGGCAAGATCGCAGTTGAGGAATGAAGTTCGCTATTGAAAATGCTACATTAGATTTTATATGGTAAAACAGTGATATTCTCGTAGCTTTTTTGTTTACATCTTTCTTATGGATTTTGTAGTTTTGGTTTTATCTTTTGAACCATTGATGAAGCAAACTCATTATCTTTTGTTTTTCGGTTATTTTTGTTTACTCTTTCTTGCAGAAATTTTGGAGACTTATCTTCTTTACTCTTTTCATTTTCTTATTTTGTCAGATGTTGAGCTGTTTTATGCTATTTGATAGAAATTGAAGTAATTTATCTATTCTATATTCTTCAAGCTGGTTTCTTGTTTACTGCTGTGAGTGGACATAGTGATAATGTTGGTGTGTCCTTGTGACATCGTAAAACAATCATATCACCTTAGTGTTCCAATTTATCATAGTCTGAGATCAAATTGTTTCAACTATAAGCTTGTAAGATATAATTAGTTGATATATATAGTTTCAGACTTGCGTGGAAAAGCTTATAAAGAATTGTAACTTACGAATGAGAAGAAACAAAAATTCATAGAAGGCAGCAAGGATAAGTTAACCAGAAATGTGAGTAACCTAGGAATCTTTGTTGATACACCTAAATACTTATGTCCAAATAAGACCTTAGAGTATATCCAATAAGAAACTAATTTCTATAATATTTTCATTTAGCATCTTTACATTGATTTTCTCCAACAATATTTGCTTTACACGCCAAGTGGTGGTTGTCTCTAAGAAGAAGAAGAAGAAGCAAAGAGCCTTGTTCGGACTCCTCACAGAGAATGAAGAATATATTTTGATGGGTTTGGATCCATAGACTTTATAAAGATCCAATTTACTTCAAAATCTCCAGCAATTTACTTCAAAATCATCGTTTAATTCAGTATGCAATATATGTATATATATATATATATGGTAAAACGAGATTGAAGGAGTCTATAGAGGTAAGTGAGGTTGTTTCTTGGTCAAAACTCCTATTTTCTCTATAATTAAATTGTTCTTGGCTCTGTTTTTTTGCTAAAGAATAGAGACAAATCTCTCCTTTTTTTGTTTTGTTTTTCATTCGTGTTCAATAATCGTACTATGATACACTATGGCCTTCTCCTTCGTCTTCTTTAATCATAATTTGTAATCTTTACCACATCTACAAAGGACTTGATTTTGCCTTTTCTTCTCTGTTTCTGTCTCAATCTCAATCTCTAACTCAGATACAGTTTCAGTCATTACACTCAAGAATGGCGAAAGAGAACACTGGTCATCATCACCAAGCAGAAGCAAGAAGAAAGAAACTAACTTTGATTCTTGGTGTAAGCGGACTTTGTATTCTCTTCTACGTTTTAGGCGCGTGGCAAAACAAAAACGTCCCATCATCTTTCTCGAAATTGGGATGCGATACTCAATCAAATCCTTCTTCCTCTTCCTCTTCTTCATATTCAGACTCAGCTGAATTCGATTTCAAAAGCCATAATCAGATTGACCGCAAGGAAACAAACCATCCATCAAGTACTTTGAATCATGTGACTTATCTCTCAGTGAGTACACTCCTTGCGAAGATCGACAAAGAGGAAGAAGATTTGATAGAAACATGATGAAATATAGAGAAAGGCATTGTCCTTCAAAAGCTGATTTTCTCTATTGTTTGATTCCTCCACCACCAAACTACAAAATTCCATTCAAATGGCCACAAAGCAGAGACTATGCTTGGTATGACAACATCCCTCACAAGGAACTTAGTGTTGAGAAAGCAGTCCAAAACTGGATTCAAGTTGAAGGCCACCGGTTTAGATTCCCTGGTGGTGGAATATGTTTCCTCGTGGAGCCGATGCTTATATAGATGACATTGCTAGGCTCATTCCTCGTACTAAAGGTGGAATCAGAACAGCTATTGACACTGGATGTGGGGTAAGTTTTTTTACAATTTGAGTATACTCTTTCCTTTGTTCATAGATTAAATCAAATCCATATTTATTTAGGTTGCGAGTTTTGGTGCTTACCTCTTGAAAAGAGACATTCTGGCTGTGTTTTTTTGCTCCAAGAGATACTCATGAAGCTCAGGTTCAGTTTGCTTTAGAACGCGGAGTTCCTGCGATAATCGGGATTATGGGATCAAAAAGACTTCCTTTTCCAGCTAGATCTTTTGATCTTGCTCATTGTTCTCGTTGTTTGATCCCTTGGTTTAAAAATGGTAATGAAAAGCTAAGATTTGGCTATTTTTTATGTTCATAGTTAAGGAAGAAACATAACAACAAAAAATCTTTTGTAGATGGTTTGTACCTAATGGAGGTTGACCGGGTTTTAAGACCGGGCGGTTACTGGATCCTTTCGGGTCCACCTATTAACTGGAAATAATACTGGAGAGGGTGGGAAAGAACAGAGGAAGATTTGAAACAAGAACAAGATTCAATAGAAGAAGTAGCAAAGAGTCTTTGTTGGAAGAAAGTGACTGAAAAGGTGACTTATCCATTTGGCAAAAACCTATGAATCACATTGAGTGTAAGAAGCTCAAAGAAAATAATAAATCACCTCCGATATGCAATTTGGATAAAGAACCTCTAGATTTCGCTTGGTAATTCCCATCTTACACCACCTTCATATATCTAATCTATAACTCTAGATGAAAGAGTCATCAAAACTTGGTTTTCTCTGTTTTAGGTACAAAGACTTAGAATCTTGCGTAAAACCATTACCAAACACAAGCAATCCAGATGAATCAGCTGGCGGTGTGCTCGAGGATTGGCCAGACCGAGCATTCGCGGTTCCTCCAAGAATCCTAAGAGGAACGATACAAGACTTAAACAAGGAGAAATATAGAGAAGACAACGAAGTTTGGAAAGATAGGATAGCACATTATTAGAAGAAAATACCCGAGCTTTCACATGGAAAATTCAGGAACATAATGGATATGAATGCTTACCTTGGCGGATTCGCTGCATCCATGCTGAAATATCCATCATGGTCATGAATGTTGTCCGGTAGACGCAGAAAAACAAACATTAGGTGTGATCTACGAACGTGGATTGATAGGAACATATCAAGATTGGTGTGAAGGATTCTCAACGTATCCAAGAACTTATGATATGATTCATGCAGGAGGATTGTTCAGTTTCTACGATAACAGGTAAAAGTTTCATGGACTTGCAACTCAAAATCTATATCGGTTATATAAATATAATCAATTAATGAATGTTTTATTTTATGTGTGTGTTAGTAGGTGTGATATGACATTGATATTGTTGGAGATGGATCGAATCTTGAGACCAGAAGGAACAGTTGTGTTAAGAGAGAATGTGGAGATGTTGACTAAGGTTGAGAAGATAGTGAAGGGAATGAAGTGGAAGACTCAAATTATGGATCATGAGAAAGGTCCGTTTAATCCTGAGAAGATTCGTGTTGCTGTTAAAACTTATTGGACTGGTCACCTTCTAACAACTAGTGTGTTCCAATACTCTTGGAACTCGTATTCTCTTCTTTTTTTTTCTCTTTTTTTTGCTATTGTTTATTTTTTAATATACTAATTAGGTTTAGACCCAAACGTTTTTTTAAGTAATTTGTATACTATAGTTTTTTTTTTATAAATATTTGGAATTGTTATTTAATTTAGTTGAACATATTTATATTATTTATACACATATTTTGAAAATTGAAAATTCTCTTTACTATATAAAAAAGGGTTGATTTGCTAGAACCCTAAGTCAATAAAAGAATTAAGAAAATGACTGTCAGATTTCTTTGGTAAATGACTTTTCCTAAGCATGTGTTAATACATATTACCCTTGCTGAAACTTGCTATCAAGAAAGAGAAATCCAAAAAAAAAAATACAGAGAGACAGGGAAAGAGAACAGAAAGGTCCGGCGAGATATAAAACATCGGAGGACGTAGATTTTGTGAGACAGCAATATAAAGATCTGTCCATTTTGTGGAGACAGCAATATAAACCCAGGAAGAGAAAGAGAGAACTAAAAATAACATGAATTATGTAAAAATTAAACGGAATTAGTGATGATGGTGGTTACAGAGGTGGCGTTGGGTGTAAATTTGTCAGTCAGGCATGCCCGCAATTGCCTGGACAGTGTCCGCCATCTCTGCCGATTTCTCCGACCGTCGCGGGTCCACCCCTAAAAACCGCAGATATGCAATCTTTTGTCCATACTCGCCCTACAAAAACTAGCAGGTATGCTGATAAGCCTGCGGGCTGGATCCGTGGCACGACCAAGCTCTTGATGGATTGGTCCTTGTCTTCAAGACAGTCACCACATCGAAGAACACTGTAAGCTCAGATCCATGAACCCTAGATCGAATCCATATCTCTAATTTGTAGATTCGATTCGTGAAATTGCTGTTGTTGTTGATGTTTCTTTGATTTTCGGTGTTTTTGTTTAGATTGAAAAGATTTGATTCGTGAAATTGGTGGTCTGATTAGGTTTGTTTTCTTAATTTTTGGTCTGATTATGCTTTGATCTTGTTTTTCTTGTTCAAGTGTTTACTAAAGGGATCTCCTTGTTCGAAGATGCAGCTGGTTTTCTGAAAAGACTAAGAGACTTCTGCACGCCCGTAACATTGCAGCGGATCAACTCGCGTAACCCGCCAACCGTTTAGACAGTGCCTGCTACGCCAAGGATTATGTGGACGAGCTTCTTAGTGTCCAAACCCGCTCCGCCGTGGTACTAACTGGGCGATGCCCCTCTTGACAGGTGTAGGTGGGTGCACGGCTTAAAAAATTTCTGTCCATTTTGGGTCCTGTAATATGTTATATGTGCCCAAGAACAATCAAATGATATCTGTCAATAGTCCTAAATAAGCCTTATCCTAACAGGAAAAATAAATCATTCTTGTTATTTATTGTTGTGATGAATTAGATAAGATATCAAGAATTTAAAGCTTACCACAGAGAAGTCAATTTATTCTATATTTTATTGTATACAGAAATAAAAAGAGGTGTGGGTGTAAACAAGCGTGCGACTAAAAATGCAAACATTAAAATATTAATATATATATATATATATAATCCAAAAAAGATAAAACCAGAATCAAACATTTCTTATTTGTTGCGTTCTCAAGAACAAACCAATTTCAATCAAATCCTCTGCAAACCTTCATAATCATCAACATCAATGGAAGTTGAAGAAGAAGTTAAACGAATCAGAGATGAGGTTAAAGAGCTTCATGATTCCGCCGCTTCCTTCATCTCATCTTCTTTTCAACAAGAGAGCTCTCTCCGTCAAAAAGCTTCCTCCGTTGATTCCTCTATCCGTCGTCTCCACTCTACTCTCATCTTTAACAAACATCTCGATCTTAAGCTCGTCGAGAAGGCAATTCTTCTTCTAAATCTCTCATATCTCCCTCTTTAATTTCTCGATTATTGAATCTTGTGTGTTACAGCTTGAGGAAGATCTACATCGTGCTAGATGCATGCTTGTTGATGGAGATACATCTTCATTTCTTCCATCAAAACCTCAAGGTGTGTTGTAATGACCACTTCAAAATTGTTTAATTTTGGTTTTTGATTGATCTGATTCAGTGAAACAGGACGATTCGTGAGAATGTTTTTGGGACCTTTAAATGTACGAGCTTTGCGTAAAGATATTCAACTTAAAGTTAAAGAAGAATACAATAGCTACAGAGTTAGTATGTTAGCATGTTAACTTCAATGTTCGATTTTCTGTGTTTTCGGATTCATCTCCGTTTAAAGTTTGTTTATTTTGTCAATGGAACAGGACAAGACTGCTCTTCTTTTTCTGTTTTTCCCTGCAGTACTTTTGATCCTTAGATCTTATTATTGGAATGGATGTTTACCTGCGTTTCCTGTTCAGCTTTATGAGGTAATATAAGAGTTTTGATTTCGCTTGCTTTGATTATTGTTATATGTGTTGTGGTTCTTGAGATTGATGTGTAAAGTTTTTTCCTTTTTTCATTAGGCTTGGCTTTTTTTTCTCTATGCTGGTTTGGTTATGCGAGAGAACATATTAAGAGCTAATGGGAGCGATATCCGTTCATGGTACTCTTTCTCATTCGATTATGACCGTTATGATCTCTTAAGTTTCTCTCTGATCTTGCTGTTGAGTGCTACTTTTGATTTTAAGGCCTATTTAGGGAGCGGAGGTGTCACTAGTGAAGGCCATAAGACATAAATTTTAATTATTGGAGATGGTAATGTGTGTATCTCAGGGTGATGTGTCATTGCTGTATGTTGAACTTAGGTCCTCTGCATACCAAGCTTGTGAAGTTTAATGAAAGTCATAGGACATAACTTAGTTAGAAAATATTGTGTTTATTAAGAGGGTTATATCATGCTATAGTGTGGATCATAGGTTCTATATTCACTAACCACATGTGTTGCTCCTATGGTCGTTTTGGTTTTTGGCTGTCCTCATCTATTTCTTTTGCTTATCTATTCTGTTTGCTGCTGATTCAACTCACTATATGGTTGTTTATTTATTTCTGAAAATAGATATATTTTTCTGTGTTTTGTGCTTTGCATTTATCAAATGATGACTATCTTTTCTAATGATGAAAAATATCCATTTTGAATGTCATTTAAGATGGCTATGGTGACCATCTATGTGAATTACTAGTAAATGTTGGGTGTAGACTTGACAACAAGCCTACATGTTTTGCTTCTGTTAGTTGGCACCTCTTCAGAATACACTGAATCTATTGTTAAGTCAGGGACATCATAGTACGAGTGAATAACTAGATTCTCTATTTGAAATATAGTGTATCATGTGCCTCGTCGTGGGCCATGGCGATTAGCGAACATGTGAATATTCTCCTCTGAAGGGTCTCTTTAATTTGGTATAGAAGCATAGACATGTGTACCGGAAACGGAAGCTTATATGGTTTTTTCAAGTAGAAATTCGATCTCTAAACATTTCATTATTTAAGTTAAAGAGCTTTAGCTTCCATGGATATTCTTTATAGAAGCATAGACATGGTTTAATGGTTTTGTCTTTGTCTGGATTGATTTAGTGGTGTTCTGTTTCGCTTATCAAAGTATTCTCATGGATTTTTTTGCAGGTGGCTATATCATCACTATTGTGCCATGGCGATGGCCCTTGTCAGCCTCACATGGGAAATCAAAGGTCAACCAAACTGTGTCCAGAAACAAGTAATGCTTGGAGTTATTTCTTTTTGTGCAGACTAAAAATTTACAAAGTAAAATGTCATGAGTGAGTTCAATCTTCTACAGAGAGGAGTCCATCTTTTCCTGCAATTGGCTATGATGCAAGGTGTTGCCATGCTTCTGCAAAACAGATACCAACGCCAAAGATTATACACTCGCATTGCACTGGGAAAGGTGCCTTATTATGTGCATTTTTTTCCTTCAACCCCAAATTTTTTATCCGCTTTTTATGAAATAGCAATAAAGTTAACGCTGTGATTATGCTTCAGGCTAAAAGGATGGATGTCGTATGGGGAGAAACGGCTGGAGTTGATGGACAATTATGGCTGTTATGTCCTATACTGTTCATTTTACAGGTGAGCTTTTTTGCTGCAGATTTATGAATTAAGTTTATACTAAAATATTTCAAAGCTTTTCATTTGCTTTACCGTACACTAGGCTAGAGTGGTTTGCTGGTTGTTTCAATGCCTTCGTTCTCGTTAACTACTAAGAACATTTCCTTGACTTTTGTAAACCCAATGAAACCCATCAACACTATAGATTCTGTATACTCACAAGCATAAGTTTGGAAGTCAAAATCACTCTTTCAAGATATTTTATAAGTTAATTAGAATTTGTGATATTAATGAAACTTGTAAAATGGCTTGTACAATAGAGAAAATTTTTGCTCTTTCCACACCAATCCAAAAGAAACTTTGCGCGGTTTATACTGATAATGTTAAGCTGTTTCTGTTTAACCTACTTAGCTTAACAATGTTTAAAACTTTTTGGCAAAACTCAGGGGTTTGAAGCATATGTTGGACTGCAGTTGCTAAGGGCAACGTTAACTGGAGTTGTTGCTGAATGGCAGGTATAATATTTTCACTCTTCTTCGACGAGTCTATTCTCTGTATGAGACAATAATCCTAATTTAATAGAGAAACAGATATAAAAAGGAAGTAAAAGTAACAAAAATGTTGAAAATTTGTTGATTTTCAGGTGATGGTTTGTGGCATTCTTCTGGTAGTGATGGCTGTTGGGAACTTCATAAACACAGTAGAGACACTAATGGCAAAGTCAAGAGTTAAGGCAAAGATGAAGAGAAGTAAAAGCAGAGCAGAGCTTAATTAGACTTCACAAGTCTCAACTTTGGAATATATATTTGTCTTTCTTTGTTTTTTTTGTATTTTTTGCAATTCATGAATTTTTGTTTTCTTAGGTCAGAAAAGTCACATCCTTGGGATTCTGAAAACTAAGAACATCTTTTTTTTTCTGTGTAAATGGAAGTGGCAGTTGATATGTTGAAGTATTTGTGTTGTATTTATACAATTTTCCACTGGCAATTTGTAGGTTTTCTAAGTGTTTTGTTGCCTATCTTTGGTAGTTCGTTTCAGAGTTTAAGGTTTCGAATGAGATGAGGCTGATTGGGCCGTTTTTTTTATTACCAATCATAAGTTGATATTAGTACAATAAAAGAAATTCGTTGCCGACCAACTATAGATAATTTTTACAAAGAAATAAAAATTGGATGGTCTAGTACGCTAACAGTTTAGTACACTCCATCCGCAAAATCTTTTCAAAGCCTAAGTGTTTTGCTGTTATATGTTTTGTCCAGTTTGAAATCTAAGATTCTAAAGATGGAAAATGTGCATTTGAATGTTGGATGCTAGGACAAAATTTTCAAACATACAAGCTGTTTATTTCACATCTGTAATATAACTTGGTCAGGCCCAACTTTACAGACCCACAATTACTAAGCCTAATACTGACCCAGTCACGATAACCTCTTTATTTAGCATTTAATGTCATTAAATTTAAGAGTAGACTGTCGGTGATTGGTTGGTTTTTTTTTGGAGTATGTTACTGAATCTACAATTAGCATCTTTCACGTTTTCTGTAAAAGAAAAAAGAAGAAAGCTACGGAAGATCTAACTATCTGATTTGACGGCATTATTTTTTTTTTTAATAATTAGGAGGTTCAAAGTCTATGGGCCTTTAATATTTCTAAAACAGAGTCCAAACTAATATTAAATTAATTTTTCTTCGAAGAACATACTTTTTCCAACGGATATCAAACTCGTAAAGTTCTTGGTTTTGATATTATTAAATAGTGGAGCCAAATTAGTTTGTTTTTTTAAATATAAATGAAAAGTATTAGGACAATGATTCTCCAACTCTTCGTGATGTGTATGCGTGTGTATAAGACTGGTCTACATATTTAAGAAGTTTAATGCGAAGCGATGAATATGTGGGTCTCGTTAAATTTCTATTCTTTTGTAGAAATTTGTAATTAGTATATATTCTTACTTTGATTAAAATGTATTTTGAAAACATTCAGAAAAATATAACTAGTTAGGATAGAGTTACCGGCGGACCCATAATTTTTTTATACGAGGATCAATAAAATAAAGTTATAATTCTATAACTATATATTTTTTATATAACATACATACTTCTTTTTTTCTGTCAAGCTTTTGAGACATTTTCTTAATCATTGTTTTGATTAAAAATATTTTATTCTTTCAACAAAAAAAAAATCGAATGGAAATAAAGCTGAACAAAGGAAAAAAACGGTTGTCTAGAAAATAAAAAGGATGGAAATAAGTCAGTGCAGTAATTACCTAAATTTAATGATAGGCTATGACCAAATAAAAAACAGAAAAATAAATAATAGAGCCAAATAAGGGAATGGAGCATTTGATTAGGGGGTCAAAATATAACTATTTAACCAAATTAACCAACAAATCATGACAATTAGTGAAAAATTATCTAGCATCTAAATTTAAGTGGGTCAACTGACCACCCTTCCTTCCACGTAGGCCCGCCGGTGGATATAGTAGAATAATGTAGGGCTGGGCAAAAAACCCGTACCCGCATATCCGAACCGAAACCGAACCAATAAGACGTACGCGAATCCGTTCCGTATCTGACCAAATTATTTTATTGGGTACGAGATCTCTAAACCAGAAAATCCGAACCCGAATCCGTTCCGAACCCAAAAACCCGAAACCCGAAAGCGTACCCGAAATACATAATTATCCATAAGAAAATACATAACTATCCATAAGAAAATACCCTAACTCGAGAACTCGATCCTATAAATACGAAATTTTTTATGTATAATATATACAAATCAAGCCGAATGCGAACCGAAAAATCTAAAAAACCCAAAAACCCGAAGAAATTCCAAAAAACCCCAGAACCCGACCCAAAAACCAAAAAAAACCCGAAAACATGAAAATCCCAAACCGTACCCAACCCGAAAACCCCAAACCGTACCCGACCGTACCCAAACCGTACCCAACCCGAAAACCCCAAAAAAATCTGAAAAACCCGATCCGAAAACAAAAAAAAACCCGAACCCGAACCGAATCAATACCTGAATTTTTTGGGTTTTTTTCAGGTATCAACTCTCATACCCAAACCCGATCCGAACCCAAAACTTTTTATCCGAACCCGAAAAATTATTCCATTGGGTATGAACTTCCTATACGCGAATACCCGTACCCGATAGGATTTTACCCGAATCCAAACCCGATACCCGATTGCCTACCCCTAAAATAATGTTTAAAGTAAGTGCAATCATAAATTAGTTATGTGTGTTTGGTTTGCTTTATATAAATTTTATCTCATATTAGTTTCATTATTGATTACATTTAGTTTTTAACTAAACCTAATATCTTAAAGTGATGCCAAACGTTTTTAATTTGAAAATATGGTTACTATAACAAAATGTTACGAGAAAGAAATATGATTCAAAACTGAAAAAGGTCTGTTAAAAGTGAAAAGTGACAACTAAATAGGAACAAAGACAATGAAATATAAATGTGGAATCAAAAATGGAAAATATAGATAAAATTATATGGTCGATTTGAACAAGAAAGACAAATGCTACTAGATTAGCATAGTTTTTTCAAAAGGTGGACTCAACATATTGATATATAAGAATCTTATATAAATAAAAACATATTAATGTGAAATTAAATGTTGTTGAAAACATAATATTTTATATATTTCAAGGATGAGCTGGCTTGGTCTATATATATGGTATACGCAAATGTACTAAAAAAAAAAATTGCAGACCTTGGAGTAGGAAACTCATCACATTTGCATGTGACAAAGTAAAAGCAAGTGAATTGTTTTATAAAAAAGTTATTAATATATTTTTATATATTTAATAGAATTTCTAAGATTTATTTTAAACAATCAGGATAAAAACATTTTCAAGATTTGTGAATATGGCATGGGAGAGAGAGACACAGAGAGAATGAGAGCAAGTTGATAAAAACAAATAATAGAACTGATGAATGCACATGTCATATAATAGTCCATATAATGATAAATGAATCATGTTGTATAATAGTCTATATAATGATAAATGAAGAACACAAGATGAGGGAACATGTGGATTAAAAATTATATTATTCAATAACATTTAAATATTTAGTTCGAGCCTCTAATCCTATAAGTAATTTGAATAAAATGACAATTCTCCGTTCACCTTATGTGTAGCCTGATATATTCACAAAATTTGTTAAAATCCTTATATATTATTTCAACAATATTATATTATTATGAAAGGATTTGAATATACCTTAGTGAAGTTACAAACTCAGACATAAATGAAGGATTTTTTTGTTTCACTGAATCCAGACATAGAGAATGGAAAAAAATTACGATAAGCCTTTTAAAGTGGTAATCATCCTCGTCTTGGAAAAGATGGATATAAGTTTTTTTGTTAAAATAACATATATAGAGATACCAAAGTAAAATATAGAAAGTAAGTAAATAGTAAACATACTTAGTATATGGGAAAAACCAACCCAAAGTTATCTATTTTAATTAATAGTTCTCTATTTATTTTCTTTTTTCATCCAACTTCATCTGATATTTGTACATATGTTGTACAAATGCAACAAAATGAGTGTATATCAATCTATATATTGGTATTTTGATATTAACATCATCACATACACTAAACATGCATAAACCATCAGATCCATTAGTGAGGTCATCACAACTTTCTTATACATATTTCATAAGTCTTTAAAAGCTTATGTTTGTAGAAAAAAATAATTAAATAAACATTTAATAAAAATTCTCTATTTTCATATATATATATATATATATATATTTCAATATAATTAAAAATCATTTTTTTTTCTATAACCAAATTTTCAAAATTTTCATTGTAATAATTTATTTTAACATAAAAATGGAAAAATGTTTACCATTCAAATTTCCTTAGTGAATTTGCTCAAATACAAGAAAATATCTAAAACTAAGATACAACACACATTTTTTCCATCTCCTTTATATTTTTTTCTCTTGTACTCTTGTATTGGAATCTCCTTTTTCTTTCTTTTGATCTCTTAAAAAAAGTAAATCAAACATGCCATCTTAATATATATGCATATGCCAAAATTTGAACTTATAGAAAATAGTATAAATTAAAAATCTAAGCTTCAAACATAAATCCTACATCCTATAAACTAAACTTTAAATATGAAGATAGTAATATTCTTTAATTTTGAAAAATTACTAGATTGTATATTTCCTAAGTAGAATAACACGCTATATTGGTAAATAGAGCAAAATATAGCCAAAACATTTAAATGGTTAGTTTACTAGTAGTAGGGTTTTTTTTGGCTTTGCACCTAATTTCTCAAAAATAAAGTAACTATTATTCTAATAACAATCTATGTTAAATCGCCTAGGATTTTGGTATATAAATAACTCAAACCTAAATTTGTTGGATTTAAAGTCAACGAGACAAAAGTACAGGTGAAATGATGTCGAAGACGATTATACAGGCGATTGTCGGTGTGATTCTCATCGCGATCTTTACGGTGTCTGAGTGTTTGATTTCTTCGGGATTTTCTTTTCAATTTCCTGTTCTTAGTTGGTTCTCTTATTTCTTAGCGGTTATCCGTGTTATTGGCGATGGAGTGGGCGGTTACTTTGCAACTCTCTCCACGCCGGTTATTTCCATATCCTCGTCCACGATCCGGCGTAATGCATCTTTGGTGGTTACTGATAGATTCTTATATAAACAAGGTCTATTAGGGCTGGGAATTATCAAGTTCTTCTTTCATTTTGCAAATTTCTATCCTCTTCATTTTTACAAAATCTTGTTTAGAATGGCGGATAACTTGAGACGTGCAGTTCAGGATATCAATCTCGGAGTTGATGATGATCCTATAGCGATCCCCTCCGAAGTGGTCAATCAAGCCCTTGCGGATAACCGTTTTATCTTGATTGCAGTGATCCCTCAGAGGCAAAACATTCGATCCATTATTGCCGCCATGCCTCGTATTTGGGGTCAAGCAGGTGTGGTGCATGGACGTATTGTTGAAGGCACTCAATTTCAATTTATCTTCCCCACGGAGGAGTCCATGGAAGTGGTTTTACGGCAAGGGTCTTGGGCTTTCAATGATCGTATGATTCTTCTCCAGAGATGGGATCCACTAATCTCTCTACTGAGTTTCATTCCTTTTTGGGTTCAAATTAGGGGAATACCATTTCAGTTTCTCAACCGGGGGGTTGTGGAGCACATCGGTCGTGCTATGGGCCAAGTTTTGGAGATCGAATTTGATGCTGATGCGGCTACAAGGGTGGACTTTGTCCGAATTCAGTTGCATTGGGACATTATAAGGCCTTTACGGTTTCAGCGGAACTTCCAATTCACTACAGGTGTCAATACTCTGTTATGATTTCGCTATGAGAGATTCAGAGGTTTTTGCGAGGTCTGTGGACTGATCACTCACGACTCCGGCGCTTGTGTGCTTCAAAATGGATGGGTGGATCAAAATGAATCAGAGGACGATGATGATATCCCACCAGAAGCGCGTCCAAATGCGAGAGTGATCATTAGAGAGTTGGGTGACTCTGATATTCTGGACACTACTAGGTCTGGTGATCAAGAGGTTACTATCAGAGAGGTTGAAGCTCCGGTGAATAATGGAAATGCTATAAATGCAGAGGTGAATGAGGATGATACTAAATTTTTTGACATTGATCCAAATCATGATGCCTTGGAAAACTTGGTTGATTATATAGGGTCTTTCAATATGTATCAAGAGGAATATAATGACAATGAGCTCTTCAACCCTGTTCCTCCCTTTGACAATTCTACGGGGGACATACCTGGGAGCTCCTCACATCGAACAATCGCAGGTAGTATTTTCGCTTGGTCAATATTGACTTATGCTCACAAGAATATTGCAGATATTGTGTCAACAAAGGAAAGTGGTAAACAAAAAAAGGTCTGAGTTTATAGAGGGAGTGAGAAGCCGAGAGATGCAGAAAAGCTCTGGAGGTGAAGAAGGGCAAGGAAGTGGTTTATCTGCGGATGAGTCGGACGTGACCAGAGGTGTGGTGGGCCCGAAACCACCACAGCCGCCATGAAGACAACCTGCTGGAACTGTCAAGGTCTAGGCAATGACTTGACAGTTCGACGCCTAAAGGAGATAACTCAAACCTATCTCTCGAACATCATTTTCCTTTCAGAAACTAAGCAGCAGGATGACTTTATGCGAGATATTGCTTGTGATTTGGGTTTTAGTAACTTTGTATTTGTTTCTCCATCGGGTTTGAGTGGTGGAGTAACGGTTCTTTGGAAGTCTTCCCTAGATGTCTTAGTCTGTTTCCAGTCTTCTCATATTGTAGATTGTTGTGTTTGAAGTAATGAAATGGTCTTCTATTTGTCCTTTGTCTATGGCCCTCCAAATCCGAATCACCGTCATCATTTATGGGAACGGTTAGAGCGTATTGCGAGTAACAGATCAGGTTTACCGTGGCTTATACTTGGTGATTTTAATGACTTGTTAGGTAATCATGAAAAGTAGGGGGGCAGAGTGAGATCTGAAGCCTCCTTTCAACAAATGCGACAAATGATCCGAGTATGTGGATTCACAGACCTTAATTTTGTTGGTAATAAATTCTCTTGGACAGGGAAGAGAGGTATTCATATGGTATCATGTTGCTTGGATCGTACAATGGCTAATTCGGAATGGCACTCGCAATTTCCACGATCTGAAACTGAATTTCTGGAGTTCAGTGCATTGGATCACAAGCCTCTTGTGACGACTATTGCTGATGGTACGGACGAGTATAAAAGTAGTTTTCGGTATGATAGTAGATATGTTGCAAAGGATGGTTTTAAAGAAGCAGTTATACAGGGACGGCAAGAACATTCATTTTTATCAGAGCTAGCCTCTTTGGCACGTTGACTTATTAGTTGTCGGAAAGGGATAGCTAATTGGAAGAGAAGAAATCGAGTTAATGCTTTTGAACATATCAAAGTAATTAAGGCTCAACTTTACAGAGCAATTACCTTTGATGTTGCTAATCTAATTGAGAAGGAGTGGCTGAAGCAGGAGCTTCATAAAGCTTATATAGATGAAGAGCAAAATTGGAAACAGAAGAGCCAAAATAAGTGGCTACAGACTGGAGATTGTAACTCTCGTTTCTTTCATACAACTACAAAAGTCAGAAGAACAAGGAATAAGATTGTTTATGTGAAAGATTCTCAGGGGGTATATTGAAGAGGAAACAAACAAATTGCAGAAGTAGCAGTTGATTATTTCAGTGATATTTTTCAAACTACTCCAGTTTCTAGTGCTTGTTATCAGAGAGCTTTTGAAGCTTTCCAACCACGTCTTACAGATGAAGTTAATGACGAACTCACTAGGCCTGTTTTAATAAAAGAGATCCAAAACTCTGTCTTCTCTATAGGACCACATAGGGCTCCGGGACCTGATGGTTTCACGGCAAGCTTTTATCAGAATTTCTAGGAAGAAATTAGTCCGACAATTGTCTCAGAAGTTCAGAGCTTTTTTACAAATAACGTATTAGATTCAAGCCTTAATCATACCAATATTTGTCTGATACCAAAAATTGTTCCACCAACTTCAGTGTCCGACTTCCGTCCCATTGCATTATGCAATGTTAGTTAAGAAATTATATCCAAAATCCTTGTTAATCGACTGAAACCTCATCTATCTGGGATCATTTCAAAACAACAAGCGGCCTTTATACCTGGACGAATGATCACAGACAATGTTATTATAGCTCATGAAGTTTATCACTCGCTGAAAGCTAGAACTCGCCAAGCTCGATCATACATGGCTCTAAAGATGGATATATCAAAAGCATATGATCGATTGGAATGGAAATTCCTTGAAGAAACAATGAAAAGAATGGGTTTTGCTGACACATGGATAATGTTATGTGTTACATCAGGCAGTTTTCAGTTTTAGTAAATGGATCAGCTTATGGTGAGATATTACCCCAGAGAGGAATCCCTCAAGGTGATCCTCTCTCCCCATACTTGTTTATATTATGTGCTGAGGTTTTATCTCACTTGATGCAGCAGGCTGCTTTAAAGCGTAAGATTCAAGGGATCAAAGTTGGTAATACCTCTCCATCCATTACTCATTTATTGTTCGCCGATGACTCATTGTTTTTTATGCTAGCTAATGCAAAATCATGTACTGCCATCAAGAATGTACTCTCGCTATATGAACAGATTTTGGGACAGGCTGTTAATCTGAGAAAATCTGCCATTACGTTTGGAAGTAAAGTAAAACCAAATGTTAAGCGCAAAATGCGACATATATTAGGCATTTATAACGATGGAGGAAACAATAAATACTTGGGACTGCCTGAGCAATTTGATAAAAAGAAGTCGGAAATGCTGCATTATATAGTTGATAAGGTTAAGGAAAAGACGCAGGGATGGAGTAAGAGATACCTATCACTGGAAGGTTAGGAGGTTTTGATTAAAGCCGTAGCTATGGCCATGCCATTATACTCTATGAATGTTTATAAGATTCCAAAACTGATATGTGATGAGATTAATGGTGTTCTTAATCGATTTTGGTGGAATAATGGAGAAGACAAGAAGCGAATGCATTGGTTCTCTTGGAATAGATTAAGCTTTTCTAAAAGGGAAGGAGGATTGGGTTTTCATGACATTGGAGGTTTTAATCTAGCTATGCTTGGGAAGCAAGGTTGGAGAATTCTTCAAAATCCAGACTGTTTGATGGCGAGAATTCTCAAAGGACGATACTTCATTAATACAAACTTTATTAATGCGAAGCAGGGCCAAAAGGCATCTTTTGTTTGGAAATCTATTTTGGAAGGGAGAAGGTTGCTGAAACAAGGCTTTCGTTATGTAATAGGAAATGGATCAATGACTAATACATGGCTTGATCCTTGGCTTCCATCTCATCCTTCTCGACCACCAAGGAAGAAATTTGATGATACTACAGTCTGTATGGTTAAAGATCTAATAAACAATACATGAACAGATTGGATTACTCGTAAAGTTATGGATATGGTTCATCCAGAAGATGTGAATCATGTTCTTAATCTAAAGCTTTGTCCTAATGGTGACGGAGATATGCTCGGATGGCATTATACTAAAGAAGGTCTCTATAGTTTTAAGTCAACATATTGGCTTTTTACTCAAACCAGAGAGGAAAGAAGGATTATACCGCCTCCGGGAAGCTTAGAGATTAAACGATTGATTTGAAAAACTACATGTGCACCCAAAATTAAACACTTCTTGTGGAAGCTCGCCTCGAATGCACTATCTATAGGGTCAGATTTAAAACAGAGACACATAACACATGATAGTTCTTGTCGAAGATGTTGCAAAGAGGAAGAAACAACAAAATATCTTTTCTTTGACTGCGAGTACGCAAAATCAATTTGGAGAGCTTTAGGTCTTTCTGATCCTACCCTTTATGATTCTGCTGCAAGTTTAGAATCTCAAATCAAGGCAACTCTGTTTATTAATGAGTCGTCAATGATATCGGGTTTTAATCATTTACTGTGTTGGATCTTATGAAGGATTTGGAAAAGTAGGAACATGTTATGTTATCAAAGATGAGCTATACCTTGGCAAGTAACGCTTTGACTGGCGAGTAACGATACTAAAGAGTGGACTGAAATTGTCCGATTTCGAAGCATCGATGGTGATAATGGTTTTCAAGTTCCATCACAAGGTAGTGGCACTTGCTGGAAGCTACCGGAACAGGGGTGGATTAAGTGTAACTATGATACTTCTTTCATCAATACACACTTACCCTCACGTGCTGGTTGGATTTTACGAAGTGATAGAGGACATTATAAGGGAGCATGAGATGCACTTGGAAAAATCACAATGAGAGTTACAGGCCCTCTTAATTGCGATGATGAATTGTTGGATTAAGGGATTCACAAAGGTTTGTTTTGAAGGTGATAGCAAAGAGTTAGTAGAGATTCTTACCTGAACAAAGCTAAATTTTGGAGTAAACAACTGGATTAGAGATATTAGACGATGGCAATCAAAGTTTAGAGATGTTCAATTCCGCTGGACGAGTCGTAAAAACAATATACCGGCAGATATTTTAGCTAAAGCTCCAATTCCTAATAATGCTTCATTATACTATTATCCTTTTGTTCCTCGTTTTATAACCGAAACGCTTCACTGTAATTATTCTACATATCTTTTATAATATATAATGAAGATGACAAAAAAAAACTCAAACCTCTTATAAAAATAATATTTTATAGTTTAATTGTTCTTCCGCAACTATCCATAAACGCTACGTTTGCGGTTACTAGTGTTATATAGCCAGCGTTGCGATTACTGGTGGGGGGGGGGTTTAAAAAAATATATTTTATTTCTTAATTCTGTAATTAATATAAATTTTTACCAAAGAAAACTTATTCTCACTTATGAAATGATATCATAGTAAATTATTAAATTATATATATATATATATATATATATATTATCAAACTAAAATATATTTGTAAGGTTAAAAATATTTGTTGTATATCAAAATAATATCCAAACCTCTTAAAATAAAGGTTTTTAATTATTTATTCTATGATTTATATAAATTTATATATATTTTAATTTTTCTTATAGAAATTATCAATATTTTTATACCCAACCCGGATACCAAACTGGACTACCTTCTAGGTTACCAGGTTGATCCAGGTCAACCGCATATCAATAAGTTATATATATATATACTTGTATAAATATAAAGTAAAAATATTTATACTATATTTAAGAAAATATAATATCTAATAATAATATAAAATGCTTAAAAATTTTAAATCGAAAGTAAACTAAAACAATTATACAAAATAGTAAAAATCATCAATACAAAAAATAAACTAATAAAACATAACAACATGAAGATAACTTATTTATAATATAATATAATCATCAATTGCGCTTTTTACTTTGTATCATTCTTTGGTCTTTTTGTTTAGAGTATATGTATATAACTGATATCTCTATAATTTTGTAAACTCTTGATCGAAATGATAATAATAAATAGACGTTCAAAAAAATATAAAATAGAATCGACTATTAAAAAACAAACAAATATTAGAATGACTTATTATAAGACAAGAGCATTTTGAAATATTATATTTTATTATATTGATCATAACATATAAACCACAAAAATGTAGAAAATATTTTATTATTATATAATATGAAGTGACATTATTGATTACAAATAAAAAAACAAAAAGTTGTATAAATAACGATAAAATATTATTTTATTCTCAAAATCAAACATTATACTTTATCAAAAAGGTTTTAAAATAAAATTTTTTTTAACTATTTAAAAAAATTATTTTGACCTATCACCTGGCCGGTTCAACCTGTCCACCGGGTCCCGGGTTAATGGCGGTTTTTCTTGATTTTTGTAGTTCTATTAAGCGGATTTTAGCATTAAACCCAAACCGAAATAATGTCCGAGTCTCGGGTTAACTGGTCAGACCGGCCGATCTGGTCCGAACGTGAAAACACTAAAAATTATATATTATAAATATTGTTGTAGGGTTTATGTTTAACCATTACTACAATCGCTGTCAATTTGTCATAATTTTTTACAAACGTATATGTTTTTAACTATTAGTCCAGTCATATAAATCGTTTAATAACATTTGAAATCGCAACCGTATGCTTCCATAAACTTCGCACCCACCATGTTTAAATGAAGCAAGCCCTTAATAGGGATTTTGTGGTTGAGTAAGGAGGAAATTTGCAAAAGGTATTTTCATAAATATTTGATGCCTTTATGGCATGTGATTAAAAATGATATCATGTAAAATAACATGTTATAACCAAAAAGAAAACATGCTATTTTTTAAAAGCACTCATAGATATGCTATAGTTCAAATTAATAAAATCAATCCTACTAACCAAATATTAAAAAAAAGAATATGTAAATTTTATTTAAAACCCTAATAACCAAAAGGCTTTATAGAATACTAAGTAAATAAATTTTTAGTTTTAACCAAAACAAATAGTATTTTATTTTCCATCAACCAAATTCATTTTGTAAAAAAATAAAAAATCATTTTGTAGGTTTAATTTCATGTAGTAACACATTGACGATACTAACACGAATTAGACATCCGATCCGGTTCATTTATTTATTGAGGTTGTTTTTTTCATCTTTGAAACGAATTAGACACGAATTATGCTAACACGAATTAGACAGTGACGTGATTGAAATGTGAAGTTTATAGAAAGCCCCAAATGTATAGAAAAGCAAAATTAGAAAAAAAGTTGAAAGAAGAATAGTAGTTTAAACTACAACCATTAACAATGGTGAGATTTATAAGAGTCTCATCTAATAAAAGAAATAAAAATTATGAGAATTTTAGTTAAAACAGTTTTAATGGGAATAAATTTTAGAAATTGTCTAAATTTTTTTTAAAAACTGTGTATGTCACGTGTCACAATAATACTAGTTTATTATTTATTTAATAATTTAATATTAAAAAACAATAAAATTAAATAAAAACTATTAAAATATATTTTTCGAGAGACTATTATGCTCTGGAACTACTTTTAAGCAAGGTTTCATTCATCAAAAAATAGCACATTTATTAAAAATTCAGTCAAACTCTGCCTCCTAATCCCAAAGTTCAAACTTTTTTCCTTCTTCTTTACTATTTCCAAATCTAACATATTCATTGTCCCCAAATCTCTAAACCTACATAAACTTTAGTCTTCGATCTCCTTATTCTTCCTTAGTCCTAATCTAAACCACAGAAGCAAAACAGAGACTCGCTTTGTCTGTTCTGCTCTGCTCTGTTTTTATCTACTCTGTTTTTCAATGGCTTGTTTCTTAAACTGTGTTCGATTCGATGTCTCCACGACAATCACCGACAAACCCACAAGTAAAGAATCTGGCGTGACGTGTTATAGAAGCTGGGATGACGTGGAAGCTCTCACTTCCAATTTTCTAAACTGATTGGTTCTGGTGGCTATAGCAGTATCTACATGGCTCGCTTCTCTGGCTCTGATAAAGCTGCTCTCAAGGTTCACGTTAGTAGCCATCGTCTCTATCAGGTCTTTAGACTCGAGCTTGATATCTTGCTCCGTCTTCAGCATCCTAACATTGTCAAACTTCTCGGCTATTTTGATGACTCAGGTACTGCTTCTCAAATCATAGATTTTGTAAAGTTTGGTGCTTTTGATCAAATTCATAGATAATTAGATGGATTCTGAAAAAGTTGGATCTTTTGATCAAATTTAGAAGTGATTAAGTCTGTCTTATAATCAAAGTTTGAATCTTTTTGTATGTCTTGTTTCTTTGTATTGCAGAGGAAAATGGCGTGCTTCTTCTCGAATATCTTCCACAAGGGAATTTACAAGAGAAGCTTCATAGCCATAACAAACAAGTCTTGCCATGGAGGAACCGTACCGCTATTGCGTTTCAGCTGATTCAAGCTATTGAACATATTCATGAGAAATGTAGCCCTCAGATTGTACACGGGGATATCAAATCTTCCAACGTACTTCTAGATAAAAACTTTGATTGTAAGCTTTGCGATTTCGGTTCAGCTAAAGTCGGGTTTTCTTCGATGGTTCAGCCTCCTACGATGTCGGCTAGATCAAGACAAGTGAGGATGGTTGGATCTCCAGGTTACACAGATCCTCACTACTCAAAAACCGGGATTGATTCGAAGAAGATGGATATGTATGGGTTTGGAGTTGTGGTTCTTGAATTGGTTTCAGGAAAAGAAGCGTTTTCCGTTGAGAGAGGCGAGATGTTGGTGCATATAGCCGCTCCATTGAACCATGCGATTCTTGATTTGAGTGTAGACATTGCAAAAGACAAGGTGAGACAGTTCTTGGATCCGAGGTTGTCAAGTGACAGTTATGATGTCGATGAGGTTAAGACAATGCTGAGTGTAGTTGCACTTTGTATCAGTAGCCCACCATCTTTAAGACCTTCGCCTACTCAAGTTGCGGAAACTCTTGTACAGAAAATCACATCTTTAAATTTCCTCGGTTGTGGTAAAGGAGTGTGAGTTATATGCGTCCAAGGACTTCGATGTAGTTGAAATTTTCTGCGTGATAGGGCTGCGTGAGCGAGACATTGTACAGTTTGGTGTGCGTTTACGAATTCTTGGAAAACCAGCAAGAAGATAAACCATGTAAATAGTTATGTGAATAGCAGCAGCAAATAAATTTTTGCGTAAGTATCATTTATAAACGTTTCCTATGAAATGTGTTTTTGATCCGTTGTTTCATTAATTGATTATTGTTCTCTTCATGTAAATGTAATGTAAAGTCAAGCTTAAAGCAGAAGCATGACACTGTGAAGATGAAGCAAAGTTTATGTGCCTTTTCAGGTTATATCAATTGCTTCACTACACAGTAACATACCCTCCAAAAGCATTTCTATGGAGAAATTTACAAATAAGTTAAAGAACCTGAAGTTTGAAATTATGTTCAAATAGAGAGCAAGCCCAAGAAGAACAATTAAGGTTTTTTCTTCTTCTTCTTATATTTAGCTATACAATAGAACAAAAACCTCGCGGATAAAATAGAGAATGAAATCATCAACATAACTAGGTGTTTTTTGGAAAGCAGCAAAACCAAAAACGAAGGTAATAACTTGTCTATATCAAGCAACCTCGTTGACCAACAAAAATCCATCATCTAAAGATTTGGCCTCGTC
Source organism: Cardamine chenopodiifolia (assembly GCA_963922655.1). Taxonomy (NCBI): domain Eukaryota; kingdom Viridiplantae; phylum Streptophyta; class Magnoliopsida; order Brassicales; family Brassicaceae; genus Cardamine; species Cardamine chenopodiifolia. Next base: position 2,880,501 of record OZ000490.1, read on the forward strand.
CTTGTCCAGTTTAGCTTTGAGATCTGAAACCATCTTCTTAAGATCCTTGACGCTTTCCTCGAGCTCTTGGACCCGAGACCCATCAGCAACATTTGATTTCTTCTTCTCCAAGGAAATATCCTCAAGCTTTGACTTCAAAGCGTCCATCATAAAGCCAGATTCCATCAGCTCAAGATTTTTGACATGTTCCTCAAGTTTTTGAACCCGAGGCTCATACGTTTTTGCCTTCTTACTCTCCAATTCATCAACCTCATCAAGCTTTCTCTTCAAGTTGGATTCCATCTGCTCAAGATTCTTGACACGTTCCTCAAGTTGTTGGACTCGAGACACATCAGCATCATATGATTTCCTCTTCTCCCAGTAAACCATATCAAACTTTTTCTTCAACCAGTCCAACTTAAAACCCTCTTGCGTCAACTCATTCAACTCACTTTGAGCGTTTCTTAGCTCATTTTCTGAGATATTCTGTGAAGGCTTATTTAGTGTATTGACGAGACCAAGAAGGACATTCATGTATTCTGTCTTCACCACTTGGTTCTTTGGTTTGACATAAGTTGCAATATCTGGATTCTCTGCAAATATCTTCCTCACTGAAGTAACCTACCAAAGAAAAGTACATATGTTTAAGTTAATCAGAAAAAGAATCTGAATCTATACGCCAAGAAACAACCCTAAAATCAGAATCCTTGTAACTTACCTGAGAAGCAAAAACCCGAAAACCGTTGATATCCACAACCTCCTTTTTCTCTGATGAATCTCCGCTTTCTCCATCAACAGCTTCAAGAATTTTAATGTAGACTTCAATTATGAGTCTATCCTCTTCCAGAAACCCTTTTTCCTGAAACTTGCTAAGTGGCAAAGTCTTTCGTAAACCCCAGCTTTTAGCCATAACGCTATACTCAGTACGTGCAACTGTAAAACATAAAAACGACAAACAAACAAAAACAAAATTCTTCATCAAAACACATGAATATGTATGCTTGCAACAACATTCTATATAAGCTCATCACAAAGATTCTTATCACTACCGTTCTCAGTCACAACCACGGACCAATAGACCTTGCGTATAACATACCATAAGAGCTATATTAAGAATTTGGATGCCCTTAAATCTTATATGGTTTTGATTTGTTCCCCTCCTATTCAATCTCCAGAAATAAACTATCTTCACTAATCACTACTCTTGGTTTCTCCCTATATGATGCTTTGTAAATTCCAACAAACAAAAAAAGATTCAAAACATAGAATGATATAACTTCATTACTAGGTGATCTATAGAGTTCTTTGTCGGATTGATTCAGCACAGTAAAGTAATAATGAACACTCCTTTTCCATCCAGGTTGCAATAATGAAGGATTTGCAACGGGAAGATACACAGATATGTGATCATCACAAAGTTTATCTCCCTTCGGATAAACGTAGAGAGACCTGAAAGAATATGAAACAAAGATTTAAACCCTTTGTAAATAGAATCGAATTAAATACATTAATGTTTGAAACTAACTAAAGATCCGATTCTTTTAGTTTTACCATTCGCATCCGCCACTCACGAATGTCTGAGAAACTATGTCATCTTTCTTCTAGGAGAAGTTATCTATCTCAAACCTGAAACTGGGCTTTTGATTCCACATGTTTGATCGAAACGCTTTCTTAAGATTTTGTTACTTCGAGCAAAAGACGAACTTCTCATAAACTTTGTTTGATATGTTCAGAGATAAAGCAGCCCTCTGTTTGACTGTTTTATAGAGACAAAAAAATTGAAAAGAACAACTTTTTCAAAACCCTAGCTGAAAAATAAATAAATTAATTAATTAAAAACCAGTACTTTTACTTGTACAGAACCTAACGCGCAGTTTTTTTCCCTTTGTTTATGTCATTTTTACCTTTAATAAATTTAAAATTTTAGTTATATATTTAATGGCATTTGCTGTAATATTTCATGCTTTGAAATAATAAGTGGTATTATAAGGATATATCTAATTTCTTTAATTATTAAATTTTATAAAAGATATTCTAATATTTTAAATAACAATACGTATATAATAAAATATAAAATATATTTCACATCTTGCAACATTTTCTATTTATATTTACTAAATTGATTTCTTTTTAACAGTATTCAGCGATTTTCCTAGTAATAATTATTTATATTCATATTTTATTTGTTTCTGGAAATCAATTCCATACATTATTTTCTTATGCTGAGATCTAAGATGTGTGGCCACGTAATGTTCTATTTCGTGTAACCGGGAAATATTTATATACTAGTGTCAAAAACCCTTTGTTTTATATATACTGCTTGTGAGGTTCTGTAAAATTTTATGATGTTTGATCAATTGTGTTGTTTTCCTGATTCACGCGTAACATTCATAGATAATTAGATGGATTCTGCAAAAATTCATCAAATTCACTGGTGATTAATTAAATTCACAGTAACATAACCTCCAAAAGGATTTTAGGAAAAATTTACTAATAAGCTAAAGAACCTGAAATTTGAATTAGAGTATGTTCAAATGGAGAGCAAGCCCAAGAAGAATAATTATGGTTTTATCTTGTGAACATGGTGCTCTGAAATGATGAGGTCACCAAATCAGTACGTAAGCAAACCGAACTAGAGAAGATGTTTCATACCCAAAACCAAAATCCGCAGCCCATGGATGACTACCGAATCATTATGGCTGTATTAGTGAGTCTCTTATGGACCTAAATCAATAGAGCTCTGACCCAGATCGATCTGGAACCACCCGATAAAATCGAACTTATCAAACGGTTCCAATCGATGTCATTTATGGAAACTTTGATATTTACATTGGTACTTCTTAGTCAATCATTGTTTCATAATAAACGCTCAGCTTCTAAGCCTCTTTTCCAGCCAGACTTGAGTTCTCAAGAGTATAAAGGTGTGGTCAAACCTATCCTATTTGGTTCATTCACATTCACTCCACAAAATCCCTTAAGACTAACTCTTTAATCATCTAATTTATCTCTTTTATTTAAATTTGAATAATTTACATTTAAGTATATTTTACTACGGAGATAATACCTTGTAAAAGCTATAAAATGCCCACTCATATCCTCGTAAAATCTTCTTGAAATGTATACTAACAGTTTTTTGAGTTCTAACTGTTTCTATCACTTCATATTTTTCTGAACTTTAGTTTGTTTATGTTCTGCTCAATGTGTTTTGGATTGTCTGGTCCTTTTGTTGCAAATTAGTAATTTAAACTGTTTTGTTTCCAGAGATGCGACAGAGAATGCCTGCAAGGACTTCAGCTGCAGGTCCTGCCATGCCACTAGGTGCTACTGCCTACTGGATCTAGAAGCACATCATCTTCTACTGCAAACAACTACACTCGTAATCGATGCATTACTGAGTTCTCCCTCTAGAGAATCCCAGCCACCTCCATCCAAGGAAACTCAACAACGCTTTATGGTAAGTTTTCAAATGAATGTATAGTCTTCTCTGTCCATACATCTATAAATTGAATGTATAATCTTTTCTCTTTCTCTGATTTTGCTTTTTCTTATCTCAGGTTCGATGTCGACCCCTCTGTCCACAAATTCATCCGAATAACGTGGCAAGCCTACTACGTGGGACCATGGTGTAGCTGGAAATATGTTCCTGAGGAAAGAAAAGATAAGTGGTGGCAAACTTTTGTGGTAAGTGTTTGTATTCTCTAATTTAACTATATTTACTAACTTACAATTACATATGTTTTTTCTTTTCTTTTTGTAGCCAAACTATTATTAGGAAGATCGCTTTAAGGACTCGGTCTACTTCCTCTGGAAACTTCATACTTGGACTACAATCTGTCAGAAAATTAGCCGGAAGAAGAGCGAGAAGAAGAAGCCTAAGTTCATAAGCGATGATGATTGGGCCATCCTTCTAGAGGAATGGGCAACAAAACCAGCAGTTAAGAAGAGCAAGGCAGCTGAAAAATCCTGCAAATCTAATTCTGATGGCAAAGGAATGCACAAGCATTGTGCAGGTCTTCAAATTTCAGTCTTCAAATTTTTTTAAAAATCAAACATGATACGGTAATGGTTTCACTTGTCTCTCTATCTTAGAATTTAATCTATCATATTTAGACTTGATTTTTTCCTCTTTCTTTTTGCCGATGGTTGAGTCTGGTTGTGATGAACCACCGTCTTTCACAGATCTTGTGCAGAAGACACACACACACAAAGATGGAACTTTCATCGACGCTCGATCTCAGTCGATTGTACTTGAAGTAGAGGAAACTGTTACAGAAATGACAACTGATGATGGATCTCCCAATAGTGTCAGCCAAACTACTTCAACTGGTGTTATTTCTCGCATTCTGCTCAACCAAGAATATATCAAGGTACTCTTAAAAAGCTCACTCTTTCTTGTATTATTTGCATCATGTTCAATTTTAGTTGTGAATTAGTGTGCTGTTGCTTTGTAGTCTGTAGTAGTTATCATTCTCTCTCACATAGAATCTGTTTTGGAAATTATGCAATCATATCGTTAGATCTCATTGACTTTGGTTTTTGATCTGTTTCTGAACTCAGACTCATGCTTGTTTTGACTAGCTAAGCCTTTGTCTTTATTAGTTTTGGTTAGCTAATCTTTTTCCTTCTCATAGATTCTTTTTTCAATGGACATGTGTTTGTTTTGTGTTGTTGTTGTGTTTATGGAGATAATTACTTGTCTAATTCTTTTTCCGTTTGTTTTTCAATCTCTGTTGATGGTCATTTTTTTTTCCTTTCACAGCGTGGTCAAACTAGTAAAGGACTTATATATGGAATAAGCAGCATTCAATATTGGGATATCAATCCCATTTGAGTCAGTCCCCACTTCCCTTAAACGCAATCTTGACATGGACATGTGTATCTTTGGTTTGGAGACACGTTTTGAAGCTCTCAACAACAATGTTGAAGGGCTCAAGACTGATATGGTGGCATTGAAAGGTGAGTTTAAGGCTGATATGGTCATAATCAAAGACGAGATGGCTGCAACACGAGCAATGCTACATGCGATCCTAAATCTTCTCCAACCTTCTTCTGTTCCTGCTGCCATGACCACTAACCCTACTTCGACAATGCCAGTTTCTGTTCTTGCTGCAATGACCACTAATGCTTCTCAGACAGTGCCAGCTTCTGTTCCGACAGTGCCACCGCTTCTACTCCATCTTTGACCTAAGCACAACAATCTGATTTAGATAAGTGGTGTTCTAATCTTCTATAAGTTCAACATTTCCATTTTTTGACTTTGTAAAATGTTTTAAGCTTTTTGGTTATGTATGAATGAATGAACCTTTTGTAAAGCTTTAGGTAATGTATGATATTTGATTTTTAAGTTATCACATTTTGCAATTTTTTTGTTAAGAAGAGGATAGTAATGCTGGCAATTTCAAGACGATCATTGATACGTTATAATGTATTATCCTCTTCAGGTTTTAGGTTTCAGAATTTCATTATTTTTTGTTTGGCAAAAAAACACATAATCAGAGAAATATTTGTGGCAATATTGTGGCTCACTTACTTAGCCACGATTTAATCAGAAAAACGTGCCTCTAGCCACGATGTAGTCACTTATTTTCTATGGCTAATCTAGTTATAGATTAACCACGGAAATAACCGTGGCTAACAAGCCACGGAATTTTCTGTGTCTAATTCATGACTATAACTATTTTTTACTAGTGTGATTGATCGATCGCGATAAGAGATAAAGAAGCCCTCTGTTTTATAGAGGTGGCAGAAAAAAAAACAGAACAACTTCTCAAATAGCTAGCTGAAACGCAAAACTGAAAGATAAATATGTAAATTAAATTTTATCAAAAAAAATTAATAATTAATTAATTAAATCCACCACTTAAATATTTATATTTTAACATTCATCAGATATGATGAACTGTCTTTAAACCGTTGACCACTGATCCAAGAGACTTTCAGAACGAACATAAATAAACATTTCCCTCTTCATAATATTATTACGATAATTTTCTTTAATATTTTGTAGTAAAAATATTAAAACCATAAATTTATTAAAACCATAAATTTATTAAGTTTTATCTTATCTCTACACTATTAAAATTGAAGTATAAATAAATGTGTTTACCCTTATAGTTTTAAAGAATATTACATTAAATGTCATTATGTTTACTAAGAAAAAACTCAATGAGAGCTCTTGTCAGCCGCAACCCTGAAACAACGTTGCCAAACCCTACAAGAACCAAAAACCTTGAAAGTAGGGTGATCTTCTTTTACTCATCTATCAGAACTCATGACATTAAGAAAAAAAGAGGATATGCTCACCTGTGCAAAATGTTTCATATAAACGAGGATACATACTTCATCTCCAATCTAAGCAGGATGTGTAAAATGCTTCATATATAAATAATTATCACAGTCACATGTCAATGTTCATTCTCATGATTGAATCCCATCCATTCTGTTCAAAGAAAATCAACATAGTCAAAATGATCAAGGTAGTTAAAATTGAAATCTAACATCGATAAACATAAGCAAAAGAACTTACCTTAAAGCCCGGAAAAGAAAAAAAACAACCTGAAAAGTCTTTCAATAAAAAAAAGATTGATCAAATTAAAGAGATGATTTTTCTAGAGACATGCGCTTAACCATTGTTGTAATATGAAATGATGACCAACGTGCAGTTGGTTTAGTGGTAACTTTTTGTAGGTCAAAGGCAAGGAGGTCACGAGTTCGATTTACGTTGGGAGGGGTCTGCTCTCCGAAAGAGAGTTAATTTAACATGGTCGGCCCCTACCCCTAGAGAGATTAGAGACCCACAGACTCTGAACTTCCTCATTGTTCAAAATATATATATATATATATATATATATATATATATAAAGTGATGAACTTAAATCAGATTTTTAGTCTTCATCCAAAATTCTTATACACTTACTTTATATTGGTTATTATCAGCATAAGAGCAACCACGTAGATTAATTGAACATAAAAGGGACAGACAAATCAAAGAAAATTAAAATTTGGAAAAAATATTTACCAAAACATCAAAGTTTTAGTCATTTTCAAAATTATGATTTGTCACCAAAAACCCTAAGCAAAAAGTATTCACACATTCGTCAAATTATTAACTAAATTTTGCAGTAAAAGTTACTATCAAACTAATCAATCAGAAACATGACAAAACCCTAAGAAATTTATACTTTACTAACCTTATTCCTCGATCAATTTAAGTGGCGATAGGAACAAAAACTCAATCGAGTAGAAAATTTGGATTCTTGGATCCAACCTTCACCAGATAGATTAAAAAAGATCTCCAATAGAGATGCAAGGAAACGAAGAAGCAGACAAATTCTCAAACAGAAATTCATTGGTTGACATTTATGAAATTGAATGAAAAACTTAGAAATATTGGATTGGAAGAGGAAACCTAATTGATTTTTTTTTTCAAAACCTAATTGACGGTTTTTAAAATGGACAAAAGGGTAAATTGTTATCTCTCAATATTAAGTATTGTTGTTTTTAGTGTTGACGGGTTGTATCCCCCATCCAAACTTTCAATCAAGTATGTGTTTTTATGAAACTTTTTCGAGGTGTAGATACACAATAAAAATTCGACAGTAAATCCCCACCAAATTTTAATTTTGGGTTATATTTCCATCGATTGTTAATAAATAACGATTTTCGTTTAATCAAACACTACCAACCATTCTCTTTTTCTAATATATAAAATGAAATCAAATAATAATCTAATTTTAAGAGGTTTTATATCCGAAATCCAAATGCTTACAACTACCAAACATGCTTTTTTTATATATATAAATGATTTCAAGGGTTTCAAAATCATTTAGAAAACACTAAAACCACGGAAAAGAAGATGAAGACCACAACAAAACAAATAACATGGTGATATAGATTTCTTTGTAACTATTGATTCGAAGGAGGAGATTCCAATTCAAGGTTTGTAACGAGGTAAGAGATTCAGAGTAATCCTAACTCCTGTTCAAAATCATTCCAATTGCAGTTTTTAATTTCTCAGGAAGAACAATACTAAAGCCACTATATGATTGTCATTATAATACTCGAGTTCTTCTCACTTTTATTCTTCGTTTTTCTTTATCGTCTTTTTCTTTCTTTGTTTCCACGGTTTTAGGTTTTTTTTTGTTTTTGTGAAATTCTTGATATTAAAGAAAATGTTTGATAGTGATAATCATTTGGGTTCAGAATTAAAACCTTTTAAAATTGAATTATTGGTTAATTTTTATTTTTATCTGGTTTAGTGTCATATTAAACATAAATCGTATTCATTATCAACGATATAGATATAACCCAAAACTAAAATTTAGTTGGGATTTATCCTATCAAATTTTTGTAATGTAGCTATACCCGAAGTTGAAGTTTCAAGGGGATACAAATTTAATTGAATCTTTGGATGAAGATTTATTCTATCAAAATTTTATGATGTACTTACATCCTATGCTGAAATTTCATAAATTTAATTGAAACTTTGGATGGGATATAACCGGTCGACCCATGTTTTTAAGTCACTTAAAATTTTGACGCTACGTTGCTACAATTATTTTACTTTACTGTTGATTCCAAAAGCGACTTTAGAAAACTGACAATATCTACCGCATTTGTTGTAGTGTTATATAAAACAAAATTTAGACATATAATCGATTAATTGACAGTTTGACACGTGTCATATTTATATTTATGTTAATCATAATTTTAACACGTATTAAATTTTGGTGAAATAATTCAAATTTTATATGAAGTCTAAATTGTATCTGAATTGGCGTAAATAAAATTATAACGAGTCAAAAAAATAATTAATATTTTTTGATATATAATTATATTCGAATATTTTGGTACCCATTCGCTTCTCAGTTTAATTATTCGGATATATAAATTTAAGATCCATACGGAAATTTTATCGATTTAAGATTGGTTTTGGTTCCTTTGGAGTTGGGTTCGGTTCAGTTATCGGATCTGAAATTTTTTTTAATTAAACAAAAAAAAAATTCAAATTGTAGATTTCAGAAATCTTCATGAATTCAATGACTCTGGTTCATGGGTTGTTCACCACAATCATCATTATCATTTTCCTTCCTCTATTCTCCACCAATCTAACACATTATTCGAAATACTAAAACCAAAATACCTTCCAATATGAACAATGTTTTCCATTTTAAATACCTTCAAAATACATACATTTTAAATATACATAGTTTTCCATAAGAGATCATCAGAAGATTTGACCTCGCCCTTGTCCAGTTTAACTTTGAGATATGAGACCATCATCTTAAGATTCTTGACAGTTTCCTCGAGTTGTTGGATCCGAGACCCATCAGCTTTTTCTTTCTTCCTCTCCAAATCAATCTCATCAAGCTTTTTCTTTAAGTTGGATTCCATCTGCTCAAGATTCTTGATACGTTCCTCAAGATTCTTGACGCGTTCCTTAAGTCCTAATTGGACTCCAGACCCATCAGCATTATTTAATTTCATTCTCTCCATGATAACCTTAAAAAGCTTTGTCTTCAACCAGTCCAACTTAAAACCAACTTGCATCAACTCAATTAATTCACTTTTAGCGTTTTTTAGGTCATTTACTGAGAGATTCTTTGAAGGCTTATTTAGTGTATTGAGTAGGCCAAGGAGGACATTCATGTATTCTGTCTTTACCACTTGGTTCTTTGCTTTGAAATCTTTTGCAATATCTGGATGCTCCGCGAATATCTTACTCACTGAAGTAACCTACGAACGAAAAGTACATATATGTTTATGTTACTCAGAAAAAGAATATGAATCTATACGCCACGAAGCAAAATAGAATCCTTGTAACTTGCCTGAGAAGCAAAAACCTGAAACCCATTGAAATACACAGCCTCCTTTCCCTCTGATACATCTCCGCTTTCTCCATCAACAATTCTAACGTAGACTTCAATGATGAGTCTGTCCTCATTTAGAAACCCTTTTCCCTGAAACTTGCTAAGAGGCAAGGTCTTTCGGTAACCCCAGGTAGCCTTAGCGCTAAACACAGCACATGCAACTGTGAAACATAAACAAAAATGACAAAAAAAAAATTATCATTACCGTCCCCAGACACGTCCACGGAGCAATAAACAAGAATTTGGACTCAAGCCAAGTCCACAAAAACCCGTTAGTATAACTTTTGAAATCTCACTAGAGCGTTTGCAAAATAAAAACGATTCAAAACATGGAAGGATAAGTTAACAAAAAAAAAAACATGGAAGGATATAACTCCATTACGTACTAGGTGATCTGTAGAGCTCTTCGGATTGATTCAGCACAGCCAAGTAATAATTAACACTTCTTTTCCATCCAGGTTGCAATAATGAAGGATTTGCAACGCAAAGATACACAGATAAGTGATCATCACAAAGACTATGGCCCTTCGGATAAACCATGAGATACCTAAAAGAATATGAAACAAAGATTTAAACCCCTTTGTAAATTGTAAATAGTGCTACGTTCAATCGAATTGTATATATTAATGTTTGAGAGCAGAAAGAGTTTAAAAAAATCTAATCAAAGATCCGACTCTTTTCTTTTTACCATTCACATCCGCCACTCACGAATGTCTGAGACCCTATAGCATCTTTCTTGTCGGAGAAGTTATCTATCTCAAACCTGAGACTTGGCCTTTGATTCCACATCTTTTATCGGATCGCTTTCGTAAAATTTTGTTGCTTCGAGCAAAAGATGAAATTCTCGTACACTTTGTTTGATACGTTCAGAGATAAAGAACCCCTCTGATTTATATATGAGGCAGAAAAAAAAAGAACAACTTAGTGAAAAGTCAAAACCTTGTTCGAAAGCCAAAAGGAAAACTGAAAGATAAATAAGTAAATTAACTTTTATCAACAAAAAAAAAAAGTAAATTAATTAATGAAAACCAAAACTGAAACTTTTCTTTTTACATTATGATATGATGAACGGTCTTTTAACCATTGACAAGTAAATATTTAAAAGAGTTATTGATGTCATAAATTTATTAAGTGTTATCTTATTATATAAAAGTTGGAATTTTTTTTTATACGTGTTAACATATAATCAATCAGATGTATCGCATTTTTGTAAATTACAATTTTGCACACTTGTTTAATTGTTGCTAGAGAGTTCAAGTTTTATATAAAATAATTTTTTTTTTCATCAATAAAATATACTATTAATTGCATGTACGTTTACTTTTTTTTTGTAGATTTACATCAAGCTATTGAACTTTTCTAGTTTGATATTTTATTTAGATTTACAAACGAAAATTAGTATATTAAATATGTTTTGTTACCTTTCCTTATAATTTAAGGAAAAGAAAGTTAAGTTTTTTAAATATAAACACTAAATTAGTATATGTAAATATATATATATATATATATATATATATATTACTTCTCCTTTTTTCTTTACAGAAAAGAAAGGTAAAAGATTTTAAACATACACGTGTGAATTAGTATATGTAAATATATTATTTTGATTGTTTTCTTATTTGGTTAAGAAAAAGAATTTTTTTTTTTTTTACCATATTGACATCTAATAAATCAATTGACATGTCTCATATTTTTGCTAATTACAGTCTTGACACGTGAAATTCTAATAAGAAATATTACAAATTTTGACACATGTCATATTCATGTGAGAAAGTTCAAAATTTATACAGTAACATAGTTAAGAATTATTTTTTAGAAAGAAAATAGAAACATAGACTTGTTTGGAATCTCATATATAAGTGATTATTAATTTTAGGATTGGGTAAAAAACCCGAATCCGCATACTCGAACCGAATCCAAACAGATAAGACGTATCCGAATCCGTTTTGTATCCGACCAAATTATTTTATTGGGTACGAGATCTCTAAACCCGAAAATCCGAACCCGAATCCGTTCCGAACCCGAAAACCCGAAACCCAAAAGCGTATCCGAAATATATAATTACCCGTAAAAAATATATAATTACCCATAAGAAAATACATAACTACCCATAAGAAAATACATAACTACCCATAAGAAAATACCCTAACTCAAAGACTCGATCCTATAAATGTGGAATTTTTTATGTATAATATACACAAATCGAGCCGAATGCGAACCCAAAAATCTAAAAAACCCAAAAATCCGAAGAAACCCCGAAAAACCCCAGAATCCGACCCGAAAACTAAAAAAACCCAAAAAACATGAAACCTGACCCGTATCCGAACCGTACTAGAACCGAAAACCCGAAAAAAAAATCCAAAAAACCCGAAAAATCCGAAAACGCGAACCGAATCCGATCCGAAAACACGAAAAAAACCCGAAAAACCCAAAAAATCCGAACCCGAACCGAATCAATACCCAAAATTTTTGGGTTTTTTTCCAGGTATCAAGTCTTGTACCCGAACCCGAAACTTTTTACCCGAACCAAACCCGAACCCGAAAAATTATTCCATTGGGTATAAACTTCCTATATCCGAATACCCAAACCCGATAGGGTTTTATCCGAAACCGAATCCGATAGGATTTTACCCGAACCCGATACCCGATTGCCCATATTTTATTTCGTAAACACATATTTTTATTGCATTTTGTTTTGTCATACTTAGATTGATATGTATAATTAATATTTTTATATATACTTTAGTAAAAAAAGTAGATAGAAATTTAAACTAATTTTACTTAGAAAACTTTTTAAAACTTAAAAAGACCGATCTCTTCTATCTCGTTCACTAATTTAAACTAAAGTTCCACCTTTCCCTTTTATTTTTTCCCGTAATTTAGTAGCCACATAAAAAACAATCTTTTGTTAACTATATACCTTATGATGACACTTGTTGGCAAAAGAAAGAGTATATTTCATATGAGAGTAAGACAAACAATAATCTTTTACAACCCAAAAAAATAGAGACGATTTGTTTATCATTGTTTTGGATAATGAATGTTTTGCATTATCAAATTTATGGTTTCTGCCCTCACGTGCTTAGTTCTTATAAGCCATGTTAGAGGTAATACTTATTTTTTGCATTATCAAATTTTTATCTAAGGATCTTTAACAGTTTTTTTTTATCTGGCCGATATAGGTCAAGTCGATGTAAAGTGGCAGTGCGAAAGTAAAGATTCTTTCCTTGGAAAATGCGGAAATAATGGACTTATTAAATGTTTAAGCTTCAAAAAATCATAACATAGAATGCGAATGTAGAGACTGTTTAGGTATAATTAAGGGTATGCCTGATAAACATCAATTGCAATGACTCACTGACGTTATACTAAATAACCAAAAATTGTTGGCATCGATCGGCCTAACAGAAATCAAATATGTTGTATCATTTTAATGTCACTACGATTTATTTTAAATATAAATATAATTGTTGTTATTTCTTGTGAGAGGAGAAGATCGCAAATGTCGTGCGAGAGAAGACTATCTTTTTTTTTAATGTCGGAAAAACGTTGCTTAAGGATGTAATTGAGAATGGAATCAGTGCCCTATCAAGCCGTCGAGCGCATCCTCGAGAATTCTAGTGAATATGTTGCTGAGATTCAAGGCTTTATCATAGCAATGGAAATCAACGATGGAATCACGATTCTTCCAAGAATGACAGTTGATGCAGCGTCAGCTATTCGGAGATACAGATGTTCTCATGGTGTCAGTATGTCTTGAAGATGTTATTGAACCGGACATAGAATCTTTAAGAACACTGGTGTTGGGTTCATCATCATCGGTCAAGATCCCTACTCTTTGGGAGAATTAAGGAGAACACACAGTACTAAGTCTCCCATAATAACTGTGACGGTCGCATTTGTCTCTACCATCCCCAAAAATCCGGTTTTTGTGGTTAACCCTTCCACTAAATGGTATCAGCCTCTTCCTCTCTGTGAATTGCAAAAATCCATGATCCGCTTAGGAGACATTAAACACTCACTCTTTAACGTTGGATTCGGTAAAGACAAGTTCACGGGTACATGCAATCCCGTTTGTTTATACAACTCTTCAGAAATAGGCCTTAATCACGCTATTACATGCAATATATATATATATATATATATATATATATGTATGTTGCTAAAATTCATATACATATATGTTGCAACTATTTACCTTGTCTCGGTCAATTTGGTGGGCAAAGATCAGATGTTTGAGGAATTGGAAAGTGCTTCAAGGGGCTCAAGAGCATTTGAGCTTACAATGTGGATGACTCTTTAGTCTTTACCAAAGATTAAAAACCTGTTAGAATGTGGATATTAGAAGCTATTATATGATTGGTTCTTATATCGTTGCTCTGTATCTTGCCTCCAAGAAGAAAAAAGAGAACAACTTAATTTTGTAGATGATTTGGTTCGTTCTTCTTTGGTGTTTTTTTCTGGACTATGGATTCAAAGATTCAAACAGAGCTTTGTAATTGTTTTGTCTGTATTATCAAATCTGTCTATCTTTGTTAGAAGAAAGAAAATTTTTTAATTTCAGAAAACATTTAAAACAAAAAGGAAATGTGTAAGATTAAAATTTTGTTTTCCGGAAGACAAAAGAAAAAGAAAAAAAGAAAAACCACAAGTAATGTTATGGACTTTAATTTCCATTTTTAGGCCAAGTAAAAAAGGGGAAAAAGTATTACATAATAAATTGTAGAATAACAAAAGATTTTGTTAGTAGGATTTATGATTGTGTAGAATGTATACTATATATATATATTATTATTTTTCGGCAATTCCTATTAGGACTGAGCGATTCCGTTAAATTAAACCCTTTCTGTTTTCTTATATATACGTGCATATACACAAAAGTTTTTCCCCAATATTTATTTTATTTTCTCTATATCATCATCTCTTAGGCCATGAGTTTAATGGAAATCGACAGTAAAATTCACAAGAAAAATATGAATATTGAGAAAATAGACAAGATCAGTTCGTTACCAGATGACTTTCTCTTGGAAATATTATCATCAATTTATTTTAAAAGGTCGTATATGTTAAGGTTTATGGGTTTCCAATTCCAAATCAATTGAGAATGAGTGAATTGGTACATATCCCTTATATAGTACTCAAAATCCCTTTCCATATTTGATGTGGGATATTCTTCACACGTCCCCTCGAATTCATGGTCCTTCCAACCATTAATTTCGACAATATCCCACTAAGGAATTAATTTCAAGATCGATCAGGCTTCTTTCGATGGAGCAAATCGATTTCAGTTTTGTGGCAACGTGTGTTCAGGCTCTGATACCATGTTAAGGTTTACGGACTTCCAACTCAAAACCAATTGGCAATGAGTGGATTTGCCTATATCTCTTATATGTTACTCAAGGTCAATTTCCACATCCGATGTGGGATATTCTTCACAGTATCCACGAGGATCTTGTCAAAACGATGGTGTTTTCTCTGGAAAGATGTGACGAAACTCAATTATGTTGGTTGCTTAGAAGGATGCAATAAACTTAACTTTCGTAATTTGCTTCGGAATCGTTACGATTTAATGTTGGAGTGATACAAAGCTTCCATCTCAAGAACCCAAGATCTGAACTTGATTTCACCATACCTCAATTGGCTAAATCCAGTCTTGATCTCTCTGAGTTGAGAATCGAGTCGTTTTATGCAACCCTAGCATTACGTCTACAAGCTTATAGGCCGGTTTCGGTAGTATGTAAAGACTCCCAAATTTCATTTTTGCTTAAGGCATTCAAATTTCAAAACCGGCTATGAGACACCTTGGAGACTCAAAACATTAATACTCCATAAACTAAGTCTCCAAGATGTTCCTTACAATACTCCTGATAAACTGAATTTTTGGTCTCTCAACACTCTCCATCTTTTGTCTGTCAGATTTTCAGACGACGACTCTGTTCAAAGGCTCTTAAACATTTGTCCAAAACTTGAAGATTTGGTTGTAAGACGAACAACAAATGTCAATGTGATGATATTTACTAGGTATCAATTATTTTATGGCGAAACCTTGACCCATGAATGACACGGATTTGTGATCAATGTTCATTCTTTGAGATACTTGAACATTACTTCAGTAACTTTATACAGTTTGAAAATATGCCTATGCTGGTCAAAGTGAATGTAAAGGTTGATTCTGATATATCCGAGAATTTTATTGAATCTATTACTCAATCCAACATCTTTCTTTGTGTTCTAAAACTTCCAAGGTAAACCTCTAAATAACCTGATCAAATGTCAAAAATTCAAGCGAATAAAATTCTTTATTCTTTTTGTGCGTGTTTTCTTTAAGAGGTATTTGCGCTATAATCCACTTTTCATCTTTTGTCTTACATTTAACACAATTTCTATTCTAGATATACTTTTGACTTTTCATAGTTAATCAATACAATTTTTCCCTCAACTAAACCATGGAAATGTAGTTTTATACTTAGTTTCCTTATGTCTCAACCGTAGATTTAAGTAGTTTAGTCAGGGATGAATGGCTCAGATTAAATTAGTTAATCCGTTTTAATTATTATTGTCGGATACAAAATAAACTTTTTACATCTAATGGATGAGATTAAATATCATATTCTCTCTCATCTTTTCTTACATATTCTCTTTTTCTCTATTTTCATATTCTTTCTTCTCTTCATCTTCTACTTTTGTGTATGTTTTATGTTCTACAAACCAAATTTAGATTTTTTCTCTTACTTGAGATTGAGATAGAACATCTCGCATGAATTTTATAGATATCCGACATCATTCTCACGCGTGCCATCCATCTTTTCTTGACCATTTGTTCGTTGTTATTGGACACACATATCCAATCTTCACAATCTATTATGTTAAATTATATGATTTTAGAAATTTAATAATTAAATAATAAAAATTATTATACATGTATGCTTATACTCTAATCAAAAATTAATAATCTTGATGTAGTTTTTAAGTGCTCTTGATGTAACATAACATTTGATACATTAACAAACCGAATAGTAAATAAAGTGGTCATCCAAGATCAACTCCGGTTTATTTATTGTGTGTGTGTTGAGTGCTCTATTTTTCTAACGAGTGCTCTTGATGTAACATCAAACTTGTTATATTAATACGATCATATCCTAAAACCTAAAAACTAAACCTTAAACAATCTACCAATACCTCCAACCCCCAAGTCAGCCGGCTTTTGGATAATCAAACGGAATAGTGAATATTGAGAATAATATAGTTGTTCATGATCAACTCCGATATATTTAATTTGTTTTGTTGTCCATGTCCTTATGTCCATTGGGACTTTTTTGGTCTTGTGTTCATATATTGACTCTTATAATGAGAATTATTATGCATTTATGCTCGAATTAAAAATTAATAATCTTGATGTGCTTTTTATTTTATAATGAGTGATTTTGATGTAACATCACACTTGTTACATTAACATGATCATATCCTAAGACACTAAACACTAAACACTAAACCTTAAATCATATACCGGAAACTTCAATCATTTAAACTCTAAACCATATACCGATACTTCCAACCCCTAAGTCGGCTGGTTTTTGGATAATCAAACAGAATAATGAATAATGAAAATAATATGGTTGTATATGCTCAACTCCGATATATTTAATGTGTTTTATTGTCCATGTGGTCATGCCCATTGGGTTTTCTCTTGGTATTGTGTCTATATGTTTACTCTTTTAATGAGAATTATTATGCATATATTTGAATAAAAATTAATATTTTTGATGTGCTTTTTATTTTCTAATGAGTGCTCTTTATGGTACATCACACTTGTTATATTAACATCATCATATCCTAAAACCCTAAACCTTAAACTATATATACTAAACCATATACAGCC
The DNA here is from genome assembly GCA_963922655.1 of Cardamine chenopodiifolia. Taxonomy (NCBI): domain Eukaryota; kingdom Viridiplantae; phylum Streptophyta; class Magnoliopsida; order Brassicales; family Brassicaceae; genus Cardamine; species Cardamine chenopodiifolia. Next base: position 2,898,228 of record OZ000490.1, read on the forward strand.
AACTTCAACTGTTGAAACCCTAAACCATATACTGATATCTTCAACCCCAAGTCAGTCGGTTTTTGGAGAATCAAACTGAATAGTGGATAGTGAAAACACTATGGTTGTCCTTAATCAACTTCAATATATTTAATGTGTTTTGTTGTCCATTAGGACTTCCCTTGGTCTTGTGTCGTATGTTTACTCTTATAACAAAAATTATTATGCATTTATGCTTAAATTTGAATTAAAAATTAATAATTTAGATGTGTTTTTATTTTCTAATGAGTGATTTTGATGTTATATCACACTTGTTACATTAACATGATCATATCCTAAAATCCTAAATCTTAAACACTAAACCCTAAACCATATACCAACAACATCAACCCTTTAAACCATAAACCATATACTGATACTTCTAACCTCCAAATCAACCGATTTTTAGATAATCAAACGGAATAATAATGAGAATAATATGGTTGTTCATGCTCAAAATTCTGATATATTTAATGTATATTTTCTATATGGTCATGTCCATTGGGATTTCTCTTTGTTTTTAATTTAAATGCTTATACTTTATTTACTTGTTTGATGATGCGTACTAAAATTTTCTAGTGTTGGTTCTATATTTTTACCATAAATTCTTTGGTTATATTACTTATCCCTACTTTTTAATGGTGTGTAGTTTAGAGAGATGACACAATTCCGATGGCCTTTCAATAATAATTTAAATAAATAAGTTAATAAGTTTATAATTACATAAATAAATAAGTCTATAATTTCATAAATAAGTTAATTAATTATATTATTGATAATATATATATTTCCACTTTTAAATATATGAAAAGAAAATATTATATTACATATGTTTAATTTTAACAACTCATATTAATTCAAAATTTTAAATAATTTTAACATAAAGATTACATATATTAAAAATCCCAACCTTATAAGGGATTACACAAATCTTATTTTTTCAATATATGTTAAACGGTTTTTAGAGTAACAGAGTAACAAAATTTATATTTATCCCATAATTAATAAATTTATAATTATAGGATTCAAATGTTATTCATAATTAGAAACTGATATATTCTCAAAATCAAATCATTGCAAAATGAAAAAAAAATTAGCAGATTTTTAGGCATATATTCTATTATTTACACTGTTTGGAAACTATTGATTTATTATAATTTAAATCATTCCCATAAAATATCCAAATATATAGAAATAGTGAAATGTTTGAATATTTTAACCATTAATTGTTGATTTTAATATTTCATAAATCTAAATCCTTCGTATCAATCTAACTTGATTAGCAAGATAATTTTATTAATATTTTTATTTAAATTTTCAAAACTTTTGTTAGAAGATTCCTAACAAGTAGTTAAAAATCTCGATAAATACACCCAATCTTTTGGAAATAAGAAATAGACACATTTTTTTTTCAAAATTCTAAATTTTTTGAGCTTCTGATTGTTCTTGATCTATGTATTCATCACTATTATTTTAATGATTTAAAATGGTTTTTTTAGATCATTTGTATACAGATTTAGTTTTTGAATGTTATTTTGTTCTGCTGATCATTTCTATACGTTATTTCTGCTGATAATCATTTGATCGTTTGTATACAGGCTAGCCTTTTCAATCATCAGGTGAGCAGGTCGTGGAAATCTATCCTAGATTATATTTATATGATTCACTTTTTTGTTGTTAGATAATACGGTGGTAATGATAAGGCATAGAAATAAACCCCAACCCCTATACAGTACATGCTATGTCTTGCTTAGATTATTTTGGCTATAAGAAAATAGTTTTTGACTGTCACAAAGTTAATATTCAATCAAACACAAATTTACTTTGTAATAATAAAAATCAGTTTTTTCTTATATATGTTTATAAACTCTTTCAAAAACTAAACATTTAAAACTCTCTTTCTTATAACTCTCTTCAATTCTTAGAGTTCTTGTTCTCTCTTAGAATTCTCATACAATTGATACAACTTAACAATTGTATTTATAGTGGTTTATACACCACATATTTCTAATAGAACTAAAAAATCTTATTTAATAACTCCTAAATATAAATCTTATTCTTATCCTAATCTCCTAAATCTATATTCGGTTAGGATTAGTTTTATTTGTGGATCAAGCTATCTTGAAGCTTACTCCAACATTCACCCACTTAAGCTTCAAGTTATTCTTGGTGAGGTCTTGAACTCCTATCAAGCTTTTCATCTCCTTGAACTTGATCTTTGTTAGCGCTTTAGTCAATATGTCCGCACATTGTTCTTCTCCGGATACATGCTCCACTTCGATTTGATCATCTTCAACATATTCTTAGATGAAATGATAACGCTTGTGGATGTGTTTGCTTTGGCCATGAAACACGGGATTCCTCGTGAGTGCTATAGCAGATTTGTTGTCAATCTGAATGGTTGTTTTCTCACATCTACGAACCGTGACTTCACTCAACAAATCTTGTAGCCATATAGCTTGTTTTGCGGCTTCGGTGGCTGCCATAAACTCGGCTTCACACGAAGATAAGGCTACTATTTGTTGCTTTTGTGAACACAAAGTGATTGGTGACTCGCCAAAATAAAACACATGTCCGGTTGTGCTTCTTTCATCATCAAGATCTATATTATGACCACTATCAGTATATCCAATAATCTTCTTTGATCCTCTACGCTTAAAACTTAAGCCATAAGTTAAAGTTCCTCTAAGATACCTTAGTGTTTGCTTCATTGCCACGCCATGTGATTCTCTAGGATCTTGCATGTACCTACTCGCCACTCAAACTGAGAAAGCAAGATCAGGTCTCGTATGTAAGAGGTACCTTAGGCAACCTATACCTCTACGATATATTATGGCATCAACTTCGGCTTCTTCTTGCGCCTTGGACATCTTCAAACCAAACTCCATACGTATGTGTGCAAGATTGCAAGCATCTAGTCCGATTTCTTTTAGGATTCGTTGAGCAAAAGCCTTTTGCTTGATCTCGATCCCATCTTCACTTTGATTAACTTCTATCCCAAGATAAAAAGTGTGTTTTCCAAGGTTTTTCATCTCAAAATTTGACAACATTCCAGCCTTGAATTCGTTTATGATCCTTAGTGTATTCCCAGTTACAAAAAGATCATCCACGTATACGGCTATGATGAGAAGATTGTCTCCATTTTCCTTGCGATACACATAATTATTTTTGCAATACTTTATGAACTTCATACCTTTCAAGATCTGGTCAAGCTTCATGTTCCAACATCGTGGGGCTTGTCTCAAGGCGTACAAAGCCTTGGAGAGTTTGAAAACCTTGTGCTATTCTCCCTTCTTTTCAAATCCTTTGGGTTGAGACACATACACATCCTCTTTTAACTCATCATGTAGAAAAGCAGTCTTGACATCAAGATGATGAATCTTCCATCCACGAGAAGCGTCTAGAGCTATAAATAGCCTAATGGTTTCGATGCGAGCTACCGGTGCAAATACTTCATCAAAATTAATTCCCGATTTTTGTACATATCCTTTTGCAACGAGTCTAGTTCTGAACTTGGTAATTGAACCATCCACGTTTCTCTTAATCTTGAGTAGCCATTTAAGACCAATACTCTTGTTTTTCTCCGGTTTATCAACTAGTAACCATGTCTTGTTCTTGTTGATAGAATCAATCTCCTCTAGACCCGCCTTTTTCCATTCGATAGAATCTTTAGCTTCTTGATAACTCAATGGTTTATCATTGATTGATAAAAGAAGCTTCTCACATTCTATATCAGCTAGAAGAACATAATCATCAAGGTATCTTGGTTGACTTACTTGACGATTTGATCTTCGTAGTGGAGGTTAATTGATTTTCTCTTGGTGAACGACGTCTTGATCTGTGTTATTCAAATGATTTTTTGATGCTTGATCATTCGAACCTGTTTGATATCCTTCATCAAAGTTTATATCATTCCCTTCGACTTCTTGTTCTTGATGGTTTTGTTCGTGACTTCCATTGTCGGTTTGTTCGTTCCTGATAACAAACAGACCTTGTCCTTCATTCATGACTTCTCCCTAAGTCATTCTAAACATTCTCGGATCACCATCAATGTCTTCGTTTGCTCCCTTCCAATTCCAACTCGCCTTCTCGTTAAAGACTACATCTCGGCTTACAACAACTCTTCTTGTTGTCGGGTTATAGAGCCTATATGCCTTGGATCTCGGCTCTATTCCGAGATGTACCAACGTTTGAGAACGGTCATCTAACTTATTTCGGCTTACGGAGTCAACTTTGGCGTGAGCAAGGCATCTAAAAACTCGAAGATGCTCTATGTTAGGTTTCTTGTTTCTCAAGCATTCATAAGAAGTTTTATTTTTCAAAACTCTTGTGGGAATACGATTGATTAGGTACGTTGAATGTCATACGGCTTTTCCCCACAAAAAATTTGGAACCTTCATTGCTTTGAAAATGTTTCTTGTCATCTCCATCAAAATCCGGTTTCTCCTTTTTACAACACCATTTTGTCGCGATGTGCAAGGAGCCGTCAAATGTCTCTTAATCCATTTATATCACAAAAGTCTTGAAACTCTTTTTAAGTGAATTCTCTACCTCTATCTTGGAACTCAAAAAGAGGTGAACTCTTTCAAATTTGAGAAACGGAGAAGAGAGTCGATGACAAGCATGAAACAAAGTTTTTGATTGATGGATTTTTGCGAAATTTTGACAAAGAGAATATATGTTATTTAGTTATTTAGAGTGAAAGAGTGTGTGTTAAGTTTCGACTTTGGAAGATATTTTAAAGAAAGAAAAAGCATAGAATGTAACGTCTGGAGAAAGTAACCGAATTTTATTTGTGAATTCATGTTCCCATTAATGAATTTGAGGCTATTATCATTAATTTTAACACTTGTATTTTATTTTGTCGTCTTTGATTAAATAAGTGCTTAAGAGAGAAACACAGGGAATTTTATGTTACAGAAACAAAACAGAACATCAAAACTCTTAAAACAGAATAACTTTGGGAAAAAAATCAAATTTATTTTTGGAACCCCTTTAGAGTACAATTAAGTGGTATAAAAAAAGTTGTTGCTAATTTTTAAATTTTAGTTTTTAATATTATATATACCAACTATGATGTTACAATTATTTGAGTGTTTGACTTTAAAATTTAAGTAGTTTAAAGAATATTTTAACCAAAATTATACAAGGATATACTTAATCCATATATTCTGAATTGAGAAATACATTTAAACAAGAGTTGGGCAGAAGATAATTCGTGATGAGATTTTATAGGAACATAAATAAAATAGGAATCTAGAAACAAGAAGAAAAAAATGATGTTTTTTATGTCATTTTGAAATTTAAGATGGCAATGGGATGAGACGGGATAATTTTTAAAACTAAAAAAATGACAAATAAATTAAAATATATTTTCAATCATATAAAATTCAACTGGTAATCGGATGATGAAAAAACATTTGGTTTGATTTTTTTAACAATTCAAAACTTAAAAGTGAAAGACAAACCAACACATAGTCCATTAACATAAATCACGTAATCATAATAAAACTAAATTAATTAAAAACTTTTGATATATATATAAGAATACTTAATGATAGGAAATATAATAATTAATATACAGTTAAAATTATTAAAATTTATTTTAAATATTGTATGTATCAACTATGATGTTACCATTATTTGAATGTTTGATTTTAAAATTAAAATATTTCACAAAATAGTTTAACCAAAGTTATACAAGTACAGAATTAATTTCTATATTATGAATTCAAAATTACATTTAAATAAGAGACATATTTTGAAGAAACAGAATTACGACTGGACTTTGGATAAAAAAAAGATGTCACATTTAAAATTTACAATGTAAATGGGATGAGACATGATGTAACACGATGGGACGGGAATTTCAAAAACTACAAACATGAAAACAAAAGATAAAATATATTCTCAGTTTTAGAAAATAGTTTTCGGAAGAAAAAAATGGGTTAAGTATGAAAATGGCGAAATTATGGCAAAATTGTTAAATTATGTAAAAATGTCTAAAATATGACAAACTAGCTAATTTAATTCTAATATTAAGTAAATATATAAAATGAAAAGAAAACGATCAAATTAAAACTACCAAAATTTAAGTTTGAAAAAATATTTCCCCGACGCGATGCAAGGATACTATTATAGTTTCAATTAAAATATAAATAGGATCAACAATATATTATAACACTAATTTAAAGCCAAACTAAAACACAATAAAAATTATAAAAATTATAAACATATTGGTTAAACAACCAAAATTAAAATATTTGAATCTATAAACTTTGACTGAATATATTATAAAAATAAATGTGAAATCAATATTTAACTATATTACATGAAATTATGTAAAATATATAATGTAGACAAAAATTAAACTAAATAAAAACTTAAATATATTTAGTAATTGATGTTTCCGTGCGATGCGCGGGTTCTATCTTAGTATATGTTTATAAAAAGACATTCGCCATATATTTCACATAATATTGTATATATCATATTTTAGACACCATGCAACGTTTAGAAATTGTATGCAATAGTTAGACAGTCTGCGGTAGTTATATATGCATCTAGTTTATTTTAGACAGTACAAACAAAAATTCACCATATACGTATAGATACTATGCAATAGTTTTCTGTTTCGTTAGATTGTAGCGTTATTTGGAAAAATTTCTAGAAAATGGTCTAGATGGTGCTAGGCATCACTAGAGCATAGAGATTACTTAGAAGTTTTAGAACTAGCAAGTTTTGGAAAATGAAAACACTTCTAGTGGTGTTTTCTATGAAGATTGCAAAATTGCAAAAAGTTTGTGATACTAAAATAGAGAAAATAACATACTTTGATAAATTAAATCCAAAACTTTTGGATTTAATAAATAGGAACGCCAATAGGTTGGTTCTAAGTCAGAAGACAGAGATGATGCCTGGAGAGGGAAAAGAATGAACAGTTGAATAATTGAATTGAGAATCTTTTTAGTGGAACTGGATTAAATAGGGGTTTCAATTCTCACGGCCATTTTTGATGGTTGAGAACATAGACAAAGTCATCGCATCATTATGTCTGAAGTGACTTTTTTTTTTTTACCTTTTGGTATGGGAAACTTGTCTTTTTTTGTTTTCTAGTCTTTAATCTTATTTTTTCTTCACAGTTTTATCGATCCCAACAAATACAGACGAATCACAGGAGAGCATCTAATTAATTCAAAATTCACTTTGTAAAGGTTTAGTCTAGTGCAATCAATAATAAACCTCGATCATTATTATTTGTAGGGTTGGGCAAAAAACCCGTACCCGCGTATCCGAATCGAATCCGAACCGATAAGACGTACTCGACCAAATTATTCCATTGGATACGAGATCTCTAAACCCGAAAACCCGAATCCGAATCCGTTCCGAACCCGAAAACCCAAAACCCGAAAGCGCACCCAAAATACATAATTACCCATTAAAAAAATACATAACTACCCATAAGAAAATACCCTAACTCGAAGACTCGATCCTATAAATGTGGAATTTTTTACGTATAATATACACAAATCGAGCCGAATGCTAACCAAAAAATCTAAAAAATCCGAAAATCCGAAAAAACCCCGAAAAACCCCAGAATCAGACCCGAAAACCAAAAAAAAACCCGAAAAACATGAAAACCCGACTCGTACCCGACCCGTACCCGAACCTTACTCGACCCAAAAACCCAAAAAAACCCTAAAACCCCCAAAAAAACCAAAAAAACCCGACCCGAACCCGAACTGAATCAATACCTGAATTTTTTGGGTTTTTTCCGGGTATCAAGTCTTGTACCCGAACCCGAAACTTTTTATCCGAACCGAACCCGAACCCAAAAAATTATTCCATTGGGTATGAACTTCCTATATCCGAATACCCGAACCCGATAGGGTTTTACCCGAACCCGATACCCGATTGCCCACCCCTAATTATTTGTTTCCAAACCTAATGTTGGATGCATTTGTTTAGCTGCATACTTTATGTAATAGTTTATATGTTTACCATACGAATATCGGTTTAAATCACTGATTAAGAAATATATTTGTTTTCTCAAAAATTTTGTTTATCAAAGAAAATAAATTACTAATTCATGATGTTTGGGTTAAAAGATTTATCATTTTGTTGAGAGCCAAATATTTAAGTTAATTGACTGTGATTGGTCGCTGTCAGTATGTTAAATGGCAAGAACACATGTCGCTCCATCGCGTAGAGGACTAGTTTATGTTTAGCTTCAAGATTTCCGATTATTGCAAAAAAAAAATCAAATAAAGCTAATAAATTTTCTTCTTGGATTTTGAGTATTCTTTTTTCTCTAAGTTGATTTATCGGACAATCTAATTGAGAATTTCAAGCTTGAGATTTTTTCTTGTTTTCAACTCAATGCATGGCTTATGTTACCAATGCATATCTTAGACAAAGATAAAAACTTTATGCATTAGACAAAGATAAAAACTTTATGCATCTATGAATTTTTTTTAAACAACAATCAAAATAAAATAAAAGTTGACATATCAAATAATACAAATATTTGTGCAACATGATATTTGTCATTTATAGGAATGTTTAAACACAAACAACCAATCATAAAAATAAAATAGATTTTGTTTGAAAATACTACTATTTAGATAACACTTTTTACAACTACCATTCATTTTGTCCATCTTCGTAAATACTATTTTGGTAGAGTGTTTTGACCAAATACCTTCAATGACATGAACAATATCTCTTAAATCTAGTAACAAAATCATCAAATTAATTTTGCTAAAAATTATGGATCATCAAATTAATTTTGCTAAAAATTATGGATCCATTTTTTCGGAAAAATTACTGAACAATTCTAATTCTGAAATGGAAGAATGAACACACTGCAACTGTGGGACATAATCGACTCTAATGTTTAAAGCATAAATGATCAGAAACTTCCAATACAAAATAATAACTCGTGAATCTGCAAGTTCATTTTACAAGAAGATTTCTGCATTAGTAACAACAATCGAAATCATTACCTTCGTCGGAGATCTGATCGGCGATCAATAGAAGTTGGTCCCGGTTTCTAAAATCTGATGAAGAGCCATATGATACGAAAGGGCTTCCGACGTATTTATTCTGTCTCTCTCATCACATCCAACGAATTCGAGGCCAATTAATTAGTAAAAATAAAACGGCGACGGATTAAATGGTAAATTATTAAAACGCAGCGATTTATATAAACAAAAACACATTGGTTTGGAGTTGTTTGGAATTCTCGGAGGTTTTCAAAGCCTAAAAACAAAACTACTTGGAGATTAGTGGGCCAGACCTGATTCCAAATTAAAATCTCAACTATTTAAAATTCTAAACTAAAGGCCTGGTTTTAAAAAGACTTGGATCCAATCTCGAACAGCATCTTTTCGCATTTCAGTAATGAGTTTTCTTTCTCTTTTCTTTTCTGATAAAGTGGAAAAATAAAAAGTTATGTATATCCGATTCGGGTCATTGTAACTTGTGGTTGCGGAGAACAATAGAAAGGAGACAAAGATATTTGAAGGATGTTGTTTACAATTTGGTATTACTGCAAACTCTGCAATTTAGAGGAAGTTTGTATCAGAAATTTATAGAATCTATTGAGAGACTAAGGGTAATATGGTAATTTACATTTATCCTCCATCCAATAAATCTCAACAACCAAAATCTAAAAAAAGTATTGGATGAAAATTTTGGAGTGATTTGGAGTTTTTCTTTTCCGTCAAATTACTTTATTAATTAGCAAGAACATTGTCACTCTTTACAAACGGAACTAAAAAGTTTGGAAAAGAATTATACAATGCCTATTGTTGACAGGAAGAATACATATCCTAACTAAATGATTAGTACATGTGTTTTGTGATATAGGATGATAAGTAAATTTTATCCAATCTAAACGAGATTTCTATTCGTTGATTTCCAAAAAATAGTGTTGAAGAGGAATATTTGTTGCATTATTATTCACCAGATGAATAAGGGTGATATTATCACCGTCACACTATATTCTCCGAAAACCTAAACTCCACGCCGATTGTAATACCTATATAAGTGTTGTGGCCTCTGCTTCTTCAATTGTATGCCTTCTTTGAAATTGTCTCATCCCACATTGAAGAAAAATATCACTGTTGTTTTGTATGATCCATCCTAATCTAGATGATCGACTCCTTTGATGATGAAAAATATCATAATTGCATTAAACCGATCCCGATAAAGGCTTTTCCACCTTGAGTTTACTATAACATGACACGTGTTTCGAGGTGTAAAAATTACACTAATCTCTTCTCGGTTATCAAGTCATTCCTTAGGATCATCAATAACTTTCTCCAATGTATTCGTAGCCACATTCACTTTATGGTGAAAAACTAAATCATTTATACTTTTCCAAAGTTTCAATACGATCCAAAATGGAAGAAAGCGAATTCTCTTTTCCAAGTTTGAATTCTTATATATACTTAGAAGGAATCGTTTTTATCTTCAATAGAAATTTTGGGATCACATAGTGAAAAATATTGTATACATGAAACTCGTCATAATGCAACATAATGTATATATGTGAAAAACACATGATTTGTCGTTTCTTGTTGAGTAATACATAGAGAACACAAATCATTGGCTTTAATGTTCTGACGTCGTAGATTATCGCATGTTGCGACCACACGTGATAGTACTCTCCAAAGAAAATGACGTATTTTGGAGCAATGTCTAATTCCCAGATTCCTTTTGCTATGTCTGGATTTGTAGCCAGAGGGGGTTGTGGCACCCAACATCAACTGTGTTCGTAGATACCAACCAATAGCCAGATTTCACAGTGTAATTTCCATCTTTCGTGTGACTCCATAGAAGTGAATCTTGGACAGACTGATCGAGTAAAAATATCTTGGAAATGATTTGACGATCAGATGGATCAGTTAGTTGGATTAGTTGATTTTCATCCCATTGTCTATTATATGCATTAATGAGCACATATATTTTCATCTCCGAATCAATCATTGGACGTAAAAAATTGGCATCCTCCGCGGATTAGTCGGTAACCATGGTTTCATACCAATAATGGTGTTTTTCTCGTTCCTAATGGTTACTTTCGTACCAAAGTGAAGTAATTCAGCCCCAAATCAAAGAGAATTCCAACCGCATGAAGTAAAGTACCATCTCCAAACACAACGAGCTTTTAGAATCTTATAAACTAGACTTTCAGGACATCTAAGGATTTTCCACACTTGATTTTCGAGTAACGGCTGATTAAATTGATGGAGATCTCTAAACCCTAACCCTCCTAAACATTTCAAAGTTTTCATCTTATTCCAAGAGACCCATGATATTTTCTTATTCTCATGAGTACTTCCCTACCAAAATCTAGCGATCATTTTATCGATTTCCGAACATAGTTCTAAAAGAAGTTGAAAAACGTTCATAGAATATACCAACATAGCGAAGGCAACTGCTTTGATTAATACTTTCTTTCCAGTTTTTGTATGAAATCGAGTTTGCCACCCATCAATCTTGTTTTTTACTCTGTCTTTATTATATTAAAACATCTCCTTTTTCGACCAAATTGTTCAGGTAATACTAAATACTTTATTCTACACCAATGTTTGGGATCTTCAAAAACCCCATGATATTGTCTCTCGTATGTTCGTAACACGATTACCAAAGTTTATTGATGAATTCTCCATATTAATACATTGACCCGAAACTTTCTCATATTCATTAAAAATATGTAAAAGTTAGGTACTATTTTGATGATCTGCTTTGAAAAAGAATATGGAGTCGTATGCAAATAGGAGATGCAATATTGTTGGTCCACCATTGTTGAGATTTATTCCTTGTAAACTTTTCTCACATTGGGAAAAAGATATTAGCAAACTAAGAACATCCGCACATAGGATAAATAAATATGGAGAGAAGGGATATCCTTGAAGTAGACCTTTACTTGCTTGAAAATCGCCATAAGGACTTCCATTAATTAATACCGAGAAGGATACCATTTGCACACAACGCATAATCCAGGTGATCCATTTTTTATCGAAGTCTTTCTTCTCTAGAAATCCTAAAAAATTCCACTTCACACAATCATAGACTTTGCTAATATCCGTTATGACAGCCATATAGGAGTATGAAACTCGTCTTCGTACTCGTAAAGAGTGTAGTACCTCATGAGTGATTATTACATTGTTTGTGATAAAATGTCCAGGGATAAAAGCCGCCTAATTTTCCGAGACTGTAAACATCAACACCTTCAATCTTTGAACCAAAATTTTTTTGAAATAATTTTGTAGACAACATTGCAAAGCTATGTCGGTCAAATCCTGCATTGTTTTGGGATCACCAATTTTCGGAATGAAGCAAATATTTGTGTGATTCCATTCTTGAGGGAAACTCCAGCTTCGAAAAACTCGTTTACTTCGGATATTATAGCTGGTCCAAAAATATCTCAATGTTGTTGGTAAAAAGAAGAGTTGAGTCCATCAGGCCCCGGTGCACGTGTTGATCCAATAGAGAATAGAGCATATCTAATCTTTTCAGTAGACACATTACGTATTAAATCTCTATTCATCTCCTTTGTTACCACCGCTTGTATACTCCTTAGAAGTTCTGTCAAATTCTGATTGTTCGTACTTGTAAAAAGTTCACTAAAGAAACGAGTTCGGCCACAATATCACGAGTACCATATATCTCTTCTCCGTCAGGACCTTTGATTTTTGATATATGATTTCTTGCGATTCTATTTTTGGTAGAGGCATGAAAAAACTTATGTTAAGATCACCCTCATTCAACTATTGATTCCTGCTTTTTACCTTCCAGTATTTTTTCTCTTCTCTGTATGCTTGGAGTGATTCAGTTCTCATACTTTGAGTCTGCTCTGTTGTAGTCAGACCATCCATATGTGCTTTATCGATACTCAATGTTAGCCACTTAATCTATTTAGCCGAGTTAGTATTATTATGCCTTCTCCACAAAGCTATATCTTTTTGGAAACTTGTAATACGGTCAACCACACTGCCTACTCTTCCATTGAAGTTATCATTCCAGCCCTGCTTAACAAAATTGACGATCTCCGGTATTTTTCCGAGTATTGTATCATAGCAAAACATCTTCATCCTTAGCGAAACATCCGACTCGATCATTTCTAGATATTGAACTTGAGACACTGGGAAATGAGCTTTCCATTCTTTATTAGCCATCGCACGATCTAGCCATGATTCAATGGAATTTCCATTTACCTAACCAAGTCATGTTGTTCCCGGTAAAGGGAAGACCACGTACTTGACAAGTATTCACCATATTCCGAAAATCAACTTAACTCCAATGTTCTTTCGGTTTCTCCCCTTTCTTTTCACATGCATTTAACACTTCGTTAAAGTCACCACACATTAACCATGGACCTTTGCGATTTATTACTATTCGCTCAAGTTTTTCCTATAGGATATGTTTTAGTTTACGAATAGGGTGGTCATAAATGCACGAGAAATAATAACAAACATATTTATTAATAATCTTACAATCAATAAGACGTTCGCTAATATCATAGAAAGTAACAACATGTTTCTTCCACAACAAGGCGATACCGCCACCTATGCCTAATGACAAAACACACTTAAAATAATCAAAGCCTAATTGGACTGTCTATGATATTAGCGCCACCTGTGCTTTCATCTCCGAACTCGAAAAGACGTTTGAAGAATAATGGTGTATCTATGTACCACCAGAGACGAACTCACACATAGTCAACTAACACCGCACCGTCGCCATGGAAATCAGTTTACATATAATCACCCATTCGTCTTCCGATAGAGGTGACCATTCGCCGAGTAAGGAACTTCAGAGGTATTCCACGAACTTGAACCCATATTGGAATTTTCTTAAGTTCATCATTTGTTTGCAATAGAGTCCAGCGATGAAGAGTTACCATCCACTCATTGAAGGACCAGAGACCTCGCCATAAAACAGAGAGCATCGCTTCCTCAGTTGGAAAAGGAAATTATATATTATGATTTTCAACTATTCTCCCAGAAACATCATCACCAACTCCCCACAGGCAAGGCAGGGCACCAAGCACTGCTCTGAGATTTTGTTTGTGTAGATCAACGGGTTTAGCGATGAGACTAAATTGGGTCTCTTGCACCGCTTCTTTGCATATGTCGAAAGGTAATTTGATCACGTCGTTGTCAGTCCTAAGAAAGATCTCTTGCAATTGTTTTCTCATTGAATCAATCATGATCAAAATGAATAGAGGAAACTTTTTCACTTTGATCGACACACTTGAAACAGAGGACAATACATAGGCTATATAGGATTCGGAAAATGACAGTTGTGCAACCACTGTCAGTTCTTCCAGTAACTGCCTCTGAAGAAACCGCCATCTAAACAGCCACAATCAAACCCAAAATTGAGAGACACCGTTTGAGAAGAAAACGCCTAACTGATCGCCTCTCTTTGTTTTTTCCATATATACAAGTGTTTTGTTTACTAATAGAGTGATTTGAGTTTTAATGAGTTTTGAGATGATTTTGATGAAATTTGGTGATTAAAAAAATTGTTATTAAAATTATTTGAAATCTCATCTTAAACCATGAGATTTTTTTATCTTTGTATTTTTAACAAATAAATTTTCTGAAATCCCACATAGAACTTTCAAATCTAATTCTTAAAATATTGTCAATAACAGTGGATTTGATTGTACATTTTAAATTTACTAATCCAACAATACTGGAGTTTAAAGAATATTTTAAATTTCGTGTTTCAAGAACACATACTTTGTCATTTTAACTCAAATCATTCCAAGTGCTCAGTCCAATACACCCCCAAACCTTTGAACCATGAAACGGATCAATGCCACTCCCAAATAATTCCAAACAAGACACCATAAAGTCGTAAAGAAAATTAAATCAATCTTCTATTCATTTGTTTAGTTTGCCGCTTACCCGAGAATCCATTTACCTGATGTTGAACTAGGCTTTAATAACAACAAAGTAATCTATAGTTTATGGGGAATTGGAGACTCTTGTATTAATTAAGCATGAGATTAACAATTACAAGAAGGAAATAAACTAGATTCTAGAGATGACAATCTAGTTAAAAGCAAGAAAGACAAAAGACCTAGAGTTTTAAGAGTTTTTTAGCTCTTGAGTCTTCTGCAGAGATTTTCAGATGCATTTGAGAAAAGGAATAGCTCTTTATTTATAATGAGTTGAAGAGGTTGGATATTTCTTTTTCCTTCTTATTCTTGGATTTCTTTTGTCTTCAAGTTGTCTTTTTCGAATAGGGTTTATATTTTTGATAAGTTCTTTTTTTCTGAATAAAACATTCCTTTTTATCGTCGAAGTCGGCATCGAGTTTGTCGGGCTGAATTTAATAACTTTTTAACAAATTGATTATTGATTTGGGTTGGATCTTGCGCAGCCTGATACCAACACCTGACCCGGCGAAAAAAATCACTCAAAACTCCATTCACATTAATTGGGTATAATGACCTGTACCGGAATTCAGATTTTTGTTGAGCAGAACAATACAGATTTTCGTTTAACATAACAATAAAGATGGTTTTTTAACAGAAAAACATAACAATAAAGATTATCTCATATATGTAACTGGAATGTATTCAATAACCTATAAACTAATAGTAACTGATAATGATGATAAACTTTCAAATGAAAATGTTTTAGAAGTATGATAAAAAAATATGGTACAACTTTGTCATAGAAGATCAAGACCATGGCTTCAAGTTCCTAATTGCAGTGGCCACAATCTTCGAGAAGTTGATGACCTTCGAGAAGTTATAGTGATGACTGATGAGACTGATGAGTGATGACCTTCGAGAAGTTGCTGCCTGCAATTCGAATAATTCGGTATAGAACGTTTCGATGTTTATAAATTTCAGTTTATATTTGGACTGATGAATTTTAGTTCGGTTTGGTTTTTCTTTTGCCCAAAAGCTTAAATTTGACTTAAGTTTGGTGCTACGTAAATCTTTGTTGAAAAACAAATAACCACATAACAAATAATTTACATTTGCCACTATATAACAAAAGAACAAGATCCAAAAACATTGGCACAAGAAAACTTGAAAAGAAAAGAAACATCGAGCATTCAAAGACAAATATAACAGTTGCAAGTGCATTACTTTCAAAGATCAAGAAAATACTTTAGGTTAGATTAAAATGTAAGAATCAATGAGAAAATAACACTAAATCAGTCTCAACATTGATATCAAACCACTAATTATATAACACAGCACCTTCGGGGGAAAAAAACATTGAATTCGTTGAAGGAAAAGACCATGCCGGCATGAATTCGTTGAAGGAAAAGACCATGCCGATAAAAGATCCAAAATTTTCAAAAGTTATTTAAATTTCTAAAAATTTATATTTTATCTTATTGTTCAATAATTGAATAATGATTCGCCATCTGCCAAGCTCAATTCTTAAGGAAATAAGTCGAGTAAGCTGTTTATTTTGAAAACCAAAAGTAGTTGTATAGACTCAATCATTCAGACATCAATCTTAAATAGATGGGTGCATATATGTCTTATGTGTGACTAATGTCTTCTCATTGGTCGATGTTTCTATTCTTTTTAACAAAACCAGGTCCCACTCATCTCCATCGATATGATGGCTTTCTTTGTAATGTACCTGATTGATTTGGCCTTACGACTTGGAGATATAAAATATGGGCTATAAAAGCTTGTGAGATTAACCGTCTGGTTCAGATTATCTAGAACCATGGTTCTGATATTTAGCCCTTAAAAATGGACCGGGTTTAAAGGATCAAAGGGTTAATCGGGAATCACCACATGCTAGTTTGCATTCGGGTTTTCTTTTATTTTAACTTTTGTTTCCAAAACAGCTTTCATTAAGTTATAAGCAGTATTCTAAAAAATATGGTCTTTATATAATTTGTTTTCTTTTAGGTAAAATGTGAAATAGTTATATAGTTTATATGTTCAATATAGTTATATAGTTTATATGAATCGCTGCCTCTATTCCACACCGAAAATATATAACTATTTCACATATTATTATTTTGGTAATATGTGAAATAGTTATATAGTTTATATGTTCTAAAAATATGGTTTTAAGATAGTTTATATGCACTCCCCATCCGAAGCAGGTTTTTAGATAGTTTATATGCACTCCCCATCCGAAGCCACCTTCAAAACCTTTAAAAAGGACGCTTACAATTTTTTCCAAGATTAACCCAAAAACGGGACTTCTAGAATGGACTTAAATGCATTCGGCGGCATGAAAGCTTATACGGACAGATAAAAAAGCAGGGACACACTTATTTTCGAGTGTATGGATACAAGTGCACCAACTAAAATATTAATAACTTTGATTTTTACACTAGATTTACTAATTAATAGTGGCGAAATGGTAACAATGCACCCACTGACACCTAGAGTTCAAATGTTTGATTCTCTCTTAGTGCTATTTTGCACCCATAATGTTTCTCCCCTGGATTCGCCATTGTAGAGAAGTCGCCTCTATGACGTTTAAGCATTGCTTATATTTAGAGCCGCGTATCTAAATATAGAACATTTTTTCTTATTTTGAAACTGTCCAAAGCAAACAACATCATTGTAATCTCAAAAAAAAAATTCATCAATATAAGTGACTTTTTTTACTTTAATTTAAATGTTTTAGTATTTTTAATTATTTGATCATATGAACTAAATTTTCTAGTATCAGTTATAATTTCATACAAATATCTGCATATATATATATATATATATATATATATAGTTACTACACAATGGTTTCCTGTCTTGTTAGCGTATTTTAGAACTGACAAATATTAGAAATTGAAAAGAGTTTTTTTTGTGTGTTTCTATGAGGATTATATATTATGATGAGGTCATATCTTGTAAAACTTGTCAATCCATGGCTTATAAATAATTTGCCCATATACCACACCAATAAATTGCAAAAAAAAAAAGGAAACTTTTGGGTAAAATTTGCAAAATTGTTTGTGATGCTAAAATAGAGAAAATAATATAATTAATTTGATAAATTAAATCCAATCTTTATGATTTAATAAATAGGATCGCCGATAGGTTGGTTCTAAGTCAGAAGACAGAGATGCATGCGAATAGGGAAAATGAATAATTGAAATGAGAATCTTTTTTTAGTGAAATTGGATTAAATAGTGAATGTAAGGTCAAAAGAGGTCTCTATTCTCACGGCCATTTTGGATGGCTGAGAAAATAAACCAAAAAAAGTCATCACATCATTATGTCTGAAGTGACTTTGTGTTTTTGACCTTTTGGTATGGGAAATCTGTCTTTCCTTTTTTTTCCAGAATTTTTCTTGACAATTTTATCGACCGCAACAAATGTAGATTAATTTTTTTTTTGTAAAAGTATTGTAAAAGTATATAGACTAATTATCACGGGAGCGAATATCATTAATTAAAAATTAACATTCGCTAAGGTTTAAGTGGAATCAATAACATTCGTTTTGTATATCAAAGAAAAGAAATTACTCATTCATGATGTATGAATTGAAAGATTTATCATGAAGTTGAGAGGCAAATATTTAAGTTAATATTTTGACTGCAATTTCAACTGTGATTGGCTACTGTCAATATGTTAAATAGTGAGAATATATGTTGCTTCATGCCTCTGAGGACTAGTTTATGTTTCGTTTCGAGACTTTCGATTATTTAAAAAGCCAAATACAAGTTAATAAAATTCTTTTTATTTTTTGATTTTGAGTATTATTTTTCTCTAAGTTGATTTTTTTTGGGACATCCTCTAATTGAAAATTTCAAGTTCTTGGTTTTATATAATATGGATTCTCAATATGGATTATAAACAACACCCAAAATAGAGATTATGCAGTTATGTTGATTCAAAAGAAAACATAGAGATTATGCAATAATTTCCATTATTCAATTAATTTCTTAGCACAATTTATTCTGCAAAAGATTTTTGTATGCATAGATATTAAATAATAAAAGTATGCCATTATTGTATGACATTGAATTATACCTCACTCGTCTAACTTCTATAATAAACTAATCATAGAAGTTGGTGTTTTCGACTGCACAACATCAAGGATGGTATTTTGTATCCCTAAAACAGTGAAAGACATATTAAACCCATTAAATTGATTTCTGATCACCCTAGATTATATATATATATATTCTTTCTAGCTATTGATGACGTAAATTTCTATAGTTTCGGCTAACGATTACTATAATTGTCATCAATAATGGGAGGAACCGGCAAGTGGCCATGGTCGGCGACAAGACTGGTTTAAACTAATGGACAAGTCAAATAATAGGATTCAGATGATGAGCTTTAACAAAAAAAGTTTCTCATATGAAATTTTTAAAATTTGTATTTTTAGTGGCTTCATTTAAAATAAATTTATTTTTAACTTTGGTAAAAGCCTAGTATTTATTAAAACTAAAATTTCGTAATCTTTTAGCTAGCCTAAATGAAAAAAGAAGTGATTACCATCGAATATTTATATTTTTTTCTGAGTATCAGTTGAAAAAAGGTTATATCAATAAACTTATACATGGATTTTTGAGAGCAACTCTTACAAATGTGCACCAGATTAACCCACACCTTTGAACCTGTACTGACCTCTTCCACTAACCTAATGCGACTCTATTAGTTAATATTGATCTCTACATGCCAACGAAATCAAAATATTATTGTGTTTTTCTCAACTTTATTACGTTTTTAAGCTGATTTGTGTTTAATATTTTTGCCCCCGGTAAAATTATATTTTGGATCGTCACTGTGGAGGATGATTTTTGTTTTTGGCGATTCAAGACAATGAATGAACAAAATTGACGAAGAACTTAATATAAATCAAGAGGAGGGAGGTGAATGAGAAATCAAGCATTCGCTACCACTATTTACTTTTCCAATTGTCTGTAAATTACCCAAATAGGCCAATTTTGGACGGTCGGAGGGATCTCTGTTAAAGTATTACCAGAATAATTATTTGGAATTAATCCTAAGAATCACAAGTGTAGTTGCTCTACTTTATGTAGAACAAAGCAATAATCACTTTGACTAGTATCATGTTTTATTGACATAAAATACAACTCATGAAGCTCCTCCCCACGTTTCGTAACAATCATTCACTTTGTTAATATACGGTATAACTTGTATACACAGCAAAAAGAAAACTCAAGAACCGACGAGGAAAGACGTCACTCGAATAAATTAAAGGAAAATATCTTTAACATTTGTTCTTTTGATTAAAAAAATGAAAGTTAGATTCTTACTTGTATAGCCTTTCAACCTTCAATATATCATATATGAAAAAGGAACGGAATGACGTTGGCATCAACAACAATATAACAATTTATCTTGCTCAGACCATTGATATATAAGGTGAAATCGTATCATCTTTTTACACTTTCTTTTTCACTACAAGAAAACTATTGTAAAATTGATAGAGTTTCCAACAGCTATGCTCATAAATTCGTCGAAAATTTGTCAGAAATCCGTCAAAAATACATCGTTCAATACAAATGTTAATATAACTATTATTATAGCTGTTTTTGAATATTAAATATTCCGACGGATTTCTGACGAAGTTTTGACTGCAACGATCTTATATATATATATATATATATATGTATGTGTGTTTCTACATTTCTTCGTTCAATCACAACAGAATTCATTATTAAAACAAAAAAAAATATAAAAAAATATGTCTTATGGTAGATATTTTTGGTCATAGATGGACGAACATATCATGGATCCAGAGTCAAACTTTACTGAAAGATGAGTATGCAAGGTATATGCGAGTTTATGGAACTAGCCAGATATCAATGGGAAACTAAAAAATGGTAAGATGAAATGTATATTTTATTTTCCAAAATTTCATAATGTTAAGGTTGAGTTAGTTTTGTATCACTTGTACATCAATGGGTTTATGCCGGTCTACAAGATTTGGTATTTACATGGATAAACAAATTATGATTATCATAGTACTAGTGAATCATATATTGCAGATATAGTAGGAGATAGAACAGAAGTAGATGTACGTATAGATACGGTTGAGATGGTGAATGATGCGTTTAGAGAGAATATGCAGTCAGCCGGTTATGATGAAGATAGGGATGAAAAATCAAATATAGAAGCGCAAATGTTTTTTAATATGTTAGATGCAGCTCTACAACCACTATATAGCGGTTGTAGAGAAGGTCATTCACCGTTATCAACTGTTAGTAGAATGATAACCATTAAGACGAACTACAATTTGGCAGAGGAATGTGTTGATGCGTTAGTAGATTTTGTGAAAAATATTTTGCCTGAAAATAATCTTTCACCAGCATCATACTACGAGGTACATAAACTTGTAACTGGTCTTGGTTTGCTGTATCAGATAATAGATGTGTGCATCGACAACTGTATGATATATTAGAGAGAAGATGAAAACCGCAAAAGATGTTGATTCTATCTTAAACCGCATTTTCAGGAAACGAGTGGCAAAGTTTTAATTACATTTAAACGAATGTGGTATTTACCATTAACAGAGATGTTGAAGAGGCTATATCAATCTCAACGCATATCAGAGGCAATAAGAGGCCATGCAGAGCATCATTAATATGAAGAGACTACGCATCCTTCAGACGCAGAAGCATGGAAACATTTCCAATCATTATATCTAGATTTGCGTATGAGCAACAAAATGTATACCTCATGTTATGTACAGATATTTTCAAGCCAGTTGGAAAGCATGAAATATAATATTCGATGTGGCCGGTAATTGTAACACCTTACAATTTTTGTACATGCGTAGAGAGTTTTTGTTCCTCTATGTTCTTAAATTTGACCAATTCGACGTGACATCGGTACATTCAAGACGAATACTACTTAAATACGATCAATTCACCTTTGGGTTACAAGCAGACCATGTCTGGTTCAATTTAAAATATTAATGTATTTTTACTTACTAATATTTTTAGATGTTAACAAATTATCACTATTTGATTTAGTTTTGCTACATTTTTTACCTTTCGGTTACTTATCATTCAGACATTTGGATTACAGTGATTGCAATTAACCCCAAAGTAAGAATAAATAGAGTTCCAGAACACGATGCTCTGCAACCAACTAGAAGTGTTCAAATGGATCATGTTGAGCATTTGTTTAACATTGGACATGTTGTTAGTTTCACACAAATCGGTGATGATAGAGTTCATTCAGACTCAGAAGAATCACATGGAGAATTTGATGGTGATTCAGAGTCAGTTTTTTTTTGAAATATCATCTGAAGTTTCATAGTAGTTAGTTAAGTAGTAATGTATTTTCTGTTTTAATTTTTTGAATATTAATTATGTGTATTAATTCCTTATCTTAGATCATCTGAGTATTTATAAATTAAATTTAGTTATATATAAAACCCCCAAAATCGTCAAAAATCCGTTGGAAAATTCCGATGGATTTTCGAGTTTTGGGTCTCTTTTCAAATAAGTATAACACAATGTTATTTGAAACAAAGTTGTAACACTTATTTTAAAACATGTGTGACAAAATAAACATTTAAACAAGTAGAAGTATAAAAAATAGCATGATTAAGATTACATGCTAGATAATGATACATATACTTAAGGGAACATGTATAAGCATAACAATTTAAATTATTTTGTTTTGTATATTTGATATAGAAGAAGGTCTATGCTAGTATTTTATCATTGATATTAAATAAAGCATACTACAAACATATTTCAAGTGAAACGGATCGTAATTAACCTCGAACCCCTAATTCCATCGAAACTCGGTTAGAAATTTCTGACGGTTTTGAAAATACACGTGTCTAGTTTTAAGGTTTGACTGACCAGTAAGAGGACATGCATAATTTTGCAGCCCATCAGAAATGTCCAACGGGCCGTAAAATTTTACCCAGAAAATAAATTTTGGCCTCCCGCGTGTCCTATGTTTTCGCAAAACCGTCAAAAATTTCCGATGGATTACAAAAATTTAGGCGCAAATCTTCACCGAATATGCGGTGAATTAATTATTTTAGGGATTTCCAACGGTTGTGTCCATCATAAATTCTGTTTTATAATAACTTCATTTTCTTTGCAAAATCATTGGCGGAAACCTCAAAAAAATCACAAATTGTCACAAATCTCAAAACCCTTTCATCCTAATGGATCAAAATCAATCATACTTGTAAGTTTCTAAAATTTTACTTGATTTTTTGGGTTAAGTTACAGTTTTGGATTTAGGGATTTGGAATTTAGATTTACTATTGTGATTGTTAGATTTGTTTAGATTTTTAGATTTAAAATTTGGATTGTTAGATGCGCCAAAACCATTTTGGAGTGGATTATGAAGTATTTTGATATTTTATTTTTTGATATTTTTATTAGGAATTTTAGTAGATTTTGGAATGTTATTAGATTTAGAATTGATATTATTATATTTATAATTTAGATTTTTTTAATTTATATTATTGAATTTTGTTATTTTAAAAAAATTATTAGATTGTTTTTAAAATTCTAATGAATTTAATTTTTTATTATTATATTTTTTTGAAATTTATATATATATATATATATTATAGAGTTTTTAATTTTAATTATGATTTGTTTTAAGAATGATTCTAAATTTGTAATTTTAACTTATTAGTTAATATATTTGTTTTCGGAATTTTTAATAATAATTTTTTCCAAGAATTATTATGCGTTTCATCGGTCTATTTTTGGAATATATGGTTCGAGTCGTAGACAAGAGACTATTCATGTTTTGAAGATCCAATCACCAGTTTCTATACTTCCAGTAGGTTCAACTTTTAACGGATTTACCCATCTGATTTTGGTTGTCTTTCTTATAATGTTATGTATCTGACAGTTGCTCGAGAGAAGGATAATTAAACAAAATCGATTTGGCTCAAGTTTAGACTTTGAATGTGTTCTTATTTTTGGTTTGATTTCAGCTTTCAAATTTTCCAAACTCAATCATATGTGGAAGGAATCATAGTATAAATCATCACGTTGGTCGATTAAAAAATAAAAAGCGGCTAGAGTTTTTTTGTTTAGAGAAACAAAAGAGAAGAGAGAAAACTTTTTCTTTAACGAGTATGTTTGACCAACTACGGAATTCTTAATCGGTAGGAAATTTGTATATTTAGGAGATTTATTCATATCATATCATCGAATGCAAGGTCCACATACTAAACCGGTTAATTTTATTTTTTATTTTTTTGTGTTTGTCAAATAATTTTTTTACTATTACAGAAACTTTTGTCTAAATATTCATAGAATGGTTTTACATTGATTATATATATATATATATATATACTTTCGATCGTAAGTACTAAGTATATCCAAATTATTATTATCTTTAATCTGCCTGCTTCAACGAATTTTTCCCATAATAGTAAATGTTATCCTTCGCTCGTGTGTATAGAATAAACTTTTGTTGTACGGTAATTAAGAAAAAGAAAAACTTTTGTTGTAAGATATGATTAGAGACGGGTTATAAGTGAACCTGCATGAATAGAGAAACAATGGCAACACTTGATTTTGTTAAAATATTAGAATCTGTGGTAAATAAAAAACTAATGTACATACGTGATGCAGGAGCTTAAGAGATAATTAGAAGCTTTCCTTTTATTTATGTATGAAGTTTTCTTATTAAGTTTTTTTGGGTGTTTTCTTTATTTTCATAGGTTTTTACTTTTTTAGTTTCCTTATTTTAATGTCGTTTTTTTCTCTGGTTGGGATTTATATATATAAAGGTCCTACGTCTTTATTAAGAAGGAACCTCTTAACTAAGTTTTAATTGAATTCATAGAGTTTACTTTGTTCTAATGGATTCTAGAGTTTCTGGTGGATTCTAAAGTTTTATCTTTCAAATTCATTGTTTGTGAGTTTGAATTTTGATTTAGGCTTACCGCTTGTTAAACCTAAAGTTTTTCGATTGCGTCAGGTGGTATCAAAGCACGCTTTCTACTGTCTCTATTCCGAGTTTGAACAGCCATGGAAGATCAACCGGTGACTAAAGCAGATTTTCAGATTTTGCGTCGGCTATTACCACGACCCTAACTGTTTTAATCAAGGAGGTAAAGGCGTTGACAAATCTGGTTAACAAGACCAACAACAATCCAAAACAACCAAGAGACAGAGGAGGAAAACCTAATAGGATTTTACGGAGTGGAAATGATTTTGAAAATCATATGAAGATGTTAGTAAAACAGATTAACAATCAGCAAAAAATAGAGAAGATGAACTTCTGGTTCCACGAGAAAGAAACAATTGTGTTGTGATTGATGAAAATCCGAGTTCTAATGAAGAAAAATCCATGAAAGAAGATATTGGTCAAAAAAATATACAGGATAATCATAATTCTCGCATGGATGTTGATGAAGAACTCGTGAAGGAGAAGATAATTGATTAAGGAACCAACATGAAAATCATGACTATCGGGTGAAGGCGGATATTCCATTATTATATGGAACTTTTGAAGTGGAGGAGATGATAATTCCAGAAGGGGTGCTAGTGATCCAAAGGATTTCAAAGAGTTGATTACATATGAACATAGGAAGCACTACAAAGAAGAGAATCCATGGAGAAAGAAATCAAGTGTCTTAGTTATGATTAATAGCACGAAAAAGCTAGATGATTTTTCAAAGAAACAAAAAGGCTGATGACTGTTGTAAAGGAAAAGATAACAATCCAAGAGGAAGTGCTAAAGATTCTAACTAATTTTAAGGAGTTGATTTCAGATGGATATTTACATGACTTCCCTCCTATGCGGGATATGACATATGAGGTTCTTTATCCATAAGATAACTCGAGGTCGAGTTCTTTGGAGGTGGGGGAGTCTAATGCAAGAGCTTAAAAGATAATTAGAAGTTTCCTTTTCTTTATGTCTGAAGTTTTCATATTTAGACGTTTGTTTGACTGTTTTCCTTTATTTTCATGGTTTTTACTTTTCTTAGTTTCCTTATTTTAAAACCGTGTTGGGATTTATCTATATAAAAAGGTCCTATGTCTTTTGTAAGAAGGAATCTCATAACTAATTTCTTAATTGAATTTAGAAAGTTTTATCTTTTCTAGTGGATTCTAGAGTTTCTAATAGTTTCCAGAGTTTTCTCTTTCAAGTTTATTGTTTATGAACTTGAGTTTTGATCTAGACTTAGTGCTTGCTAAACCTAGAATTTTCCGACTACGTCGATATAGGTAAATTTTAAACTTAATAATAACTTTTGTGGTAAAATATGACTAAAGAAATGTTTATAAGACCATCAATCCCAATGGTTGCCTCTATTTTTTCTCTAAAAATTATAGATCTTCAAAAATAAATGAGGGTTTTGCTCCAATATTTGCCTCTATTTTTTGTTTTCAAAATAATATTTGAAGTATATAATATTTTTAGTTTATCTACCAATTTATACCAAAGCCCTTTACTTTTCAATTTTAAAAATTTGACCTGCTCATTATATTCTATAACAATAGTTCAATAAAATTCTGATTTTATTAAAATTAAACATTTTAGTATAAAAAGAATATTACATTACACCACATAAAATTTTAAAAGATACCTATTACATTTTAAGCGTCTTCATTGGTATACTTTTTTCACAAATGATCAATTAACGCATTGCATAGTGAAAAATGAGCTTCTTTATCTTTGATTTGTCTTCCAACTTCAATTTGCACTTTGAGGTCACGCTCATCCTCAATTATCATACTATGTAAAATTATACATGTAGTCATTATGTAGTGTATTACGTCTTTTTCCAAAAACAAGTCGGTCCTTTCACAATTGTGAAACACGATTGAGAACTTAGAATGCATGTTCTACATCTTTTCTAAATCTATAAATAGCTTCATATATTTATAAATAAAGCTATAAATAGCTTCATAATTTTTTTATTTCCATTCACAACATTGAACCATTCTATAACTTCTTATAAACATTCACCTTTTTTTTCTTTCTCTAACAAGAATGTCTGAACGTGGTTCCCATTCTTCTGGGTATACAAAAGAAGAAGATAAATTAGTATGTCAAGTTTACATTAAAATTTCTCAACACCCAATAACATGTGCTTACAAACATCTGCTAAGTTTTAGGATCGTGTAGTGGAAGCTTTTGAGAATGGAAAAATGCAATTTGGAGTGAACGTTCAAAAAAAAAAATCCAATGCTAATTTCAAACTATTGAAAAACAGTAAGGAAACTAAATGCACGCATCAAACAATATGAAAATCGATGTCCTAGTGGTGATTTAAGTGATGATATTGTGAGTATTAATTTATGAGTTCTTTTAAATAAAATTATAATATATATTAGTTTTCAGTTTACTTACTATTTTTGAATATCTATTAGTTTATTCATGTTTTTTAACTCTATACAGTTCAGTCAAGCAAAATAAATGCTAATGAAAGATCCAAGGTTCAAATCTGGTTGAAAATTTGATCATGTATGAAACATTATCAAGAATTTTGAAAAAATTAAAGATGGTATCATCCCTGCAAAACAAGTTCCAAATCCATGTGAATTCGGGTATACATCTTCAGAATCAAAAAATCGAACCTCTGATGTTTATCTTCATTTTCTCTAAATTTAGATGATGAAAACAATATTATTGGCGGATTTCCATCTCAACGACCAATTGAAGTGAAAAAATCCAAGTTGAAAATAAAATGTAATGATCAAACATCAGTGTTATCAAGACTTCGGAGGAAGAAAATATACAACTTTTAGAGCAATTAAAGAAAACAAGTGCTGAGAGACAACGCCATTTGAAGCTTCAAAGTAAGAATTATGCATTGAAAAAATTAAGGAAGAAGACAAACTTTTATTTAAAAACTTAAATACCATAGAAGATCCAAACATTTGTGCACATTTTCAAGCTCGACAAGAAATTTTTTTAAGGAAATTGACCGATCAAGAAGCTCTAGTTGCATCTACTTTATTTGAGCAATATTTTAGTGATATTGGTGGATCGGAAAGTGATATACCAGTTTATTAACTAAGTCACTAATTTATGTTGTGTTTAAGTATGTTTTTTTCTTTAATTTCATGTATTAGTTGTGTTTTTTTTAATTTATCATCTCTCATGTAATTTGTATTTCTAATTTAATATATACTGTTGCAATAATAATTAGATAACCAAATTTAAAATATAGTTGTATATAAGTATAGAAATGAATACATAATTTTGTTTAAGTATAAAATTAATACATATATAAATTGAAGGATTATATTGTAAAACAAAAGTATTTTTTTAAATAGAAGAATGAAGAGTGTTTCTCTAAATTTGGAGAAATACTATTTATTTCTCTATTTTTAGAGTAAGGTATAATCGTATAAAGCACAATTAGCAATGATTTTATTTTAAAAATAAAGAAATTTTTAAAAGAGGATAATTGGAGATGTTCTAAGCGAACGTAAATGGAGAAACGAAAACGAAAGTTGATTTTTATTAATGGTTGTTAAAAGAACTTAATTTTGTTTTAACAAAGAAAAAAGAGCTTGGTTTTGTTTCTCCAGTCTCTACGCATGCATGTTCACTTAAAAGTTAGAACCTGTCTTTAAGCATATTTTATACAAAAAAGGTTCTCTTATTAAATTTGAAATTTCCTCTTATAAAAACAAAGAATGAAATTGGTTCTCTTTAAATGTTGTTCCACGAATCAAGCGCTCTTCCCCTAGACTTAAGAGAATTTTTATATTCAATTATTGAAGGGTCGTGGGGTGGCGAATGAGTGATATCGTCACAGTGCATGTGCAATTCCTAATTTTCAAATTCAGAGATATTTCGTAGATCGAACGGTAACGAAGATGCCTGTGAAAAAGGCATCGGTGACTCTAGCAGATCATCAAAATCTCAAAAAGGGAGTCAGTAGATGAAAGAAGCTGTTGTATAAAAGCAATAAGATAGTGGCGTTGACTTTTTATAATTAATTTTTTGGGTTCAATGCATAATAATCTCTTTCCTATATAAACATAAACACATATAAATATAACATAAGCTCAAAGACTAACCAATCACCTTCATCAAACTTTTCTCTCTTTTATTCAAACATTTCAGTTTCGAGAATCCATCTTTGTTCAGTGCTAACGTACCGATCTCTATGTGTGTGTTGTATTTGCTTTTTATAAGATTCGGTTTTTGATTTTTGTTTTTGAGGTGGCTATATTCGTTCTTATTCTTCTTAAAACTTAGTAACAACTTTATAAAAATCCTAGAAAGCATGTAAATTTAATTCTCAGATCCATTTTCGTTTCCTCCCCCCCCCAAAAAATACAAAAAAAAGTTTTTGATCGATAGCTAAGTTTTCATTTATTGATCTCTCTTGATTTAAACTTGTGTTTGGCGTGAAACCGGTCCTGGCGAAGTTTAAAACACAAGTGTAAATCCAAATTTATAAAAACTTCAAATCATGTAAATTTGCCCTCTATCAAATTTATCTCCTTCCCAAAAAAAACCAAAAAAAATTTTAGAATTTAGGATTTTATTCAAAACCAAAAAAAACACAACAAAAAAGAAAAGGTGGGAATGGCTCCACCGGAGGCTGAGGATGGTACGGTGGCTGTGACGGCTCCTCCGACGCCGGGAACACCGGGAGGACCGTTGATAACGGGAATGAGAGTGGATTCAATGTCGTTTGATCATCGGAAACCAACACCTCGATGCAAATGCTTACCGGTGATGGGATCAACTTGGGGTCACCATGACACGTGCTTCATCGATTTTCCCTCTCCCGATGTCTCCCTCACTCGCAAGGTGAACCATTTTCCTCTTTTTATTATATCTTACTCCTAATTCTTAAAACTGTTAGTATATTTTATTGCTTTTTAAAAATAAAATTAACTGTCAAATTCGTAGAATTTCGACTAGAATTTATAGTCTAGTGGTTTATGTTAATATTGTTGTTGTGCCCCATATATTATTGCATGTCACTGACAAAAAAACACCATAGTTGTTTAATGTTTTTTTATAAAAAGATCTAAAAACTAGTGAACGTAAAGTGTTATACCAAAAATTTATAAAAAGTTCTAAATCAGCCAATAACCTTTTAAAAAGTTTTAGAAATTTTCCATAAACCTAAAATTTATAATAGTTTTAGAAATTTCACAGAGTACATATATATTTTCTGATGCAAAAGGTAAAGATATTTCTCATATTTTATTTAATTTCTAACAAAAAAAAATCCAAATATTTGGTTCGTCTATTAGAAAACATCGAAATCCACGTTGGGAAGAATAATCAATAGCTAGTTAGATCAATTGGGCAAAAAATAATGAGATCGAGACATTATTAATTTATTATAAGTACATGTACTATAAAGAAACTCACAAATCGATCGTACATTTATGTTTCAATAGTTTTTGTATCTCTGAATTGGAAAGAAGTAGACACCAAAATATAATATTTCTTTATTCTTTTAACATATTTTGTATTATTAAAGAATGATAAAATATTGAAAAAGATCATAGGGTACGTCACACTTGGAGGAGATTGTAACACGACATGAACTAGCAACAGAAAATAAATCAAACTGGCAAATAGAAAGAGTGAAATAAATGTAAACGAACAGATAAAATAAATATTAGTAATAAGTTAAGATAAAGAAATAATACAAAATAAAAGTATAAGTCTAATTAAGGCCCACTCGAACTCTACTTAAATTATTCAACGGACACCAATTCTCCTCATATTTGAATTTCTAGATTTTATAAATGTTAGTATATTGTTTTGTGAGAATAAAACTCACAATGTGACAATGAGCTATTTAATAGTCTTTGACTCCGATGACATATAATTGGTTTATTAAACACCCAAGTTGCATAAGTTTTTTTTTCTTTTCACGAAAAATAAAACGGTCACACAAATAAATTTAATGGGGGAGGGGGGTGGGGGGTTGGTTGTTTTTGGACAGAATGGTTTGTTTTATTTAAGAATACAAATTAGTTACATATTACCTCAATTATTTAATTGAATTTTTGGGAAAGATTTATGTTACGTATGGTTCGGTCAGGTCTTTGATTCATTTAATTGTTGTGGGCGTTTTCTTCTCTGTCCATGACGATATCAGCCACCGGATCCGGATTGAGTTCTTAACTTAATCCACGATGTCTGTCTTTTTGTCATTAACCAATAATATTATATCGTAGAACTAGTTAATTATTACTTATCTTTAAGATTTACATTACTTCATCCGTTTTAAAATAAGTGTTATTTTAGCTTAAATTTTTATTTTCTATTAAGTGTCGTTTGTATTTCCAATGCTTTTTACATGATTTATAATTTTTACCTTTGTTCTATTAATGTATTAACCAATACAAATTTTATATGGTTTATTAATAAAAAAATAAATAGAAAATTTAATTATTTTTAATATATATATCAAAATTTTAAACAACATTTATTTTAAAATAGAGGGAAGTAGTTTTGTTATTCTTAATTTCTTATGATTAGTAGTATTAATTATGTATGATTTTTTCCTTGTAACGTATGATTATTATTTTGATTGATTGATGCTGGTTCACGAGGCGTGGATTGGACAGATCATACGTTCTAATAGTAACTGTTGACTGTATTTTATAACTAATAACAGGTACATATCAATTGAGAAACTAGACACCATAAATGAAACTAATTTAGTGGTCTTCTAGGAGTTGATTTTGGGTATAAATTATCCTGAATTTAGTAAAATTTGGCCAGTAATATAACTTTTATTTATAGTTATCTTTTCTTTTTCTTCTTAAATATATTAAAAATAAATGAAGTTATATAAAGAATAGTAAAATATCTCTGAAAATTAAGACGGCTGAAAATGATGACAGTCTTTAATCTAACTTTTTTATTGTTATTTCGTATAGGATCTACCATATATATACAAAGTAGTTTTCATAGATCACAAACCAATAAAGATTCAAAATAATGTTCAACCAATACATGGGTCTAGTAGTCGAAAGATTCACAATGTCGATGTAAAATCTAGGTTCGAGTCTCTATTATGTTTTCAATCATGGTTAACACATTAAATACCAAGAATATTCGTCACCGGACCCATTCAAGAAAAAGAAAAAACAAACTTTATTTTCAAAAACAAAGAAAAACATTTTCTTGT
This sequence comes from Cardamine chenopodiifolia, assembly GCA_963922655.1. Taxonomy (NCBI): domain Eukaryota; kingdom Viridiplantae; phylum Streptophyta; class Magnoliopsida; order Brassicales; family Brassicaceae; genus Cardamine; species Cardamine chenopodiifolia. Next base: position 2,930,309 of record OZ000490.1, read on the forward strand.
TACACAAGGAACTTCTCTATCTACAGCACTTCTTCATCATTTATATCTTTTGTGTGTGTTACAGCTTGGAGCCGAGTTCGTAGGAACATTCATCTTGATATTCACCGCAACGGCCGGTCCAATCGTGAATCAAAAGTACAACGGAGCAGAAACTCTAATCGGTAACGCAGCATGCGCAGGACTCGCAGTGATGATCATTATACTCTCAACGGGACACATCTCAGGGGCTCACTTAAACCCATCACTGACCATAGCATTCGCAGCTCTAAGGCACTTCCCTTGGGCTCACGTTCCTGCTTACATAGCGGCTCAAGTCTCAGCTTCTATTTGCGCTTCATTCGCACTTAAAGGAGTTTTCCATCCTTTTATGTCGGGAGGTGTCACTGTTCCATCTGGTAGCGTCGGACAAGCCTTTGCTCTTGAGTTCATTATCACTTTTATTCTCCTTTTTGTTGTCACTGCCGTCGCCACCGACACTCGTGCCGTAAGTCTATCTTTCTCTTAAACTTATATTTTGCATTTCTTTTCTGATAAAATTTTGTTTCTTTTAACTTTTTTGAACTTTTACGTTTGCGGTTTAGTATTATATCTTATTTTTCAAGAAGGATATTTTAGTTTTTTTTATTCATGGTTTTTCTTTTACAAAATTGTAAATACAAATGGAATATAACAACAAAGTTTCTCCTTTCGTTTGCTTTTTTTTTCTTGCATTCACAAGTTACATTTTAAAACTAAAATACTCAAAGTTGTGGGTACATTTTAAAAAAGCAGGCGTAATACTAATATTAATTATAATCAGTACCCAACTATTAGGACGGCAAATGCAAATTTATATCTCGTTTATATTTATGTTGTAAAAGTTTCTGGAAAAATATTATGCCAATTTTTATACATACGCAATAAAAAAATTTAAATATTTTTTTATTAGAGCACTATTAGATCTTGATTGAATTTAACGAGCAGGTTGGAGAATTGGCTGGTATAGCTGTTGGAGCCACTGTCATGCTCAACATTCTTGTCGCAGGGTAAAACCCAAATTAAAGATTCATATTTTAAACATTGCATCAAAAACGTCTCTAAACATTGAGTTTTTTTACAGGCCATCGAGTGGTGGATCTATGAATCCTGTGAGGACACTAGGACCAGCTGTTGCATCAGGAAACTACAGGTCACTTTGGGTTTATCTGGTGGCTCCTACACTCGGTGCCTTATCTGGTGCAGCCGTCTACACAGGTGTTAAGCTTAACGATAGCGTAATCGACCCGCCTCGTCAGGTTAGGAGCTTTCGTCGTTAAGTGAGAGTGAGAGACTTGTCCACAAGTCTTTTACTTGTATACTATTACTGTAAGATTATGATGATGTAACGATATGAAAAGCTTTGGAAGCTTGTGTGATGAATAAACGGCGATGTGACTATAAGTCCACGCTCGGTATCAGATTTCTATATCTGATGCGAACTTGTCTCGTGATTGTTAAATTGTGTCTGTGTAATAATACATACTTTTGTGTGGATTGGGTTTCTTTGTTGGGTTGCTATTGTATGTTACCTCGGAGACGAGGCTGTTGTATGTTTTATTAGTAAAATGTATACTGTGTTTGTGTAAGAGTTTATGTTCAAAACATATGTTCATAACATTGATTGAATGAACATCTTATGTCGAGATTTTGTATGAGATAGTTTTCTAAACATAATTTTTTTGAGAATTATTAATATTGGGAAAAATGTTGTTTGAGGCATGAATTTAAAAAAAGTGGACGTTCAAAACATGAGTTTTTGAAATGCCATTTAAATGTTAAAGTTTTTGTTGATATTCAAATTAAATAGCAAAGTTTCATTGACTCGACTAAAAAGTCATGTCGTTACAGAACACGATGACGGAGTTAACTTGCTGTTAACGGTAATTTAACGTCGTGCATTTTTTGGCCAAGTCAACGAAAGTTTGCTATTTAATTTGAAAATCAACAAAAAAATTGGTATTAAAATGATATTTTGTTAAGTTATTTTTTCTTATTTATGAAAATTATTTTTAATTTTTTTGAGATAATATAAATGAAAATAATTATATTTTTAGTCCAATAGTAGATATTAATTATTTTTACACAAATCAATATGTGATAAATCCATGTCAAATATTTTTTTTCTAAATTAATAACAAATATCTTCTTTCAAATAATTTTTTAATTCGGTCACTAAAACATATTTTTCTATAATACAATACATGTTAAATAAAATTTTAAAATTTAAAATTTAAAAGCAACTAAATAACATGTTCTTAAAAATTTAGTTGCTTTTCAATATAGTTAATTTAATATGTTATCGAGATTCTAACTAAATCATATAAATAAAAAGTATTTTAAAAATATATTTCTTATTTTCATTACCATTTTTCAATTTTAGTTAAAAAATATTACAAATTCTATTTAAGTTTTACTAAAAAAAAGTTTTTAAAATAAAATAAATATGGAAACAATTGTAATTTTTAATTTTGAACTGATTCAACAAGTGAGAAGGAAATATCAAATGTTTAGTTTTGATCTTAGGATTGTTTAAACTAAAAAACTTATCATAAATTAATGAAATTATTGTTTCAAACCAGTCGAATGTATAAAAGTTTAGATTTTACCAATTAATCTTTACAAAAATTTTAACATAAAGGAACAAAAGATGAATCTTGATCGATGTAGAGATTGAGCTGAAATTTTCTGAATTTACAGACACCTTACCCGGTGAGTGTTAAGGACGAATCAGATGGAAACAATAGTAAACTTTGTAAACAATTGTAAAAAATTGTAAAAAGTTTTTAAAATAAAATAAAAGATGAAAACAATTGTAAATTTCAAAATATGAAATGCATTATTTAGAAAAAGAAACTTTAACTGGAAAAAGAAAAAACTAAAATGATATTTTTACCAAATGTTAGTACACCTATAAAATTTTAAATTTTATTTAACATGTATTGCATTATGGAAAAATATGTTTTAATGACCAAATTAAAAAGTTATTTAAAAGAAGATATTTGTTATTAACTTAGAAACAAATTATTTGATATGGATTTATCACATATTGGTTTGTGTAAAAATAATTAATACACTATTGGACTAAAAATATAATTATTTTTATTTATATTATCTCAAAAAAATAAAAAATAATCTTGATAAATAAGAAAAAATAACTTATACAAAATGTCATTTTAATACCAAAATTTTTGTTGACTTTCAAATTAAATAACAAATTTTCGTTGACTCGGCCAAAAAAAGCAGGACGTTAACATACCGTTAACAGCAAGTTAACTCTGTCATCGTGTTCTGTAACGATATGACTTTTTTGGTCGAGTCAACGAAACTTTGCTATTTAATTTGAATGTCAACAAAAACTTTATTATTTAAATGACATTTCGAAAGTTCATTCTTTAAACGTCCACATTTTGAAAAAAAATGCCTCAAACAACATTTTTCCCTATTAGTATTTATAATTAGGTAATATAGATAAAAACACTATTTAACACTATTTGAAATCTTTTTTGCATTTAGAGAATTGCACTAATTATGTATTTGTCATTGATATGTTGCGTATTTTACGCATTATAACATCGTTTTCTTAGAGTATTTTAGGTGTTTTAAGAGTCTTTTCAGATATTAAGTTTTTTTGTAAGAAGTTCAAATCGATTATAAGGAAAATTGGAGTAAAGAAGCAAAAAAAGTCGATTGGAATGCTTAGATCAAATGATTCCCGTTCGGATCGATTGATCCACCGATCTGAGGAATTGGCTAGGCCTAACCAGATCGAGCAATCCGACCAATGGTTCGATCGATCCCATATCAGCGGAGTAGTCGTATGTTTCCAGATCGATCGATCTTCACTGGATCGACCAATCCATCATCACCAAGACAATGCCGTGAAAAACTAGATCGATCAACAAACTTCAGATCAATCGATCCAGCGTTAGACTAATCAATCCATCATCAAAACACGATTGATCCCAAAATTCCGTGAAAAACCAGATCGATCAATCCAGACACAATTTGATACCCGAGAAAAAAGGAAATATTGCTTCTTTTCCTAATTGATTAACGATATTGACCTAGACGACTCTTTCCCTATAAATATTTGTTTTTAAGCCATTCTTTAGGCTATGCATACTTTGACATTCTCTTATATTGCTTTGTTAAGAGATATCTTTTGGTATTTTATTGGATTTATCATTAGTTCTTCTTCTACATTTGGTTGTTTCACTATTTCCATGGATGAGTAATCATGTAGTTAGGTTTAGGGTTTTCAAATGGATTATGAATCATTGAACAAGACATAAATAGAGAATCATCTTATCATATCTTCATCTATAATTGTTCTAATTACTTAGACTAGATTGATCACCTAGTTTATGATTTTAGGTTGAACATATTCTCTAAAAACTTATAGGTTGTTGGATAGAACATATGTGAGTGTATTGACCTTAGCCAATAAAGTTGATGCTAGTGCAATACGTGAACATATTGAACCTAATCGTTAATGTTTGTTTAGAATTCGAAGTTCAAATGACATTTTAGATACTTATGTTGCTAGATAAAGTAATTGGTGTCATGATGGTGAATTGGTTATACATTTATGTTTCAGTTTGAGATAGATGCTTACTTTATTCCATGAATAGTTATCTGGTTCATGATCTCTTATTCCCGAGAAATTCTCTTGACCTAACACTTTTAATCTATTGATCCACATTATTATTTACTTTTTTATTGCTTTCTTTAGTTTTACAATCACACAAACAATCTCTTTTCGTCTTAGCTTAACATTTTTTCCATAAGAATCGTAATGCAACTTTGGTCTTTGTGGATTCGATCTCACATATACTATTGCTTGTGGCAGTACACTTGCAGTTTTATTCTTGGGTTTAAAACCTCTATACCAAGTTTTTGGCGCCGTTGTCGGGGACCAATTGTTGCTTTAGAATCTAAGACTAAAACTTAGTTTAAGATTTACTAATTATGTTATAGCTTTGGTTGTTTTTTACTTTCAGGTACATGCAAAGGATAAGTGACGGTTCTGATGATCTCATGCATCTACCTAATCAAGAGCTAGCAAGAACATAGCACACTAACAACAAGGAAAGGAAGAAAAAGTCAAAACTAGCCAACATGGGCGATAACATCCAAAAAAACGCACTCGCTGATGCTTAAGCCGCTGCAGCTGCAGCTGCTCAACTCCAAGACTTAAAACCGCAGTTGCGTTAACAGCAAGCTCATCAGCGTACTATTGGAGACATAGACACTCCCCATATGTTCTATCAAAACAGAGATGCTATCTATCCACCAGAGATTGCGAGACATGATTACGATATCAAGTCTCAGCTGTTGCATTGGTGAAGCAGAATATTTTCTATGGGTTACCGACTGAGAACCCAATGGATAATATTGGGAACCTAGAGAAAATCTTCAATACAACAAAGTCAAATGGGGTACATGCTGACTACCTCATATGTAAGTTGTTCTCTTTCTCTATAGCAGATAATGCTTTGAGGTGGCTTAAGTCTTTATATGCTGGTTCGTTGAGGTCATAGGCTGAATGCAGACCCTCTTTTCTTGACCACTTCTACACTAAGTCTAAGACAACCACTTTGCATAATAAGATCGCTACCTTCGGACAACTTTTCAGAGAGTCCTCTGTGAAACTTGGAAAAGATTCAAAGAGTACCATAGAGAGTGTCCTCATCATGGGTACTTAGAGGAACACATACTTAGCATCTTTTACAATGGTATTGATTGGGATTACAAGAATTTTCTCAATGCTGCAAGTAACAGAGATTTCATGACTCGGAGTATTCACATGAGCGTACAAACTTATAGAGAACTTGGCTGCAAGTTCTAACAACCATTGAGTATGATCGAACTAGAAAGGTAAAGAACGGTGATTCTTAGAAGATCGATGAGCTGACTAGTAAGGTAAATCATTTGCTTAAGGCAAATCAACGAGGTTTGAATCTTTGTAAAGACTGGTCAAATGCGGTTTGTTTCCAAGGAATTGTTGAAGGACATAATGATGAGTATAGAGAGGTTAACTATGTGCAAGGACATCGGTATGTGCAAAACAAAGGATTCAATCAGAACTATATAAGTCATCCCAATCTATCATACCGCATCACAAATATCAAGAACCCTCAACATCAGGTCTATCTGTAGCAAGGAAAACATTTCCAACAACCATCAAACTCACCGGATCGATCGATCTCATCTCCAGCCAGATCGATTGATTCCCCGGATCGATCGATCCAACATATCGACCGATCGATCCCTCTTTCATTTTGATTAATCCAACCTCTTTAGAGAAAGCAGATTACCAAAACATAACAGTTGGCTCCTTATGTTCCTAAGGTTCCGTACCCAAGACGTCAACAAACCACTCAAGCTCTTGTACTAAAGGAATTGCCAAAGCTAAAGGATCCAAGAAAGTTTATTGTGGTATGCTCTATCTTTAGAGTTGAATTTGAAGAATCCCTCTGTGATTCATGATCAACGGTTAATCTCATGTCCGATAGACTTCCAGAACATTTGGGTATTAAATCGATACATCCTTCTCATATGATCCTCCAGTTCATGGACGCTACTAAATCAACTCAGACGGATGTATCACAGATCTTCAGGTATGGATTGGGGATTTTTTTATGCATACTAATTTTTAGGTCATCAAAATAAACAAGGATGCCTATATGCGCTTGATTTTGGGAAGATCTTTCTTAAATACAGTAGGAGCAATTGTGGACCTACCTAATAGGAGAGTTTGTCTCTCAAACATCGACAAATCTTTCTTCTATAATACATTCTTGTTGAGTGATGACAACAATTTAGGCTCATGTGTTGCTATTGAGGAGAAGAAGCTAGTTGCACAATAGCTGTAGCACCCAAGAATGAGATCAATGAAGTCCTGAATGAAGATACTCATTCTTCTGTAAGGAAATCTCAAAGGGTTGATAAGTTTGATAAGCCTAAGTTTGGGGGAGTGCTGATAAGATCTCATATCACCTTGACACCAAAGAGATATGTTGGGGATACCATAGAGTACAAGCTGCGGTGAAAAAATATGTCTAATCCTATCTCTAAAGTCAAGGCAATCATCACTCCAGAGCTGAAAGAAAAAGGAAAAGCAGTTGTAGATATGTTGAGCAGAGTTCTGAAGTTGGATCTTCATGACATGAAACCATGCGGACCACATTTCAACCCACCACCACTACACCCTGATCCTTCTAAGGATTCTCATCATGCTTAGGCATTCTACAGTCGGGCTAATGACTTTAAACAAGCGCTTGGTGGGAGGCAATCCACTGGTAAGTTTTTATTTTACGGTAATTTTACTTTAGTTTTATCATTCTTTTATTTTACGTTTCTCGTATCCTTCTTAAGGTATATTTTTATACCGAGATGGTGTAAAGTAAGTCTGGGGGAGGGTACTTGCTGGGACTAATGTCGTTTATTTGTTTTAGTGTTCTTTTGAGTCTGTGTCATTTTATTTAGTCAAATTTAGGGAATATTTTTATGTTGTTCTTGGATTTTATCTGGTGTTGATTAACTTTCCGCAGACTTTTGCAGTGGTTGTTCTCAGCATGGAAAGATTGGAAACACCATCGGTGGATCAACTTACTTGAAGTTCCCTATCCTTTGAAATCTAAATGATCTAACATTGAATACATCTTACATGACTTTTAATATGACTTAACTTCTCACTTAGGGGCTTGATATCGCACAAGGATCACAATAGTCGAGTTCTATTCCATCTTTTCTACCACTCTCTTCAAAATTTTGAATGGTCAGTCTCACATTTAGTTTGGTACCACACCTTAATCTTATCCTTACATTCAAATCACAACCCTTCTATTGCATCACTATCATGTGCAATCAGGTGCAAAAACTACGGAGTATGCGAACCGACACACCTCTTCATTCCAAGGATCTCTAGTAAGTTTTATGCTCTTTTTTTACTTAGAATGATATTGGTTGAGTTGTCTATGGTGCATGTATTGTATGATTATGACTGGTTCCGGCTTCCCCTACTCGAGAAAAAGAAAAGAATAAAAAGAGAGAAAACATAAAAAAGAAAAAAAACACAAAGAAAGAAAAGAAGAAAAAGAAAGAACCAAAATAAAATCTTTATGAGTTTAATATTCTTTCTTAAGCACTATTGCAACTCGTTTAGGACATTTACAGATCTTACAGAGATTCCAAGGTTCATGGTGTTTTGTATCAACATTTGGTCTTCGTCTCACTGTGATTTTTGCCATGATTTGCATCCATCTTCATCATCAGAGAACCTAAACACGTAATCCACCATCAAACTATCCTTTCATTCCAAGCCCTTGTTCTATTTGATAGTCCCTTTGTGATACTGCATTTTACAAGAAAAATCAATGAATGTTAAAGGGTCGACAAAATGGAGGTTTCTGGGGATTAGAGTAAGGTCTTTTTGCTATGCTTATGGTAAAATACATGTAGTACTAACTAGTTCTTTGATCTGTTCTAAGGTCTAAAGGATTATAAGTTTAGCACAGTGGAGTCTAAAGGAGTACGTAAGTTCTCATTTTCAAATCTTTCTTCTAACTTGTCTTAATTGATTGTTTTTACTTGAGGACAAGCAAATATTCAAATCTGGGAGAATTGATATGCTGCATATTTTACGCATTCTAACATCATTTTCTTAGAGTCCTTTAGGTGTTCTTCTTCTATCTTTGGTTGTTTCACTACTTCCATAGCTGAGTAGTCATGTAGTTAGGTTTAGGTTTTCAAATGGATTATGAATCATTGACCAATACATAGATAGGCAATCATCTTATTATATCTTCATCTATAATTGTTCTAATTGCTTAGACTTGATTGATTACCTAGTTTATGATTTTAGGTTGAACCTATTCTCAAAAAGCTTATAGGTTGTTGGATAGAACATATATGAGTGTATTGTTCTTAGCCAACAAAAGTTGTTGCTATTAAAATACGTGAACATATTGAGCCTAATTGTTAATCCATGTCCAATAATAAAATAGTCATAATTTTTTGTCCAATATATATTATATAGAATTCAAATTTGCCTAATGGGACAATGACATCGTATTATAAATATGACTATATTACGTAATGGGTGTACATGACATGAAAATATATGGGATATAATAGTGTACAGTATATAGTATATATGAATGTACATGATATAACAATGTGAGACATAATGATATACGAGAAATAATATATGATAGTGTATGAGAGTGTACAAGATATTATGATGTACGTGACGTGATAGTATAAAAATGATTTCTTTCTCTCACCAGACGCGAAAGGTAAAACAGTCATTTTAGATACTCTATCTCGTATTTTTTTCTATCTCACAGGGACTTGTTTTGCCAATTACGAATAGTAAGTGCCCTATATGACCAAATTTTTGAAAAAAACATCCCATCTTACAAATTATCCGAAATCTTTTATATAAATAGTGAGTGAGTCTCACAAGGATCTGACACGTTAGCACTCATCTTCCTGACACATCAGCATATAATTTTTTTTATATTTACCTAAAAACAAAAGTTTACTCGGGACTTTCTCACCGCCTCCTCAGCTCCTCCTTAGTTCCTCTTTGCCTCTTCAATACTTTTGTTTAATCTTAAAAATTGCAAAATTCTGCATTTTTTGTCGGCCTGGTATCCTACATCTCCCGTTAATGATATCTAGATTCAACAATGTCAAGAGACACGGTCGAAGCACGCCCATCCAGTGTGCTTCTTTCACGACATGCTCTGGTTCCAGGTGTTTTCCAGTGGTCTGTAAGTTTCCAATGAACCAAATACCACAAAAATTTCCCAAAACGAAGAATCCTTGGTCCCAACAGAAGTCTCACCGATGAACCCTCCGCCTCCAGAAACCCTAACCAACCTAACCTCGAGACAACAAAAGTAGTGGAACCTAAGCTAATTGAACAATCCAAGGACGATTTCGTCGCTGCAGACACGAATAATCCACCTCGTGCTCGAGCTGTGAAGCAAAATCATGTCCCGTACATTATTCAAGAGTGGAGTGGCCCCATGTCTCACCAATTTCAGCTCCTAATCCTCAAAGAAGGCGCCATTGTTGACCAATTAAACATGTAAGTAAACTCTTATGAATCTATTATCTTCTAAATTTAGCAATTTTGATTTCTGTGGGGATCCATTGTAAACTGTTCTCTTTGTAGATATGAGAAAGGAGCTTACTTGTTTGGATGTGACAGTATCTATGATTTTTCTCTTCAGCATCCTTCGATTTCTCGGTTTCATACATGTGATTGCTACTTAATGCCCTGTATTAGAGTCTTAATACTCTCAGTTTGGATTAAGTTGTTTTAAATTGTTTTGTAATGATTTTGCCAGATATTAAGTACAAGAGAAGTGGAGTTGCATATTTATTTGATTTGCAGTACTCATGGAACGTTGATTAACATGAAGAAGGTGTTTTTATTCGTGGTCGATTTTCATATTTATCTAATTCGATTTAGGTCCATTTTTTTGAGATCTTAGTTCTTAAGATCGTAAGTTTTCCAGTTCATTAGGTAGGAGACGAATTCATCCTGGAGATTTGTTTTAAATCTGCTTTGTTTTAAATTTTAATTACGCTCCTTTGATTTAAATGGTGTTTTGGATTGTTTTGCCAGATACCATTAAAACTAAGCATCCTCAGCTTCTCTATGAAGCTAATATATACAGAATTATTCAAGGAAGAAGTATGTTTCTCATTTCTATATCTTCTCATTCTATTGTTGTTGGCAATTTGAGATCAATGTTCGATTTTGACATTAGCATCCCGTTTTTGTTCGTTTTCGAAAATCAATTTTTGAGTTGAGATTTGAGTCTTGAATTCAAATTTATTTATTAAAAGAAATCTAAGTTTTGATTTATATCAAAAATGAATGTATTTAGGCCTATATATTTTTTATTATGCAATAACTAACTAATTTTCTTATAAATAATTAATGTTGTTAAGGTATTGAGTCATTTCTCTAACACGAACAAAAATTTATTCATCCCATTTTGGAGTTTGGATTACCAATGGAAGATATAAATTAAATGATTAATCTGGTTATACACAGTTAAATGATTAATATACATGTGACCTTGGTATCAAATGGCTAGTAAGATGATGATTAGTCTATATCTTCTCATTAACCATTTATATATCTTCTCATTCAAGCAGTGAATGTTTTAAAATTAATATTAGTAAAATGCTTAAGTGAGACCGATCATTCAAGATTGCAAAAGCTAACTTTGGATTATGTGTTATGGTTTGGAGTGGATGGAACAGAAACTGCATTATTGATGGATTTGCTAGGCCAATGCCTCGAAGATCTACTCGTCTATTATGGGAGGAAATTATCAGCAAAGAGATTCATGTTGTTGGCTGATCAAATGGAATGACATCGTTACATTTCTCCTAACTCAAATATTGATCCTATAAATGTGTTACTATGAAGTTAATTGATTGATATTCGTGATTGAAATGAGTAACTTAAGCTATGAGTGTGACATAGATGATTGGGAATGGGTTCGTTGGAGTATAGTTGGGGTCTATGAATTTCTAGTGCTTAGTTAAACTTCTCTATATGTTTGAAGTAGAAGAATAAATTATTCGATCATATATTCATAGCCCCTTATCGTCTTAGTTCTATTAATATCACGTTTATTGATGCCTTTTTTCTTCTTTCGATTTCTACATTTATCTAATGTAAACTGAATTTAGATTATTATTATTATACTTGTAAACTGAATGTGCTCCATGTTCAGTTGTAAGTTTCAGGTACTATTTTGGCCATCGTGTTGAGGTGGAAGCAGAAAATGTTACAACTATATCAAAGACAACGAAAGAAGACACTGGACAATTTTGTACGAGAAATCAAGCAGCCAGAGGTATGTTCTCTTCTTAAAACTCCAACATCTACACATCAGCATCCACATCATTAACTTTTTTCATGAAATATCAATTTATTTATTTTTAAGAAAATACATTAAAACAAAAGCGACTCATTGTAAAAGACCTAGCTTAGCTCTCCTAATAAATTATTCTAATAAAAACAAAAATAAATTAGAAAAATATGTTTCGATTTAGATAAAAGACCTTAAAGAAACAAATGTGTAACTGAAAATAAAAAGACAACTTAGACATATTTTAGTTTATGTAGTCCATGAAATGATAAATTTCCTTGCGGATGAAACATTCATCGCACACTTCATGAAGATTTTCATTCTCACAGTTTTCCCCAACATCCGTCAGACTAAGTAGTATGTCATATTCTCGATATTGCTTCACACTCATCTCTAAAATAACCCGCCGAACACTCAGTTGACATTGCCTCACCGTTTCTATTCCTTGATTTTTCCATAGTTGAGTAAGATAGTTTGAACCCTCAGTGAAATCTCCTTCTATGAGTAAGATCATTCCATACAAGTACATAACTTCTGCATGAGTTTCTTCAGCCGCTGTTGATAATTGCTTCAAACCTTCCTTCACATTCTTAAGGTAGAAGAAATTTAAAAAACCATATAAAAATATCCCGTGTGTATTACCATTCTTTGCACACTCTTCCAATAGCTCCATTTCCTCGGGTACCCTCTCATAACGTGGGAAGATAATATCTTCTAAACGAAGACTTCTTAAAACCTCCGGATATTTTGAAACTTCAAGCAATGTTTTGCATGTTAACATGCAAGACCCTAATTCTACGTGAGAAAAATCAGCAACTTTAGTAAGTATGACCATAAGCATGTCATATGGTAACATGGTAAGATTTGTTTTGAAATTTTTTTTTTCATGATTTGGTAAAGAGAATTACAATTGGTTTGGATGGGAAAAAAAAACTACCTCCTTTTATAATGGTCCAAAATGATAATATGTCTTTCCAGTTTCACTACTTAACTACTTAGTCAACTTAGAATAATATTAATCACAATAATAAAATATATTAATTGTGATTAATTGTATTAATCCATCTTAACAATTACTCACTGTTGGATACATTTGATATTCATAATTCCGTTCATTCATCTCAAAATCATCAAACATTTACTAAATATATTATGATTTTTTTTTGGTTTTCTAGGGCTTTTCACCTCCTATCTAAAAATTGATGGCATCCCTCGACTCAACCAAAGTTTACTAGCTTTCACTTCTATTGGTGCAAATTTGGACAAATCAGTTATGTCAGGACAAGGTCCATTCACATTCAGAATTCAAGGCCAAAACCACCACAAAATAGGATCAATCCTACCGGTCGCAGGAAAGCCTCCAAATTTTCTCCAACTATATGTTTTTGATATGGAGAATGAAATTAAAAACCGTATGAAATTCATATCCCCAAATAGTCGAGCAGAAACACTTCAAGAAAAGGTAGTGGAAGAGTTGATACATATGGTGGATGAAAATAACTGGCTAGCTAAAGAGTTTAGGAAAGCACGTGATAAAATTAAATCAGGAGTGTGTGAAGAGTTAACCATTTGCCTTATTGGAAAAAAGGAAATGGGCAGACAGTATGATTTGCCTACAACCAAAGAAACAGTACGGTTGATTATAGGAGACTTGGAGGAAACATTAGGAGATCGAGATATCATAGTCGAATACAAGTCATCCAAACTGCAAAGAATAAGTACTTTGCACCGCCACTATATGGCTTTACAATATCCATTGTTTTTTCCGTATGGGGAAGAAGGATTCCACTTGCGAATACCTTATGTGGCTTATAACAGAAAGAAAATTAGCAGACAACATGTTACAATCCGAGAGTACTATGCATATCAAATACAAACAAGATTGTCTGAGGGAATGACAATTATCAAAGGAGGCCATATATTTCATCAATATGTTGTTGATGCATACACGTCGATTAAAGAAGAAAGATTGAAGTTTCAAAGAAACAACCAAAAGAAACTAAGAGCATATCTCTACACTAATGTTTTTGACGCGATTGGCAAAGGATATACGGATTTAAAATCACGTGGAAAAAGGATAATCCTACCCTCATCTTTTACCGGAGGCTCAAGGTACATGATTGAAAATTATCATGATGCAATGACCATTTATTGTTTCTATGGTAATCCCCACATGTTTATCACAATAACATCAAATCCAAATTGGGAAGAAATCAAAGAACATTTTCAAACATATGGGAATGATCTGCCAAACGATAGGCCTGACATTTTCTCCCGAGTGTTCAAGATGAAGTTAGATGAGTTGATTTCCAATTTTAAATCCAGAGAATTCTTTGGACCGCTACTTTCTGGTAAAATTTACGAAATAATCTATTACTTCAAATTAAAGCAAATAATTGTTCTGCCATGTGAAAATTTAATCATAATTTTATATTTTGCAGTTGTTTACACAATCGAGTTCCGAAAAAGAGGACTTCCCCATGCACATATCCTCCTATGGTTCAAACAAACCCCACACAATTTAGAACCATTAGATATTGATCAATTTATATCAGCAGAGCTACCTAACAAGGACGAAGACCCTAAAGGATATGATCTGGTTAAGAAGCATATGATACATGGTCCATGCGGTCTAGATCGTCCAGCAAGCCCTTGCATGGCAAACGGGATTTGTTCCAAAAAATATTCAAGATCTTTTGCTGGAATTACAACAATGGATAAAGAAGGATATATTATTTACAGGAGAAGAGGGGATGAGACTAATTTTGTCATAAAAAATGGCACAATGCTTGACAATCGCTAGGTCATCCCACGCAATATGGCTTTGTTAAAAAGGTATAAAGCACATATCAACGTTGAATGGTGCAATACTTCAAAGGCAATAAAATATATTTTCAAGTACATCACCGAAGGAGTTGACAAGGCTACAATTGTTTTCCAAACTATATCAACTGGAGAACAAAGCCAAGTAAAAGAAAAGGTGCAGATATACGAGATTTCAAATTACCAAGAATGTCGATATTTATCGGCATGAGAAGTAGTGTGGCGTATTTTGAGTTTTGACATTCACTATCAAAAGCCGGCAGTTTAGAAACTAAGTTTACATCTAGAAGGAGAGCAAAGTGTTGTGTTTGATGAAAGAGACCATCTAGAAAATGTTTCAGCTAGAATGGTAGAGCGAATTTCAATGTTCATTGGATGGATGGAAGCAAATAAAAGATACCTACGATGTTTGTATGGAATTCAAAAGATCATATATGGACACCTAGAAAGCAATGTTTCACCATTGGCAGAATAGTTATTATTCATCCAGCATCAGGTGAGAAATACTACCTACGATTGTTGTTGAATCACGTCAAAGGATATAAAAGCTTTAAAGAGATTAAAACTGTTGGTGGAATCATTTATAAATCATTCAAAGAAACATGTTATGCTATGGGTCTCTTAGATGGAGATAAAGAATGGCATGAAACTATGGAAAAATCATCACAGTGGGCCATACCATACCAGTTACGAGAACTGTTTGTAACAATGTTGTTATATTGTGAAGTGACTAAACCTTCAAGTTTGTGGAATAAATGCTGGCAAAGCCTCGGAGAGGATATATTACACAAGCAACAAAAGAGTTTCAACTTCAGAGGACTTAATCTAAATGACAAGCAAGTGAAACAGTACACCTTGCTAGAAATTCAGAAACTTCTTCTCCAAAATGACAAGTCATTGTCCGATTTCCCAGGCATGCCTTTGCCAAACAAAAACATTCTAAAAGAAATGTCAACCTCCATGCTAAGAGAAGAACAAGCTTACAATGTTGATTATGAAGGAGAGGGACATTCTCAAGCATTTTTAAAACTTCAGAAAGACCAAACTTCTGTTTACAATGCTGTCATGGACTCCGTCAACAATGGCAAGGGAAAATTGTTCTTTATCTATGGGCCAGGCGGAACTGGCAAAACTTATGTCTACACAACAATAATTTCCAAGCTACGATCAGAGGGACGAGTAGTTATTCTAGTTGCAACCTCAGGTATTGCAGCTACGGTGTTGCCAGGAGGAAGAACAGCTCATTCAAGGTTTAAGATACCGATAGATCTCCACCAACATTCAGTGTGTGATATCAAACCAAAAAAAATGCTTGCAGAACTGGTTATCAAAGCAGATTTAATCATATGGGATGAAGCACCCATGGCACATCGTCACACATTTGAAGCACTCGATCGTACACTCAGAGATCTAATGAGTAATACAAACCCACATGCTATGGAAGAACCATTTGGAGGAAAAACAGTTTTGCTAGGTGGAGATTTTAGACAAATATTTCCAGTCATCCCACAAGGCAGTAGACAAGATACAGTTTTGGCTTCGATCAACCGATCTTACTTATGGGGAAAATGCCATAGATTTGTCCTTCAACAAAACATGAGGGTGAGAGGTGAAGAAAAACTGTTTGCAAAGTGGATTTTGGATGTAGGAAATGGAGAAGCAAAAACCGTTTCTTCCCCAGAAGAAGATTCTTTGGAGCATAACAACATTGAGATTGATAAAAGTTTGATGTTGAATAATGGTGGAAACTGTTTAGAAGAGATTCAAAAGTCAACATTTCCAGATTTGGAGAAAAATTTTCAAAACCATGAATTTTTGCGTGGACGTGCAATCTTTACCCCAAGGAATGAAACAGTGGATGAGTTAAATGATTACTTCATCTCAACAGTCATATGAGATATTAAAGAGTATCTAAGTGATGACACCATAGCAAATGATGATACTGATGTGAATGGAGTCAACTTGTTATACACAACAGAGTATCTGAACGCGCTCAAATGCTCAGGATTACCAAATCATAAGTTGCGCTTAAAACTTCACACACTAATACTTCTTCTAAGAAACATTAATCAAAAAGAAAGTTTGTGCAATGGTACAAGGATGGTCGTTACACGTCTCGGTGAAAAAGTAATTGAGGCGGAGATAATGATAGGCGCAAATGCTGGCAAAAAATCCTCATACCAAGGATTATCATGACAACCGCTGATACAAATTGTCCATACAAAATGAGGAGGCGTCAATTTCCAATAAGAGTTTGTTACGCTATGACCATCAAAAAAAGTCCAGGACAAAGTCTGGAGAACGTGGGAATTTATCTTCTTAAACCAGTTTTCACCCACGGCCAACTATATGTTTCTTTATCAAGAGTTACATCAGAAAAAAGATTACGCATTTGGAGCGACTCAAAGACAGATAAATCAAGTTTATCATTGAAAAATGTTGTCTACAAGGAAATTTTCAACAACCTCATATTCAATGAAGAAGGTATAACAAAATACATCGTTAATATTAGTATATTATAAAAAGCTAATCTAAACACTCAACCCCCAACAGGAGAAGAAAATGAAGAAGACATCATCTGTTAAAGGACGAAGATATCAATTCACAAGGACCACATCTTCCAAAAAGAACAAAATTAAACATGTATCAAAACTCTAATAAGAAACACTATAACAAAAAGATCATTTTTCTAAATATTATAATTTATTCCTATTTTCAGGACGAAGATCCTTTTTCTAAAATTAAGTTATTTGCTTTTTATTTAAATAGCATATTTACGTTATTTGGTTTAAATAAATTATTAAGTTAAAAAAACAAAAAATATTTTTTGTTATTATTTTGAAAACTAAAAAGCAAAAAAAAACTATAAAAAATTATAACCAAAACAATATTTAATCAAATGCAAACCCGCGTATCCACGTTGTTCATCTCTTAGTATCAATCTAAAGATTGGGTTCAATACGCACAAAAGAAACCTTAAGTTAAGGGTCACGTTAAAGACAATAATTAAGTGGACATGAATTTCACTAAAGTTATGGATTAAATAAGCCCATTAATATATTTTAACAAGTCCAACAAAAAGTAAAAAATACAATCATTGAAAACAAGAAGAATTAGTGGAGAATTATGTTCGATTATTTATCAAAATGATTTCTGTTTTCTATCTTCAACAAATGACGAATCCAAAACGAAATAAGATATGTTGCATGGAAACTCCATCGAGGTTCGTTTCCCAAAAACGTTTCAATATAAAAAATGCAGGGAAATAAGATGTAAACACGACTACTAAAATTTACAAGTTGCAAATGCGACAGAAATGTTCATTACCATTTTAGAAACGGAATGAAAACTTATCACATGAGATATATATGATATATTCTTTGACTTTGATGGTTACATTCATCTTTTGTCTCAGTTAAACTATTTAATATTTATGTATTTAATTTGTTGTTTAAAACATTTTCTAAAATATTGTTTCATTGTTTCACTATATACTTTAATTATATATATATATATATTTATATTTCCAACACATCTTTGTTTTTTAATATTTTTTAAATATTGTTTTCACAAGTTTCATTTCCACATACATGTTTCCGTTTTTATCAGTGCATGTTTAATATGGAAGATGGGTGGTGTGACCGCCATGGACCTAACTCCGGATTTAATAAAAATAGGGGTCTCAATTTTTTGTGTTTACTATGTATTTAAGTTTTATTAGTGACACTCAATTCCAAATCCAATAATAAAATAGTCATAAATTTTTGTCCAACATATATTATTTAAAACTCAAATTTATAAAAAGAAATTCAAAAAAAATAAAAAAATTAGTTAGTAGTTATTCAAAACTAAATTAATCTTTAGAAAACTTTGAACTTTATTTTAGTTATATATACTTTAAAAATAAGTAAAACATTTTAATTATAGAGGGCAATTTTTTTTTGCCCTAGGACCCCTAGTAACATTGAAACCATGCAACATAGGAAATAAGTGGGTTCGAAATCACATCACAGAAACAAATTAAAATATTATAATATGGTATGAGAGCCTTCAAAGATAGAAGCTTATAATAAGGTTATGTCAAAATGATCAACAAAAAGATTAGTCTAATGAGTGCATCAACAGAAAAAAGACCGCACAAAGTCATTACAACTAAGTCGTGATGATGAAGATAAGCAAATTTTAAGTGACAAATAATGCGTCATTATAAGAGGTTTAATAAGTCCAGATACACTCCAGAAAGCCACAAAATTGAAAATCTGAAAAGTCTACTCGGAATTATTAATCGCCCGACTTTATTTTCTCTCTTTAACTCTTTTTTTTATGTCTTTGTTTTGATCCCTAAAATTGTAAAACTTATTGAATTTTCTTTTTGGTAAAAAGAAAAGCGGATGAGACTACCAAGTAGTAAGCTATTCAGTACTAGCCGATTTACGCCCAACCTAACCAAAACGTTCTCCAATTGGTAACGATAACATCATAAAAATTAAAGTGACCTGAAACATTGATTCTGGTTCTAACTTTACAAGTTGAATACCTAAGAAACAAGCTGAAAGGTTTGAAATATACAATCCCCATAGCTTTCACCCTCTTGTTCATAAACCCCAAAAGGTTTCAAACACAATCACAACATGAATGTTCAATCAATTTTTCATGGACAGTATCATCAAAGTGAATGCAATCGAAAATCTTTTTCAAGGCAAGCAGAGTTTTCTAACCATTAACCATCACCGTTCTTCACTCCCGGTGTCTCGCCTTGGAGAGTGTTTTGATCAATCCTTTAGTGATTTTATAGAACCATAGGAGATTCATCATTGCCAGAGCTGGTGGTATCGTAAGAAGGCTGTAAAATCCCAATGGAAACACTTGTCTCACCTGCGTCGCAAAAACCAACATTTTTAGATTCACATCTTCAAAATGTCTCTTCCTCTCTTGTTTGTTCTCAGGATTGAACTTACTTGATGGAAATGGAGGTACATGTGAACAAAGAAGTAGATAAACAATAGGATCCTCGCAACCTGGAAAAAGAAGCAGAAACATTTCAGTTTATTTTACTCAAGATTCTAGAACAGAGAGATTTGTTTTGGTTTATTTAACAGTACCAGCCAACCCAAGAACAGGGCAATTCCGTTGAGTGTGTAAGCCTTAGAGCCTTTCTGACCACTAGTATCCAAATACCTGCCATTAACACATGATGTTTAGTAATTAAAACCACCGATAAACTGAGATTTGTGAAGAGACTTCTAAAATCCGAAAAAAACTTACCACCGTAGGTTAACAAACGGGGTTGTAGCCTCAGATAATAGAACTATGAATATGTAGAACTGACTTTGCCCACTTGTGACAGAAAGAATGATCGCAAACATCGATAATCCGTGATGAAAAACCTTAAATAGGTAACAAAAGCAAACACCATTAAGCTTATACCAATCCATTCGGCCAAACCAGAATTAAATGCAAACTCTTATCAACATTTATTAACGAATATGGAACCTTGGTTAATACTTACATATTCAATACCACCAAGAGTAGGAAAATGCCAAAAGATCAGTGCTAAGTCAGATAGAAAATAGCCTAAGGAGATCTACAAAAAGACCAAAGACGATTTATCACTCATCCGCGTAATGTAAATTAGCAGTTGTTGAAATTCTTGAGAGAGTTCTTGAAAACTAACCCCCATTACAGCTTCTGATAACCTCGTCGTACTATTAATGACTGCATCGCCATGAACATTCTCATCAAACTGATCAGATACCACCAGAAGGTAAACTGAAGCCACAGAAGTAAAAACAGCATGAAAAGTTGAGAATCCCCTGTACAAAAAAATCAAACAAAACATCTCTTATCTCAAAATACATATCCAAAGATTAAAACTTTGATGCAAGGATAAAGGAATTCAAACCTATTGTTCCATTCCATTCTAACTTTGTTGTCGAGTTTCCCATAAACACTAAAGAGCAAAGTACTTATAAAAGCAGTCAAATTATAAACCTTCAAAAAGACCAAACAAAGAAAAGTTACAAAATCAAGATTCTTGTATCATTGTAGACCTAAACAAAAAGGGTCAAAGACTTACGATTTTACACATGAGAGCACCGCAACAAATCGATGCAAGCAAAAGGAGTTGTCTTGAAGAAACCAGAGCATCATCGAGAAATGCGAAATTGGTCGTCGTCATTTAAAGATTCAAACTTTGATGCAATTAATGAGTCGTACAGAGCCTAATTGCAAACAGAGACGAAACCCAGAATCAAAAACTTATATAAAGGTCACAAAGAATCGAAAAAACAAAACTTTTTTCGATTCCCAAATTCGAAAGCGAAGACAAAACCTAGAGACGGGTCAAAGAGTAAACCGAAGGAAGAAGATGAGAAGAAAACGTGTAGCCGAGGAACCAATCTCTCTCTGGTTCGTTCGATACTTGGTCCCGCTCAATTTACAATCTCAGATGTCACAAATTGTCAAAGTTTCAAGCTTTATCTCTCGCTCTCTCACCCGCCTTTTGCGTACGCAAATAATTGATGTTGTTTTATTATAATTTGGGTTTTCCTGATTTAATGCTTTGTAGTGAGTTTTTTTTTTGGTCACAAATGCTTTGTAGTGTAAAAGTTCAAATTTCATGTGAAAATTTTGGAGGAAGTTGGGAAATTTTTTCATCCTCTTAATTTTTAAAGATTCTCTTAATTTTGTTGTTGCGTTTGAAGGAGAGATTTTGCGTGGGCAGGTTTATTTAAGGCAGAGTGAGCACATGGAGATGTTCTTTTAATGAGACATTTGAGTTTTGTTGTCAAAACTCATCAACAGAAGGAATTGAAGTTGGACGAACGATCTATATATTATAGGGTGAGTGGTAATCTAGTTTGCATCATTACCGGATGGTTAGTCGGATCCAATTAGTACGGTGGGCAAACGGGAATTCAAAAAAAAAAATTCACATTTATGTTCTAATTAAAATTTGAGACGGAAACGAAAAGAAACATCATCATAATTTTTTAAAAATAAAAACAAGAAAAAAAATCAAAAAGTTATATAAAAATTAACCAGAAATCAAATAATGACAAAACATTTGTTTTGTTTTACTTAGTAATTAAATATTTAAAAGTGAAAAACAAATCAACATATAATCTATTAAACATAAACCACATATAATAAAATCAGAATAAATTGAAAGCTTTGGAATATGTTAAACAAAACTACATAATATGAAATATAATAATAAGTAACTATTATTCCATCTTAGAAAATATTCTATATTTTTAGTTTCTTATTACTACAATATATATATATATATATAAGTAATCTAGTTTGTTCCAAATGAGACATCGCAAATTTTGCTTGTTCCATTATCAAATGAGAATCTAAAGTTTGCATCCTATGGAAATACATTTTCTTATGAAACATGAATTCAAAAATGAAAATAGAAATAAAAGCACAAGACGGGACGAGATTGAAATTATGTGCACACGTAAAATATGGTTGTTGAGAATACAGTTTAGAAGAGTCTAGTTTTTTTTAAATTATTATTAACTGTAAATTTTTCTTAAGAAAATTAGTAAAACTAATAATATAGTTATTTTAAGCAAATAACAAAAAGTTGGACCATCATTACATATTGGTTTAGAACTATGTTGAGATTCCTCCAAACATAGTCAAAATAATCGTTGGTAGCTAGACGTCGCCAATGGCTAAAATATGCATCGTACGTAGCCATGTTGCCAATAGTGGTAGCAGATTATAAGTAGCCAGTTCGTCACTTAAAGCAACATATTGGTTTGGCTGATATGACTACGTCGTCTTAGCAAAAAATTACCTTTTCATTATTTACATTTGACACCTACTTGGTACCATTTTTTTTGGCTACCGAGTACGGATAAGTCGTAGCCATGTTTTGTGGGTAAAAGGTTTTTTCCTTGTACATTAGTTCCTTATAGTTTTTATCTCTTTCTAAACTTCTTTAGTGTTTTATGAATTCAAAATCGAGATGCAAATAAAGGGGGAACTTAACTTACCTTCTTTTTCTTTTGCATAACCAAAATATATTACGTGCCTTAGGATCAGAGATTAGAACATAATTAGCCTTCTATTTTCTCCCCTAATTTTGGAATTTCTGTAAATGTCTTAAATAAGTTGCAAAAGTGATCAAGATAAAACATTAAACTCGTAAAGATTTTATCCTAATTTTTTTTTTTTCTTTTTCTTCTCGTCTTTTTTTATTTTTTTTTTGTTTTTTTTTTTTCTCGAAAAAGAAAAACCGGAACCAGTCCTAATCATACATTACATTACATGCACCAAAGAACACTCAACCAATATCATTATAATTAAAAGAGAACATTAGACTTACTAGAGATTCTTGGAACGAAGAGGCGTGTCAGTCCGCATACTCCGTATTTTTTGCACTTGATTGCACATGATAGTGATGAAATAGAAGTCATGTGGTTTCAACGAAAAGATAAAGTTAAGATGTGGTATCAAACTAAATATGAGATTGGTCATTCGAAGTTCTGAAAAGTGTGGTAGAAATGGTGGAATAGAACTCGAATGTTTTGATCCTTGTGCGATATCAAGCCCCTAAGTGAGAAGATTATGTCAACTTAAATGTCTTGTAAGATAGAACCAACGTTAGATCATTCAGACTTCCAGAGGACAGGGAATTTCATGTAAGTTGATCCATCGATGGTGTTTCCAATCTTCCTATGCTGAGAACAATCACTGCTAGAAGTCTGCGGAAAGTTAGTCAACACCAGATGAAAACCAAGAACATCATAATAATATTCCCATGTTTAACTCAATAAAACGACACAGAGACTCAAAATAAAACCAAAACAAATAAATGGCGTTAGTCCTAGCAAGTATCCTCCCGTAGAATTACTTCACACCGTCTCGGTGTGAAAATACGCCTTATGAATGGCACGAAGAATGAAAAATTAGCATAAAACTAAAGTAAAATAACTATTAAATAAATACGTACCAGTGGGTTGCCTCCCACCAAACGTTTGTTTAACGTCACGAGCTTGACTGTCATAACGCCTAAGTGTTATGAGAATCCTTAGAAGGATATGGGTATAGTGGTGATGAATGGAGACATGGTCCGCGTGATTGATTGTCAAGAAGTTCCAGTTTCAAAACTCTACTCAACTTTTCATCCACAACTGCTTGTCATTTTTCTTTTAGCTCTCGAGTGATGAGCCTTAACTTTAGAGAAAAGCTTAGATATACCTTTGCACCGCATCATGTACTCTATAGTATCCCCAACACATCTTTGCGGTGTCAAAGTGATTTGAGATCTTATCAGCACTCCCCCAGACTTAGACTTGTCTCTCTTATCGACCTTCTTCTCAATGCCAACATAGGAAGCATAATTCTAGCTAGGCTATGTGGAGACTGTATTGTAGAAAACCGAATTGTCCATGTTGGAGAGACATATCCTCATGTTAGGTAAATCAACTACAGCTCATGTGGTGGCAAGGAAAGGGCTTCCTAGAACCAAGGGTATAAAGGTATCCTCGCTCATCTCAACAACTTGAAAATCAGTAGGTATTATGCAGTTCCTAATTTGTACCTAAAAGTCTTTGGTGCAGCCTTGCGGTCAAAAAATAGAGTTATGTCTTAAGACTGTATAGAATCAATCCCCAAAGAGTGAGTGAGTTTTGCTGACATGATGTTCAAATAGGACCTAGAATCACATAGGGAGTCTTCAAACTCAATGCCGAAGATGGAGCATGGCACATTGAACTCTCCTGGATCCGTTAGTTTGGGCAATATCGTAAGTGATGGGGCTAGAGTGGGTTGTGGATGTTTTGGGTATAGAACGTTAGGAACATAAGAAGGTGTTGTGGAAGAATGGATTGCTTGAGTTTTGGAAGAGATTGTTGTCTGATGATCGGATCGATCAATCATGGAGTGGATATATTGATCTAGATTATTACTTGGATCCTCGGCCTGAGTGGATTGATCAATCGTGGATAGCGTGGATCAATCTTGAGATTAGATCAATGGATCTGATGTTTGGATCGATCGATCTTGAATTTTATTGGTGGACTTGGCTGATGAAGATAGATCAATCTTGAGAGGTGTATATCAATCTAAAGACTGGGTTGATCGATCAGTAGGTTGGATCGATCAATCTGAAATGTTACAGTGGAGGTAGTCATGGTCGGATCCAGTCAACAATCGATCGATCCACTCAAGTAGGAGATCGAGTAGGAGATCGATCGAGTGGATCGATTGTTACGCAAGTCATTGGCTTCAGGGGACTAATCGATCGAGTAGGAGATCGATCGATCCAGCTGTAGGATCGATCGATCCGGTGAGTGGGTCAATCGATCTGAGGCAATCGCAGAGATTGAATACTCAAGCTTCCATTCAAGATCAGATATTCTATCATTCATCGCTTTTGTACTCTTCTTCTGACCTTCTAAAATCTCTTGCAACATAAGTCAAATCTCTTCGGAAGGTTATGCTTGATTTTTAACCATATGCACATTCGCTCTTGAGCCATTAGAACCTTTTTTATTTCTTGGATTTAGTTCCCCCTTTGCGGGAAAGACACTTTGTTATCGTTTTACTGCTTCTGCATTCTGAGTAACCTGAGTATCAAGCAACTTAAGATGAGTGTAGATGCCGTCAAACTTACCATTCAACTCGGTATACATGGCGTCCACTTTTTTGTTGATCTTATTTGCAGATTTCTCTTGAGAAACAAGGAGTTGTTGTATGAAAGCCTTAAGTTCTCCTTGAGAATCATTTGCAGAGTTCGAAGGTTGCTGAAATTGTTGTCATTGCTGTGGATAGATATGATGTTGAAGATTCTCGACATTTGTGCTACGATAGGATAAATTGGGATGAATTCTGTAATTTTGATTAAAGCCTTTGTTGTGCACACACCCTTGTCCTTGCACATTGTTAACATCCCTATATCCATCATCATCAGTTCCTCAGTAATACCCTGGAAACAAACTGTATCTGACCCATATTCACATTGATGCATGCTTCTTTGATTAGCCTTGAACAACAAATTTACATTGGTAATCAATTCATCGGTCTTCTGAGAATCATCGCTATGGACCTTTCGAGAATGATTATACTCAGGACAACGGTTCTTGGAACTTGTAGCCAAGTTCTCTATAAGCTTGTAAGCCTCTGTGATACTCCGAGTCATGAAATCCCCGTTACTCGCAGTATTGAGAGTATTATTGTAATCCCAATTAACACCATTATAGAAGATGCTAAGAATCTGCTCCTCTGAATACTCATGATGAAGACACTCTCTGCGATACTCTTTGAATCGTTCCCAAGCCTCAAAGAATGACTCTCTGGAAAGTTGTCTAGAGGTAGCGATCTTGTTTTGCAAAGCAGCTGTATTCGACTTGATGTAGAAGTTGTCTAGAAAAGCGGCTCTGCATTCAGCCCAAGACCTCAAAGAACCAGTGGGTAAATACTTAAGCCATCTCAAAGCCTTGTCCGCTAAAGAGAAAGATAACAACTTACATCTAAGGTAATCAGCGGGTACCCCATTAGATTTAGTTGTGCTGCAGATTTCCTCTAAGTTCTCAATATGATCCATTGGGTTCTCAGCCGGTAATCCATGGACAAAATGTTGTTTCACCAATGCAATTAGCTTAGACTTGATCTCATAATTCTGTCTTGCAATCTCTGGTGGACAGATATCAGCTCTATTCTGATAGAACGTATGAGGAGTCAACGTCCCCAATAGTACGCTGTTGAGCTTGTTGTTGTTGTTGTTGACGCAACTGCTGCAACTGTTGTTGTAAGTCTTGGAGTTGAACAGCTACAACGGTTTGAGTATCAGCGAGTGCATTATTGTCGATGTTATCGCCCATGTTGGCTAGTTTCGACTTTTATTTTCATGTTCTGTTGTTAGTACGCTCTGTTCTTACTAGCTCTGGAATTAGTGAGATGCATGAGATCTTCAGAACCATCACTTCTCCTTTGCATGCACCTGAAAGTAAAAAACAAGCAAAGCTAGAACGTAATTAGTAAATCTTAGACTAAGGTTCAGTTTTAGATTCGAAGACAGCAATTGGTCCCCGACAATGGTGCCAAAAAACTAATATAAAAGTTTTAAACCCTTGAATAAGACTGCAAGTGTATAGACACACACAATAGTATAGGTGAGATCGAATCCACATAGACCAATGTTGCACTATGATTCTTATAGAAATAATGCCAAGCTAAGACAAAAATAGATTTTTTTGTTTGTGAATAAAACTAAAGAAAGCAAATGATAGTAAATATCGATGTAAACTTATGGATTAAAAGCACTAGGGCAAAGAAATTTCTCGAGAATCAGAGATCATGAACCAGAAAATTATTCAGGAAATAGATTAAACACCTATCTTGAACTCAAATATAAATGTATAACCAATCCACTTTCATGGCATCAATTACTTTATCTAGCAACCTAAGTATCTAAATTGTTGTTTGAACTTCGAATTCTAAACAAGCATTAACGAATAGGTTCAATATGTTCATGCATCGCAATAACATCAACTTTTGTTGGGTAAAGACAATACGCTCACCTATGTTCTATCCAGTAACCTATAAGCTTTTGGAGAATAGGTGAAACCTTAAATCATAAACTAGGTGATCAATTTAGTTTAAGCAATTAGAACAACAATAGATGAATATATGATAAGATGATTTCCTATCTATGTCTAGTTCGATGATTCATAATCCTTTTGAAAACTATAAACCTAACTAGAGGACTACTCAACCAAAGAAGTGGATGAACAACCAAAATTAATGAAGATATCATAATAATCCAATAAAAATAACTAAAAGAGTATAAAAATCTCAATAAAAGATAATGATTATAAAGAGATGTAAAGAGATAAGGGATAAGAGATGTAAAGAGATAAGAGATAAAAGATAAAACATAGCCTAAACAATGTCTCAAAAACAAGTATTTATAGGGTATAAGCTGTCTAAGTCGAATCCTAATCCTATTAGGAAAAAAACAATATTCCATTTTTTCGGGTAGGATTTTAAAGTTTGGATCGATCGATCTGGTTTCTCACGACCATTTGGCTCTGCGTCTGCTTCATCTGCTCGACAGACTAGATCATCTGCTCGACATGCTAGGTCGTCTTCACAAAAACTTACATAACTTTTGCTCATACAGTTGGATCGACTTCAAACCACTTCCAAATGAAAGCTAACTCAAAGATCTATCTTGTGTCCAACATTTAATCCAATCTATCTGTGGAAAGTGCTTCAAATAATGACAAATTTCAGACATCTATGCATAATTCTACATCTTCATGTATGGGATCGATCGATATGACTTCGTCTGGTCGATCTAAAACTTGACGGCAATGTCTTAGGATGATGGATCGATCGATCCAAGTTAGGATCGATCGATTTGGAAACTTAAATCAAATCCATATATATGGGATTGATCGATCCAGTGGTTGGATTGATCGATTTAGTTAGACACGACAAATTCTTCAGATCGACGGATCGATCGATCTAGATGAGGATCGGTCGATCTAAACTCCCCAATCGATGCGTTTTTTGTTCTTTTGCTCGAATATTTATTTCAAATGAGTAGAAATTCTTTGAGAAAACTTTGTACCTGATAAATCTGTAAAGACACGTAAAAAGACTATGAAACACATGCTAATTACGACCACTATAGCTATATATTTTGTCAAACTCGAAACTGAATAATGTACTTGTTAAAAGTTATATTCACAACACGGTGAACTAACGACTAACGATGCATGATTGCTTATATCTAGATTTCATTTATTTTTGTATATTCATACTGGTATTTTGATTATTTCTAAAATATTAAATTCCATTTAGTGCATTCAAAAATAAATACTATATCTTACATGTCTATATAAATATGTATGTATTTATTGCTTGCTTGAATCAATGTATCAAGTTAACAAAACAGATAGGAAGCTTGAAAGTTAGAGAAACGAAACAAATCAGAAAGAATCGGAGGTCATAGGTAGCCACATGTGCGAAAAAGCCCTAACCTTGGCCATTGGCCAATGCATGGCATATTCATATAATGACCCTCCATAATTCATTTTGTATATTTTTTCTCTTTAATATTCATCTTAGTTGTTAACTTGGTGTAGACATAAACATGGACCGTATGATCCGAGTTGAAGATCCCCATAGCCATATGGGTATTTTTTCCTCTAACAATATCCTTCTCCGAAAAAACCTTGCGTACGGAGCAATCAAAAATTGAATACGGGTTTAGTATTTAATTTTTTTTCTTGGGATCGTTCATAAATGAATGTATAAGTCAACATGGCGTAGAGACACATGTAGCAGTCGAATTTACGCAAGTGTACCACACGATGCAACACAAAGGCGCGTAGAGACATAATATTAAATTAAAAGTCATATTAATCTCCGGCGAGTCTTGCTTTTTACGATAGCTTTTGAGCATCTCCGGCGGCGTGGTCACCGGCCGTCAACTTCATCATCATTATCATCAACATGCATCATCATCGTACATTCATATACCTCTTAAATTAATTCCGTTGACAATTACGTGTGAATGTGTATATAAATATATAAACAAGAACTTGCAGCTTCTTAGAAACAAAGGCAGTGGTTAAACGTTAAGAAGCTGTCTTGACAAGAGAGGAAAACGTAAATCGAAATGGGTTCGTCGTCGAACGGAGGAGTGCCACCTGGTTTTCGGTTTCATCCGACGGATGAAGAGCTTCTTCATTACTACTTGAAGAAGAAAATCTCTTACCACAAGTTTGAGATGGAAGTCATCAGAGAGGTTGACTTAAACAAGCTTGAGCCTTGGGATTTACAAGGTACTATTTTACTTATACAAGTATCATTAATCAAGGACATATCACAATACATTGCTTGTTATTAATTGATATCAATTATTGAATCTTGATAGTTCCCTTCTACTTCTTGATTTTTGGATTTAAACGTGAACACTTCTTGATTTTTTTAATGGTAGAGAGATGCAAGATAGGGTCAACGCCTCAGAATGAATGGTATTTCTTCAGCCATAAGGACAGAAAATACCCGACCGGGTCAAGGACAAACCGTGCTACTCATGCAGGGTTCTGGAAGGCGACGGGACGTGACAAATGCATAAGGAACGTTTACAAGAAGATAGGAATGAGGAAGACACTTGTGTTCTACAAAGGAAGAGCTCCTCATGGCCAAAAGACTGATTGGATAATGCATGAGTACCGTCTTGAAGACGCTGATGATCCTCAAGGCAACCCTAGTGTATGTCTTTTATTTGAGCAATCTTTGCAAATTTTTGAATTATAATATAGATCATTATCATCAAAAACATATTTCTGAGCAATTAACCAATGCAATTGCACAATATTCACTGATTTCCATACTATGTTTTCTAATTTTTTTTATTACGCATAAATAAAAGGCTTTTGACTTTAACAAAAAAAATTGATACAGAATTGCATTAGAATAGTTTGAGACGGATCTGAATATTCAGTTTTACAAAAACAATGATTTATATACTAAGTTTTCTATTTTTTTGTTATAAATACGGATATATATAAATAAAAGGCTTTTGATTTTAACCAAAAAATGATATAGAATTTGCATATATAGAGTATTAGAATAGTTGAGACGGTTCTATATATTCAATTGATTGCTTAGGAAGCCGGTATATTTTATTAAATCCATTTGCTACATTTATTATATGATTTTGTAGGAAGATGGATGGGTGGTTTGTAGGGTGTTCATGAAGAAGAATTTGTTCAAGGTAGTGAATATTGAAGGTGGCTCAAGCATTAATTCATCGGACCAACACATCCATGATCCATCCAACAACAACCACACACTTCAAGCTCAAAGCTTTATGCGCCGAGAGAGTCCTTACCAGCTAGTACGTAACCACGGAGCAACCACATTCGAACTAAACAAGCCAGACCTTTCTCTTCACCAATACCCAACAATCTTTCACAAGCCACGTTCCCTTGGATTTGACTACTCTTCAGGGCTTCCAGGGGACTTTGAAAGTGCGGCTAGTGAAGGGTTACAATACCAGCAAGCGTGTGAGCCAGGTTTCGAGGTCGGAAATTGCGAGACAGTAGCTAGTCATAGTCATCAACAAGGTTTAGGTGAATGGGCAATGTTGGATAGGCTTGTGACCTGTCACATGGGAAATGAAGATTCCTCTAGAGGGATTAGGTTTGAGGATGCTAACAACAATTCTTCATCTGTTGTCCAACCAGTTCCTACTTCAATCCAGCTTTCGTTGCGTAGTGAGATGGATTTCTGGGGTTATTCTAAATAGATGTTTATGTATGTAATGATTATGTAAGTGTTGGTGTGTGTTGTTGATTACATGTTTTAATTTTTTTTATTTATGGTTGGAAGCAAATTGCTTCACGAAACCCAAATATATATCCACAGTTGGAATGAGTAAGAACATGATTTGATTAGTACTTATAACTTTATTATACTCATCCTGTGTTGTTGTTCTCTATTGTTTAGCAGTGCAATGCTCTACAAGTATGCGACATATATCGTCCAAACACAATCATCGCAAATCAAAATTCTAGGGTGGGTAAAATATGCGGGATCCAAGATTCGATTTAAAATTTTTGATATTTAAGGTTTTCAGATTTGGATTAGACATTTTAGTTTAAAGATAAAGATATTCAGAACCGACCCAGATATACTTATATATATAATTTTATTAAAATATATGTATTATATTTATATATTATATAATAAATAGAAGAACTGGTTAAATTATTCACCAAAAATAAATTTTATTTGAAAATTTTGTGTGTGTAAATCAAATGATAAATATGTTATAAAATATTTACATCAAAATCAGTTTGAAATACTCTATATAGTATCTATTAAATTTTATTATATATTATTATTTTAGTACTTTTAGGCATTTTGGGCGAATCTAGATATCTGATTCGTATTCACTCTTACAAAATTCTTTTCAGAAACGTCACATTTATGTCAAAATTCTTTTTTGACAGTCAAATTTAGTGACAAGTCGAAAGTAACAAAACATCATAATTAGTACAACAAAATCCGTTACGCAGAAATTTGTAAGTTTCATATGTAACTGGATTAGACCCGCGTAAACACTTGAGTTTTAACTAAATAAAAATTACCTTAAAATAAATTGTATGTATATATTTAATAGAACTTAGTGATCAAATTTACTACCTTAAGATGATTATATTCAAATTTATCTTCAACTTACAAAAAAATGTAGATCAAATCTACAAAAGCCAAATTTAACCCATAATATAATATACTATAGAATTATAAATCAAATCAAAACCTCATGACGAAAAGTATAAATCTACTCGTAGAATTTAGAAACTCTAATGTACCATCAATGTGATCGTAAAACCTCTTCGAAAATACATATAAATATTAAATTATGGGTCAATTTCAATTTTGTTTGTTTGACCTGCATTTTGTTTCATAAGTTGAGGTTAAATTTGTAAAAGTATCATTTGAACGGGTTATTTTATGCAGAAAACTCATTTGATTACTTTTTGTTTAAATCTCTTATAAGTAGTATAAAAAGTTTTGATAATAAAATAAGAAATAAGAATACATTAGAATTGATTAAAAATATAGTTCAAAACCATGACCATAATCACGATAAAAAAAATATTCGCATTATTTTTTCAGTTGGAATACTAAATTCTAGTTAAACTGTTAAAGCGCATAAATTCTTGTTTTATATTGTTTATTTGTGCATTACAAAAGATTGGGTTGTAAAAACACATCATTTTTTCTTTTAGTTTTGTTTGTAAAGCCTCATATCCCCACTAGATCCTTCTAAGGTTCTTAAATCTAAGTAAGATTCAGATGATTTTGTGTGTGTTTCTTCAAGTGGTTCTTCCTGTACCTGAGATTCTAATCCAAGATTCAAATAATTCTCTGTGTTTCTAGCTTTGTAGCCAAAATGACAAAAAACAATTCATAGGTTCATCTCAACAATTCCTTCTTACTCGCGCCAGAGATTCATAGTGAATTTCTGATTTTTTTGCCAATAATTTTAGATCCAATTATGACAATGCTTAAACACGCAATTAACATCGGTGCATAGTTCATCAAAGTTACTTGGAAGAGACATGAATAATTCAACTGCTTGTTTCTCATCTGATTTAGTATGTGAAATCAGTAATTTCTGGACTATTTATTTTGCTAATTACTACTATTTTGCTAATTTCATGATGATTTTAGACTACAAGATTTTAAGCAGATTATAGATCATTATTCAATAAGGAATATTTAAATTTGGAGGTTTTTTGCTATCCTCAAGTAATTGTTAATAACTCATTTCAATACAATAATTTAGTTGCCAATTTTCTAATTATCAGAAATAAAGATATTTTCTTTACTTCTTGTGTTGTGTACTTATCCTTCGACTCTAAACACGCCGGATCAATAACTTGAAAAGGAAATTTGAATAAATAAGATTATTTTTTTAAAAAAATTCATGATAAATATCTTATTATATAAATCTTGGTTGTTCTCACCAGAAGTTGACACATGTCAAAATAAATATTTAAATTTTACTCATTAAATATATAATGAATTATAATATATATTTTAAGAACAGTATGTATATTTAATTAAATATTTACCTAAATAATTTTCTTAATCAAAAAGGAAACCCAAGAAAAAGAGATGAAAAAATAAATAATAAATAAGATAATTTTTACTTTACATTTTTAATATATGTTCAATCTTATTTCCATTAAATTTAAACTTTTTTAAAAATTTATATTTTTAGATTTTTATATTATTTAGAATTCAATAAAAATTTCACACGTTTCTAATGTTTTCGATACAACAAATTGATTGAGTATAATTCAACTTAATTCATTCTCTTAATCGGTGAAGTATTAAATAAATCATAAAGTAAACTGATTGGATAAACCCATAAATATATCAAATTTAATGGCTCGAATCAACACATAATTCTATTTAGTTTTATGGATAAAATAGTTAAATAGATCTAATAAATTTTTCAACATAACATAATAAGTATTAACTAATTTTATAAAATTAAATTAATCATAGAATCATAATTTTTACTGTAAATTATCTTCAGAAATATAGCATAATATAGGAATTAAAAAATCGAGATATGGTGACGGAAGGGCTAAACTATAGGATAATATTGGAAAACGCCATGAGATAATGAATGACGAAGGACTTCAGCGAATGAAAATGTAAGAGGAAAAAGATATTCGGTTGGATGTCGATATAATATTTGAATCAAAGGAAAGTAGAGGGACAATGGAGATCTTTCTAAAAGAATGTCTCGCCCAAATATAAGCGAGAACATAGTCACAAGTCACCGGATCCGTTTTTCATATCTCACAAGGTGATAAAAAATAAACGACAATATATAACCAAAATTTATTGGATGTGATCTAAATTTTAATATGTTAATAATGAAATTGTAATATAGATATTAAAATTAATTTACTGATGTAGAAAATTTTTTATGTATATAACTCTTTTTTACAGCATATATAACTTTCTTCTGTAACGAAATATGTTTTCTTCTTCTTTTCCTAAAAATTTTCAAGATATATCATTACCAACAAAATTTTTATTTAATGATTCTGCTTAAATATAATTTATTTTAAAATTTAGAAATCCGTCTATTGGATTGACCCAACACGTGTCAAAATTATAGTTAAAAGACTAATACACGTGTCTGTTGATCGTTTAAATTCTCACACATGTTAACAGTTATATTGTTTTTGTTTTCCTTAACAGAAAAGGAAAATCAACAAAAAGAAAAACATTAAATAATAAAATTGGTTCTTTTACTTTCCATTTTTAAGATATGTTAAATCTTATTATTTCAATAAAATATAAATTATCTTTTTCAAATTTAGATTTTTATATTATTTAAGACCCATGAACACATAAACTTTTTGTAATAATTTTATCATTACAAAATAAAAACAGTTAATTAATTGTATGAAATTCAATAAATTACAAAACCACAATTTTCACAGGAAATTATAAAGATAGATTTTTAGTGAGAAATATTTGTCATGCATGCAAGAAAACCGAACATCAAACAAGTTATAAGTGTAAAAAAACCTCAAATAAATAGGAAAAAAACAAACAGAAATTGGAGACGATATATTGTGGAAAACAAACAAATGAGAATTCAAAAATGATGATTATTGTCTATTTACAATTTATAAGAGAATTTAAGTTATGCATGGACAGGATAAAGATCATCAATGTCAACTTAGTGAGCCAAATAGGCAAAACCATTGCCAGCAAAAGTATCAAGAAATGATTTCATATACGAAATGTTAGGAGTATTAAAATGCGTTTTAAGACCACTCACTAAACAATTTTATATGATTCGTTGACAAGAATTACATATAACTGACACAAGATAACAAAACTGGTTAGAAACATGCATAATATTCTCAGTTTACGAATTGAAGAAACAATACCTATATTAGACATGAAAATTGAAGGAAATGTTTTCTCCATAGAGGAGAAAGAGTGTGTAAATAATCTCTCCCAAAAGGAGGAATTGAAAATTGTTATCTCGCAAAAGGAAGAAGTCGAAAAAGAGGCAGAGATCTACTCAGACAGAGTTGCTTCTCATACACTAATTTGGATTCAGAGGAAGGAGTAAGGCGATGGGGCTTCTGCTAGAGATTGAAGATAATGATGAATGAGAATCTGACGACAGAAAATAAAGGAAGTCACGAAAACCAAACATCTTCATGTATAGAACCCAAGATAGGAATCAAATCGAGAGATGGTGACGGAAGGGCTGAGTTGGAGGATGTTGTCAGAAAATACAGAGAGAAAAAGAATTGTAAAGAGGAAATGATATTCAGTTAGGAATATAAGATCTGAACCATAGGATTTCAGAGGGGAAACGAAGATCTAGCCAGAAGAACTTCTCGTCTAGATATGAGCGAGAGCATAGCCGTCGTTTATCGGATTCATTTTTTCATATCTCACACTAGGCTTGGGTGTCGGGTTTGGTTCATGTCGTTTGGGTTTTCGGGTTTAAAGGCCTCTGACCCATTCGATTATTTATAATTTCTAGTTCGTTTCGGTTTGGTTCTATCCGGATTCGAATTGGGTTCGGGTACACGAAAAATTATAAAACAAAATTGGTTAAATTTTCACAAATATAAGTAAGAACTTTCTTATATTTTGGTTAGTTTAGTTATTTTGGTACAAAAATAATTGATATTTTTGGGTTTATAATTGTAGGGTAATTGAGTTATATCAACTCTAAATATAAATAATATTTTTTATATATAATTTTATTTCAAGTATTTCGGGTATTCATTCGGTTTTCGGTTCAGTTTGGGTTTGGTCCTTCGGATATTAGAGTCTAGGATCCATTCGGATTTTTGTCGAGTTGCTCCTCCTTTCGAGTTGGATTTAGTTTGGTTCTTCGGTTTCAGGTATTTTGTCCATACTTATTTCACACGATGGTCGAAAAAAACAAACGATATAATGGAACCAAAACCTACTAGGCATGATATATGTTAATAATAAAACTGTAATATAGAAAGTTAAATTAATTTATCGATGTAGAGAAGTAAAATTTTGTAAATAACTATCTTCTCTAACAAAACATAATTTCTAGTTCTTTCCCTAAAACAATATAACATATATCATTAACAACAAAGGTCTGGATTAATTTCTATTTAATTTAATGAATTTGCTTAAATTTAAGAAATCCGTCCATTGGACGGTCCTAATCTATGTAATATAATCAATCTCAAATATTCCTAAATGAAAAAAGAAGTTCCAATAAACAATATGAAAGTTTAAATAAAATCATAACATATGTTATAATCTAATGGATCAACTGATGCAATCTCGTCAACTCTAATTTCAACAAGTAGAATTCTCAAGAAGAAACAAGCTTTATACAGTATAGATATAATGTTGTAAACAAATCACAATTCACAACTAAATTAGTGTCCCAAATTCTCACAATATTTGGCCATTTTCCATTTGTTACACTTTTTCCCCTACTCAAATCGCCACTATATGTGAAAAATTCGCAATGGCAGACCTTTCTCGGTAACAACAAATGTATAAATATAAAAACCAAAGGACGACTGTATCTTTATCTAACCAAAACGCAAACAAACCATTAAACAAACTATCCTTCGAATCATATAATAATTTTAGCACCACTGAAATATATATCAAGAAGATTTTAAGATGGAAGGTTTTTCACAATGTCAATAGAAATTCTCATCAAACAAAGTTTACAAAGCATAGGAATTGCTTAGAGAGTAGGAGCTCTCTCAGCAGTTCCAGCAATAACAGTAAGCAAATTGTTTCCAAAAGGATCACTGAGATGCTTTGCAAGGTTCTCAACAGGACCTTCTCCAGTAACATAAGCTTGGATAAAGAAACCGAGCATCGCAAACATGGCTAATCTCCCGTTCTTGATCTCTTTAACCTTGAGAAGAGCTGCTTGTTCAGGGTCCTTAGCAAGACCTAGAGGATCAAATGGACCTCCTGGGTGAAGCTTGTCCTCAAAGTCCTGTCAATGTTTTAAGTTTTTGGTCTTTGTCACATGAAGAACTTGAATATGTAATAGCTTAAAATGTTGATTAATGTACCAATTCGTTGGTGATTCTGTAGTACTCAGCTCCACCTAGGAGAACAACCTCAGCAACTACGGCTAGAACAAGATTGATTGGGATTGGCTTGCCAAAGTAGTTCAATGTGTTTCCATCAAGAAGCAAAGCACCAGTCTACATTGTTATTTCAATAAGATCTATCACATAACACATTCTTTGCTTTGCTATAGAATCTTAAAGCAAACTGAAGGTTGATAAAGATGAGAAGTAGCTAAGAACCTTGAACCACACGGCTTCAGGGCCACAGTTAGCGCCATATTTATTTAAAGCTTCAGGGATGATGAATCCAGCAGCTCCCAACATAGCCCATCTCGCATGGATCAATTCAAAAGCTTGGTATCTACAACCACATTCATTATATAACCATTCTTAATGATGGTTTTGGTATATAGAGATGGAAACTAAGAAACATTATTAGGATTAAAGAATCTGCTTACTTAGCAAAGTCCTCAGGCTTCTTGCCAAGTCCAAATGGGTCATAACCATAGCTGCAATTCAAACAAAACAAACCTTAAACACTAGAGCCAAAATAAAAGTATAGAAAGAGAGAGACATGAAGAAGTATCTTACTCTCCGGCAACTTCACCGTTTAAGTATTCTGGAATCTCTGATCTATCCAAAAGACCATCAGGCAAGAAGATTCTCCTGTCAGGACCTACACAAGAGTCACAATTACAAACACATTCATAAAGAAACAGAGCCAAAATGATTATAGAAGAGAAGTAAAATACACATACCATACCACTTGGCGAGCTCATCGTTAGTCGAAGAAACAGCCTTAGACTTAGCAGGAGCTGGCTTTTTCTTGGAGAACAAAGCAACTGTTTTGAACGTAGCTGGGCTTGATGCCAATTGAGCGGATGATCTTGAAACTGCCCTGAAGTTAAGAGGAGTTCCAAGCATTTCCGATACACCCAAAGACGCCATGTTTTTAGCCCAACGTTTCAAGCTTTTATTTTGGTTTAACACTAAGAGAAGAAGCTAAGTGAAAGATGGTGGAAGCGACGAAACTGCTACTATAAGGTGGAGAGTTGGATTCGTTTAGGCTTTTGATTGGTGTGAAATGAAAATGTGAAATATGATTCTGTTCTCTGATTGGTTGTGGTTGCTGATGTGGATTAAAGATTGGTTTTAGTTGGATAATTTATTTTATCCATATCCTTTGTTTCTTTCTTTTGTGTGGCTAAGCTTCATCTACAAAGTGTGTTACAAGAATCTCAAACACATGAAACGGTAACAAACAAAATAAAGAAAAAATAAAGAGAGAGGTAAAATTACCTACCCATCCATTTCTCATTACCCTAAAATCTGAAGCTTGACATCATAATTATCGTAACAAAAATTATCTATGATGAGAATGGTTTCAATGAAACTTAGTCCAAGCAAATTGGAAACATAAACATCTCCAAACATGTGACTGAGTTATTAAACTTGGTGTAAGGATTTTTCAATACCTAGGACATTCTACATCTTCAAGCTCCTCATCGTTTGTTTGCTTACTCTCTTCCTCTTTTCTACGCCGCTTTTCCCTGCCTTCACACTCTGCTTCATGCACCAAAGCTCACTGCAATTGCACAACACTCCAAGTTTAAAACGCTTGACATAAAACATACAGAGCTAAACTGCTTATGTCTTGGAACTAAGTTCAAGAGATCAACGATGTGTAACAGTAAAAGATATCACCACATCAAATGGTTTTGGACCATACTCGAGACTGATATTCAATAGAAGCAGCACTTCTGCAACCAACTAACTACAGTCAAACTGATTCCAAATATAGATTAACAGTCATAGAGAGAGGTATCGAATAATACTATACCACAGTCTACTCTATTTGTAATTTGTACGCATCTCTCCCTTGAGAATATGGTGACAAAGTGAAGAAGTGTACCTGTTGTCTTGATTTCTTCTGGCAAAAATCAGCTTTATAAGATTCTTCAAAATGGTCTGTGACATTTTCCGTCTGTCTTTCTTGATGTCTATTATGGCTATCTCTTCCTGATCTTCTACAGTCTTTTTTCATGGGTTCATTCATATCAGGGTTGTAATTATCAGCTGCACCTTTCTTATGATGATCTTCACTGTTTCTTTCTCGCACTCTGTCCTTCCCCCTTCCGTATTTATCCTTCCCCTTGTCATGTTCCTCTCTCACATTCTCGGGTACTTGTAGTAATACAACATTCTGTGAGCTTGTGGACATACCATCAATATGTTTGAAATCATCTATAACCAAAAGTTGAAGTAAGTATCCAATTATGCTAGCAGCTAAGACAGACAGAGACTCTCAATCCATTGAAGTTCATCTTACAGTCTGAAATGACTCCAACGGATTGTCATACTAAACGAAGTATTATGAAAGATCCACCAAAACTGTTAAATGCAGGACTCGAGCAAACTGTTTCATAGAAACGAATCCACCATTACCTTCTTGTTCTGTTTGATCCTTTTTTATTGCTCTTTGAGATGTGACACGTAATCTTCGAATGTCTGCTTCTGGAAGACCTCATCGCCAATAGTACTACATATACAGAATCAATAAATACTAGATGATTAAGTTCTAAATGTCCGTTCAATGCTGGGTTTTAAATGGCGCCAGGCGAGGCGTGAGGAGGAAGGCCCTTGGGAGCGCCATACGCCATGGTGGTAATGGTGAACCGCATCAACAACAAATAGGGACCCTGATGACAGTTTCTCAAACTCTTCTCTCTTGATGAAGCTCCTCACGTCCTTCTCCTCCATCACTTTCTCTAATAACTTCCGTCTTTTCTAAGTTGCAGGTCTCATTGCCATTGTTGATACTTCATGGAGCCGTGGATAAAGTCACGGATCCCACTGTGAGCATATTCCTTCATGAACATGCAATCAGCCAAGACAAGACTCTAAATCTCTATCCAGGTAGCTACCATTGCATTCTAGAAGGCAGACGAAAATATTTTCACCGTAATCAACGACATAGTTGCACTCAAGACCTTTTAAAGTTATTCACACACCTTGGTATTTGTATATTCCAGACTCAAACGATGCCACACACAATTTGTTAGTTTATATATTAATAAAACCTTTGAAATTTAGAACTAAGCCTTCCTATGGTGTTGCAATGCTGATATGGATTAATGGACTGTGTTTATAGCTTTCTCGTTCTGAAAGAGTTGATCTTTATGTTGGTTGCTCTTGTCAAGGTGCTCTGTCTGGTTTAATCAATCAGAACCGAACTGCTTTGTATCGAAAAATCGGTTAGAAATTGAATAGAAAAATGAAATGAACTGATATGGTTTCATTTTTCTCATCTAAATAAATGATAACTGGAACTCACTGAAAAATTTGATTAATCTATATATTTTTAGTATCTTTAGTTTAATATTTTATCGGTCCCAAAATTTTAAAATGATTTAGGGGTTTTTTTTGTTTCACTATATATGATGTTTTAGAGATTTTTTTCAAGTTTCTATGAAATTTTTTAATATATTTAATTTTTTTTGACCATTTGCATTTTTCATTATAATTTATCATTGGTTGGGTTGTTTTTAGTTAAATATTACATTCTATTTTTAATATGAATAAACGAAAAAGCTATAAAATTAATTTAGCTTCTTAATTTACACACTTTTAACTAGAACATCCTATAAATGGGGACTTATGAAGTAAGATATGTTTTTTCAAAAGTTAAATAATTGAAGGGGCCGGGGTTGTGATATTGAAAAGTGAAAAGTGAAAACTAAAAACTGAAAACTACTCGAAAGCAAAGGCCATCCATAAGTATTGATTCTAGACCACTCAAATTTAATCATGAATTTACAAAATGATATTTAAAATATTAAATTTTTGTTAATTTTTAAATTAAATAGCAAACTTTCGCTAACTCGAAAATATGAGTAATGATGTTAACTACATAGACAGAGCTGTTAACGATAAATTAACCCCATAATTGTGTTTTGTCTATGTAGTTAGCATCAAATCAAATAAAATTTGCTATTTAATTTGAATGTCAATAAAAAGTTTGGTATTTAAATGATATTTTGTAAGTTCATGATTAAACGTCTGATTTTGAATGTTCATACTTTTTTGACATTTTTTCCAATTTTATTTTTCATATTTATAATTTATTATAGTCAATCGGATAACTGCACTTTGACAATTTAAAAGGAAAAACAAATTCAGATGATAGGAATTTGCGAGTCAAAACACAAGATTAGGATTATAACAAACATAACTAATTTAGCTTACAAAAACCAGTACACACTTTCTATTATTGTTCAACCAATTGTATCAAAAAATATCTAGCTTTCTTTATATATATATGACTTAAAAACCTTTGAGATGAGAGGAGCTGAATCAGAAATGACTACAACAATGAAAACCCTAGTAATGTGGTGCCTTGTTTTCCCAGTAATCATTTTAACCATAAACTCAGCTGAGACAAGAAATGTTGATTTTTCAATACTCATAAAACCGAAATGTTCAACGTCGAAAAACCATCGGTGTCCTACCATTACCGATCATAAAAAAAAGACATGAGATGACACAAATCGGTTCCATCCTCACAGTTTCAATGAAAGTTCGAAGTTCCTGAGTATGGTAATGGTCTAATGGTTCACAATTGTCATTTCAGATCAAGCGTAGGAACATCAAACATTGAGATCAAGACATTGTCTACTACGACGATTTTCTGCGATGTACATATATGTAATTACGCAATTAGACATTATGGGATTTATTTCGTTGGTTACGAGTTGTATTCTCCTCATGTTATATTTGGAAGGTATATTGAATTTTCGAGGCCTGTTGAAAAGCTAGTTCAGTCGTGGAAGCCTTGGTCACCACAATAACTCAAAGATATGCACCGTAAAAAGCATCCAGTCCTTCATTCGGATTGAGAGATAGATCGTGGACTACATCAATATATCATTACATGAATGTACAAGTGATTATATATGTACTATCATCTATACATTTTGAGGAGTTTGGACTGTGGAAACATGAAGGAAATGAATTACTAGTTACTGCAATTTACATGAAGGTTCACAGAACTTAGAAAGACTAAGGTTTATATATTAATGGATCCAGACTTCTTAACTATATATATAAGAATCTTAGTGATATATTGATATTAATTTTATTTTTTATTTTGAAAAAAACTCATTTCTTTGTATTAACAATATATCGTGCTTTTGTATATGTGATATGAATATTGTGTTATGTTAGTTTAATTTTCAAATTTGGAAGTTGTTAACTTTTCGTTTTTTTTTTCTTATTCAAAACTGTGTGTTGGTCGATTAATTTAGTAAGACCCAAAAAAGTCAAAACTAAGTTTTAAAGTTTTTTTACAAATAATCTTTTAATTACCCGCTTTAATTTAAATAGAGTTTTAGTTATATAAAAATTTTTAATTTAAAAAAAAAATAGTGTTAAATTTCAAAACTATGAAAATAAACGAGAATAATGTCAAAAAGTATGAACTTTTAAGAAGTGTACCTTCTAATCATGAACTTACAAAATGTCATTTAAGAACTAAATTTTTTGTTGATTTTCAAATTAAATAGCAAACTTTCATTGATTCGACAATATGAGACATGATTTTAACTAAATTGACGGAGCTGTTAACAGTAAGTTAACTCTATAACCATATTATGTTTATGTAGTTAACCTCATATTGCTGAGTCAACGAAAAATTGTTATTTAATTTGAAAATCAACAAAAAATTGATATTTAAATGACATTTTATAAGTTTATAATTAAAACATACACTTTTTTAAAGTTTATATTTTTTGACAATTTTTCCAAAAAATAAAACACCGCTTAAAAAGCTATAATCAGCGTCAAGTTCCAAACACTAAACTTGCTCAACTAGACTACACCTCTTGGACCATGTCAGTTCCTTTCTTTGTTCTCCTTTTAACTCTTTTTAAAACTATTTATTTTCCACTTGTGATGACGGATTCATGTACATTGAGTAGGTGGGAAGGTGATCCAAGCACGTTTCCATAGACATTTGAGAATACAGAGACAATATATTTCGTAGAGGGAAAGGTGAAAGTGAATGTAGATGGACATGATAAAGAAGACGAAGCCTTTGAGATTGGTAAAGGAGATATTGTTTTTCCTAAAGACATGAAATGTGTTTGGACTATAACTGAAGTTGTTAAGCAATATTTTATCCATGAGGAGTTGTAATAAATTCAGAACCTGTGTCAATATTTATGTTCGTTCTGTTGTACAAAACCTATGGTATTGAAATGTTGATGGAGATTTATATGTTTATATCTCTCTGGTTCTTAAAAACTAGTGCAGCTTCTTCTACACTAAGCAGCTAGATTTCGAACATTAATGGCTATAGAATGTCGTTTGCAAACTCCAAAGGTCCAAAGTGAAGTTACAAAGAACAAAAAATTAGGCTAAAACAATGCATGACATAGAACAACGACCTAAAAAATTCTTGGCTAAAACAGGTAAAACCCACATCAACACCAGAAGACCCGCAATGGTTAATTGGTTAATGCCTCAATGGATTTTCACAAGATTCAATTTTTTTTCAGCACCGATACGATTCATCGGTTCAATGTTTTGCTACCCGGACCGATGAACGGGTAGAGCAAGTTGAACTGACTTTGTTTTGCAATTCAATTCACATAGTTTTATCCAAATTAGGTTTTCTTTTCTTTTCGGTCTTCACTTTCCAATTATAAGTTTATTTTTCTTTTTATGTTTTATAATTTTGCCCTTACGAGATTTTCAAAGAAGTGAAAGTGGTCGCCACTTAGAAATTTTTTTTATAAATACATTTAAGTTTATTTTAATATAATAATATAAAACATTTGAAAGTTTAATGGTTATTTCATTTATAAAAAAAGTTTCATATAAACGAGTTTTATGAATAATGTTTCCTCAAAAAAATCTCATTTTTTTCTCATAATGATTATTATCACCAGAAAACCATATTTCAAAATGAAGGAGATGGTCTCTTAACACGTAGGGCTCTCACCATAGGTTAGAGTTTCTCTTGTAAGAGGAAAATGCACCTCACGACATTAAGCACATAGAAAATGTTGTGAAGAAAAAAAAAAAAATTGTTGTGAACCAGCGCAAAACTCAGAGTTGTGTGCCAATGGAAGTGGGTCTGGAACAAGAAGCAATAAAGTAATAAAGTTTTTGGAAAATCATTGGATTGAGTTATGCTCAAACACAAGGACTGGCCATCTCAGCGACTGGATCACATACGTCCAATGTGCTTTAGGAATTAGTAAGTTCCTCACATCTACAAATCCGGAACTAGCAAGCATGATAGAAAAAGAATGCAGTAAAACATCATGGGAGGCAATAGTGAGGAGACTATGGCCACAAGCAAAATGCATTGATGCCATAGTTACCGGTTCCATGGCACAATACATTCCAT
Organism: Cardamine chenopodiifolia; assembly: GCA_963922655.1. NCBI lineage: Eukaryota > Viridiplantae > Streptophyta > Magnoliopsida > Brassicales > Brassicaceae > Cardamine > Cardamine chenopodiifolia. The sequence continues at coordinate 2,975,095 of OZ000490.1, forward strand.
TGCTGGAATTCTAGAGCGACGGTCTTCCTTTGATTTCATCGTCTTATGGGAGTTCTGAATGTTTCATTGGTGTCATTGTCAATCCTCTGTGCAAGCCAAGTGAATACAGGATACTTCGAGTTCTTAGAGCTCGAGAAAGCTGTTCATGATCCATTTTCTTTGTTTGTTGAATTGAAACTTCTCATTCATTGAAACCAAAGTTGAAATGAAATTTCTATACATTATAAAATTTATATACACTTTAATTAGGACCCCAACAGCTTAAGTACATGACCGTTCTTAGTGATTCTTCAGCTTTTTTCGCCTTTTCACTTTCACCGGAGGAGATAACGGCGGCGGAGACTGACGATGAAAACCTCTTCCCTTGATTAATGGATCTGACGTTGTTCTTGAGATGCTGATTCGCCGATCGGAGGATGTAGTTCCATCGACATAGACCTAATTGGTCTTTTAATGCCTCTACGACTCCGATGCTTGCTGCAACCGTCCATGCTTTGCTTGTAGAACTCATTTTTCTTCACAGAATTAAATTTCTTGCGTCTTGTGTTTTGTGATTTGAGAATTGTTTTGATGATTTTAGAAAATGAAGTTAATGGTGTGTATATGTAAGAGAGAAGAAGCCAACAAATTTGCCGTGAAATTGGAGAAACCAGAAGCTATGGCCGCTAGTTTCATTCGTTACCACCGTCTGGATACTGAAATGACGTTTATATCCTTACGAAACAAACTGGATAAAGGGTACTTTTGGGATTTCGCTAACTCCTGCGGATTAAGTAGTGTCGCTATGGGCACCCGGTTTTGGGATCTCGTGTTTCTGCCTACCTTTTTTTATAAGGAAAGTTCAATGAATATAGTTTGGATATCAAAAATACATTGCTAAAAAAACAATAATAATAATACACAAATTCGAGCTTTTTGAGAGTGACAGAGTAAGAAAAAAACAATGAAATTCGAAAAACAAATCAAAAAGCTCCGATGCCGAAAATCGAATCCTAACCGCTGGACGAAAACAGATTAAAGTATATATTTCTTAGTTTGTTGACAATTTAATGATAATTGACAAAATAAACAACGAAGAGATAAATGAGACAATTGGATTTGACCGTTATTTGATAAAATAGCATTATTATGCAAAATGGTAAAAGTTTTTGTTCATATTAAAATGTGTTGTGCTCAGCAATGAGCCCATTTATATAACCGTATCAAGAGTTCGAAAAAGTTTCCATTAATTCTCTGCGACTAATTTTACGCCGGCCATTTCAAGTTTTTGTTTCCTCTGCAATTCCGCCGTCCATGATTTCAAGTTTTCTTTTTTCTCTGCAATTTTAGAGAAAAACAAGTTCACATTGCATTTTAAAGAATGAAATATGAACTAGTCTTGGATTAATTCATCGGATATATGGTTGGAGGATCATGGATTGTTAGAGATCATGAAGGTAATGCTCTTTTTCAAGCCCATGATGTGTTTCTACCAGCTTCTAATAGGATTGCAGCGCAGCTACGGTGCATCATCTTGGCTGTCCAAAAACCTTCGTGATATTCTGGTGAGATTGTGCTACAGCTTTTTAGGCGATCAAAACCCTTTTTTATGGCCTCGATGTCGAACATATCTTGACAGCTTTCGCAACTTGGGTTTGGGTTTTAGAAGTGTTCATGTTCAGCTCTCTTCAACTACAACAAACTCGGTTGCAAGGAAGATAACATCAAGTGTGAGGAAGGATGGTAGATTACGGTCGTATATTTCTATTTGGTGGACCGGCGTGGTTACAAACTTTAATCGATGAGGAACGAGCTCGGTGATCGTATGCTCTGGTTTTGCTTTTCGGTTGAGTTGTGGTGACTGTTTTTCATTTGTAACAGACTATGTTTTTGCATTTCTTATAAAACTCAATCGACAAAAAAGAAAAATTCGAGCAACAAAAATAAGGTTTCTGATTGCTTTCGACTTCAAGAATTTTGATCTAAAAAAATACAGAAACCAAATATCATTTAGTCCATATATTTGAGAAATCCACAAACAATTAGTTTTATTGATATTTCTGCTACATTAAAAAACGTAAAAAACAAAACAAAAAAAAATTTATTTGGAGTAAGTGACGAAGGCCCAATCGTTGCCCTTCCTTCTCTCTCTTCTCTCCTGCAGACAAAACTTGTTCATCTTCCTTTCTAGATTTAGAGTTAGATCTAGTTCTTGTTTTTTTTCTCTTGGGCTTTAACAACGATTTTAGAGTAGCTCGGTGGTAGCGGAGGATGTTCAGCTATCTCTGCGGCGCAGAGGCGTAGTTGCTGGGCCGGCGAGGTGATGCAGAAGCTTGATTAGCGGTGTGCCTAAGGTTTGTATCCTTTCTAGAGGACGGTGAGGTGGAACGGAGGTGAGTTCCCAACGGTGGCTCGTGGGGTTTTGAGATTTGTCTTGTCTTGGGGTTGGCTTGGTGGGTTGCGCCGGTTGTCTAGATGGTGTGGTGGTTAGACGACCGTCCTGATGAAGGATGACGGTGCGGTGGTCTGTAGTCGAATTATCTTCCTATCTGACCGGATTTGTAGGCTTTTCCTTCCTGGCGAGGTTGAGGAGTATTGGTGGAGTTCTAGTTTAACGACAGAGGAGAAGTTGTCTGCAATTCTTTAACTGTTCTGCTCGTCTTAGAGAATTGTCGCCGGTGAGGTCGTGGACATCTGGTGACTCGGTCCGGCTGGCGCCAGAAGAAAAGATGTGGATTAGGCAAGTCACATGGGAAGCTTCGGTCCCGGAGACAATACTGATGATCTTATTCCGTTCCAGTGACTTTGTCCCGTTGCTTTCTTCTTATATCCGTCAGCTTTGACTTTTTTTTTTCTGTTGTTGGTCTTATTTCGGAAATAGAGGTGGAAAGGATAGGATATCCAAGAATTTTAAAGAATCTAGATTCGTCGAACCTGAAAAATAGTTGTAAGGATTCGGATTTGTTAAAAATAGCAAAAAAAATTTAAATTATAATATAAATTATTTAAAAGTTTAGAAAATAAAATATTAATAGAAAAAATATATATATATATAATATTTCAAATTATTTTTTATAAAAATTTTAGAACATATTTACATGTAAAAAATTTCAAATAAAAATTATTTTGGTGATAATTTACATAAATTTATATCTATTATATAATATATATAAATATTACACATATATTTTAAATAAAAACAGATTTAAATATCCAATTTTTCTGATTAGATTGGCGCGGATCCTGAATATTTTGCCCACTTCTATTCCAAACTCAATTTATTTTTTCGGCATATGTTATCACCGTGCAACACAGTTCCGGTTCCTCCTTTTTAGACGTTAATATTTTAAGTTATAATTCATTTATTTTTAAAACAGAAAAATTTATTTGGAGATTTTTGATAGATTGTAAAAAGAGATATTTGTTGTGCTTTTTCATTTCCTAAATCTATATATCTAATTTTGGTAAGAAATACATTTTAAAATTATAAAATGACATACATATCCTTTATATATTTATATACATACTTGTCAAATTAACAGAAAATTATTAGAGATTTCATTCAAGAATAAAGTAGATTTTAATTATTATATGATTTTGGCCCTTTTAGCTATAAATTTTCATTTATGTTTTTGGAATTAGGAAATCACTTTTCTATAAGATTGTACCACGATATCAATATTGACAACCACATATCTCTTGTATACTAAAAATTACATTTAAAATATTAGTTTTTAAACATCAAAAATAATATTTCTATAAATATATGTTTATTGATATGTTGACATCATAAAATACAATTCAGCTTCATTCTCGACCTCTTATACTATTCGTTTGAATAAAATAAATGTACCGAATAGGTAATTGTTTAAAGGGGGAAGTTTTAAACTACCACTGTTATTTTTTTAAATAACACCGTCCTTGAGTAGCACTAGGAAGAGGATATATTCGTGATTCAATAATGTAGGAAATTTTGAGTATTCAAATCTGTTTTGTAAAATGGTAGGTATAAAGTATGAAGTTCACGACCGTTCCGCAATCACCGTGGATCCCGCGGATATATCACATAAAAAAACGAGTATTCATATATCTGCAAACCTGTAGATCTGCAAAATAAAAACGCGTATCCAGAAGCCCGCAAACCTGCATACCTGTGATCCGCAAACAACAAATACAATTCTAGTTGGATTAAACTTAAATATTGTTAAACACAGTTTTAGAAATTGAAACATATGATAAAACAGTCAAAACATTAAACATGATTGTTCAAATCAAAACCTGAAACACCATAATCCAATTTTAGGAATTCAAACATAAACATGAGTCCAATTTGAAAGCATAAACTGAAACATTTAAATGAGTCTTGATTCACACCATCAAACATGACTTATAACCTTATACATAGGAAAGTACACCATCAGTTTTCATCAGCAAGTAGTCAACAAAAATAGGAAATGAAACAAAGGATAATCACTTACTTGGTTGAGTCCACCTGAGACTCATTTGTAGAACTATCGATATCAATAGTGATTCTCTCAAGCTCAATCTCTAAAGTTGTAGAAGTAGCAACAATTCATATCTTCATTAACTGATATAAACATAATAAAAGAATCAGAAGGACTTACCATTATCATAGGCTGTGAATCCTCGAAGCCAATTCCTAGTACAAATCAAAGTTTGGACATTTTTTAGTAAGAGACAACTTCTGTATATGTTTAGAACCCTCGAACTAATGCTAAATGAGGACTTATAATCTACCGTAGTAATAGGTATGTTGAGAATGTCATATGCCATGATTGTCAATTCTCTACGCTTTTGAGAATTGTCTTTCCAATAGTCCAAGACATTTAGCATTGCAAACATCTTCATGTCTATAGGTGGCTCTTCCAAATACAAGTCCAAAGTTGATTTTCCACTTGCACACACAGTATTTTTTCGAAAATTGTGAAAGACCTACGTGATTTACAGTACACACATTAATCAAAAATAAAGATGTAAAAGAAAGATGAATAAGAAAAGAGATGTGACTTACATCATAGTTGATGATACTTTTGCCATGTCTATGAATCTCCTCCGTTTCATACTGATCTTCTTGAGACTGATAGAATGGTTGCCATGCTGGCCATTATGAAGTTGAAGTGGTCTCACTTGTTGGATTAGGAGTTCTCTTATAAGCCTCGAAGAGCTGATTCAGTTTAACCCTCACGTGTTCCTTTTTTTCTTCCCAAGTTTTTTCAGAAAGATTTGAGAAACAATAATCCAAAATAGACATCTTAAATCTCGGATCAAGCATAACAACCATAGCAAGAACATTAGAATAGTCATGCTAATACTTATAAAATTTCATTTGTAGAGAATCAACCATATCAGCTATCACATAATCTGACGACCTCTCATGCACTTGCAACCAATACTTAATCTTATAAACTTGCATAAAATACAAGTTGATGTAGGATATGTAGAACCCGAGTATCAAGTTTGTTATCTCATCAAATGGTTGTAGTAATTCAGACATTTCTATCTCTAGTTCCTATTCAGATTCTATTGGAAGAAGTGAGTAGTTAGTATCCACTCCTTGGTAACAATCAAAAGCTTCCCTATAGAGGATGGCTCTAACAAGCATTTTATATGTGGAATTCCGTCTTGTAGGGACATCTAATACCAAAACAGCTTTGATTTTAAGACCAACAGATTGTACACAACTATCACACAACTATCAAACAACTTCATACGAGCTTCTGAAGATTGAACATACTTAATGCTCTCTCAGATTTTATGTAGTGAGTGCCCAATCACTTTTAAACCCTTTTGCACAATTAGATTTAGAATGTGGGCAGCACATCTAACATGAAAGAACTCCCCCATACACAATAAGTTATCCTCTAAACCCACCTGCCTCCTTAGGATAGTTTGCATTGTGTCATTATTGCTGGCATTTTCTAGTGTAGAAAAAGTTTTTTTCTTTATTCCCCACTCTCTCCAAACCTCTTGGATTATCATAGCCAAATCCATACCCGTATGAGGAGGAGGTTAAACAAAAAATGAAAGAATCATATTCTTTAACTTCCAATCTTTATCTATGGAATGTGTTGTCAAGCACATATACCCCTCAACATTTATATAAGTTCATAAGTCAAATGTGAAACAAATCCTACCCGAGATTTGAGACAATTTCAGGTCCAATAATGCTTTTTCACTATGATACAACTTGTAAATATTTAAAGCTACTATTTTCCTAGTTATAAATTACACATCAACATTCAAATACTTCCACATCATCCTAACTCTACTATATTCAACAAAAGAGAATGGTAAATCATGCTCAATGACACACTTTGAGACTATTTCCCTAAAAATACCATGATCAATCTTTTTTTATTGTAGTTTTCCCTCATTACTAAGCATCATAGCACCAACATCCCCATTGCTAGGCGTTCTAAGGCAACCAACTAAGTGACGACCATAACTAGTTGTTCCTTGCTTATGAGAATTATAAGAAAAATCCTTTAAGCAATGCTTGCATTGAGCTAGTTCAGCTACACCATTACTAATCTTATTGATTAGAAGTTTTTCCAGACATGCAAAGTCTTTTTCTTTGCCATTTTTCTCCTAATTTCAGCATCTGGAATATCTTCTATGGGTGGAAACATCGATCCTTGACTAAGAGGATCACCTTGATTTCCTTTATCAGATTGAACCTCAATGGATTCCATTTACAAAGTTTAATTTTCTCTATCAGATTAGAGACATATATTTATCAAAAGATTTCACAGAATAAGAACAAGCAAAGAGGTTTGTGGAGTACAGGGTATTGTATTACCAAGAATGGGACGGCATGGACACGAATGTCTTTCTCCTTGTAGTAGTAATGTCTTAGGGATCTCTCTATATCCGTGTTGGTTTCTAGCCTATATACTCTACTGATGATGGTTATTTTATATGCAAGATCATTTATGTTTGGTTTTAAGCAAGTTCAATTACAACCATATATCTATCAAATGATATCACAGATGAAGAACATGCAAAGAGGTTTGTAGAGTATAGGGCATTGTATTACCAAGAATGGGACGCCACAGACACGAAGGTCCTTCTCCTCATAGGAGTGGTGTCTTAGGGATCTCCCCATACTCGTGTTGGTTTCCAGCCTATATACTCTACGGACGATGGTTATTTTATATGCAAGATCATTTAGGTTTGATCGTAAGCAAGTTCAGTTACAACCACATATATATAAAATGATATCACAGATAAAGAACACGCAAAGAATTTTGTAGAGTACATGGCATTGTATTACCAAGAATGGGACGACATGGACATGAAGGTCCTTCTCCTTGTAAGAGTAGTGTCTTAGAGATCTCCCCATACCCGTGTTGGTTTCCAGCCTATATACTCTACGGGCAATGGTTATTTTATATGCAAGATCAATTATGTTTGGTTTTAAGCAATTTCAATTACAACCATATATATATCAAAAGCTATCACATATTAAGAAAAAGTAAAGAGAACATGCAAAGAGAACAAGATAAATCCTAAAAGCAAAGAGCAATAACAACTTACCATAGACAAGCGAATGAAGCGATGCAGCAATCTGAAAATAATTTTATACAATAAATCCAGAAAACAAAAAATTAGTTCTCTACTTGAACAAATAATGAAACAAATTGAAAGTTAAACCACATACAAATCTGTAGAGTATGAAGCTTACATCTTGAGCAGTTTTCTTGAGCCAGGTCGAAGGTGTAAGGTTGAACGGTAAAGCAGATGCTGACTTGCTGAGATACCCTTACTACGGAAAACGAAAAACAGATACAAAGAAAGTAAGATAAACAAATCTCAATCAATACGAAGAAGAAACAAAGAGAATAAACCAGAAACATAAACACCAAACCCTAACTAAAAACATTTACAAAATCAAACTTACACCCAGAAAACATAAAGATTCAAGAACGAAACACCAACTTTAAGAGAAGAAAACCAAAGTGAAATCCTAACCGAACGAAACCCTAACAAAAACCTAACCCGAACAAAACTCTAACCCTATAAAAATATTCATACAAATAAATAATCAGAGAAATATAGAGAGAAAGAGAGGGAAAAACCACCGATTTCGAAGGCGCAGAGGCGGAGAATCCGTTTTGTCGATCTCCTCCTAAGTCTTCAGCTCAATCCGGTGGTGGTTTCTCGATCGCAAAGTGCGAGGCTTGAGTCCGATGGTGGTTTCTCGGAGACGAGGGTTTATTCTCACTTCATCACTCACAATCTCACTTGGTCGCCTCGTCAAGAGAGAGTCGAGAGAGAGAGAGTCAGAGAAGGCGAAATGACAGAAGAAAGATTTTTGCGATCTAGGGTTTCATTGCAACCTTTAGGGATCATCTTTGGGCCTTAGGGTTAGAAACATAAAGAGTTTGGGCCAGATATAGATAATTATTAGGCCAACGATTCTTGGTCAACTAAAATATTCAAGCTCCGCGGGTCCTGCGGTCAAAACCCGCCTAACCCACAGTATAGCCTTTTCTGTCTTGCTAGACCCGCAGAAATATGAGCTTCTTTAGGCATGCTCGAACCTGCCCCACGGCAGGTAAAAACCCATAGACCCGAGGGTTTTATCTCACATTTTCAGCACTATCCGTGAGCCCTTAATGAACTCATTTAATTATTTAAATGACTATTTTATCTTTAATGAAATTTGAGTTTGGTCATGTCATATATTTTTAATTGTAAATTATACTAATAATAATGTGGTAGTGCATATGGTTTTAACACACGACGTGCACCTAAGTATGTTATGAAATTTGTTATATAGAAAGTTATGAAATTTGTTTAAGAATTTTTCATAATCCCCGTCTAGACTAAAGTGAGTAGGAGGAAAGAGAAGAAAAAGAAGATAATATACCCTAGATTAAGCTAAGATTTCATCTTTTTGTGTTGAATCTGTGAGGAAAGAGATGAAAATTACCTTGCTCCTTCGCTCACCAGTGACATCGTTCTGGATTAAGGAGTTGATGGGTCTATTTGTGTGTCTGTGAGCTGGTTAGCAGGTTTGGAGACAATTGTTTAATTTGGTCACTTTCGATTTATCTAATTTCTTCAATCTTTCACTTTATCTGTAATTTTGATTTGAAGTGACGAGAAAGTTATCAAATTTTGGTTTGATGTTTGGTTTTCTTTGGGTCGTCTCCATGATATTTTAGGCGATTGAGGATGTATCGACATGGGATTCCTCTATCAGCTATTCTGGTTGAAGTCTTTGCCACTCATAGAATGAGACGGCAGCGAGTTACCGTGTTGAACAACATTGAGGAGGAGATTGAGAACCTGAAATTGTTGGTAGCATGGAGCTGGATATCTCCGTTTGGTGCCAAACTCCAAGAACTTTCAAACAGTTTTTTCATAGAAAAACACATGGAATCAATTGAGGAATGTTGAAGAAATCAAGGACTGGTATAAAGGTGTGTGGTTTTCTTTGGCGACACCGGAATATTCTTTTTTGGTTTGGTTTGCAGTTCACAACATGTTGTCAACGGGAGATAGGATGCTATCATGGACTTACAGAGGAAACACAATCTGTTTTTTATGTCACGGGTTTTTTAGAATCCCGTGATCATCTCTTCTTTGATTGCATATTTACATCTCTTATTTAGAAAAAGCTAACATCTTCGTTACTTAAGACGAGGTATGTCGCTCGGTTTGGAGACATTATTTCTATTATCTCTAGTTCTGTGTTTGGTGGTAATCGTAGATTCATTTTGCGGTATGTCTTCCAAGCGACAGTTTATATTTATAGTAAGAGTGTAATCAACGAAGACATAGCAAACAACCAAAAGATTAGATTTCTCTCATCAAAGACATTGATAGAATTGTGCGTAATGGTCTTTTGAGCATTCAACGGCAAGGACGACTCACCGGCAGCTTATGTGAATGGTTTGGAGCTAGAAAAAATTAATTGATCGACTCTGTTTTTTTGTTTTAATATAATTTTACATATTATTCAAAAAAAAAGTTACCAAATTTACTTTGTCCCAATTAATTTTTTTGTGATAAGGGTCTGATTTATTGTATTTTGGGTTATTTAGTGTTCTTTGTGATGTCTGTGTTTAGTAGAGAGCAATATGGAGTTGGTGAAATTGGAGACAATTGGCCATGGAAGATATAGAAGGAACCAAGTGAGGGCGCCAGTTAAGTGGTGGACTGCTTGGAGCAAACGCTGAGATCTGTTGTATGTGATAACAATAGTGGAAAGAAAACAAATTCAGCGAAGTCCGGTCCAGCTTTGGCATCTTTGTTCTGCTTTGGTGAATGAGTGGCTAAGAAGATTTTGATTCAATCAAACGATGATTGGTAAAGGCAGTCATCGACGAACACTAAGTACAATCATAAGCCCTCTTTCCCTCTTCACAGCTTTTGGGTTTGACGAAAATTACAGTTTTTATGCACCAACAGATTTTTAATTGTTTTGTGGGTTCTTAGTTTTTGAGATTTTACTATTTATGTTTCTCGAGCTAAAGGTATCTCTACTGATTCATTAGGATAGAAACGGTCATGATCATGTCAATAGAATTTACAACTTCTTCACTTTCAACCAAATTACTGTTTGTGATATGGTTTGTGATTTGATTCTTTAATAAAATTCTCATATGACTCAAATCGAACTCAGATCCATGGATGCCATTGCTCGCAACTTTTGCTCTTCCCTCATTTCTCATCTCTTATCTTTGTTTTTGCTGTTCTGAAGAAGTATATTTCTTTACTGTGCAGGTACCTAAGTTGGTATTGGATCAAAGGCTTCTTGGGAACTTCCTAAATCATTTGAAAAAGACAAAGATGGAAACTTTGAGATGACCACTGCTACATAAAAAAGATGAACATGTTTAGCTTCTTCAAACACTTCATCATCTTCTCCATCATCCTAAAAGCTTTTTAGCTTCTTATGAACTACTTATGAACATGTTTGGGATTTTTTGTTTAATACTTGACTAGTTTTATTAGCAATATTTTGGCTATAAAAAATTTAAATTCGGTATTTTATTTGAATTACATAGCTTTTCAAACGGAAAAAAACGGTATTACATATATGATTGCAAATAAGTTACTATAATGTCACATATTCGTGATTACTATTTAATCTTAAAACTCTCGTGAATCTAGGACTTAAGAAGTAATCTAAAATTAGTCTCGAGTATACGACTGACAAACTTTTCACAACATAGTCGCTAGTTATGCGACGTTGATGTGTAGTCTTTAATATATAACTTTTATTATTTGTCTCAAATCAATCACTTATATACAACCTTCTATATCTGTCACATATGATTCTTAATTTTGCGACTATATTGGAACCATAATATTTTGCGACCATTTTAGATAGTCTTGATGTAGATGCAAATAGAGATTTTGCGACTGTTTTAGGACGCTTTCACTTGTCCAAAAACACATTTTCTTGTAATGTTTGCTTGCGATGAAAATATAGTAAACTTTTGTTAATTTTCTATTTTAATCATTAACTTTAGTTGACATTTATCAAACTAGTCACATTGTTAAGTCGTGTGATATAACAAACTAACGATTACGTCATGTTCGTCATACAATTTAACGGCGTGAAAAATTTGGAAAATCAACAAAAGTTAGTGATCAAACTGGACATAACTAATGGTTACGCCTTGTTCCATCGTACGACTTTACGACATGATAAATTTGGAAAAGTCAACAAAAGTTAGTGATTAAAATGGAAAATCAACAAAAGTTGAGCATTTTTTAACCTTTTTAAAAAGTTGAACATTTTTTTATGTTTTTAATGTAAGATGAAAATATAAATTTTTCAGAAATATTTTGCTGATTAATAAACTTAATATTAGCAACCTTTAATATTACATAAATTATACACCCTCTATTTATAAATAAGTGTGATATTGATTCTTTAGATTAAGTGTCGTTTTAGAATTGCAATGCAATAAAATTTTTGATTTTTATCCCTAATGTTTTAATATATTGACCAATAAAAAAACTAGAGTATATTAATCAGGGGTCAAACAGAAATATTTAGTTGCGTTTTATAATATGTGTAAGAAAAATTAGAACAACACATTTATTAACGAAGGGAGTATATAGTTTTCATTATCTCCTCTTCTTTAGTTTTTGTTTCCTTAAAATGCTAGTTGAATTGCTCATCATTAGTATTTTTAAAGATAATGTTGTTATGACAACATAACTTATTTAAATTTTTTAAAATTTTTTTATCTTTTAGAAAATGTTAAAAATGTCACAAAATAAATTTAATGAAATATAAAAATCAAGATACAATTGATTTTATATGGTTAATCGTTAAAAAAGTTCCATTTTTGTGTATGATCAAGAAAGAGTTGAGCTAGTGGTCCTAAAGAGAAGAAAAAAAACAATGTTTAATTTTATTTAGGAGGGAATAAGACCCATTCTAATATTAGTTCGGAGAATTACATGTTTTGATTGAGAATCTTTGGTTTATCAAAATGAGAAAAAAAGTTGCAGACTGCAAAATGTTATGTAGTATATAAAATAGAATATAAAGACAAAAGATCATATCTTTACAAATAGCGTTTAGCCGACGTCGATCTTTATACATTTTAACTATTATTCATATTTAATTTTTTTATTATTTACAAACACATTACCATAAATACTAAATAAAATCATAAAATATTATTTAAATTTATGATCCAATAAATCACATGTGGTTCTAAAATATTATCCAAATTTATGATCCAATGAATCACATGTGGTTCAACTATACAAATATAAAAACAAAAAATTTCCCATTATAATTATTTAATTTCAAGATGTATCATCAATTTAAGTTTAGGCAACCATTTTAACTGTTATAAATGTTGCAGTATTTTATTATTTTGTATTTAAAACGCACAAAATATATAAAAAAAAGTTCAACTTTAAAAAATGGTAAAAAATACTCTACTTTGCCTGATTGGAAACAAAATCTGTTGACTTTCCATTTTAATCTTGATTTTACCATAAAATCATAGAAGCATAAACTATACATTATAAAATTTATACAAAATTTTTAGTTGGGACCCCAACAGCTCAAGTACATGACCGTTCTTAGTGATTCTTCAGCTTTCTTTGCCTTTTCAGTCTCACCGGAGGAGATAAGGACGGCGGAGACAGAAGACGAAAACTTTTTCCCATGACAAACGGATCTGACGTTGTTCTTGAGATGCTGATTTGCCGACCGGAGTACGTAGTTCCATCGGCATAGACCTAATTGGTCTTTTAATGCCTCTACAACTCCAATGCTTGCTGCAACCGTCCATGCTTTGCTTGTAGAATTCATTTTCCTTCAGATAATTATTAAACTTGTTGCGTTTTGTGAATTTCTTTTGAGAATTGTTGTTTGTGAGTTTGATGTGTGTTTTTTCTAAATGAAGTGAATTGTGTGTTTATGTAAGAGTGAAGAAGCCAAAAAGTTTGGAATGAAAACCGTATGCTTTGGCCGCTGGTTTCATTCGTTACTACCGTCTAGATGGTGAATGACGTTTTTATCCTTACAAAACCCAACTGGATAAAGGGTAAATTGGGATTTCGGTAACTTCTGTGGATTATGCGCACCTGGTTTGGGGATTGTCTGGATCTCGTGTTCTGCCCACTTCATTTTTAATGAAAAGTTAATTAAATATTATTCATATCAAAAACTAGTCTTGGGCATTTTATCCGGATCAGAGAACCGAATTTAAAACCAACCAGAAAAACTTTGTTCGGATCGAATTTGGAAATAACCACTTTAATCTATTAGATATTTTTTGTTCCTATCTATGGTTACAGGTTTGGGTCCGATTCCTATCCGAAACCCGATCGAGTCTTTTGAGATCATGTTTTCTTTCCCTAGACCCTGCCCTTGTTTTGAGACCCGTGTGGTGTGTGCTGTGTATCGTGCTATGCCTCTCTTCTTCAAGAGACAATTCATTCCCACTCCCCCAACCCAGCCCGCATTCTCGAATCATTAGATTTATTTTGTTGATTCTTAAACCCTACCTAATTTCCATATAAACTCAATCACAAACTGGAAATCTCAAATCATAATTGTCAAAGCTCGACAACTTTTCCTCTATCACATACATCTTAGAATCTCAATGGTAAGCTTAAAATTATCTTGGTATTTTCATCTTATGTTTCAATTTTGACGTTGCATTCTCGAATATTTTGTTTGCACCCCTTTTTCATCGTTAATGTTGCTGACTCGCTGTGGCCTCACGATGGTATATTTGTGAATTAATCTTTGTCTTTCATTCATGTAGATGGCATCTTGTGAGCATCCAAATAACATAGATGATCATGTTGGTGTTGATGGTTCAGATGGAACAACCGATGATGTTGAAACACCAAGTTCTCAAAATAAATGCAAGAGTAAAGAAACAGAAGAAGGTAGTGGTTCTAAGTCACAAAAAAAACAAGGTCTTGGGTTTGGAAGCACTTCACTAAACAAAAAGGAGATGATGACAGAGCGAATTTTTATTTAATAATGGAAGGAGATGGTTTTCCAACCAAGTCTAGTACATCAAACTTGAAAAAACATCTAAATATCTCATGCAAGGGTTGCAAGGTATGGCAAACTGCTAAGAATTTCCAAAATCAAAAAGCCTTAACTCCTGCTGGTGATGGTAGTTTTAGGTCATGTAAGGTATCTGAAAATATGGTTAGGGAATCAGCTAATGAGATATTGGTTATAGGAGAATTATCTTTAGCCTTTATAGAGAACTTAGTTTGGAAACATTTCTCTAGAGTTCATCTCTACAAGCCACATTCTAGGAGAACATCAACAAGAGATACTGTGAAAATGTATGTAAAAATATAGCAATACATCTTTAGCAACAACATCTTTTAAGCTTCTCCATCAAAGTGGTCAATGATCATATATAATGTTTAAAATTTTGGGTATAAATGGGATATTTCGGGTACAAAAAGAACCGAATACTAAACTACAATTACAAGTTTTTTATAGGTATTAAACATTTAGAATCGAACCGACCTGGACCCGACTAGAACCGATTCAAAACCGAACCAAAATTATATATGTATCTATATGGATATAAAATTCATATACCCGAAAGAGCCGAATCCGAAAAAAACCGACTCGAATCCGAGCCGAAGAACCAAATGTCCAAGGCTATCAAAAACACATTGCTGAAAAACATAATAAGACGATTTATAGCGCATGCCTGCATGGTGGACTACAAAGTTTACTTTCTTCTCTATAAAGATGATGTGTTAATAGACTGGTCCATTGTAGTTCAACTTAGGGGTATACAAAATATCTGAGATTCATTTCGATAGATCCAATAATCCAAATATCCAAGGTGTTCGGATTCGGATCCGTATCCGAATATTTTATTTGAAAATCTGGATATCCGGATCCGTTTTATGTATAGTTTCCTTTTTTTTGTCATCTCAAGAACCATCACTAGCCATTTACTTGCCTGTGTTAGGGTTATTAGATTGCAACTCAAGAAAGCAGAGAGAGAGAGAGAGAGAGACTGCTTCTTTGCGCAGAGAACTCAACTATAGATGCTTCTGTTCTTTAATCATAATATAATCTTATGTGTATTTTATGTTCTACGATCATATGAATCACTAAATCAGAATATTAAAATAGATACGTTATGAAACAATAAAAACAAGAGTATGTCTTCATCATTACACAACACAATTTCCAATGAGTCTCGAAGGATCAATACCTTCATTGTACTTTGAACTATTATATACTCCAGGTATGTAACAATTTTCTTTAAATTGTTAGATCTTTCTCATTGTACCTTATGAGTTTTCTGTTTACTATCCTTAATGGGCTTTGTTCATGTACTAGTAGAGAATCGCTTTAAAGTTAGAAGCTTTTCTAGTTTATCACTGATTGGTTTTGGATTTGAAGAAATTATTGGAACTATAACGTCCTCATTAACATAAAGCTGTCCTTTGTGACTTCTCGAGACACAAAATTTTTGTGACAAAATTTTTAAATGGGTGGAGAAATTGATGATTTTGCAATTAAGCCAGGCATGTATTTGTTTCTTTAAACTTTCTTTATGTCACCCCTAAATGTAACCAATAAGAAAAGAAATGTGAATCTATGTCCTGAAATTAACTAGCATTGTAGAACTACATAGAAGAAAGTGTTTCACTGCATTTCTTAGTAAACAGAAGTATTCTCATATCTCATCTCTTTGTGTTATTCCTTGTAAAGCATATAATAGAAAACGTATTTAGAATTACCACCATACTTCGTAACTGTTTATAGAAGCAAATAAACATTCGTCCTATAAGAATTAAGAGCCTAAAGAAAAGAAGCACAAGTAGAAAGCTAGTGAGAATCATAAATATGTTAATATATTTACATGTACCTTTAACCTTTTGTTTCTAATTGTAATTTAAACATTATGTTGTTTTTTTTATTGTTCTACTTTTCTTTTCTTTTTTTCCTTTTCTAGGTTCATAAAGGCCATCCGTAACTTGCATATGAGATTTTCTTGTTCTTGATATGATAATTATAGTTTTGGCTTTGACAAAATTTTTGTTTTCTGAAACAGGGTTGCTAGAAGATTTTGCTTCTCTGATCAGAACAGCTTTTCCAGAATCTTTTTTCTTATATATATATCCTAAAATTTTGCTTCAATGGCCAGAGCAAGTTTTGAAGATTATTTGGTTATACTGGAAAAACGTACAAGAATACTACTCCTTCTTGGATGTTCGGGCAATGGTAAAAGATTGGGAATAGCATCCTTAGAAAAGAGGCATTCATATCAAAAGGACGGGCTGCACCTGTTACCAAAGAATGTGAGCTAAAGACTGCCAAGGGACCAAGCGGACAGATCATCAATGTTATTGACACTTGTTAACAGAGGAATAGACTAGACTTGACAAATACGTTTCTCTCTTCTTATTCTTGTTCAATATACACAAATATTTATACAAAACTCAACCGACATTAGAATAGGAAATTGTCTAGTTCTCTAGCTAAATATATATGTTATATTTCATTTCTCTAGCACTCCCCCTCAAGTTGGAGCGTGTAAATTTAACACGCCTAACTTGGACAAAAGATACTCGAACTGAGATTGACCTAATGCCTTGGTAAGAGATCTGCAACTTGTTCATTGGTTCGAACATGAATGGCATCAGTGTGACCAGCCTGAACTGCATCTCTAACATTATTACAATCAATCTCCACATGCTCAGTACGTTCATGAAACACTGGATTTGCAGTAATGTGAATTGCCGCTTGACAAACACAAAACATTTGAATTGGTGCCAACTTCGTAAAACCAAGTTCTTTGAATAGATGCCGAAACCAATGTATTTCCTTAGTGGCAAGAGACATAGCAAGATTAAGAAAGATTAAGAAATAGTATTTTGCTTTTTAGTTTTTCATGAAACCGGTGATCCACCTAGCAAGACAACGTAATAAGTTAGATATCGACGTGTCAACAGACACGTTCTCCAATCAGCATCACAGTAGACGGAGATATCTAAATTTGGATCAGTTGACTAGAAAATACTCTGACCGACAATTCCCTTCAAATATCTCACCACACGTAATGCAGCCTCCCAATGAGCAATGCATGGTGCTTTCATAAATTGATACAAAAGATGCACTGTATAAGTTAGATCCAGCCTTGTGCTACAAAGATAAACCAAGCGATGCACTAAGCATCTATATTGTGTAGCATCAGAATAAAACAGACTTTTTTGTAGAAAGCACATGATTTTGTTCGGCTGGTGTACTGAACAGTTTAGCTCCAAGCATACCAGTTTCGGTAATAATATCAAAAGCATGTATTCTTTGACACAACAAAAAACCGTCTGAAGAGCGAGCTACTTCAATGCCCAAAAAATATTGAAGCTTGCCTAAATCCTTCATATGAAAACATTCTCCTAAATAAGCTTTAAACTTAGTAAAGAAGGAGATGTTATTGCCGCAAATAACTAAGTCATCAACATAGACCAAAACACAAAGTTCAACTGAGTACGCGTGAATGTAAACAGAAAAGGATCTTTGTAGGATTGAAAAAATCCAAAATCAGTAAGAGTTGTATGAAGCTTCTGAAACCAACACAAAGGAGCTGGAAGAAGACCGTATAGAGATTTCCGGAGACGGCAAACTTTTGTGGGATCTAAATGCTTAAACCCCGGTGGAAACTTCATATAAACTTCTTCTAAATCACCATGAAGGAAAGAATTTTAGACGTCCATATGATGCACTTCCAAGTTCTTAGCTGCAGCAATACAGAGTAGAGTGCGGACTGTACTTATCTTAACAACATGGGAAAATGTTTCATCAAAATCTTCACCCTTAACTTGACGGTTTCCAATGGTACTAGACGTGCTTTATATCTTTCTATGGTGCAATCAACACTAAATTTCAGCTTAAATACCCATTTACTTCCTATAGCAGTCTTATCCGGAGGACGAGTCTCAATATCCCAAGTTTTTTCACTCGAGTGCATCAACTTCGTGAGACATAGCTCCACGCCATCATTTGTGTTTCATTGCCTCGGTAAAACTTTTAGGTTCTTTTGTTGTAGTGATGGCCGCGAGAAAAGCCTGCTGATGAGGTGAGAAACCAACATTAGACACAAAATTATCCATAGGGTATGGTGTAACATTACCTTGCAATTTCAGAGGAAGGCTGAGTGGTGCAGGCTGAAGCGCGATGGGTTTCTTGAGGATGAGCCTTATGATCCATCACATAGTCTTGAAACTTAACAGGAAGCTGACGAGGCCGTTCACTTCTTCGCAACTCAACTATCATAACATGCAGATCATTAGGAACACCCAATGTTTTCGTGGCATCGTCTTCAGGCGTTATCGGTTCTACTTCTGGAGATAGAGCTAGATTTATGGTTGGTGGAGGTTCTGGTGAATGCTGTTCCATAACAGACGGAAGACTCTCCATGTTCTCATAAAGCGATGTTGGTTGTATCAACCAATCATCATCAATATCCGTAGACACAACTAATGGTATTTCTGTAACTGATGAAAACTTAGCAAAGGGAAACACATTTTCATGGAAGACAACATCCCATGAGATAATGAATTCTTCTGTTTCTAGATTAAACATTTTCCATCTTTTTTGACTGAACGGATACCCAAGAAAAATACAACGTCTACTTCTACGACCAAACTTATCTTATCGCATGAACAATGATGAGGGTAACACAAGCTACCAAAGACACGAAGATGCTCATAGCTTGACTTCTCATTATGTAGTACTTCATATGGAGAACTTCCCTGAAGAACACTAGATGGTGTTTGATTTATTAAATGTGTGGCTGTCAAGATCGCTTCACCCCAAAAATTGAGTGACAACTTTGCTTCAAACAACAAAGCTCTTGCAACGTTAAGAATTTTTCTATGCTTTCATTCCACTGTTCCGTTTTGTTGCGGAATTCCAACACAAGATGTTTGACGTAGGATGTTTTTCTCACGAAAATAAGGGGATAAACACATAAATTCAGACCCGTTATCACTTCGCACCATTTTGACATGTTTCCCAAATAGTTTCTCGGTCATGGCACAAAAATTTGAAAGAATAGTGTGAACCTCTGACTTGCAAGCATCAAGTATGTCCAAACAGCACGCAATAAACCATCAACAATGGTAAAAAAATATACCGCACTAGACGAAGAAGGTATATGATATGGACCCAAACATCGCAATGAATTAAAAAAACATTCATTCTATTTATGAGAGCTCTCAGGAAACACTTTCTAGTTTGTTTTTCCCTAAAACAAGTGTCACAATGACTAGGGTCTTTAGACTTCTCAAATAGAAACAACATAGGTAAATACGAAAACACCAAAAAACGAAGGATGTCCTAGCGGTTGGTGCCAGAAATTCTGATTAACTAATGCAGTAAACTGATTCACTCGTACAACCATAACATCCTTGAAGAAGTAAACTTCATCACGCTCTTCACATGTCCCAATCAGGGTCTTCGTGAAACGGGCCTGTAAAATACACAATGTTATCATTCATGAGAGAAAAGCAATTCGTTTGCTTGAGCAATTTAGAGACTGAAATGAAAGAACAATTCAAATTTGGAACATATAAAACATCAACAAGGGTAATCCTTTCAGAGATAGGAAGGGTTCTCAAATAGAAACAACATAGGTAAATACGAAAAACACCAAAAAACGAAGGATGTCCTAGCGGTTGAGAAATTCTGATTAACTGATGCAGTAAACTGATTCACTCGTACAGCCATAACATCCTTGAAGAAGTAAACTTCATCACACTCTTCACATGTCCCAATCATGGTCTTCGTGAAACGGGCCTGTAAAATACACAATGTTATCATTCATGAGAGCAAAGCAATTCGTTTGCTTGAGCAATTTAGAGACTGAAATGAAAGAACAATTCAAATTTGGAACATATAAAACATCAACAAGGATAATCCTTTCAGAGATAAGAAGGGTTCCCAAGTGTGTTGTAAATGCTCTATTTCCATCGACAAACCCAATTGGGCACGAGGGAATGCTAACAAGCTCTTCTAGAAAGGTAGGACCGCTGGTCATGTGATGAGATGCGCATGTGCGAGTTGCACAACTCATTGCCTCATGAGATGTAGCACGATTTGCATGAAAACCAACCACGTGTTGCTGCTCATGGTCTTTTGATGATGCAAGTCATTGTTCTTCTCTAATAACCCACATAAGCCTCATTCAAATCATGAAGAGGATCTTTATCAACAATACCTAAACACTCCCGAAACATGATTCATCCAGCCCCATGATGAATTGATGGAGCTTTTCTTCTCCTCGTTCTAGCTCAAACTGCGTAGAAGCTCCAGACGAACATATCGGAATAAGCTTGTAAGTTTCAAGCTCTTCCCACATCTTCGATAAACGGCCAAAATACTTGTTAACAGATTGTCCGTCTTGGCGCTAAGAAGCAAGATGAGTGTTCAATTGGTGAATTCGAACCTTATTCCCGACCGAGAATCGCTTCTTCAAATTCACCCAGAGTTTATGCGCATTGTCAACAAACATGACGTGGAGCGAACCTTCAGATCAATGGAAGTTCGAACTCCACCCAATAATCATTGAATTCATCGACAACCAAGCTTCAAGATCTTCACTCGCAGCATGTGGTTTTGGTAAGGTTCCATTGATGAATCCAGTTTGGCCCTAAGAGCATTGAACATCTTCGTAGCCTATTCAGCATAGTTATCTCCTTTTAAAACAACATGACTAATCATTGAGCTTGGATTATCCGAGGCATACAACGAGTTTCGCGAGGGCATAACACTTGTTTCTGTTCTTGTTCCTGTTTTAACGATAGATTTACCTGTTTGGTCCGTCATTTTCAAACGTCACACGATGATTATCAGCAACAGATTCCACACGATGAGTAACAAAATGGTGACTCTGTTTTTGTATGATAAAACAGAGCAAAACAGAGCTGAGAAGAGATGTATGACAAAGAGACACACGATCTTAGACACAAACAGACGAACTTAGCAAGACAAAGAGACACACGATCTCAGACAACGAAGCTTGCACTGCAACACTTGTATGAACGAAGAACTCGAGAGATTGTAACTAAGACGAAATAAAAAAAAATATTAGGGCTCTGCTACCATGCTAAGCGAGGAATAGACTAGACTTGAAAAATACGTTTCTCTCTTGTTATTCATGTTCAATATACACAAGTATTTATACAAAACTCAACCACATTCGAATATGAAATTGTCTATCTCTCTAGCTAAATATATATGTTATATTTCCTTTCTCTAACAATACTCCTGATGAGTGTGTTTGTATGTGTTTTTTGTTCATATGAAACATTGCAATGCTAAACATGTTGATCATGATTCATTTTGCAAGTCTTTTTAGTTTGATCCCCTCAAACGAGTCTACCACCCGTGAGATCTTAAAATGCGTTCATCTTGCAAAAGACGGGATCAATGCGGTACTTCTGGTTTTTTTCCTTGAGAAGTCGGCTAACAGAAGAGGAGAAATATGTGCTTTTTGTGTTGGAAATGATATTGTTGACTATATGATCATTGTTTTCACCAATGAGGATTCACTTGATGATAACAATGAGAAAATGAAGGACTATTTCGAAGAATGCCATGATTTCAAGGTCACTATATTTTCTTCTTATCTTTGTGTTGAAACCGTGAGCAAGGCCAGAAATCTTTAATTGATTTTTTCATGGTTCTAGGAGATTCTTGCGGCCTGAAACAACCGCATGGTTCTGTTTGATAACAATCCCAAAGCAATTGAGAGCAAGAAAGCTAAGCAAGTTGAGGAGCTTTTTGACCTTGTTGAAATTGTATATGGACTTTCTCTTGTGTCTTACATGATATCGAATGTCGAATAAGTTGAGGAATACACCATATTGTGAGTTGAGGACTCTGTTTATTGATGATGAAATCGTAACTCGAAATCAGAAAACGAATTCCACTTTATTAAGATCGAATTTGAAAAGATGTTCAACAAAGAAAAACTAGTCACTCACCTTGCTCAAGCTCAATTCAAGCTTTTAACAATGGTGGATTATCTCTAACAAACTCTAACTAAATCAACGTCTTTACAAAGATGAATGAATTACAATTCTAAACGTTTGAGTTTATATATCTCGACTAATTCCCAGATTGAATCTTAGCCTTACACGTGTCAGCTCCGATCAACCTCACTTGAACCTTCTGCTTTTCTCAGAGTCTTTCTCTGTTTCTTGACTCATCTTCAGTTTCATGTAACAAAGCTTCCCCCTTGAAGAACCTTGACCACAAGGTTTGAAGGCAGGAAATTTCTGTTGCATATCAAATAATCATTCCCAAGTAGCTTCTTCTTCAGGTTCATGTAACCACTTGATTAACACCATAATGGCTGCCCGATTTTGTCTTTTTACCATCTTCCTTACCAAAATTAACTCTGGTTCTTTGACTAACACATCCGAGATTGAAGTTGGTATGCACGTCGACGTCTCAACGTCACCAACCAATGTTTTCAGTTAAGAGACATGAAAAACAGGATGTATCATCGACCCTTGAGGCAAGTCTAGTTTGTAAGCCACTGCTCCACAAGGTTTATACACTCCATTGTAGCTTCACCTATAAAGAAAACGCCCCCAGGATTCCAGATTTGGTTGGCTCGAAGTAAAGAATTAGAATGTTATTTTTCAATTGCAAGGTTCTTCATTCTCTGGAAGATGGCTTTGCTTGTTAGGACATCACTAACTATGACACTGAGCCCTAGCTCCATTAGTACAATGTCATATGCACTTCTTGCTGCATCAGTTGCATCAGCAACAACTATTCCAATGTCAGCTCTCTTGAGAGCTGGGGCATCGTTTACTCTATTACCAGTCATGCCACAAATGTGCTTCATCTCCTATAATCTCTTCACAATCTCATACTTGTGTTCATGGAAGACACCGACAAATCCATCAGCCTTCTTGATGATTTCATCAACAGGAAGGCTAGCTATACTCTCATCCTTGTCCTGTCCAAGTAGAGCAGAAGATGGATACATGTTTGTGCCCATACCGAGCCTACGACCAGTTTTTTTACCAATCGCAAGCTGGTCACCAGTAATCATCTTGACATTAAATCCAAGGTCAAGAGCACGTCTGATCGTTTCTGCACTATCATGTCTTGGAGGGTCAAGAGAGGTAACAGAACAAGAAACTGTCATGGCTCTCCAGGGCTGTTCTTGTCTTTTTCAGAAACAGTCTGTCTGCCAACAGCAAGAGAACGAAATCCTCTATCAACAAACTTGTCAATGATGTCATGAGCTCTCTTCTTTGCATCCTCCCAAAGGTTATAGAGCTCAATGATTTGCTCTGGTGCGCCTTTGTTGATACGGTACCAACTTCCATTACCATCAATGTAAGTGATAGCTATGCTCCTATCTATGGGGTTAAAAGGAAGGAAATGGACTTCAGTGGTGCCCTCTCTTTCTTCTCTGGGATCTCCAAGCATTCCTACAATGAAAGCATCAATAGCATCTTGGTTTTCAACTCCAGAAGCTTTTGCTGCATTCACAAGAAGCTCGTCCTTGTCCAAATAGCTGACAAACACCTTAACCATGCTCTTATCAATCGTAAGCTTGTTGAGTGTAAGAGTTCCAGTCTTGTCACTACACAAAACATCCATTCTAGCAATTTCTTCAATTGATGTCATTCTCTTTGTCATTCTCTGATACTGGACAATGTTCTTCATTACTTCTTTATCTTCCACTTTCCATGAACAAATTTTAATGTATTCTTCCTTGGGAATCTGAGACATGCTCCCTAACTCCTCCTTGTATTTGAATTTCCAGAATTTTATGCCTCTTCCCTTCTTCCTCTTCCGCTGTACATTGTGCATCCTATGAAGCATTCCTTCAAACATTTGCTATGCAACAAGTTTGATCTTAACAAATGCTGACTCTTTTTCGAATACTTCAATCTGATTTGCAGCATGATCTGCCATCAGTTTTGCCTTATCATTTCCTTTCTCCTGAATTGACTCTGCTTCAGTTATTTCGATCTCTGGATTCGGCTTTATAACATGAATCAACTTCTCATCCTTATTACACACTTCCTCATTAAACACAATACCAATACCACACAATCCTTTAGCCTTTATTTCAATCATCTCTTCATTTGACAGATATTGTTTTGGTTGAACGCATAAATCCTTTTGTGTAAAATTTTTATTTCTACCATTACGAACCTGTTCTTGATTGTTGACTGCAAGATCCGGTGTTAAAGATATCGTCGGCGACAATCGATTCTGATTTAAATTACTACGAATTGAAGCATTTTTCGAAACCATCAATTGAGTAGCTTCCCTAATAGCTGCGAAGTTCTTGTCCATTTTATCTTCGAGTTCCTTAGTTTTTGCCAAAAAAAAATGGAATTTCGAACTCATCACTTCTTCTGCTCTGCGACAAACTGCCTCTTTCAACAAAATTTGAGCTTTGGTTACCACCATAGATTCCGAGAATCGTCTTTGCTTTGATACCTTTGATGATGAAATCGTAACTCAAAATCAGAAAACGAATTCCACTTTATTAAGATCGAATTTGAAAAAATGTTCAACAAAGAACAACTAGTCACTCACCTTGCTCAAGCTCAATTCAAGCTTTCAACAATGGTGGATTATCTCTAACAAACTCTAACTTAATCAACGTCTTTTCAAAGATGAATGAATTACAATTCTAAACGTTTGAGTTTATATATCTCGACTAATTCCCAGATTGAATCTTAGCCTTACATGTGTCAGTTCCGATTAACTTCACTTGAACCTTCTGCTTCTCTCAGAGTCTTTCTCTGTTTCTTGACTCATCTTCAGTTTCATGTAACATTTATCTATTTCAGAAATGATGAAAGAAAAAGACTCAGAGATTCCTGTTAGGTTTGTCGGATAAATGCAATGGTAGAATCATATTGGACAATCATTGTGGCAGCTTCAAGGTTCTTTCTTCAGGAAAGGTTAAAGGATAGAGGTTTTTAACCAAGCAAACTTGTTAAAGATTGTTATCTTTCTCTTAGATTCTTTTCTTGTTGTTCTTTTATTTTTTTGGTTTTTAGTTAAACCTTTCTTATTGTTATTGTAAAGAACCTTTTGGTTTATATTCTTATTGTAAAGATCTTCTCAACTTTATTCTTTTATTGCTCTTTCCTGATTTGTCTAATGAATATTCTTTTTTGCCTCTATAAAATTGCAAACTATTCCCTCACTTTGAAATAACATTCGTTTAGAGACTTTCTCAGGTATGTTATGCTAAAGAAATAATGAGTTTCTTGTTGAGTTGTTTCTTTGTTTTTAATCTTTTATTTTGTCATTTCAAGAACCATCCTTAAACTTTCCCTTTTGTGCTTAATAGATTGAAAACAATGGCTTTGGAAATGGAGAATGCTTGGAAACCTGAAAGAACTCTAGTTCTGCTCGGTCGAACAGGGAATGGTAAAAGCGCAACTGGCAACAGCATCCTAGGTGAAACCAAGTTCTTATCTAAAACAGGAGGAAGATTCATTACCAAAGAGTGTAAGCTAAGAGATTAATCCAATCCACCAAATGGTTTGAAAATCAATGTTATTGACACTCCTGGTGAGCTTACTAGATCAAATCTTACATTTACTTAAAAACATTATATACATTAATTGGAGATTCAAATTTATTGGTGGTTTCAGGTCTGTTTAGTGCTGCCTCAACAAAAGAATTTACCATCAAAGAAATCGTTAGATGCTTACTTTTAGCTAAAAACGGTATCGATGCAGTGCTTCTTGTTTTCTCTGCAAGGAATCGATTAACAGAAGAGGAACAATCAACACTTCGAACATTAAAGATCCTTTTCGGAAGTGAAATCGTTAATTATATGATTGTTGTTTTCACCAATGGAGATGCATTTGATGATGGAGAGACTCTATACGACTATTTAGAGGATTGTCCTGAGTTTCAGGTCGGTTTATGCGGTAAATGTTATATGAAATTTAAGCATTTGTTACATGATTACATGTTCTATAACTTCAAAATTTTGCTTTCTTTATAGGAAATTCTCAAAGAATGCGATGACCGTAAAGTGTTGTTTGACAATAGGCGTAATATCCCTAAAAGAAAGAAAGAAAAACATGCAACGATCTTCTTGAACTCGTCGAACAAATCTCAAGAAAGAACAATGGAAAATCTTATATGGGTGACTTATCGCTTGAGCTAAGGGTGAAAAGATAGATTCTTTTACAAAACAAGCTTTCACATTTCTTCTTGTGTTAATTGAAATTGAACCTTGTGTCAAAATTTCGTCTCCTTTCTTAGGAAAATCATGCAACGATCGAGGAAAAGCAGAAGCAGATTGAAGAAATGAAGGCTTGGTCTTCGAAAGAAGAGATAACACAACTGAAGAAGGAAGTAGACAAATCGTATAAAGAAATGCTCGAGGGAGTAAAAGATAAGGTATGGTTTATATGTAATGTGTGTATGAATATATCATCATTCTATGTTGATTTTTTTTTGTCTCTGGTCAGATCTCTAATCAACTTAAGGAATCACTGAGAGAAGTGAATGAGAAATTAGCTAAAGCGGAAGCCGCGAGAGAGGAAACCGAGAAAAAGATGCATGAAATTCAGAAATTATCTTCTGATGAGATCAGGAGGCTGAGAGAACAACTCAACAAAGCTGAGAAAGAGACCGCTTCTTTGCGCAACGAACTCAGCAAAAAATGCACTGTTCTTTAATCATATCTTAATGTTCTGTTCTATGATCATAATTCTAATCACATACCATAATATGTATGATATGAAACAATAAAACCAGAGTCTTCAAGGATGAATACCTTCATTGTATATAAAATATGCTCTGTTATTTTAGTCATATGTATATGTTATGTTCTATGATAATATGAATCAGTACATCAGATAACATAAAATAGATATGACAATGAAACCATAAAAACAAGAGTATGCCTTCATCATTACACAACACAATTTCCAATGAGTCTTGAAGGATCACAATACCTTCATTGTACTTTGAATTATTATAAACACCAACATATTTATGTAGAGATATACCTGAGCAGAGAATGGTCAGATGCCGAGCTTTATATAAGCCATTATTGCAGCTCGTTTTTCGCCAAAGAGATCATCCAAGATGAAGAATTTTCTTGTCAGGATCAGAGTAAGAACCTCCATTGCCAGCTCCAGATCCAGAACCAGAAGTCATAATGCTATGAGCAAAGTAATTGCGAGAAGCTAAAGCCTCGATCGCGTTAATCTCTTGGCCATTAACCATTTGGTGATGGTGTTGTTGAAACCTCTCCACTTCTGCTACCTATTAAAAACATATTAACTATATGGATTGATGTGTTAATAGAGTTAACAAACACATTCATTCTCTTTTTACCTTAGCTCGTAGATAGATATTATCATTTTCAAGTTCAATCTCCTGCAGAATATATCATAATTCAAAGATTCACACAATTAAAGTTGGAAAAAAGTTTAGCTTTTAGATTTACAGAAACTCTTTTGAACTTTACTTACTCTTTTCTGCGCGTTTTCGATTTCAGCTAGAAGCAACTCATGCTGAAGAACACAAAGCAGATTTAATATGTATATATATAGATTCAAGAAACTGATAACAAAACAAAAATGTTTATTAATAAGAGTCTTATAATAGTTTGTAACAATACCTTCTTGGACCTGATCCTGGAGATAGCTTTCTCAAGGCGATTCTCAACTTGTTTTAGTTCCTTGACACTTAAGGTACTCAATGAGTCTCCCATCAGATTCCTACAACGTTATTAAAAATGTGTTACAATCAATACATACATATATATATATATATATATATCCACCAGATCAGACATGTAAATATGGCTGGATAGGCTGGTAATTAATATCTAGTTTATATATAACACCTGTTGGAATTTTGAATAGTTTGGATCTGTTGTCTCAGCTTTGCAGATTCTTGTTGATAGTACTGTTATTTAAGCAACATCACAGTAAGAACAAATATGCATGCATATACATACGAAGTTAATAGGTAGAGAAATGGAGAAAAAAGTAAAAACCGCAGCATTTATTTCTTGGACAGTGCTGGTGTTGGTGCTATCAGAAGAAGCTTTCTTGTACCTCTCAATGGTTGATCTTATACTGTCACAAATAATAACCATCCAATTCATTTTGTAACTTTCTTGAAAAAGTCAAGAACATAGCCTAATTATGCAATTAATCACAGTGGTATTCTAGTTAAGTGTCTAAAGAAGCACTTTGGTATGTATATATATTAAGGCGAAGATATTTAAAAAATTTTTTTTTGCGTTTTCATGTTATAAATACTTTGATATTATGACATGAAAATCCAAACGCAAACGTAAATACAAAGAAGCAATCGTTTTGAATGATCCTAATTAATTAAGTGAAAAAATTTAGTAGGGAATTTTTAACCGATATGTTCAACATATTTGCGTCAGTATAAAGATTTAAATCAGTTTAAATTGATTGAATTTAGCAATGGGAATTAAGTAACAAGATCATCTATATATTGCATATAGCATATATCTCTATAAGCATTGGTAAACAAACAATAGAAACCAGTAAATCATCAGTCTATATAAACTCTGAATAATGTAGATCAATAATTTTTTTTTTGTATTCAATATTCAAGTTAAGTTAAAGTTGGGTTTTAGTTGAAGGACAGAAAGTGGAATAGAGACTGTGTCATGTAAAAAAAAAACTGAATGTTCTGAGTATATAATAGTTGAAAATTGAAGTGGCTTTAAGATCAGAAAAGGAAATGGTAGATGTAAGATGTAAAAGTCAAAAAAGGAAGGAAAAGACGTGAAGAAATAGATCTGATCTGCTTAAGATGAAAGTGGAAAGAAGAGTACAACAAACAACACATCTCTCGCTGCACAAATTGTTTTAAGTTCCAAGAACTACTTTGACAAAATAAAAAAAAATAAAAAAGACTTGTTGACCAACTGCAACTGCAACTGCAAGCTAGCTAGCATGAGTTTAGTACTTAAATCCAATCCATTATATTGTACTTTTGTCTCTTTTTTAAGATTTTCTCATAATCTATATAGGGTATATATGGAACATAGTGTATGTATATAGTACTTTTGGACTTGTGTATTTATTTGTTTACTTTTTCAGATGTATAAATCTGGGTATATAAGTTTTGAACCAAAAAAAAAAACAGAAGTATCTGTTAACATATGATAATATAACTGACTAAAAGTAGATATCATGAGACTCTGCAATTAAATTTCATATGTACATTTACTACGTGATATTGTTCCATTAGTATAGTTTTATGTTAATAAATCTGGTTCAAACCTCACTGTAAACCCAGAAAATTGTCATGTTATATATAGAATTAGCAATACATATTTACAGGTACAACTTAACTATACAAATCTTACCAAATTCACACCATTTATGCTTAACTAGAGCATACTTTTCGGATTTATTAAGATTTAAGAGTGGTCGTGAAAATTCATTTTTGGTTGTTAAACCCACTTTGATACAAATAATACTTATCTAGCTCAGATGTATAGTGGAAGCTCTTAAATATGCTCATAATTAACTACTTATATATATACAAACCATTAGAAACAAAATTTGACATTTATACATAGGAAGAGATGGCTTACTTGTTGTTGGCATACTCATAGAGACGGCCACGAGTTGAGAAGACGATAAGGGCAACTTCTGCATCACAAAGGACTGAAAGCTCATAAGCTTTCTTCAGAAGTCCATTTCTTCTCTTGCAAAACGTTACTTGACGATTTGTTGAGTTCTCTATTCTCTTTATCTCTATCTTTCCTCTTCCCATCCTTCATTTAAAACATAAAAAACACTTAGATTAATTGCTCAGTTTAGACATAATTGATAAGATGAATATACTAAGTTCGAACAAACACACAAATGATTGATATACTGCAAAAAGAAATAAAATAATATATACGAGAAAAAATGTCTAATTTAAAAATGGGGAGGATAAACAAAACCCTAAAGCTAGGGCTTGGGTTAATATACTTCCCCTTAATTAATTAATAATAAACTCAACTTTTGTTGTAAAAATAAAATAAAAAGAGTTTTCTTTTTGAATCGATTAAACTTTCTTGGAAAAATAAATTAAGGATGTTATTGATTGATCTCAAGGACAGACAAGAATCAATTGGATCTGATGCGGATCTGATGTAACTGAAACTTGAGTTTAAGAATTTATTCAAATCTTTCACTTATATACATACATACATATATGTATATATAAGCCTTATTATGCAAGATGATCATACATACTATTACACACAATTTTTCTTAAATACGTGTCTATATGTATAATCTATATAACTAAAACTTCTCTTCAGAAATTTAGAAAAAAAAAAATTACATGGTTTTTTGGTATACAGATACAATTTATTTCGACCCATATCTTGTACTATTTCTCTCTCTCTCTTCAATAAAACATCTGAAAGGCTTCACGGGGTCAAATGGAAAACAACATATGCATAATTTGATTTAGATCTGGAAGAATCTATCTATAGATACTTACACATATTTTTTACAAAATCATTGATCTTTAATCTGATGGATATGAAGACATTTTGTAGTTTGTTTCACGGAAAAATCTAATTAAGTATTTTACCAAGAAAAAAAAGGGTAGAAATATGGAGAGAGAGAAAAAAATCAAATTGATATATTGAAGAGCAAGAAGAATTCGGCACTGATGCACATGAAACTGAAGTTAATACAGAAGGAAAACATTAAAAAAAAAACATTATTACACATAAATAAAAGAGAGAGACAAAACTATGCTTAGTTTCAAGAAGAAGGTGAAGAAATACAGTAGATTTAGAAGATTTTCAGACCAAAACTCTTCACTTTAGCTGACAATAAAGGAAAGAGAATCTAGCAGAGATCTACATGTGAGAAACTTAAAATATAAAAGGTAAACCTAAATCTTAATCTGATCATCGACCAAATTAAACCCTTTTGATCTTTCATTCTCTCATTTTTTTTTTATCTTGGGAAAGAGCATCAAACAGAAGAAGGAAATAATATGGAAAATTTTCATAATTATGATTATTAATTTGTGAAGAAGCAAGCCAAAAAAAGTATTATTAAAAGCTTGGAATCTGCATATATAGAGATATATAAATGTAGAGTTTTTGAATGAAGAGAAGTGTACAAAGATGGGAACTTGATGAGATCAAGAAGTGTTTTCCTTTATGAGAAGAAGTAAAGACATCACAGACAGACCTGAGAATTGCTTCACCCAACTCAATTCAGCTTTCGGAAACTCTCTCTTTCTCTTTCTATCTCTCCTTTATAAGAAAACAAAACAAAAGAAAAAAATTTGAGTTTTTTTTTTGAGAATCCCAAAAACTAACCCAATTTCTTTTCTCTTCAAAAACCCTAAGCTTCCCATTCAATATGTCTATTTGTAGATGTTTCTTTCTTTGCTCACCTTCCAAAGTCTTGAGAGCGAGAGAATGCGATTGCGTTTGCGGTTGCCAATGTGATTGTTATATAAATTAATTAATAAATAAATTCTATATAACTCTTTAACAAAAAAATAAAATAAATAAATTCTATGTATGACGACTAGGAATGTCAAAATTTTGCCCGCTGTCATCTTGAAAATGGTTTTGAAATCAGAAATTCTGAATAGAATAAAAATTTAAGACTGACATAAAAAAGATAATAAACAAAGAAAAAGTTATATTAACCGAAGTAGTATGTAAAGTATTTATAACTTACAATTTCCTAAGAATTCGTAAAGTATTAATTTTCATTATTTAGTTTCTAACTTTGTGAGAAATTGAGAGATTGATACTTTAGCTATAAGCTCGCTACATCTTGTCTCATTTCATATATATCGTGGAAAAGTTCACGGCAAGGCAAAGTTTTCGGAAGACATAATTATGTATCGTTCTACCAAGTTGTCGTTACTAAATGTACATGGTCTAAAAGTTTTAGTTTCATGGTAAAAAATATTCGCAGTTAAAAAGTAAAAAAATACTAACTTATGGTGGTTAATTTAGTGGTTGATTCATGAGATTGAAGGAATATAATTCAAATTTCATTAAAATTTTAATCATAAATAGTTCATTGGTTCCATGAATTAATTAATTAGCCCCTGCATTTTGGTTTAAAATTGTTGGTAACAAAAAAACCAGTAAGATTACATGAGATTTTACAAAAAAATATATGAAATACTGATTTAATTATAACTTTGATTGATGATATTTTAGGCTTTAAAAATATAATAACATAACAAATATTATTACAATTAAAATTTGTAAATATTTAAGAAACTTATTGTAAATTTGCTAGGAATAAAAATATAGCTCATTTCTTACAAGTTTTTTTAAAAAATATTTACTTCTTAACGCAATCTTTTATTATTATTATTTTTTGCATGTTATTATTTTTCATTTTTGCTCATTAACAATTTCTAGAATGGTAAAAGTTCACTAACAAAAGGTAAAAAGAAAATGATTTATTTTCTCACAACCATTTTCATCCATATGAGGACAATGTTTTAGATATGATGTTTTCAGTGTGGCCGGAAGAATCCATGACCAAACATAAACTAATAATACTTTGAGTTTTCAAAAACTTGAATTTTTTTTAATTTTTTTTTTGTCAGTTAGACCATCTATAGTGACCAACGAAGAGTTAATTGTAAATATATCTAGATGACGAACCTTAGTTTCAGAGATACAAAACAAACGTATGGACCATTCAAAATCTGTCACAATATAACCACTCAGTCTCATTGGTTATCAATGTTTTAAACATGTGTGATTTATATTACTAACCTAACCTTTTACTTTACAAATCTTTTTTCATACATATACATAACTTCCACGTAAATATACGTATACGTATATCTATCTTTCAAGAAAGTTAGAATATTCCCAACAAAAACAAAATGAAAAGTTGATATATATGTTGAGATTATCATATATGTATCATGTAAATTTATATTGTGGCACGCAATTATACTATTAAGATTCCTTTGGATGAAAATTAAAGAGAAAGGGGAATTTACAGAGCTTTAATTTAGGGTTTGAAAGTGACACGCAAATTGTATTATTGCAGAAGAAAGAGATAGAGTAGATGTTGACGTTGTTGGTGCATCTCCTCATTTATTTGCCCTAGTTTCCATCTTTCCTCTCTCCTTCTTAAGTAATTTTTGTTTTTATCTTCCTTCGTTAATCACACCAATCTCTAAAACTCCAAAACCCTTTACCAATTTAAGTCACTCAAATTATTATATTTTTGTTTTGTTAAAAGTCACTCAAATTAATTGTTGTTGCATTATGTTTTAGAATACGCTGTTTAGGAAGTCAAACGGCTCTTTCACGACAGCCTAAACATTAATTAAAAGAGTTTAAATTATTTCAGCAATCTTTAGAGCTTTAATTAATGTTTTTTTCTTATCAAATACTCCATCAACTTTTAGGGACATCGATAGATTCCATCCACAATCCAACGATTTATATGGCCTCAAACTTTTTAAAATCTTTTCTTGATGCCAAATAGATGATTTGGAATTTTTTCCAACATAAACAAATATTAAAACTACGTACGGCCACTGAAATGTTCGGTATACTTGATAATTTGATATTAGTTGAGGTTGTTACTGTGGACTTTTTACTATAAATTGGCTGAAAAAATTGATTGTAACTTTTTTTTTCTCTTTTTTGTCAACTGTGACCTTTAAATAATGAAACAAGAAAACAAAAAATAAAATTTGAACTTTCAGTAACATTAGGAAATTATGTGACCAGAGAGTTTAGTAAAGTTAAAATTTTGATTGGTAAAATTTTCTCTAAAGAAATCCAAAGATCAACTCTTAATTAAGTTAGAAAATATGATGCCTGGGAAAAGTTTCAAAGCTTTATATAGTTACACCACCAAAGAATAATATTAGACAAGTTGAATTTACATCTTTTTCTTAATATCCTTAAAAATTTATTGCTTTTCTTGTAATATGCTCAGACCACTTGGCTGTATTAATGAAGAGTTAAAATGATGTAGAAGTTGTGCTTGAACTTATTGTGGAAACACGTTTTCATAAAGCTTACACCACCGGTCGGGTCTAAACATAGCAACCCAATAACTCATAAAATAAATACTTTTTTTTTCTTATAACAAAACTATCAAATAATTTTTTTATTCCTCTTCATATATTTTGGTGTAACAACAGCTCAGAAAATCATTGATTTTAGAATTTTTAAAAAAGAAAGGAAAAAAATCATCTAATCGAGGCAAATGAGCTTCTTCTGTTTGTAAATTTAATTGACAGAAAAACAAATACGTAAGAAAAAAAGAGAGCAAAATCTATTAAATCAATCAAGTTGTGTTGCTACAAACTTCACGAGGATCTTGTTGTGTTTTGTGGAACCAACACATCAAAATCACTCACTGTCCACTCTGCAGTTTCTTGTCTATTGCTAACATATATTTCCGTACCAACATTGATCGATGTCCACAGTCGCTTAGCCGGTTTCGTTCCCGGGTCCTATCCACAAAAGACCCATATTAGTTTCAAACCAAGTCCAAAGAGGACTTGAAAGACACATATCTTCCTTTTTACTTACCTGATAGAAGTATAGACGACTTGAAAGAGCTCCAACATCAAGCTCCCAAGTTCTTGAATCTCCAATCCAACCATCTCCTTGCTTCTCCGGATATCCATGAACGGACCATTCTGAATGAGGCAAAATTTGAACCAATTCTTGTGCTTGAGGATTGCTATATGGATCACATATATCGAACGGTTTCTCGAGATTTTCAGCGTTTCCAGGGCCACAATATAGATGGTAAGCAGAATATGGGAACCGCGATGTCTCGTTCCTATGTATCATCTCACCAGAGATACTTGTATGATAAGGAGGACATGAAACTAAATTATCATGGCGACACCAACTCGTAGTTGCTGGATTAATTATCATCTCACTGTATCTAGTTACATCTGTCAAAACATCTCCATCACATTGATCACCATTGTTTTTCCAACAGCTTCCAATGTCAATCAAGTAAAATTGGCTGTTTGGTCCTCCACCGAGTTTAACATCAAGTGTTAACTTTACTTTGAAATTCGGAGACTCTGGTAGCTAAAACATACGAAAGCGAAGACTTATAGTCAGAACAAAGAAAATCAAGAAGAGAAGAAGAGCGTACACTACTAGTATATGTACTCACAAACCTTTCTCATCATGCCACGGCCATTATAGTGATAACCACCATTGAAACCTTCTGCGGCATCAGCGCGTAGATACAACATAAGCCATGGATATTTAGTAGAAGTCGTTAATGAATTCGCGAAAATCCAGCTCCCGGTTTGTACATTCTTTCGCCAAGAAACAGAGAAGAAAGATCTTGTCCCTACTCCTTTGCTTAAGTCACCATCAAGATCATATGTTCCATTAAACCCTCCACTCAAATACATTATCCCATTCTCATCAGCAACAATTCTCGAATAGTTATGATATATAACCGGTTGGTTCATACAACCTTGTCCGAAACACGGGAAGTTTCTTCCCGTAACTATTTTACTAACTTTCCTCCCATTCTCAGGACAAAGCGTAGAGTTCTTGTCGAAGTTTCCATTCTTAAGCATTATCATCCAGAAATACCAAGGCTCTTCTTCAATGTCATCATGGATCTTGCATAAAGATCCTAAGTACCGTTCTTTCTCATTCGCAAACAAGTCAGGATCTTTATATGATATGAATCCTGAAACTGGAAACTTGTCACCAGCTGCTAACTTATTTTCTGTTTCGTTTACCAAATGATGCACTTCACACTTGCTTCCATGGCTATCAAGCCTCTGTTCCAGAGAGTCTAAGAACACAAATATGCGCAAAAACAATCACAATGATTACATATAAACAGAGATCACCATAGAGAGATAAATAACCAAGAAACATAACAAGTATATGAAATAGTAAAATTGGATTGCTAAAAAATGAAGATTGGCAAGAACATATTGACACTAATCATTCATGAACACATTAAGCTGAAAATTACAAATCAAATGTAGCTTGAGAATCAAGAATTCATGGAAATTAACGAATGACTGGCGAGCAATACCTTCGTGGATCGGGCAAGAGAGATCAGCACAATCAGCGAGTCTAGGGCTTCCCATTGAAGGAGCTTCGTTACCAACTTCATTACAGAAGTTCCAAGCTTCTAATGCGATTCTTGTATTACGATTCCTCATTCCTCCGTCTCCTAACACCGTGATATATCTCTCCGCCGTACATTTTGGAAAGGGAGAAGATTTTTCCGATAGGAGAAGCAGAGGGAGGAGTAAGAGTGGAATCAAAGCCATTGATGGAGTTTACGAAGATGAGCGTGAAGTTTAAGAGTGGGAAAGGCGCGTGGGGAGTGGAGAAATCCGCGCGAGATTAATGGCGGTAAAAGGTAAGATGTCGCAATCTGAAACATCTGATGATTGCTTTTTTGCTTTTGGAAGCATCTCATTACTCCGTCTAGTATTTCTTATTACATCCCTATACTCTTTATAAATTAGAATTAGCCCTATAAATTTTAATTTGTTACAATAATATCCAGATAGATATAATCCAAAGAAACGTCCTTTTCAGAAATTGTGAACTTCGTATAGAAATCGGGGACCCTCTGTTTTGGTTTAGTGAGTCTTTGAGCTGTCTTTATTGAGGACCATGTGTTCTTTCTAATCAGATGAAGTCGAAGAAGACAATGTTTTCTATGTGGTGGAACATGGTTGCAATCCAAAATGCATCGACCCTTTAAAATCTTTCTCATTTCTTCTCTCGGTCCATGGCAAGTTTGCAACTTGGAGCTGTTTCGGTGATCAATGAATCTTGGGTCGTTTTTGGCTCCTCTTTGAAATTACGGATTGGCTTCAGAAATAAACGGTTTAGACGAGTTTCAGAGGTTAGGTTTAAAAGCAAAGATACCAATTTGCTTTTTTGTATTTTTTCGTGGTTTGATTTTTGAGTAAATTATTGTTTGGTATTGTAGAGATGGATGTTTCGTGTTCAACAGATGTCAGTAAAGGAACAGATGAGCAAACAAGAATTGGCTCGTTTTGCTAAAAGGTGATGACTTTGTTCTCTCGGTGTAATTGTGATAAAGTGAATTTTTTTTGAACTTTATCACTGATTAGTGAGTGACACCAAATTGCTCGATTGAATTGTGTGGCGGAGTTGAGTTAGTTATGATAAGAATTGTGTGGTTCTGGTAATTGATTTCTTCATCTAGTGGTTGTTGCTTTGTTATGGATTGTTGCAGCTTAGTAATTGCATTAGATCAATCAAAGATTTCTTCAGAAGCAAGAATGTTTGGGTAACTTGGCAAATGTTTTATAGAATTAGTCTCTTTAATGTTGCAGAAATGAGTCCTTGAGATATAATGTCTCATAGAATTAGTCTCTCTAATGCGCAGACAAGAACTGGCTCCTTTTGCTAAAAGGTGATGACTTTGCTCCCTGTGTGTAAATTGTGTTTAAGTGAATAGTTTAGGAACTTCATTACTCATTAGTGAGTGACACCGAATTGCTTGTCAGATGGATTTGAGTTAGTTATGATAAGATTTGTGTGGTTCTGGTAATTGATTTCTTCATCTAGTGGTTTGTTGCTTTGTTAAGGATTGTTGCAGCTTAATCCACAGTTTTCTCTTTAGTGACATTGATTGTGTAATTGAATGAAAACAATCAAAGTTTCTACAGAAGTAGTAATTTTAGTGTAGTTGTTGCAAAGTTTCATTAGAAGGAGTCTCTTTAATGTTGCAGAAGCGAGTCCTTGAGATGT
This sequence comes from Cardamine chenopodiifolia, assembly GCA_963922655.1. Classification (NCBI taxonomy): domain Eukaryota; kingdom Viridiplantae; phylum Streptophyta; class Magnoliopsida; order Brassicales; family Brassicaceae; genus Cardamine; species Cardamine chenopodiifolia. The sequence continues at coordinate 3,013,356 of OZ000490.1, forward strand.
ATTCTAAAGCAATATGGAGCATCAGTAGAAAAGCCTGAAGAAAATAAGACAAGTGGTAGACTTGATGACCTAAATTGTGAAGAGAAGCACGTTGTTGTTCCTTCTTCTGTTATAGATGACTCTAAGATAGTATATCTATGAAGTTCTTGGTTTGTACTTAATCTGTATTGTCCTTGAGTGTTATTAACTGAATTGGTGAGATCCTGACTTTCATTAGTCTTTGGAAATTTATGAGTATTGACAGACACAACTGAGGAGTTACCTGATTTACGCCGGCAAGAGATCTACAGTGAGACTGTTAGCACCGCAGAAAATCTTTCCGGGCAAAACCAACACAATTTGCAACATGCAAGAACATCCCTACTGCTACTCACTCCCCTTTCGAGCCATTAGGAGTACGAAAGGTTCTGGTATTTCTCAAACTTGTGGAATTGGTATTGTTTTGTATAGCTTAAATCTGTGAAATTTTTTATCTATGTAAGACAGATTTTCCCGGTAAATTGTGCAGGGAAATGGTCGCATATATTGCAAATATTTTGATTTTCATCCTCAGGTAAGGGTATAATCATATAGACTCATCTCAAGCTTGGGCCATGCCAACCCCAAGAAATAAGCTCATGGTTAGCATGTGCTACAGTATTTAAGTTGCTTTTCATTTTATTTTTTGCAGTGGTGTTGTCATTGCTGAAGGCATTCTCGACAGCGATAAGATTGCCTATCAAGGTGCCATTAATTGTTATAAGTTTTCAGTATTTTTTCTCTAAGCTAAGAGTGAATTCTATTGAGATGATATGAACATAGTTTCCGTCTGAATTTTCTTCAGCCAATTGTTTATTGAATCTGAGTCCCAAGTCATTGCATTTTTCCACCTGTTATCATAGCTTGCTATTACCGTGACCAAACCTCTGTATTCATGGTATCTGGTTCTCGACAGGTCAATTGTTCCTTACAGGGAATTCATAGGGATTTCTTTTTCTACTATACTTTTACATCCAACTATCGCGTTGCTTAGTTGTTGGAGTTCTATATCCATTGTTATCTCGTGTTGGCTATGGCTTGGATTGGAAAGAATCCATTATACTCATAATATGGTCTGATTTAGGGCCGGGTTTAAAAGGACTAGGGTTTAAACAGGGTTGGCCCTAACGTTTTTTTTAACCTCTCTTTCCTAAAACTAGGCCGTTTTAAGTTAGGTTTTCTTTTTCTCTTTTGTGAAACAATGTGGTTTCAACTGTAGTCTCTTCTTCCTTTGAGCGAGAAAGAAAACTGAGCAACGAATCTGGATAATACTCTCACGAGAAAACTGGTTCTCTATTGGGTACGAAGAAAGATCTAAACTTGTTGATTAGTCTCTTCTGGGTTTTGTCAACTTGTTCTGCTAAGAGAATTAGTGAGTATGTGTTCTAACTAGTGGTTTCAATCGTAAGGGTTTGATGGATTTCTGCTCATTTTCGTTGGTTTTGATTTGGGTTTAACCTAAGAAAGTTGCAATCTTTGGAGACAGTTGGCGAAAAAAACGTTTCCTATCAGGAGAATTATGCTTCCTCTGTTACGTTATCTCTGTTTTAATTCGTAATTTGTTCTTCATCTCTCAAAAATCTGCAGGAGTATCGTCTGTGGAGGCTGCTCAGTGGCTTAAGACACAACACAAGTCTCAACAACATCCTGACACGTTCTCTCTGGTCATTTATTGTGAAGGTAATTGGTTTGTAGGACTGGGCACACGTTTATTTCTAGTTTGTGTTTCGGGAATTATGATCTGTTGGCAATGGGAGTGATCTGTTAGCTTTTGTTCTAATTTTGTTATCCGTCGTTGTTCTCGTCTTAGTCTCACCTCAGTCTCCTCGCCACTTATTTACAGATCATGGTACGAATTTGGTTTTGTGTTTCTTTATTTATTTTTGGTAAAATCTGAAGATTACTCGTCTTTTTTTAAATCTGATGCCTTGGATTTGCTTATAATTCGCAGTCCGGATCGGAGAAGATCTTCACTGAAAAGGATCTCGAACGGAAGAAAAAGAACGAAGACAAGGTTCGACTTCTTCTTCTTTTTTTCCAGCCAGAATCTGAATAAGAGTTTCATGTTTAGAATTTGATTTGACTAAATGTGTTACAGAGAAGAGAAAAGGAACTGAAGAAGCAAAAAGCTTTGGAGAAAGCAGAACTAGCACAACTTAACGTAAGTGTAACTTGGCTTCTTTGTTCTTTTGCTTTTGAACAAGTTATTATCATCGATCATTACATTTTTCTTGTTGTAGCCAGACGCAGAACAAGATGGAACTGAATCTTCTAAAAAGAGGAAAAAGAAGAGTGTTAAACGATATGATTCAGAAGAGAATCCTCAAGATTTTGTTGATCCTGAGACTCCTTTTGGTGAGAAGAAAAGACTATCTTCACTCATGGCTAAAGCATACAGTCCTGTAGCAGTAGAAAAATCGTAAGTTTCAAGAAGAATATGACCAATGAACACTGATTTGTTCCAATCTTTGATAATCTCTCTGTTCCATTGGTCAGATGGTATGATTGGTGGGAGCAATCTGACTTTTTCAAGGCCGATGTTAAGAGTTCTAAACCAGCTTTTGTTATTGTAAGCTAAGCCCCTAGTAGAATCTTCAAGATAATGTTCTACAGAGTTTCTTTAGTATTTTGTTAATTTCCATATTCCATTCTTGCAGATTCTGCCTCCTCCTAATGTTACTGGAATCTTGCATACTGGGCACGCACTAACATCAGCCGTAGAGGTTTCGTTAGCATATTTCTTGGTCATTATGTTGTTTATTCCCTGAAAAAAAGGATCGGTTTAATTATGTTTTGATGATGCAGGACACAATTATTTGTTGGAAGAGAATGTCTGGTTTTAATGCTTTGTGGATTCCTGGAGTTGACCATGCTGGTATAGCTACACAGGTCTGCATGTTTGTAAAATTTATTGTATCAGATTCTTTCTCCTATAGTAATTTTATTAGGATATATGTCAAACTAGTTGTTACTAATACTACTCTGCTTGAATACACTTGTAGGTTGTGGTTGAGAAATACATCAAGTCTAAAAGAGGATTGAGTAGACATGATCTTGGCCGTGAAGAATTCATTAAAGAAGTGAGTTAAAACTTAAATTGCAGTCATAAATTCTAAAGCTTCAAAATGAAATATGTTGTGCTCGTGTATGATTACGGATAGGTCTGGAAATGGAAGAACCAGTCTGGTGGTACAATCATGTTACAACAACGACGTTTAGGTGCTTCTCTTGATTGGTCTCGGGAGGTAAAATTCAGTATCTCCTTGTCTGTATCTTCACCTGTTTTTGCTGAGCTAATCTATGCACAAGTGTTTCTGTATGTAAATATGTAGTGCTTTACCATGGACGAGCTAAGATCAAAAGCTGTCACGGAGGCTTTTGTACGGTTATACAAGGAAGGGCTTATCTATAGGTATATGTTTTAAATCTTCAATAAGCTACACGACTTGTGTTGTACTAACATGAAGGTAATGATGTTGCTATGGCAGAGATAATAGGATGGTTAATTGGGATTGTAGCTTAAAATCAGCCATATCTAAAGATGAGGTAATATCTGATAGCTCTATGATTATTAAATTACATGTTTTCTTATGGCTCTGCATTGTAGGTTACGTATATTGACATTAAAGAAAGAACATTGCTAGAAGTACCTGGATATGAGAAGCCAGTGGAATTTGGTCTTCTTACTTCATTTGCTTACCTTCTCGAGGATGGCTCGGGAGAGATTGTTGTTGTCACTACTAGGGTGGAAACAATGCTTGGTGATACTGCCATTGCTGTTCATCCTCATGATGCAAGGTACAAGCATCTTCATGGGAAGTTTGCTGTGCATCCATTTATTAATGGACGGAAGTTGCCAATTATCTGCGACGAAGAACTCGTTGATCCAAACTTTGGTACTGGTTGTGTTAAGGTATGAGCTTGTTTCTTATGTTTTCTTTTTGCTGTGTCAAGATTGCTTACTTTGTTCTTGTCTTGTAGATTACTCCTGCTCATGACCCTAATGATTTTGCGGTTGGAAAGCGCCACAATCTTGAATTTATAAACATATTTACTGATGATGGAAAGATCAATATGGATGGCGGCCCTGAGTTCACAGGGATGCTATGCTTTACGGCTCGTGGAGCTGTTGTTGAAGCTCTGAGGAAGAAGGGGTTGTACAGGGGTGCCAAAAACAACGAAATGAGACTTGAACGTTGTTCAAGAACTAATGATGTTATTGAGCCTATGATAAAGCCTCAGTGGTACGTGAATTGTCAAGTTATGGGGAAGAAAGCTCTTGATGTTGCTATCAATGATGAAAACAAGAAACTTGAGTTTATACAAAAGCAGTACACAGCAGAATGGAGAAGGTTCTGTAATGATGATGAACCAGTTTTGTCTTTTATTTAGCACAAATCATCGACTATAACATTCACACTTGATCTTACAGGTGGCTAGAGAACACACATGATTGGTGCATTTCAAGACAGCTTTGGTGGGGACATAGAATACCAGCATGGTATACAACTCTAGAAGAAGATCAACTTAAGGATGTTGGCTCTTACAATGATCATTGGATCGTTGCTAGAAACGAGGAAGAAGCTCAAAAAGAGGCTAATCATAGATTTTCCGGGAAGAAATTCACGATCTCTCGAGATCCTGATGTGCTCGATACATGGTTCTCGTCTGCGCTCTCTCCCTTGTCTAATTTGGGATGGCCAGATGAAACTGATGATTTAAAAGCTTTTTATCCAACTTCGGTTCTTGAAACTGGACATGACATTCTCTTCTTTTGGGTTGCTCGCATGGTTATGCTATGTATGCAACTTAGTGGTGATGTTCCCTTCAACAAGGTTTGCAATTTCAATTATATACAACTGTCTTTCTAGTAGATACTTGTATATATGTGCTAATAAAAATAGATTGTTGTCTCTGTTCATAGGTTTATATGCATCCTATGATACGTGATGCGCATGGAAGGAAGGTGTCAAAGTCTCTTGGAAATGGTATTGATCCGCTTGAAGTTATTAATGGAGAAACTCTTGTTGGTCTTCATAGAAGGTTATAAAATAGTAACTTGGATCCAAAGCAACTTTTACTTGCTAAAAGAAGGACATGCCAAGGATTATCCAAATGGTATCCCTGAATGCGGTGCTGATGCTCTTCGATTTGCGCTTGTTTGGTACACAGCTCAGGTACTTAAACATCACTCAAACTCTTTTCTCCTTTAATTGTATATATGATGATCTTATGGACTGGTTTTTTTGTTTTTTTTTCCTAGTCTGATAGAATAAATATGGATATCAAGATAGTGAATGGTTCCCGTGAATGGTGTAATAAGCTCTGGAATGCAGTTAGATTTGCAATGATCAATCTTGGCGATGGCTACACTCCTCTGTTAACTCTACACCCTGAAACCATGCCATTGAGCTGCCAATGGATTCTTTCGGTACTAAACAACGTGATATCGAAGACAGTTGATTCGTTGAATGCTTACAAGTTATCGGATGCAGCCAACACGGTTCACCATTGGTGGAAATACCAGTTTTGTGATGTATACATTGAAGTAATCAAGCCTTATTTTACCAAACCAGAATTTGGTATAGAGAGGACACATGCACAACATGTTCTCTGGATTTGTTTAGAGACTGGCTTGAGATTGCTTCATCCATTTATGCCTTTTGTTACCGAAGAGCTTTGGCAACGATTGCCTTGGCCGAAAGACTGAACGGAAAGCTTCTATCATGATTTGTGACTACCCATCTCCCATGGAGGTCTCTCTCTTTCTAAATACCTTTTCTTGATCTATTATTCGTTTTTTATTCGGTTTCTAATACGATTTGATCACAGAACTGGAGAAACGAAAAGGCGGAAACCGCAATGGAGATAATTCTGATGACTAAGACATCTCTTAACGCAAAGAGAAAAACATTGCAAGAGAAACCAAAGAAGGAAAGGTCAGAAACTGATTTTTAGGATACGGCCAATTTATTTTTGTTTCTCTTGTTATAACGTTTTTCTTTTCTTAGGTTGCAAGCATTTGCTCTATGTGAAAACGAGTTCACATTCAAGATTGTACAATCCCATGAGTTAGAGATCATAACCCTTGCATATCTCTCATCCTTAGAGGTGACTTGAGATCTTGATCTTCATTGATATGCAATTTTATGTTTTATTTTCTAAATTTTTTTGTGCACAAATATAGGTTGTGCTAAACAGAGGAGGAGAACAAGCAACCTTGTTAGAAAAAAATGTCTTCGAGATAGTTAACGAGAACCTCAAGGTTTGTTTCAAAGTGGATGAAGCCATTGATGCAGAAACTAAAAGTGAAAAAATCAGAAAAACGATTGATGACATACAAAAGTAAGTTTCTCTATTTGTAATTATTGAATTGTGTGTTTATAAGAGTATGTTTTTTTTTTGTTTAGACACTGATCTGTGCCGTTTTTTTCAGACGATTCGAGAAGTTGCATAAGATTATGAGTGGGAGTGGGTACGAAGAGAAAGTTCCTGTGAACATAAAGGTAGACAACATGACGAAGCTCGCGAAGCTTCTTCAAGAACTCGATTTTTTCAACAATCTTGATTCAGAGAGCCTTCAAAGGTAAAACACAAAGTCCGTTTCAGAAAAAAGGGTGTGATGCAGCCTTGGATATATATATATGATTATGCTAAACTATCTACTCTTTAATTATTTTTAGTTGTCATTAAATTCAGAGAATATAGTTTATTTATTTTTAACTACCAATTTTCTTTTTACTAATAGCCGTTTAGAGATTCCAGAACATTATTACATTTTCCGACGATAATATGGTATTGGGTTATGGTATATTTAGAAAAAATGTTGTCATTAATAAAGAAAATATGAAAAATTTAGAGGATTTAAAAAAAAAGAAATATATATATATATATATATATATATATATATATATATACGCAGAGGAGAGAACGAAGACAAACCTGTAACCAGCTGCTAAATAAATAAAAAATCAAGAAGGTTACATAAAAACAGAGTTGCTACAAACTTCAAAGATTACTTATAAGCCAAATACTAGTTACTTGTCCTACAAGCTATTGAATTGGCATGAACAGATTGAAACTTATTAAGCAGAACATCACGAAATCAAATGCAGCTTGAAAGTTCAAAATTCGTAGCTAAAAAAAACTCACTCTTCTTCCGAGTATGGAAAATTAACGAGCAATACTTGTGAGGATCGGGCAAGAGAGATCAGCACAATCAGCGAGTCTAGGGCTTCCCATTGAAGGAGCTTCGTTACCAACTTCATTAAAGAAATTCCAAGCTTCTAATGCGATTCTTGTATTACGATTCTTCATTCCTCCGTCTCCTAGTGCTGGGACATATCTCTCCGCCGTGCACTTTGGAAGGGAAGAAGATTTTTCCGGTAGGAGAAGCGGGAGGAGTAAGAGTGGAATTGCAGCCATTGATGGAGGTTACGAAGATGAGCGTGAAGCTTAAGAGTGGGAAAGGCGCGTGGGGAGTGGAGAACTCCGCGCGTGATTAGTGGCGGTAAAAGGTAAGATGTCGCAATCTGAAACATCTGATGATTGCTTTTCTGCTTTTGGAAAGCATCTCATTACTCCGTCTAGTATTTCTTATTACATCTCTCTACTCTTTATAAATTAGAAATAGCCCCGTAAATTTTATTGTTACAATAATATCCATTTACTATTTTACTGAGAGATATAATCCAAAAGAAACGTCCTTTTCAGAAATTGTGAACTTCGTATAGAAATCGGGGACCCTCTGTTTTGGTTTAGTGAGTCTTTGAGCTGTCTTTATTGAGGACCATGTGTTCTTTCTAATCAGATGAAGTCGAAGAAGACAATGTTTTCTATGTGGTGGAACATGGTTGCAATCCAAATTCATCGACTCTTTAAAATCTTTCTCATTTCTTCTCTCGGTCCATGGCAAGTTTGCAACTTGGAGCTGTTTCGGTTATCAATGAATCTTGGGTCGTTTTTGGCTCCTCTTTGAAATTACGGATTGGCTTCAGAAATAAACGGTTTAGACGAGTTCCAGAGGTTAGAGGTTAAAAGCAAAGATACCAATTTGCTTTTTGTACTTTTTCGTGGTTTGATTTTTTAGTAAATTATTGTCTGGTATTGTAGAGATGGAGGTTTCGTGTCCAACAGATGTCAGTAAAGGAACAGATGAGCAAACAAGAATTGGCTCGTTTTGCTAAAAGGTGATGACTTTCTTCTCTCTGTGTAATTGTGATAAAGTGATTTTTTTTTTAAATTTATCACTGATTAGTGAGTGACACCAAATTACTCGATTGAATTATATGGCGGATTTGATTAGTTATGATAAGAATTGTGTGGTTCTTGTAATTGATTTCTTCATCTAGTGGTTGTTACTTTGTTAAGGATTGTTGCAGCTTAGTTTCTTCAGAAGCAGCAGTTTTTGGTTGATTTTGGCAATGCTTCATAGAATTAGTCTCTTTAATGTTGCAGAAGTGAGTCCTTGAGACGTATTCTAAAGCAATATGGTGTATCAGTAGAAAACTCTGAAGAAAATAATACAAGTAGTAGACATGATGACCTAATTTGTGAAGAGAAGCACGACTTTGTTCCATCTTCTGTTATAGATGACTCTAAGATGGTATATCACAGAACTTATGGATTTGTATTTTAAGTTTGTTTTTTCCTTGAATGGTATTATCTGAATTGGGGAGATCCTGACTCTCATTAGTCTTTGGAAAATTGATGAGTACTGGCAGAACACAACTGAGGAGTTACCTGATTTACGCCAGCAAGAGCAGTACAGTGAGACTGTTAGCACTGCAGAGAATCTTTCAGGAAAAAATCACAATTTGCCACATGTAAGAACATCACTCCCTCTTTCGAGCCATTCAAAAGGTTTGAGTTTTGTTTTCATATCCATGTTTGTGTCTTATTGGATCCTTATTCCTTATTGTGTTTGGATCATGTGTTTACTTGATGCTTCGGTGCTGTTCCTCTAAGCCCTTCCATTAGATTCTTTTTGGATCTTGATTTTTAACTTAGCTTTACATATTGTGTTTTCCAGCGTCTAATAATGTCTCTCTTCAGTTAAACACAGGTGTTTTGTTCACTTCTCTGCTTCCCGTTCTTGGATTCTGCATCATATGCATAATTGGGACGCTACACACAATAATCTCCAGAAAAACATCACAAGGTCACCACAATAGCTCCAAAAGAACAAGGTGGAGAACCGCATTGAATGATTGGAATGAGCCACTTGCTTCTTCTGATGAACATGATTCATCACCAGAATACAAAGTCAGTTACATCCACAAGTTCTGAGTAATTTTCGTTTACATATTTGGTTTCTGTTGTTAAAGAAGTTCAACTCCATGCAGGTCGGTTCAGCGAATCAGGAAGCTACGGATGAAGTGAATCAAGCACATAGCAAAGTAGAGCTCGAGTACAAGAGATTTCTGTTGGAATGTGGATTGAGTGAATCGTAGTTTCTGATACCAATGCATGCATTGACCAGATAAGACTTTGTTTGTACTTTGATTAATTGTGAATATAAAGGGTTTTATTTGATTTGGATACATCTCATTATATGGAGCAAATTGGGATTATTAGGTAAAGCTTGATTGATAATGAAATTAATATAAAGTATTGGCTCTACGAAAGTTACAAAAAGAAAAAATGAAAAGAATTACAAACAGAGCATTTTGGGAAGTGCTCAATTGAAGCCATACATGTCAAAATTCTTGTCGTCAGGTGGTCTTGTGTTGTTGCCACCTTCAGGCACTCTAAAGCTATCCATTAGAGGAGGACCTGCCACGGCTGGAGCCGCAGGTGCTACCCAATGTGGGGTGGTTGGAACAGAGAAGTTAGATCCAGAAGCCTCTTGATGTAAGACAACAACGTTAGGATTTGCCTGTGGTGAGATTCCTGTGGTTCTTCGGTTTGAGGAATTTCCAGAGGCTAGAGATGTTGGATATGGCTGTTGTTGCTGATTCTTCATTGGTGATTTGGGCCGCAACGATTCTATATCGGGAGTAGTCACAACGAGATGTGGTGCGTCTGGAGGTGGATTCCTTCCTCCTCCTCCTTGCCACATTTTACCCTCCTTGTCCGCAAAGTTCCTCACATAAGCCTAAACAACACAACATCCAAAACCGGAACTTATACTTGTTGTTACACTTCTTGTTAGAGAAGTTCCTCACATAGGTCTAAATCTAATGTCTGCAGAGTGACTATGAGATTTTACCTGTGATTCAAAGTTTGAGGAAGAGAGGCCTTTTCCAACAGTAAGCCAGCCAGCTCGAATATTGTGGTCTTCACCGAAAAGCTCAAGCCTCCGGCGACCAAGTGCAAAATGCTCTATAATTCTATACATATCTTCAGGCTTCTGAGTCGAACCTGCAGTTTAGCAGCATAAAGAGATGCAATTAAGCAAAACAGGTTGCAATAATAGGAGGAATACAAATTCATTAATGTTTAGATGTGGCCTTGTGAAGATATAACCACAGAATCTTAAATATTTCTCAATGAACCAGTGGATAATCCAAAATTAATTCAGCAAACTAATCACATTAACCATAACCGAAAGCCAAAGGAAAATTTAGAGTTTTTTTTTCGAGAACCCAAACACTTCCCTGCCAACAAGAGGCCCCAAACCAGTACCAACACACTTGACACCTTAATCACATGAAACAACAATCCTTTTTATACTCATTTAACTGCTACTGTGGCAAGGTTGATAGACTCCTAACAGTCCCACTTTAAAAGAGAGAAGTAACAAGATATGGCAAGCAAGATGCTCTCGAATTTATCACTTTTATCGGGAACACACATTTTACTAACCATAAGGAGGCTCTTCAGCAATAATTACGTCAGTGTCGATGTTAGCGTGGATTATATGTCCATCAGTGCTACGTCGAACAGTACCCTTTATCCCCATCAAGCAGTGCTCCTATATGTAGAGAAACCAATAAAAAGTATTAAGCAAAAGATATGCAACACGGGAATCAAACGAGGAGGCAGGCAATGGCAGACCATACTGGACCTTGGAACGCTGAAATACAGTACGAGAATCATGTCGCAATGTTGGTGCTGCATTGCCTTTGTTGGTCTTCACCCAACAAATATCTTCACACCTTCTGAAACCCCACTGTGACACCCAAATAATAGATATATAGATGAAGTGCATACTGTCAAGGAAAACAAATCCAAAACAATAAAGGAAATGAGAACTTACCTTTTTCAGGCATTGGCGCCCTTGCTCAAGCCCAACGCCATCACCAACCCAGAGGAAGATAAAGGAGGGAGTGTCAGCTATTGCCTACAAATACATGGAAGATTTCACTTTTGTTATAAACCACAATAATAAAGATGGCAACCAACCTGACCCACAAGTCAAAATACTATATGTTTAATACCCCTACTTCATCTAGCTATTGCTCAGATAACAAATGATATCTGCTACCCTAATATTAGATCTAGTGCTAAGCAAAGAGTAACATCAGCTCGAAAATATATAACCCAAGAGAGAATCTGTGTACCCTAAAATCATATAAGCAATTGAAGAGCGTAGAGAATAGTTACCTCAATCTTGAGATTGATAATGTCCTCAAATGTCCAATACTCCATACTATCAGAAACACCAGGAGCTCTATGGACATATTCTTCCCACGGTGGGTCAACAAGAATAACATCAAACTTTGTTCCAAATAACTCAGGAGATAACTCAACCTTATGCAAATCGCCTTTTAAATACATTGGTGCAGAAGCAGAGTTAGATACAATCTCATCTTTCTTCTGTATGAGCTCCCTAAGCTTGGGGTAATCTTCCACATTGGTAAGCTCTAGCTCTCGGATGAAATTTTGGGGCCGCATTCCAGTATCCACAAAGTTCTGGGAATAGTCATTTTGCTCTCCCCTAGAAGGAGCTTTACCAGGAGGTCCACCAGCACGAGGAGAAATCCATCCCCCTGAATTCTTATCAGATGGCATTCCACGTCCCATCTGTCCAGAAACATTGAATGCAGACCCAGAGAAGTTAGGAGGCCCTCCTCTATCAGAACCTGGTGGATTAAAGAACATATTCGGGTTTGGCGGAGTGCCAATTGAAGGAAATCTTGGGCCTGATGGTCCAGGAGGAAGAGGCGAGAGAACAGGAGGAACAGGTAACATATTACCATCAACACCTCGGGCCCCTGGCCAGGCAAGAGTTGGGGCAAATGGAGGCATGAAGACAGGAGGGCCCGGAATTGGCGACATGCCAGGAGTAAGAGAATGAATGGGACTGAGTGGTGGCATTCCAAGGTTCGTAAATGGTGACCCCATGATAGGCATTGGAATGGCACCTTGGTTCTCTCTCCCACCAGCAGGTCTTCTTTTCCCACCCCTTAAGGGTCTGTTCCCTTTCATGCTTTGTTGAGGCTGCGGACCTCTATTAGGGGGTTGTACAGAATTAGTTCGACCAGGCGTTGCACCCCTTTGGTTTCTTGCTTTAGCACCTGAGTAGTCAAAACTGGCTTCACCAGCATCATCTCTCGAATCCTCCCCATACGACCCAAAACCAAAAGTTTCACTTCTCTGTCTACCCTCCTGGTTGTAACCCCACTCTTCGTCATTACTAGTAGGCTTTTTGGAAGGTTGCTGACCTGATTCATTCATACGAGCAAAGTTCGGTCCTGATTCTCCTCTACCATAATCAAGTGGCTTGGTTTGTATCTCAATTACATCATAATTCTCATTTGAAACGCCACCACTAGACAAAGCTTTAACTGCCTCACCCCTGTTTCCATCTTTCCTACCACCCAAACGACCATGAGACCTCTCACCTTCACTCCTTTCACGTCCTTGCCTTGGAAAATCCCGTTCCCTGCCACGATCATAAAGTACGTCCCCATCTTTCTGATCTTTATCACTACTACTCAAATGTCTTCTCTTCCAACCATCCTTCGAACCTTCTTGATCCTTATCCCTATCCCTATCAGACCAACCATCATCCCTTTCTCTAGATCTTTCATCTTTTCTCCCATATTTCTCATTTACATAATCCGCCTCCGATTGCTCTAACTCTTGATGACGCTTCCCACTTCTATCTGGTGTTTTAGACCTATTAGATCGACCCACTTCTCTCACACTCGCAGAACTTTTCTTAAGAGGACTACTAACTCTATCATCTTCTTTCGCACCTCGACTCTTACTCTTCTCCTCTCTACTACTTGACTTCAAACTCCTATCAGACTTCGACTCTCTCTTACCCTCATCATATTCATTACTAACAGAACCCTTTTCACCACCACTATCATGTCTAGAATCAGAATGCTTACTACTTTTATAATCACCATCATTATCTTCACCTTTCTTAACAGGAACAGCTTCATCCCATCGCTTCCTTTTACTCGAATCAGAAGAAGATCCATGACTTCGATCTCTCCCACTTTCTCTTTTATCAGAACTCTTCGAATCACGATCGTGATGCTCCCCATCAACAACAGACTTATCTTCTTTGCTTTTACTTCCACTACTTCGAGAACTCTCAAAGTCTGATGCTCTTAAACTCAATCTTCTCTTCTCACTTCTCTCCCCACCTTCTTGCTCTCCATCTTGATACCAAGTACTTAGCTTCTCTAACGAACTCTCTTCTTGTTTCTTCTTCATTGCGAAACTTTGCTACAAAAACCCTAGTCCCACGAAATTAGGGTTTCTATATCACAACGATCAATTCGATTCAATGGTTTGAATTCCATAACTTAGTTCCGTTACCTAAAACATCACAATTAGAATTTCGATTTCACAATCTACAAACCAATGGTTGTTACAGATGAAACTTTGAATTTAGAGATTTAGTCGAAGAGGATTGGAGAAGGTTTGGGTCGGAATTCGGAAAGATGAGTGAGTTTTGAGAGACGGAGTAAATGCGGCGGAGTGCGAGGAACACGAACGACAACACAAAGTCAAAGTGTATTGGGCCAAGCCCATTTACATTGTCCAATCGCTAGTGTGTCTAAAACTTCACAAACTTCAAGTCAACCGAATCAGTATAGCTATCTTATTGATTCACTCGCGGGATCCGCAGGTCTAATCCGTGAGTTAACTTAAAAAATTTATCAAAAAGTTTTCAATCCGTTTAATCCGTGGATCAAAATCGATCAACCAATACTGTGTGATAGCGCAAAAATAAACCTTAAAAACCGTGATATCTCAATGGCTGTCCTGCCACAAAGTATAATTGAGAGAATTTTCGTTTAAGTTTAACAAATGGCACCTCAAAGATATTGTATGCAAATGAAGAATTAACCAACGGGTCCAAGACAAATTCCTCATTTTGTTACTCAGACACGCATCTGCTCTCAATCACCAAAGTTGGGCAAAATATCCTGAATATGAGATCCGATCTAATCCGAAAATAGGATATATGAGATCTTCAAATCTGAATACGAATATTTTAAATTTAATGGTTTTAAAACTTGAGCATATTTTATCTGTTTCGGTGATCAGATCTGTGCTCGCTCCTCCATAATCTGTTACATGTGTTGTTGACTATCTGTGGGTACAAATTTGTGTTTCCTCTTTATTGTGATTTCTTGGTGAGTGAGATGTGTGTGTTTTTTTTTTATCGGATTTCTTTTCAATAAACTTTTTTCAGTTTTTATTGTTTCAAGTTTAAATCTATCGAACTGCGAATGACGGCTCTGTGTGCCAAATGTGGAAGCCTCCCAGAGCACCATGCATGTCGGTGTCCTATATTATCATGAATGTAGTATTGTCTCATTCAAGTTCTAATATTATCATGAATGTAGTATTGTCTATATAACAATTAACAAGGTATTTGCGAATCATGATTCGTGAATATTACACAAACTATGAAAAAATGAAATGTTCATGTTTATAAAAGTAATCATGTTTTGCGCGGGAGAACCATCTAGCAATAATGAATTATATATACGATTTGATTCGGATACATCAAATGAAGGAAATTGAAATTATTAGGTAAAAGCTTGGTTGATTATAGACATGTTGTCATACATCCGGATCTGTCAGATATTTAGATTCGGATTTGAAAAATCAAATATTCAAGATAACGGATTTAAATAGTAAAAAATTTCGATTCAGATAATAATATCGAGTACAAAATATATTTTTGGATAGTAATTATTCATGATATTAATTATTCATGATATTATACACTATTTCATCCACAACTCACACACATTATTATATCTAAATTTAGATCATAATTTGATTACGACACTAGTACAAATGATTAGGCCTTTATTACTAAACAAGAATATTACGTTATTATAATATGATAAGAGTTTTATTATAAAAGAAAATTAAAACATGTTTAGGTAACACATTTTGCAGGTTGTTTAGGTAGAATCTAGAACATGTTTCATGTGGCTGCACATCCCCCATCACTCCTGTTATTTTTATTTATAAAACATAAAATGTCATTTTTAATTAATGAAAATAGTATTTTATTCATTTCGTAAAAAAGTGTATTAATATTATATTTTTAAATCATTAATTGTTTTAAAAATCATTGTATTAAAAAATTATGTAAATCACAAAAGACGAAGAGAAAATGTTGATACACAATTCCCTGAATTTTGGAATTTCTTCAAAAGTTCTGTAAACGTCCTAACGAATTGCAATAATGCTTAAGATAAAACATAATACACATAAAAAACTTTATTCTGTTTCTTTCTTTCTCTTCTTTCCCTTTCGCTTTTTCTTTTTCTTTTCTCGAAAAGGGGAATATGGAACCAGTCCTAGTCATAGATTATATGCACCAACGACAACTCAACCAATATTATTCTAAGTAAAATAGCATAAGACTTATAAGATATCCTTCGAACGAAGAAGTATGTCTGTCCGCATACTCCGTAGTTTTTGCACTTGATTGCACATGATAGAAGACTTGTGGTTTGAATGAAAGGACAAGAATAAGGTGTGGTACCAAACTGAAAATGAGCTTGGCCATTCAAAATTCTGAAGAGAGTGGTAGAAATGGTGGAATAGAACTTGAATGTGGTGATCCTTGTGCAATATCAAATCCCTAAGTGAGAAGATTATGTCAAGTTAAAGGTCATGTAAGATAGAGTCAACGTTAGATCATTCAGACTTCCAAAGGATATGAAACTTTAAGTAAGAACAATCATTGCTAGGGAAAGTTAGTCAACACCAGATGAAAACCAAAAACAGCATAACAATATCTCCATATTTGACTCAATATAACGACACAAAAACTCAAAAGAAAACCAAAAGAAAAACAGTGTTAGTTAAGCAAATCCTCCCCTAAACTTACTTCACACCGTCTCGGTGTGAAAATAGGCCTCAAAAAGAGCATGAGAAATGCAAAAATAGCATAATGATAAAGCTAAAGTAAAATA
The DNA here is from genome assembly GCA_963922655.1 of Cardamine chenopodiifolia. Taxonomy (NCBI): domain Eukaryota; kingdom Viridiplantae; phylum Streptophyta; class Magnoliopsida; order Brassicales; family Brassicaceae; genus Cardamine; species Cardamine chenopodiifolia. Next base: position 3,029,723 of record OZ000490.1, read on the forward strand.
ACGATAAAATAAAAACTTACCAGTGGGTTTCCTCCCACCAAGCGCTTGTTTAAAGTCATGAGCTTGACTGTCGTAACATCTAGACATTATGAGAATCTGTAGACGGATCTGGGTGTAGTGGGGTGGTTTGAGACATGGTCCGTGTGATGGTGCCAAAGTCATTCGAGAACTTACGTACTCCCCCAAACTTAGGCTTGTCACACTTATCAATCCTCTGCTCAATCCTAACATAAAAAAAATAGTCCTTGCTAGGCTCTACGGAGACAGCTTTGCAAAAGACCATTTTATCAATGTTTGAGAGACAAATCCTCTTATTAGGTTGGTCAAATATAGCTCATGTGATGACAAGGAAATGACTTCCTAGAGCCAAGGGCATAGAGGCATCTTTGCTCATATTAACAACCTGAAAGTCAGTAGGTATCAAGCGGTCTCCAATCCGTACCTGAAGATCTGTGATGCAGCATTGGGAATTTAATGATGTGGCATCCATAAAACAGAAAGTCATGTCCAAAGGCTTTATAGAAAAAATACCCAAAGACTCAGCGAGTTCGGCTGACATGACGTTCACATAGGACCCATAATCGTAGATGGAGTCTTCAAAATCAATGCTAAAGATGAAGCATGACACATTGAACTCTCCAAGATCCGGTAATTTTGGCAGGGCCTTAATTGCGTGGGCTGGAGCGGGTTATGGACGCTTCAGATAAGGTACTTTAGGAACGTAGGCACGTGTTGTGGAAGGGATCGACGTCTGGTGATCAGATCGATCTATCCACTCTGGGATCGATTGATCCGATCACCAGACATTGATCCCTTCCACAACACGTGCCAACGTTCCAGTCTGGATTCTTACGGGGATCCTGGGCATGACTGGATCGATCGATTTGGGGTTGGATCGATCTATCTAAAATGTTACGGCTGGACTTAGATGGTTGGGATTGATCGGTCTGGGCAGGTGGAGATCGATCCTAAGATTGGATCGATCGGTTGAATTGTTACGGCTGGAGGTGTCATGATCGAATCGATCGATCGCTGAAAATATCGATCGATCTGGCTGGTTACGGTCTGTAGTGGCTTCAAGGGACCGATCGATTGATGAGTGGATCGACCGGTCTGGGTCATGGATCAATCGGTCCGGTGAGATCGATCGATCTGGTGACTTATGGCTGAAGGTGTCATGATCAAATCGATCAATCGTTGAAGGGATCGATCAGTTTGGTTCATGGATTGATCGATCTGATGAGTGGATCAACCTAGTTGGAGAAAGGATTAATCGATCTGGTGAGTGGATCGATCGATCTGAGGCAGTTGCAGAGGTTGTATACATAAGCTTCCACTTTAGATCATCCATTATGTCATTCATCTCTTGTGCACTCTTTTTCTGACCATCCAAGATCTTCTTAAGTATATTTTCAAATATAATTCCTTGAGAAGGTTGTGCTTGTTTTTTAATCATATGCACATTTGCCCTTGAACCCTCTCCATTCCTCGGGTTTTGCTCACCCTTTGCTGGAAGAATTCCTTGTTGACGCTGAACTGATTCTGTAATTTGTGCAACTTGAGTATCAAGCAACTTAAGATGAGTGTAGCTGCCTTCGAACTTACCATTCAGCTCTATATACATGGCATCAACTTTGGTATTGATCTCATTGGAAGATTTATGCTGAGAAATAAGGAGTTGATGCATCATACCCTTGAGTTCATTGTGAGAATCATTGGTAGGAGTAGAGGATTGTTCGAGTTGTTGTCCTTAAGGTGGATAGACTTGATGTTGAGGATTCTCGACGTTTTTGTTGTGGTAGGAGAGATTGGGGTGGCTTCTATAGTTTTGACTGAACCCTCTATTTTGCACATTTGCCTTGCACATAGTTTACTTCTTCATTTTGCCCCTCTACAATACCCTGAAAGCAAACCACATCTGAACCGTCTTCACACTGATTCACTTCTCTCTGATTGGCTTTTAGCAACAAATTCACCTTGCCGACCATCTCATCAATCTTTTGAGACTCCACACTATTTATTTTTTGAGAGCGATCATACTTAAGGACAACAGTTGTTGGAACTTGCAGCCAAGTTCTGTATAAGCGTGTAAGCATCTGTGATACTTTGAGTAATGAAATCCCCATTGCTAGCAGCATTCAAGGCATTCTTGTAGTCTCAATCAACTCCATCATAAAATATGCTAAGCATTTGCTCTTCTGAAAATCCATGATGAGGATACTCTCGACGATATTCCTTGAATTTTTCTCAAGCCTCACAGAAAGATTCTCCGGAAAGCTGTTCGAAGTTTGTGATCTTATTCCGCAAAGGGGCTGTCTTTGACTTCGTGTAGAAATGGTTAAGAAAAGTTACCCTGCATTCAGCCCAAGACCTCAAAGAACCCAGAGACAGAGATTTAAGCCACCTTAAAGCTTTATCAGCTAGAGAAAAGGAAAATAGCTTACAGCAGAGGTAATCAGCGGGTACCCCATTCGCTTTAGTCGTGCTATAGATTTCTTCAAAATTCTCTATGTGATCCATTGGGTTCTCAGCCGGTAACCCATGGAAGAGATGCTGCTTCACCAATGCGATTAGTTGTGACTTGATCTCAAAATCTTGTCTCGCAATTTTTGGTGGATAGATAGTAGATCGTATCTAATAGAACGTGTGTGGAGTATCCGCGTCCCCAATAGTACGCTGTTGAGCTTGCTGTTGTTGTTGCTATTGATACAACTGCTTCAATTGCTGTTGCAAGTCCTGGAGATGAGCAGCTGCAGCGACTTGAGCTTCAATAGGCGCGTTGTTGTCGATGTTATCGCCCATGATGGCTAGGTTCAAGCGTTTCTTTCTTGTTCTGTTGTTAGTCTGCTCTGTTCTAGTTAGTTCTTGACTAGAGAGCTATAGAAGACCTTCAAAACCGTCACTTCTCCTTTACATACACTTGAGAAACAAAAACAAGCAAAACTAAAAGCAAAATTAGTAGGTCTTAGAGTAAGTCCTAGTCTTAGATTCGAAGGCAATATTTGGTCCCCGACAACGGCGCCAAAAACATAGTATAAGAGTTTTAAACCCAAGTATATAACCGCAAGTGCACAGATGCACACAATAGTATAATAGGGATCGAATCCTCAAAAACAAGCCTGCACTACGAATCTTAGAAACTAAAACCTAAGATAAGACGGAAAAGAGAGATTTATATTGATGCAAAATAACTAGAAAGCAATTGAAATAAAAAAAAAACGAAGTAAAATCTATGGATAAAGACATTAGGTCTCGGAAATTTCTCGAAAATCAGAGATCATGAACCATATAACTATTCAGGGAATGATTAAGCACCTATCTCGAACTCAAACATAAATATATAACTAATCCACTTTCGTGGCACTAATTACTTCATCTAGAAATCTAAGTATATAACTGTCATTGAACTTTGAATACTAAACAAGTATTATCGATTAGGTTCAATATGTTCATGTATCACAATAGCATCAACTTTCGTTGGCTAAGGACGATACACTTATCTATCCAGCAACCTATAAGCTTTTGGAGGATAGGTTCAACCTAAGATCATAAAGTAAGTAGCTAATCTAGTATAAACATTCCGAACAAGTATAGATGAAGATCTTCTAAGATATTTTCTATTTGTGTCTAATTCAATGATTCATGTTTCCTTTGAAAAACCCTAAACCTAACTAGAGAATTACTCACTCATGGTTGTGGTTAAACAAAACATGATATATGAAGAACTCAATAGATAAATCCAATAGATAAAACAAACCGTATATCTTCAGAAAAAGTCTTCAAAAACTCTTAGAATACAATAAGCATCGCCAAAAAATGGCTTAAACAAGTATTTATAGGTACAAACTCTTTTAGGTCGAAATCCTAAACCAATTAGGAAAATGAGCAAAATTTTTATTTTTTCCGCAGGAGGTCGATCTGGTTTCTCACAGCATTTTGGGATTGATCGATCTGACTCCAGATCGATCGATTTGGTTCCTCACGCCAGCTTAGCTCTGAGTATGCTTTATCTGCTCGACAGACTGGACCATTTTCACGAAAATCATCATAAGTTTTGTTTTCACCGTTGGATCGACTTCTAACCACTTCCAAATGAAAGCTAACTCAAATTTATATCCTATATCCAAAATTTAGCTCCATCCATCGGTGGTAAGTGCCTCAAAAAATGACAAACTTCAGATTTTTTGCATAATTTTGCATCTTTTGCTCCAAATCTTTCTCCCAAATGCATTAGAACTCTTCCTATCATGATTTGACCTGATAAGTCACTAAAAACACCTAAATAAATCTAAAACACATATTAAATCTAAGTAAAAATCCATTAAAAACCCAACATATCAACCACTAATCACCATAATAAACTAATTTAATAGGTTAAGAAAAAAACTCATTTAGGTTATTTCAAATATTTCATCGAACACCTTCCAAATATGAAATCCTATTAATTTAGATTCTCAATTACAATCTTAAATATAGAAATACTATCAACCTAAATGAAGAATAACCTAACATCTAGTCCTAAACATCATCATTAACCCATCAAATTATCATAATTACCAACCCTTTACTCATCTAAAAGACTATTCATTAGAAATCATGAAAACAAAAAATAATATAATTAATCTTTGCATAATCATGATTTAAAAGATAACTAGTAAATGATTTAATAAAAAAATTGATAACTTGAATTCAAGAGTTCATACAAAGTATTTTTTAAGAACTACAAAGAGGTTAAAGAGACTCTCTAAAAACAAGCATAAGAGTTTCTAATTAGGTTTATTGGTCTTTATATGGTGAAGCAAATCAGCTTGGTCAACTCAAATTAAATCAATTTTGACCCAGTTTAGGAAATAGGTAACAAGAATTGGAGGTGTTTCCATGGTGTGGCGTGGCCATTAGGTTCGGCCGTTGGTGGCTCGCAGTGTCAGAAAACCACCCACTTTGGTAGCTGAGGCTCCACGGTGTCGTCTTGCCGCTACGAATGCTCGATAGATCTCCAAGTGGGTTTCATCACTTATCAACGGGCACGCCCTGGGACTAGCTGCTCATTTCCGGCAGTGTACCAAGGCCACTCAAACTGGCTGTTGGTCTTCAAGGGACATTTCTCGATGAGCTTTATTTACGCGTCAGATAGATACATGTTCACTAAATCGGTCATAACTCTAGAAACAAAGCTCTGATTAACTTGGAATTACTTCCATTGTAAAGCTAACTCAATTTTCTATAAATTTTTTCAAGGGTTCTGGAGCATCCAAATGATCTCTCTTATTGCATACCTCAATATAATACCTATAAAAGAAGAAAAATATAAAAACATATACCTAGAAACCTAATTATGCAATACAAACACAATAAATTCATAAAAAATGTTAACCAAATGCTGGTAAAAACTCAATATATCATGTTTCAAAACTACAAATATCTTACAATTTTTTATCCTTGTATCTTTTTTGGGTAATGTCAAAAACTAAAGCGAGACTGGTAAAAAAATAGTAGTCGAACCCTGTTCCACTTAGCATAAGCTACTTCACTGTTCATTGTCCAGAGAATAATATCCAACAATATCCTAGTAACTATTGCACATTTATCCCCTGGAAAATATACATCAACGGAGATCATATACAAGTATAAAAATGTGAAACGAATGGAGGAAGGTTTATGATTTAGGGTTAGGGTTTAAGAGGAAGGTTTATGATTTAGGGTTAGGGTTTAAGCGAGGGAACTCACCTTCGGTTACAATGGTGAATATGCCTTTCGACCAATCACCCTCCAACTTTTGCTTTTCCTTACCAAAATAAACCATCATCGATATGTCACCATAATAACCCTTTTCCTGAAGAAAAGATTTAATTTTATAATAAGTCAGCTTGTCATCAGGATCGACGTCCCAACCATCAGGTTCAATTGGGCAGCCCTTGACACCCCAGAAGTATCCTATCTTAGACACTTTGCAAGTATAGAGATCATTTGAAACATATAATAATAAACAAGAAAAAAAATTAAGGTTTAAGTATACGGGAATTGACCTTGTTCAAGAAGGATGGTGATTCCGGCTTTCTTATAGAATATCGAGCAATTTATAGTTGAAAATTTTCTTATCAACATAAGCCATGATTGAACTCACCAAGACAACTAAAACAACACTTGTTCTCAAGAGCTGATAAATCAAAGCAGGATCGAGACCATTAGGGAACGGGAAATTCACGACGTCCCAGAAAACGCATGTTTTGATAGACTCTGCGAACAAGGTTTTACAAACAATTATGACAGATCCATCTATTGGAATCAAATCAAACAATTTCAAGAAAGAGCGAGAGAGATCTTACCAGCGGACATGGTTCTGTACGGTAGAATATTAAAAATTCCAGAAGAAATTTACAACAAAATTATCTAATATAATAAGGTTTTTTCTAAGCTTAAACTCTGATAAGATGCCACATGTAACATCTAAACAATCTTTTTAATTTTATCAAATATTTTTGATAATTACTACAAGTTCTATAACATCTATTTACTACAATCACCCTAAATAACTCTTTTAATTTTTTAAATCATTTTCTATTAATTACTACAATGTATTACTACTATTCTTTCCGTCCCAAATTATAAGATATTTTAATTAAAAGCAAAGTTTTTAAGAAACTACATTAAATAGTTTTATATCAGTTTTTTACTTCCTTGAAAACATATTTAAATATTTAAGCTTAACAATCTACCGAATGATAAATAATAATCTATAGTCACAAAAATAAAATAAAATAAATTTATTTCATGGAAACTTGCAAAACATCCAATAAAATGGAACCAAAGAAAACTCTTAAGCATCTTATATTATGGGACAGAGGAAATACAATATTTTAACTTATCTTATATAATATTTTAAGATTTTTCTAAAGTTAAAGCTCTGAAAAACTGCTATAATATTTTTAAAAATTTAATCAATCTTTTAATAATTACTACAAATCTACGACATCTAATTACTACAATCAGTCAATTACCTTAAACAACCCTTTTAATTTTATCATTTTCAATAATTACTACAATAACTACACAATATTTTAACTTAAATGTATGTCATGTGTAACCTCTATTTTTATCAATCTTTTTAATAATTACTACAAGTCTAAAACATCTACTTACTACAAACACCCTAAATAACCCTTTTAATTTTATCATTTTCCATTAATTACTACAATATCTAATTACTATAATATTTTAACTTATCTTATATAATAATTTAAGAAGTCTTCTAAACTTAACCTCTTAAAAAGCTGCTACATGTCACCTCTAAACAATCTTTTAATATTTTCAATCTTTTTAATAATTACTACAGATCCACAACATCTAATTACTACAATCAGTCAATCACCCTAAACAACCCTTTTAATTTGGAATAATCGCATATCTATATATATAAAAGATAATGTTCTCTCTTTTTATGATGCCACATCATCAACTCATAGTAAAATGATGACACCTCATAAACTTAAGTTTAAAAGCTAAAATCTTAAATTATAAGAACCATTAAAACCATTTAAGATCCATTTGTATTGTCTAATTCATTTAAAACTAATATGGCCATACGTTTAATCTAATGTTCATTTGAAAAGAGATTTTATCTAAATTTATGATAATTCATGCATAACATTTAATCTTATATTCATTTGTAAAGGAATTTTTTTTCTAAATTTATGATAATTCATGCATATGGTCGTTTAACAAAAAAAAAAAAACACTAGATTTAATAGTAGTTTAACTTTACAACCAGCAATCTATAATATTATGCATCTTTGGTAATTTGGTGCATCAAAATTGTTTATCTAGAAACCATATAAGCATCCACATTGCATCTTTACATAAATTTTCATATGCATCTAATTTTATGATAGTCAAATTTAATTGTTTACACAAATATATTTGCATTAAAAACATATTAAAATATCTCAAGAATATAATTTAAATTAATCATAACTAAATTTAAATATTCAGACTCAATAATGAAGATTTAAAATTATATAAAAAAAAATTATTTTCTGTAATTACACCAAATTTAATTAAATCAAAATTTTAGTTAAAGTTTTCATCATTGCCGAGTTTTTTCTAATACTATCAGCAAACCATAAAATAGAAACCCGAAATATATTTTTTTGTTTATTTTTTGTTTTTTGTGTTGCTCTGTATCATCAATTGAATGTTTAGAATTGTTAGGCTTAATATTCCAGAAAATATTTGATGACCATTAAAAAGTCAATATGAACACAAATTAAATTAAGCATAACAATATTTAATGACCTTTGGGTTGCAGAATTGTCTGAAAAAAAAATTAAATGTAAAAAAATATAAAAATATAATTAATTTATTGAAAATACGTAAATAAGAACTATAAATATTACTTACTTGTATGACCAAATCGTTCCACATTTCTATAGACATTTTCAGTGGATGCGTTCCTTCACCGACCGGTTGGGATAAAATGTATCCTTTTCCCATTTTTTTTACGTTTTTGATAAATTTCTGAGTAAGCGGATCTTGAATCTCACTGGTCTTCCGATTGGTGTGCGTATTCTCTAACAACCTAAAATGCGAGGGACGCATACCATCTTGTTTAAATTGCACAAATAAACAATTAATAATATAGGCAATGAATTAAATAAACTGAAATTGAAATGAAACAAAATTACGAGTTGTTCTTCCCGGAAAAATTTATTCGTTATGCTTACGTTGTGCGTCACTACCTCTTTACACTTACAGTTGCTCCCCTGGTTGCCGGATTGGATCCTGGAGATTCTACCAATTTTCCCTGATTTCAATAGTCCACAAACCCTTTCCATAATTTTGCATTCCTAATAAAATCATTTGGTATCTGTTCGGTCCTCCACTTCGACTTTCATTCGTTCAACTTTCTCAAATATATGATTTCAGCTTTTTTCTCGAACTCCTGCCTAACTACCGCCGTAAATTCTTGGTCCCAAGAAATTGTTGATCTGAAATTTTAAAAAATTTATAGAAAGTAATATTAAACTAACACAAATTATTGAATTTGAAAGTAAACGAAAATTAAATACTTACCGCAAACATCCTAAACCACATCTCGCGATCTTCTGGAGATATGATCGAAAGCTTCTCATAAAGATGCTAACATCCCGATCCTCATGTTAATGATTGAGTTTTCTTTTGTTAACCGAAAAATCAAGCCTACATTTTTCTAAATTTTATCTTACATTTTAAAAAATTAAATACTTTATTATACCAATTGATTGAAATTATATTTTTAGATTTTAGTAGTGTTTAAATATTAGGATGTCATTTATTTAATATATAAAACACAGATCCTTTTTTGTGTGGCGTGGCTATCAAACAAGTAAAGGGAGATGTAAAAGGAGGGAAAATAGTCCAATTTATAACTAAAATATATTCGTATTTATTCAATAATTTTTATGATAAAACCAGTGAGATATTATTTTATAACCTAGCAAGACGAATTTTGAAAAAAAATTTAGAGTTTATACGAAGATCATTATGTATTTGAAAATGAGAATAATAAGCAATCCATAAAAAAATGTAGTATATATTTAGGAAAAAAAAGAAAGAATAAAGATAGAATATGACCATTGATTAAATCGAATGTAAATGGTATAATGAAAAGAAATGAGGATCACAAAATAGGAATATGGACGAACATATATTGGGGAACAAAAAGACTATTTATTCCTTCCTTGCCACTATCTCCTTACCACCTCTATTCGCTTTTACATCTACTTTTGCTATCAGTTACATAAAAAAAAAAATAGAATAAAACTTTTGAAATTAGTATTCCCTGACACTTGTCAAATTTGTGGTTTGTGCGATTCTTTACCAAGATTCCTTTTATTTTTTCAATATTATTAGAGACAATAAACACACAACAGAAATAGTTTCAGTGTGACTGCGCGTATATATATGCGCGTAAGAAGAGAAAGATCCGACCAAACTGCTCACTAAAAACTCTGTTTCAAGTTAACTTCCATGGCACGTCATGCTCTGTTTCTATCTTTTTTCTCTCTAATAGCTTTGATCTGTTGTGTGAACTGTCGTGTCTTAAGTTCTTTATCTGAGGATAAATCGATCTTGGTCTCCAATAATGCTCAAGATGGTTCCAGCTATGAATTTCTCATTCTCGATCCGCCAAACCACGTTTCCAAAGATGCTTGTGTTCATGTCTACGGGTTTCTACCATGTGCAGACAATGTTGGAGGATATGTCTTCCAAGTTTTCTCCTTTGGTTGTCTATTGATCATTGGTGAATACTTCTTATCTGCAGGAAGGTCTAAGCTCTTTGTAATCTTCGAGGTCGGTTTTTATGGAGGAATTGTGTTCCCTCTCCTTACAATGTTCCCAAGAATAGCTCTTATTCTCTGTAAGAAGTCGTTTCTTCTTTAGCTTTTTTGACTACAATGAAAGATTGAATTTATATATGGGTTTGATCTTAGCGAGTGGGCTTATGGGAAGCCGCGAAATCGCAAACTCCATGGTGGATAATAACGTCGGAGTTACTGTAGGATACACTGTCTTTGCTTTGACAATGCAATGGGGAGCTTGTGTTGTCTTTGGCTTGTCTGGAGAAGTCCAGAGAATAACTTCGGTAAGATCTTATTTTTCTTTTTTTTTCTTCTCTGAGTCTATAACTCATGATATTGTGCTACTTTACTCAAATTATGTTGTGGGAACAAGAACATAGTTATCTGTTCTGCTTAATTTTTTTTCTTATCTTTCTCTTTATTTGTATAATGCTCTACGATTTGTATGATCGTATCTTGTTTTTTTTGTGTAACGAAGAAACACACTTTATGGATATTTTATTGATATAAAATGAGTGTATAAATACAAGTGAAGAGACATAATAACCAACTAGCGGTTATTTATGTTATATGAAATATAATACTAAGTTATAAAAAACTATATGAAACTCAATTATAATCTAACATATATGATTTTAAAACATTAGATACAGGACACAACGAGTTCAGGACGACAATTTTACAGGAAAAATCTATTGAAGAACGTTGCTGGTATTTTTAATTCTCTTTAAGATATAATCTGACTCTTTCTTTCGAAAATATTTTAGCGCGAGCCTATTTTGCGGTTTATATGCAGAAGCTAGCGTAAATGCAGATCCTAAGAACAAGAAAGCTGCAGGGATTATGCTCCTGACTTTATTGCCTTTCGTCATGGTCACACTTTCAGAGATATTTGATTCCAAATCTTGGAATGACATTATAGTTTTGATTACTCTAATAATCTCTGGTTCTGCAACTGTTGTCTACTTTGTTTATTCGGTATGAGCCACCTCCAAAAAATAAGCAAAGCACCAAAATCCATATGATAAAATTATATTTTTGTGCCGAATCTAACACGCTTTTTGCTGCAGTATTTTGATAGAGCGGACCAAGAGAAGAGCTTAGATCATGCAAGGTTTGAGCTCATGTCAGAAGTACATAAGCACTTGCAGAATTTTTCACCTCAAAGCTTTATAAGAGATGGACAACTAAGTAAAGAAAGCTTGCAAAGGTTTTATCACTAATGTTCTTTTTATATTATATATAAGCAATATGAACTAATCCACGATTTTTTTATTTGTTTTGAGATGAAAACTTAGGCTCCTAGTTACTGGTTATTCTGCAGATTGTTTGAAAAAATAGATGTAAATAAAGATGGAAAGATCCAAGTTTCAGAGCTAAAAGATCTGACTGTGGAGTTTGGGATGTTAGGAAGAATGAAGTGTGACATACATGAGCTTGCAACTACATTGCTTGCTGATTTTGATAGCGATAGAGATGGTGAGATAGATGAGATTGAATTCGAGAAAGGGATCGCAAAATGGCTGAAACAGTACAAATTCAGCTTTGATAACCTCGAGTGTCAGAGAGAGAGAGCTGTAAGTACATACAATCTTTCTAGTTATTATTTTAAGCTGTCTGGCAGATTGAGAAACCGCAAAAGTGTTAATTTCAGGAGGATGAAGTTTTAAAGTTGGAACAACCAAAGGAAAGTCTGTTTGTTAAGTTGCTCTCAAAGAGAACCTTGAAAGCTTCCATTGAAGTTACTATAGGGATTCTAATTGTCATCTTTCTTGCAACGCCTTTCATGATTAACATCGAGCTTTTGTCTGTATCGGCTAGAGTTCCTTCCTTCTATGTTGTCTTTACAGTGATCCCTTTGGCAAGAAACCTAAAAGACGCTTTGTCTGCTCACTTCTGTCGCAAGATAGACAAGGCTAGAGTCACGTCAGATACATTCTCTGAGGTTAGTTTTATTGAAACTTCATTTAGTGACTTGGTATCAATACCCATTGTGGTTTTCTTTGTCGTTGTAGATCTACAAGGATGTTACAATGAACAATTTGCTAGGAATTTCGATTATATTGGCGATTGTATACACGAGAGGATTGACTTGGGATTACTCTCTAGAATTTCTCATTATTGTGATTGTTGGCCTTATAATAGGCGTACCAGCCTATCTTAGATCAACTTATCCATTTTGGATATGTATCTTGGCATTTGCTCTCTACTTCTTCTCTCTTGTCCTAATCTATCTCCATTTCAAGTCTCTAGACAAGATCGGAACTTTCACCTTTAACCTATAGTCAGTGAATGTTTCTACGAGTTTTTTTTTCTTTCTCTCTTTCAATCCTTTGTTGATTAATATCTATGTGCGGAAATTGTGAAAATGATTCACTTCACTCTTGGCCCCAAGGAAACCACGATATAAGTTTGCATTCTCACATATATATAGGTATCTCAAAACTTTCAGATAAATCTTTTTTGAAAATCCTATTTAGACATGAATGAGGCTTTCAAATTTTTTAGTTATAATACAAGAATATGAATCACAACCAAGAAAATCAATAGTTCTACTGTATGATGATACATATGTCTTCAAATAATCTATTTCCGTATTTCTTTTTTCAATTACTATATAAGAGAGAATTTTCTTTCTAGCTTCTACGTTTACTGGACCCGATTACTTAAAAAAGAGTAAGTGATAACAAAATGGGAGGATTACTAGAATGACCTATAAAATTGTTTTAATTGCTAGATTCTCAAAGGTAAAATATGGATTAATTGAGCTTTTTATCACAAAAATACCCTTTAAATATTTTGTTAAGAAAATAATAATTACAAGAGTGTCATTAATAATCAATGCAACCTCAGCAAATTTTTGATTTTTAAGGGAAATAAGGGAAACATAAATATTTATGAATTTTCAATAAATGAAAAAAAAATCTGTGAAATAAATACGCGACTCTATGTTGTGTCAGATTTGTTTGTATAGTAGATTTAGTTTTATTAGATTCGACCGCACATACATGCGGAGTTATATTTGTAAACATATTATTTGGTATTTGGTATATCATTCATTATCCTGACTCATACCGGTTTGATATTCAGTTTGTTTTATTCCGGTTTATAAATATTAAAAATAATAATATTACATGATTTATCAGTTAACGTAAATGTGAGGAAATGTTTATAATACTTTGTTTGCATAAATTTTAAAATAATATATTATTTTTTATGCTAGAGAACTGTATAATAGTTTAAATATTATAAGTTATCATAATAATCGTAAAATTATGTTTTGGGTTTTAGAAAATATTTTGGTGCATAACTTTATTTTTTTGTTGGATAGCTTTGGTATCATATAGTTATGTTTATAGTGTAAAATATAATTTGATTAAGAGTTTGCATATTTTAGCGGACCAATCTTTAGAGCATCATAGTCGTAAAAGCAATAATCTTAACCTGCTATATTATATGATTGCGGAGGGATAAGTATTATTCCTTATAACCTTGCTAGTAGGGTAGATATAATTCCCAGTCCGTCTTGTACCGTTGTATTCCCGGTATTGAATTCCAGTTCCATATGAGAATAACTTCACATATGATAAAATTATTCAATTCTCAGTTGGGAACATGACATAATATACATGAATTCTTTAAATCCAATTTGGGATAAGTTGTATATCAAGTATAATATATACGATTATATATATATATATATTATAGTATTAAAAAAATTAGAGATATTTAAAACTTAATATTAAAATTTTTGATACTTTTAAAATATTAAAATTTTTGATATTTTCAAAATATTAAGTTACTTATTATTATATATTCTATCATTTAAATTATAGTTTGTCTTATATTTATCACCCTGACAATTCAAATAGAAAAAATAGAGAAGAAACATCAAGAAATCAAAACAGAGATAAGCCAAAGAGACTTGAGAAAAGATAATAACATACATAAGAGTAAAAAAATATTTAGAGAATTATTGAAAACTTGTTTATCCGTTAAAACTAACGCTATTGTTTCTCCCTTATTTTTTTTGCTTCAGATTTCCCAAGATTTTGAGACGGATCACCAGCCAAATCTATGTGAAATCGGATAAAAAAAATATGAAAATAGTAAGTCGAATAAAAAATGAAGAAGATTTAATTTCAGGATGAAAAAAATCTGATGAGTCTGGAATAGGTTTAGAGGACTTCGACTATTAAATTTATAAAGGTTAAATTCTCGTTCGATTTAGATTTGAAAATAAGATTTGAAATAGGTTTAGAAGACTTCGACTATTGAATGTGATTTGAAAAAAAAAATTTGTTTAGTCGGATTCCCCTTGTCCGTACCAATTCTGAGCTGACTGTTCGACGCTCGGGAAAAGCTTCCGAAGAAGCCGTTCCCAATCCGTCCCCCGCCCGGCACGCAGCAACCCGCTCTCGCCTATTTAGCCGATTTTCTAGATATTTTTTTGAAATATTTGAATTATGGATTAGTTTAAATTATGTTATAAATATTTTGAAAAACACATGTTCCATGGAAATATAGGTTTTGTTAACTCAAAATTGAATTAATTATGGGTTTTAATATTTTAAACTATTTTTTCGTTTATAAGTTAATAATGTTTATAGTAATTTAATAGTTATAAAGATTAGTCAAATATCTAAACAGTGTATACTTATTAATTATAATTTTTAAATTTAATTTGAGAATATTGCTCCATAATTTTGAATTGTACAGAGTTTATTTTATTTGAGAAGATTTGATATTTGAATATTTTTGAGAAGATCTGATATCTGAAGAGAGTATATTTAATATTTAATTATTAATGATAAATAGTGTTTGGATGCAATGATAAAACTATCTCTTTTAATTCTCTTTAAATAGTGTTTGGATATAGAGAGTATAATAATTCTATTTTAATAATATAAATATTTAAAATATTATAATTAGATAGTTAATAAATTAACGAAATTTTGAAAATATTGTAGATTGTTAATACCAAAATCTGGAAATAAAATCTTTACTTTGAAAATTTCAAAAGATTTAGAAAAACGTAACATTGAATATAGGAATCTATGATATCCAAATTAATGGAATTATGATATTAAATACATGTTTATTCGTAAAATATTTTTTAATATGAATATATATATATATATATATATATCATGCGAATTTAATTTAATAATATATCATTATATTTAATAAAATAATTAGTATATGATTTTTATATTAGTTAATATATAATTATTTTTCATAACTCTTTTTAAAATTATTTAATATATCATTTTATTTTCCATAATTCTTCATAATTTTTATTTGTGGTGATTATTATATATTATAATTTAACAAATAATAAAATTGTATTTGTATAAAATTTAAATAGGGATTAAAATAACTTAATATGAATTTATTATTACAATAATGTAATTTTAAACTATTATTTAAATGTTATAGTTTGAAATGAACTATTACCAAAATTTCATATCTTTTTGTTAGCTAGTTAAGATACAACGACATTTTTGTCATTAATAAGATTTTTTTTTGTTCTTTATTCCAATGATAATACATGTAATTTAATTAGAATTAAAAGGTTTATTTACAAAGTCTGTTTCTTCTTTAATAAACAACATATTTTTTAATTTCATGTTAAAACTTTTATGGCAGATTTAAAATTTTAGAGTTTAACCAAATGGGTTAGAGCTGGTTTAGCTCTGCTTTATTCAGAGACCAAAGAACAATGGTTTTGGTTTTCAGATTATCTTCTAGACAATGTTGAGTCGTCACAAGCAAAGACTTTTCTGATTCCAGTGAAACTGAATTGAGAGGAGATTAGAGTCTGTTACAGATCTTGAGTGAAGGATCAGTCTTTTCTTTCCGGTTTAAATCACAATCTTCATAACCATACTTGTCCTCATGAGAGTAAGATGTTTATCTACTTCGTTTAATCTTGTCACATAAAACTGCCATGATTTTGTTTTTAGAGCAGTAAAACATGGAAACGGCTTCAAAATGTTGAAGTGTTTAGAGGAGTCGTAAATTCAAGATGTCCTTATCACCACCAGGCAAGTCACACTAGTCCTGAAAGCTAATCCTTCAAATTATGACTCATAAATTGACAATTTATGAACAAAGCGAGAGAGAACAAAATAAACCTTGAATAGCAAGTCAGCGCAACTCGAAGTACATGAAACATAGTAGCTCTTGTAGAACAGAAAGCACATATGCATACTGTTAATGGGAAAAGGTTCATACAAAACAGATGGTGCCACTTGTTTCTAAAAAGAAATAGTACGATGGACTGAATCTGGACCTTGGCTTGGCCAACTCACTAGATAAAGACATGAAAGAGACTTGTGAACTGGTGGTATCAGCATGAAACTAAAATCGATCGTATGATGGTAACGACGAAAAAGAAGAAAAAACGTAGTATTGAGGTAATAGTGCTCCTTTTACTCCCTTTGGTATATATTTACCTTTTTGCAATTTTCAAAAATATCATATTTATGTTTGTTTGTTTTTACCATCACCAAAATCCTGAAATTTCAAAATACCACAAACTCTTGGTCTATCAAGGGTGTTTAAAAAAAATTAGGAAGATGTTCTAAATGATTTAGAAACCCTTGATAAATCTAAAGTTGGTGTTGTTTTGGAAAATTTTCTAAAATTGTTATATTTTTGGAGAAACAATTTAAATTGTAGTATTTAAGATATTCCACATTGAAATACATTTTATCAAAGCCTTTTATCAAAAAAAGATATTCCTCTTTATTCCTTCTTTTTAATTTTTCTGTTGTCTACAAAACATTAATTAAATATATGTGAATTTAGGAGTTGAAGAAGTTGTTGATAAAGTACATCAACGAGAACGAGGTGTTTATTGAAACCAAAGAACTGCAAAGAAATAAAGATGAAATCCTGCTGTGGGAATCAATAATTGTTATGAAAGAATTGGTAAATTTTGATCCGGAGGCTTCCTCTTCTCAATCGGTGTTCTCAGATAATACAAAGAACTAGTATTAATACATACTAATTAAAGTCATGATCTGATCGTCATTACCATTATCATGGATAATATATGATCATGTTATCTTATACCCATTGGATTTTTCTTTTTTTGAATATCAGAAAGTTTTGGGGCGAAACTCGTAATCCCTTCAGACCCGAAATCCGAAACCACAACATGTAATATTAGTTTCGTCCCAAGCGTCACTCGATTCTGTGACCTCTAAACTTTGCCTAAGATCTTTTTCCAGTCGTAACAACACTGGGTTGGATTTTCATAATCAACACAATTCTTGTTTTAATAATTTAAAATGTATACAATCATGTTTCGTACATACGGACTAGCGTTTATTTCAAGAGACAAATACCACCAATTTTCATGTGGGTTGGGCTAGACTGGCTAGTGGTTGAATTCAGGTAACCCAATCAAATATTTAATGAAAAAGAAAAAGACAGTTTCAAGAAATAGAACCAAGAAAAACCGAAAACTGTGGAAGAAACTAGATAGAGTAAAGAGAGTAAAGATATATGTTTTGCATAGATCCGAGGCTTCTGTGATATATGTTAAGCCAAGTGTATAGCTTAGTTAGCTTATTATGAAAATGATACGCTTCTGTGAAATCTCTTTGCGTTTTGCAGTTAATTACTGGAACAAAACTTCTATCTACAAGATTGACTTGCATAACTAACACGATTGCTAAATATACACACACTTGTTTGCTTCCCTAAACCACAAGAAATGTGTGTGAGACAGAGAAAACAGGAATTGACATGTACAAGGACCACATAATAACACATTTTACTAGCACAAGTATAGCTGTGGCATTGGCTTGCTAAAATTTGTTGAAGAGTTTAGGTATCCATGGTCAATCTTCGTTTCTACCAGTTCAAGAAATGTTTTTCTTGTTTCGGTGTTAGCAAAGTTTCATCCATTTCTTCTTCTACTATGCACATGTTTTGCTGTTTTTCCTTGTTGCGGATTTCTCAAGCCGCGATTTCCTTACAGCTTCTTGGATTTGCCTCTCATGTTCTTTTAGAATGTCGTCAATGTTTCCACCAGGAGGCATCAGTGGACCTGAACAGTGCATTCTGTTCTTCTTCCTTATGTATTTCTGAAACCACATTAGAAAACATCTAAGGATCCATAATCTAAAAGGCGAAAAAACTAGGTAGTATGTTATTTTATTACCGTTGTGGGTTCTACAGCTACATCTTCTTTATGTGAAGGAGACAAGTATCTTCCAGTCATGGGAACGTTGGTAGATTTTGTAGCCTTGAGCTCAACTACATTTTTCCTTGAGCTTTCATTTTTACTCCATGTTGTTATCATGCTTGGATGAATCATCGAATTGGTATGAGAAAAGCCTTTTTCTCTGTCGCCTCTTCCTGTCTCTCCCCTCAAGCCAGTTCTTTGGGTAGTGACTGTGTCTTTTGAATGCCCTGAAGCAATGAACTCGGGTGTTGTAGCAGTACTCTTGAAGTCTCTTGAACCTCGTCTCACAGATTCAGGTCCACGACCCTTCACAGTATCAGCTCGTTTCCTGAATACATATAGAACATATGTTTAGGAAGGAATTCACATGAATCTTTTTGTGGTATAGGGAACTGTTCTCACGTACCTTCTTGCTTCTTCATCGCTGACCTTTGCATCAAGTTCTTTGCTTGGAGGATACTTAGGCAGACTTGATATATCGCAAGGGAGTGGTTCCTTTGTGAAGAACTAGAGAAAAAGAGAAACAAGAGTTGAGTTTGCATTGAGGAGACAAATCAAGAACCTATTACTTATAGATGAAGAAATACAAAGGCTATACCTTGCTACTTAGCGTCGAAGAAGTTGTGCCACGCTTCTCTGGTTCCAAAGATAGAAGCTTGTCAACAAGAGCTAAAGCAGAAGATGGTAAATTCTTGAACGTCTCAAGAAGGACACGCTTATAAGGTTGTTGTGGTTTGAAACTTGTCGCAAGTGGTAGCTTTGTCTTTTGCCAATAATCATCACATGGTGAACCACATAACTTGAAGATTTTATGCATTTGCTCCACCTAAGATACATTGCTTGAATTAGAAATGGTCATTGACTCTAAGAACTGATTGTCTAATGAATCTAAAAGTAACTCACTTCTGTTCTTCCCGGCATGATTGGTTTCCCTAAAAACAGTTCTGTGAGAATGCAACCAACACTCCAAAGATCTATGCCGGTTCCATACTCTGTAGCTCCTAGTAGAAGCTCAGGGGCTCTGTACCACAATGTTACTACACGGCTCGTCAAGAGTTGATCTTGTTCTGGTTGATAAAAATTCGCCAAACCAAAATCTCCAATCTTAAGGACTCCATCATTGTTTACCAATAGATTCGAACCCTTAATGTCACGGTGGAGGATTCCACGGCTATGGCAATGTTCAAGCCCACTAAGCAGTTGTTTCATGTAACACTTGATCTGCAAGAACCCACAAGAAACAAGATTTGTCTTTATGTTAGTCCATGATTCCTCGTTTACCTTTTACGCTACATTCAAAGCCTTTAAAATACCTGAGATTCGGTGAATTTCACACCGGGTCTAAGAGCTAGGCCTGAAAGGTCATGCTCCATGTACTCAAACACAAGGTACAAGCTACCAGAGACTTTTGAGGTCACAAGACACTCAAGCTTCATAACGTTTGGATGGTCAAGTTTGCGCAAAATATGGATTTCTCTAGCCATGAATCTAACGCTTTCCGGATCCATATTAACGAACCTCACCTTCTTCATGGCTACTGTTTTACCAGTCTCAAGGTCCCTGGCTCTGTACACACTGCTATAAGTCCCTTGGCCAATCTACAAAAGACAATGTTCACATAATGATCAAACCTAACAGCTAGAGGTTATGCTATGTGCAAACAAAGAGAGAAAGGAACTAACTTTGTCAAGCTTCTCAAAGGACTCTGCTCGCCGTGGAACCCAACCCTTGATGGCATCACCTGCAACAGAAGTTAACCAAGAAGGCCATCCAAAAACAATGAGCTCAGCCTCGGGACTATGTGGAACACTTGTACTGATGATACTACTCGGTTGAAACATATTGAAACCTCCACCTCCTGTCCCAATATCTGCAGTTGGCCATCTCCTATGAGACCTTGAGGGTCTTTCTACAATTACTGTTTTACCATCGCTATCATCTACAGGAATAATCAATCCGTTGGCTTTAGCGGATGGTTTATGTGCTAAACCTTCAGCTTTGCGTCCACCAAAGCTTCCATCAACGGATTTATGTGAGAAATCTTCTTTCTTGGAGGTTACAGGAGCAATCAATTGAACTGAGGATGTTTTATTCCAATTCTCGTTAAGTTTCTCAGGTTGATCATTAACTTCTTCTTCGGCTATTCCTTTTGAGAAAATGCAGCCCATAACAATCAGGAGATCAATATTTGCGTGTCACTTATCCGCATCAAGAACAAATCTTATCATAAATGAGATCCCCAAGCTTCAAAAACCCAGGAATCTCAGGTTTATCAGCTAGAATTAAGAGGATGATGATCAAGATTTAATTTTAGTCTCTTCAAATGTAACGTGCCAGGATATTATATGATCCCAAATGAATTGAAAGATTTTTTAAAACCTTAAAAGTGTGTAAATTTAGGCAGAGGAAGGAGAGAACCAATGAGGAATGAAAGACTTGGAGGCAAAGTAATAGCAAAATTAAGAAATCAAAACACCAAATACAACAAGAGATCACAGAAGAGAGGATTTGTGATTCAAGAAACAAGATAGATCATTTAAAACCTTAAAAGTATGTAAATTTCAGGAAAAAATGTGGCAGGGGAAGGAGAGAGACACTGAGGACATAAAGACTTTGGAGGCAAACTAATAGCAAAATTCAGAAATCCAAACACCAAATGCAATAAAGAAATCACAGAAGATATGACTTGTGAATCAAGAAACAAGAGATATGATGATGAAGAACGCTACAAAACAGAAAAACCTCAAATTGTTTTGGTTTTTTTTTTTTCCGTTATCTCACTGCAAGATGGACAAAACGTTGCAGCAAACTGTTCGTCCGATAACGGAAAATCAGGAAGAAAATAACGAACAGAATTTTGTTAATTCTGATATTGAAAATGTTAGGAATCAGGAGAGATGGATTGCTTTTTGTGTCGCGGGAAATTAGGGGAAGCCCTAAATTGTATGGAGAAGACAACTCGGAATATAATCGCTGTTTCTCTTTTTTTCTATTTTTAATGTGTATTTGTTAGGAAACAGACTAACGAATTTGCAGAGGTGGAGATTGATCCAACGGTAAAAACTGTTGTTGTTTGTTGTTGTCGTTCCGACAATGACCCACGTAGGATGTTTCTGTCGGAGATCGTGGGTCCCACTTGCTCTATTTCATAAATCTCTACCAACATGGCAACATTATCTGGAGAAGAACATTATCCCAAGATGAAGACTCTTCTAAATCTTTAGTCTCCCACTTGTCAAAAAAAAAAAAAAGGGTTTCAGTCTCCCACAAAGTATCTAGCACATAACAAGCTTGCATTGACGAAGACAAGACATCGACTAGATTATTAGGAAATTTATTTATGACTATCTCGATGATCTCATTTTAAGAGAGTGCATAAAAATATCGATATCAACTAGTAATAAAATGATTGTTTCTTTTCTTAATGTGAAGATCGGTTTGTCTCCTCTTTTCATAGCAATCTCACGTCTTTATGTTTATTTAAGTCCTTTTCTTGATAAACACTATTTTTAGACAGACATATAGTACTCTAAGAATCGCAATTAATCTGAACATTATATTGACTCTTCACAAATCCGTTTTAGCCATTTAGCCTTTTTTACAGTTTCTAAACGTCATGTAATCCACTTGGTGATTAGAACAACCATATATTATAGAGACTTGATCTTCAGGTCATAGTGTTGCCATCCACTGAACAAAAACTAGGTTATTAATCTTCTCTTGTCGAAATATGTGGGCCTGTGGCATAGTATGAATCACAAAACCATAGACCAACAGTTTCTACTTGCTGCTCTCTCTTGGAAAACATGACACTTTAAAGTTTATCAAAAAACAAATTTTACTTGTGTAAACGTGAGACTAAAAGCTTGTGAGAAAATGAAAAGATGTTCTCAAATAAAAATCTTTAAGAATCCCATAAGAATCTCTGATTGTTCCAATACTCTTTCAAAAATTAAAATTTAATTTAATAATCAGTTTGTATTAAAATATTATTTTTTTGTTTGAGAGACAATGTGGTTTCTCATGGATGTATATGCTAATGTTATTCGCTCCTTTCAAATACATTAAAAATTATTTAATCTGCTTTGTTGAATCTCTTATTATTAAAATTTATATTTATTTAATTAGATTAAATATTTGACTTTTGACTTGCATGAAAAAAATTATCTTGGCTAAAATATTGGAATTTATTGTTTGTTTTTTTGTTCATTTTTGTATGATTAAAAAATTATGTGTTTTTTATATATGGAGATGTGTTTAGTGATTTACTCTCTAACATTAAATTTGTGATTGTGATTTATCTTATTCTTTATTAGAAAAGAAAAGAGACGTTGACGTCTTTGCTATAAGAAGAAGATGTGTTCATTCTTGTAAAATACACAAGATTACTGTTAAAACACAGAAACCAGAAAAATAGAGTTTGTTATACGTTTGTGTGAACTTTCTGTGAAGCTTGGAGTTTAGGAAAGATTTCACTGGGAAGAGGTTAATGTTGTCGTGAGGAGCACGGAGCAAAAACTTTCTTAAGAAAAAGACATCCATGATTAGTGTATCTTGTACTTGTCTTCTTAAAATAATATAATAAACTTTTTTAAGTACTAGTTATTGGTTTGAAAAAAACAACCAACAACCTATATTTCGTTAAATATCGTATCATCTCGTTAATTATCTACTACTATATTATTTAAGCAACTCTGTAAACATTTTAACCAGTTTTTATGTGTTATATTACATAATAAAATACCACTATATTTTTATAAAATTAAGACTAAATTAAACAACCTATAGAAGGTTAAAATAGTCAAACATTTATGCAACCAAAATCCAATAAAAATCCAAATAGAATCTTTTAAAATACTTATTAGTTTCTAAAAAATAAAATTTATTTCTCTCTCCTAATAAATATGAACGAAAATTTTAAATTAATTTTAAAAAAATCAATAAAAATCCAAAAAGAATCTCTTAAATAATTAGTAGTTTCAAAAAAATAAAACTTATTTTCTCCCTCCTAATAATATAAACGAAAAATATAAAATTAAATTTATATTTTGATTATATTCTTACTTTATAAGTAATATGGTACATTTAAATAATAGTTTCTAAATTAGACTTATTTATCAAAAATTAATATTTATCATTCTATTCATGTACAATTATATATTTTATTAAAATAGAAAATATTTATATGTCAAACTTCAATTAACTATTTTGATCATAATTTAAATTCACTATTTGTTTTAATTTTAGCAAATGTTAAATTAGATGAGAATATTTACTAAGATAATATGTCTACTATAAATTTATATAAAAAATAATTAACAATAATAATTATTTTTAATTTTGTAATTAATAAATTAGATTTTCATCCGATTTTGTAAACTACTTAATATCTCTATAATCATATTAATAAATTAAAATATTTGATACAAATTAAAATTAAAAATCAAATCTATTCAAAATAAATAAATTTAAATCAGTGGAATAAATTTAAATTAAATTATGGACAAAAATTAAAATTATTTTTTAAAAAAATTGTTAACCAACTGCGAAATTAAGGTTTGAGATCTATAATATACTATTTAATTTTGTTATTATAAATGGAAGATTTAGTTAAATTTTATAAGAAATTATGGACGAAAATTAAAATTAATTTTTTAAAATTGTTAACCAATTGCAAATAAAGATTTTGAGATCTATAGCATATTATTTATTTTTGTTATTATAATTTCAAAATATATTTTTTTGAAATTGTTCATGTTTTTTAATTTATTTATTTATTAAGCATAATTATAAGTTAGATTTCCTAAAATATATCTACACAATTTAAACCAATATATTTTAGATTTCTAGTAACTGAATCTATTCAAAATAAATAAATTTATATCAATAGAATAATGGACGAAAATTATTTCACTAAATTTAATTTCAAATTTTGGATTTTGTGTGTAACCACAAAATTTAATAGATTTCAATTTTAGTTTCCTTAATTGTGATAAAATATATTTTAAACTATACACACAGATTTTCTGAAAATAAAAATGTATATATCAGTTGCGGATTTGATGTTAGTATCTTTGCGGATTTTATTTTATTTTTTTAAAATTAAAAATATAGATATCAATTGTTACGATATTCCAAATCTTTTAAATCTTCATGTATAATATTATTTTGAAAATTTGAAAGTATTTATTTGTTATTAATTTAAATCTTTCCAAATAAAATCATAACAATCAATTTAATATTTGCTAATTAAATTATTTTCAAAACGATTTTAAAAGTTTGTCTTGATCCCTAAGTTTAGATTTCTCTATAAATAGAATGGAGAATTTCATCTTCAACCTCTCATCACGTTTTTTTTTTCGTTTCTAAATTTTTCATTTCTTAAATTTTTCATGCATATTCATAATAATTTTTTTTTGGATATTTACTATTGATAATAACTATACTAACTAATTTTATATGTATAATTATATATAATAGACGATGATGATGGATGGATTTTTGGAAAAAAAACTCAAAAGTACGTGAAAAATGCACATGCAAACTGATCAATGGAGTATAGCCGGCTTACGGCTAAGATTGAGTTTTTAGAGAAGAATCAAAAATATGTAATATTTTTAAATTTAATATATAAATTAGTCAATTAGAATTTACCACCAAACAAATAAACATTTTTTGGCGCTCTATACCGCGGGATACTATTTAGTTTATTGTTTAAATCACTTAATGCATTTTAATTTACAATATCTAATCTCTTAAAAATCTCATGTTTTACAATGAATTACCTGTTCATAAATCTGCAAACCAGCCATATAGGTAATAGGCTGATACATCATGCTTCAAGCTTATCATGTCATACTTGAAACTTCCAACAAAACTAGCCAAATCAATCATGTGATGAGTAGCTTTCATATATATGTTCCTCTTTTCTTAGGCATGAGACCGAACCGACTGCGGCTAGATCACGAAGTATCGTCTAAAGAAATAAGATGATTGTATCTTAAAACAAAAACTTAAGTATTTGAAAGTCAATACGCCTAGATATATGATATCCGATATACGTACCGGATTAAACCGGAACTGGAGCTTCAAAGTTTTATCTTAAATAAGTCTAAACAACAAAACTCAAAGAGGTCTAAGGAACAAACACGTGTCTCTGTACCTCACTCTGCATGAAGCCATGGTGTTCACCATCCACCACTATACGTCAAAATCCGCCCCAAAATTTAATTTTCTACATTCTCAAAATAAAATAAAAAAGAAAGAAAAAAACCATTTTAATTTCAATTGCCTCCTCTTTGATCCTTTCTTCTTCGTTTCGATAGCTTTGTCCTAAAAATCTTTTATTATTTTCTAAGTAAAGAGAACAAATAAAAATGGTGGATCTATTGAATCGGGTGATGAACCTGGTGGCTCCTCCGGCAACGATGGTGGTGATGGCCTTTGCATGGCCATTACTTTGTTTCATTAGCTTCGGCGAACGGCTTTACAACTCCTATTATGCCACAGAAAATATGGAAGATAAAGTCGTCGTCATCACCGGAGCATCCTCCGCCATTGGAGAGGTACCACTTAGAATTAACAAAATTATTTGACTCTCCTCTAAAATTATTTGCTTTATACCATATATTCTCCATATTAATTCCCACAAAATGATATTGTATTCATGTAGTACTATATATAATATGGTATTGAATGATTAACTTGTAATAGAAAAAATATATTTTATTTTTCAATTTATTTGTTCTACTTGGTTTATGCGGATGTATGAATCCGTTGTTTTCTTTTATTAGCATGTTTATACGTCCTTGGTTAATTTCATATGTAAGAAATACTTTTGAATGACAAAAAAAGTGTGTTTTTGTTTTAAAATAGTGGGATTCCCGTTAGCAATTAATATTTATTTTATTATCAAACTTTGCAATTATGAAAACTCCTATTGAATATTAGGATAAAACAGAATTTGTGTTAATATAGAAAGAAATATTTCCAATTTTTAAAAGTGGATCCTTATTAAACGAGCTGATTTTGATTAATTAGTAAATGTAATTTTCATTGCAACAATAATAATTAAGAAAAGTATGTGTTAATTTTAAATTTCTTGCATGAATGTTAATGATCTTTTTAATGAGATGTAACACAGCAAATAGCATATGAATACGCAAAGAGAGGAGCGAATTTGGTGTTGGTGGCGAGGAGAGAGCAGAGACTGAGAATTGTGAGCAATAAAGCCAGGATGATCGGAGCCAACCACGTAATCATCATCGCTGCTGACGTTATCAAAGAAGATGATTGTCGCCGTTTCATCACCCAAGCCGTCAACTATTACGGCCGCGGTACACTACAATTCTCACCATTTCCTCATTAACTAGGGTTAGGTTAACTTGCACGTCAAGCAATAAGTTTTGGTTTTTTAACTCTGGTGATGAATTGGACAGTGGATCACCTAGTGAATACAGCGAGTCTTGGACACACGTTTTACTTTGAAGAAGTTACTGACACAACCGTGTTTCCGCATTTGCTGGTATGAATTTCTTAATGTATACATCGATTTTCGGTTTTGAATCATTTCAATCGATAAGATACCAAAAGTTTGAGATTCTTGGGCAGGACATAAACTTCTGGGGGAATGTTTATCCGACGTACGTAGCATTGCCATACCTTCAAAAGACCAATGGACGGATAATTGTGAATGCATCAGTCGAGAACTGGTTGCCTCTACCACGGATGAGTCTTTATTCTGTTAGTACACTTATAATTAGCTTGATCATATTTCTTCTACCTCGTTAGAGATTTTACGTAATGTTATTTATCATTGTGTAGGCTGCAAAAGCAGCATTGGTAAACTTCTATGAGACGTTGAGATTTGAGCTAAATGGAGACGTTGGAATAACTATCGCGACTCACGGATGGATCGGGAGTGAGATGAGTAGAGGAAAGTTCATGCTAGAAGAAGGTGCTGAGATGCAATGGAAAGAAGAAAGAGAAGTAAAAACTTATTTAACCAAACCTGTGATTCGATTAAACCTAAATTAGTCTGACTTACTTACATCATCTTCAGGTATCTGCAAACGGTGGAGCGCTAGAAGAATTTGCGAAGATGATTGTTGCGGGAGCTTGCAGGGGAGACGCATATGTGAAGTTTCCAAACTGGTATGATGTGTTTCTCCTCTATAGAGTCTTCACGCCAAATGTGCTGAGATGGACATTTCAGCTGTTACTGTCAAGTGAGGGTTCACGTAGAAGCTCCCTTGTTGGGGTCGGGTCAGTCATGCCTGCAGACGAATCCTCTTCGCAAATGAAACTTATGCTTGAAGGAGGGCCACCACGGGTTCCCGCAAGTCCACCTCGGTATACCACAAGCCCCCCTCGGTATACCGCGAGCCCCCCTCATTATACCGCGAGCCCACCTCGGTATACCGCGAGCCCACCTCGCTATCCCGCGAGCCCACCTCATTATACCACAAGCCCACCTCGGTATACCGCGAGCCCACCTCGGTATACCGCGAGCCCACCTCGGTTTACAAAGTTTAATGTCCAAGAGTTGTAATAAAAACTGGATGAAGAAACAAGATGTGATGTTGATTTGGTGTATTGTGTAGAGTGAACTAGAGTTTTAGAACTCTCTCCAATTTGGGAACCAAAGCAATGTAAAGGACAAAGAATCAAGAATAATGCATGATGATACAGCTATATATATATATGATGTTACTTGTTACATATGACACAAACATTACACGGACACAATGTTGATGTATATTATATTGTATCTGTCAAAATGTGATTCAGTAGTTAACATCTCCACAAGTATTAAGCAGAACAAGACCGTTTCGCACCTCTAGGCTCTGGGAACCTGGAAAGAAGATGACAAGATCCTGAAGAGACCATCCGGGTTATCCGTATGAACCTGAACAACGCAACCCGAATACCGGTTTATGGGTTCGGTTATAGCTTACAAAGATTAAGCAATGTAGGAGCAGATGTATAGTTAGATTAACTTACCCAATGACCGGCATCTTCCAGGACATGCATTTCTACGCCGCCTCCTTCTTCAGAGGCGAGCTCTTCAGCGCCGTGGATTCGTTGAAGGTCTTCTAAGGCCCAACGGTGCAAGCTTCTTTCAGCTTTCAGAAAATTCACATGTACTCCTCTTGGAAGATTCTCAACAAAGTTCCTTTTGTTTTGTATTTTCCAAGAAGTTTGAGTATAGTTAGGTAAGATCTCATACAAGTTTGTTCAACTAAACACAGGGAGGTTTAGCACAAATAGATTACCATAGATTTGTGTCTTCGTAGGACTGGTAAAGTTCCGCGATCCCATCCAGGTCAAATGCCCATGAGAAGCTAGAAGATGATGGTCCAGTACGTCTGAGATTGGTAACAACCCACTGCACAAGAAATATGAATACATCAAGATTGTTGCAATTCGACAAATATCATCAGAATCAACCAACGTTCTGAAATTTAGTTAAGAGCTGATAGAAACTACTGAGAAAATGGATATTATTATACCTGTGAAACATCATTGGAAAAACCTTCTTTGATAAGAGCGTTAAGAACCTCGCGCTTTGACAAGACCTTAAACCAAATACAAAAAATGTTCATTAGCATAAATTGTACATGCATGTCTAGATCCTTCTGTTCTTCTGACTACTAAAACCCTGTAGGTGGTTCAAACTTCTTATTGCAAATAAGCTAATTGAAGTATCAACAGTTTGAAAATTCTTGTAACGCCCATCAAAATTTATCCTTGTAATACTTGTACATGCATGTTCAATTAGCTTTTTAATATTTCAAAAATCGCTCAACCAGAACAAGAATTCTAAACTTTTTGATAGGAAGGTGCTCCTTGATATAGCAGTGTTGAACTTTTAAAATTGACAGAAGTAAGTTCTCATGAACAATCATCTGCAATTCTTCAACTTTAATGAGATAATCTATTATCAACTTATGAGTGAAACCTATAAATGGCATAATTCTGTGATCTTGTACGAAAAAGAATATAGATGTCCAAAGCTTCGATGATGAGAGGCTGAAAGATAGATAGATAGTTCTCTTAGCTTACCACTTTTGGCAATTTACGTAGAAATGATATAAGTTCTCGTGGATGATCTTCTCCATCTCCTCCTGCACGAACTTTTCCAGGAGTAGCATCCAATACCCAAGCCTAAAATGGATACATTTAGGGTGATTAACATAAATTCTACCAAGGGTCATGGGGATATAAACATAAAAAAAAACCCTTACTCGGACTGGTCGTGGAAGAGGCTTAGCTGCTTGCTCCACCATGCTTAAAACAACTAAATGGATCATAAAAAGGACTCATCAGCAATATTATCACACCAGAGTAAATGAATAATCAGGATTAAGCAATTTCAGAAAGAAGTTAAGTCACCTTTCCCCCCAAAGCTATGACCAACGAGGACCCGAGGTGTTAACTTCAACTGACCAACCTAAGAACCACAGAATAGAGAAAGCCGAATATCAGAGAAGTTATCTTTCACAAATAATCGAATAAAACATGGTCTTGAGAGGAAACCTACAAGTTTTAGAACATCAGAAGCAGTAGTAGCAACAGAATTTGGACCTCTCTTCTTGAGAGATGCTGAATCCCCATGGCAACGCAGGTCTACCAAGAGAAACTGTGAAGATTGAATTAAGAGAAGCAGGTTAGTTATTGCAAGCCAATAAGTGTGCCTGAACATTTTAATGCATTTGATTAAACAAATACCTGCCAAGTTGGGAACTCATGAGCCAATCTTCGAGCAAAAGTGCCTGGAGTGGCAGGAGCCAAAAAGAAAAGGTTTTGTTAGCTAAACTGCAAAACTTGAACAAATGAACAACGAAACTAAGAAGGCTAAGAAGACGTAATCAATCCTTTTGGAACAAATAGGTAACTAAACAAGATTGATGATACTTTTGCTTGCCTCTAACAGGCGTGATGATATTTACTGGTTACGTTCCTTAAAAATCAGATTGAAGAAACTAAGTGCAGCGAAACACGTAAACAATTTCACTAGCAAATCCATAATACCGACCCCAATTTTTCCCACTCCCTAGAATTCCATGTAGGAGAACAGCGGTAGGTGTATCCGGAACAGACTTGTCCTCCTTCCATCTCCATTTCACCTGCGTGTGTATTATTAATATCAGTCCACAATCTGAAACACAGAGAATCTCCCAAACTTATATTAGCTTCTGTTGCCTTAGTGACCAGCATTATCAAGTTCCAAACTTTTTCTCGCAAAGCAAGCTTAAAACACTAAGATTGCACACTCCAATAACGAAGTATTCAATAGATTGGCTCGTAGATAACTTACAAGTGCCCCTTGAACAAGATCATACGCCTGCAAAATAATAGCACAAGATATAATCAATCATCAGAGGGCAAGCAATCGAAAATGTGTCCAAGTATCAAACTTTATGTAGCAGAACTAATCAAAAGCAAATACCAGAATCCGAGGAGGTTCAGCAATATCGTTCGCCGTTGATTGTCTTTCGTCAACTAATGCCATACGAACTACAGATGTTCCTCTTCCTTTACAATTTCCATGTACCAATTCCAAACGATGCATACAGAATCTGTCACTCTTATAAAAATCCAAGTAGAGAGTTAAAGTTTGAGACTTTAAACTGCTTAATGTCAGAGAGATTGACACAGAGAGAGCTAACAAAACCTGAGAATTTGTCCCAATTTTGATGAATTTAGGAGAATGGGTTTTTGCTGATAAATCAAATGTCTTTGATTGGAATCTGAAACCATGTCCGGTGCTAGAGCTTGCCGTGGAACACGAGACAGCTGACATTATGACAGATTCCAGATTTTGGAAACGATGAAGTCGCAATTCAGGAAGCAGAGACGAGACGGAGATTGACGAAGAAGTTAAAGAGACGGAGAAAGCAAAAGCGCAGTGTGCTTCTCTTTTCTGCTCCGCCGTACGTTTGTTTTCTGGAGAATGTCAGGTTTGAGACAGATGGAGGAATGACAGATTTACCCTTTTGTTTGGCTTGACACAGTCGTAGATCGATCACGTGGCGTGGTCGGTCCAGACTTCCACCTAACTAAACACCTCACATGTCTCTTTTCCTTGTCATAAACTCAAACGCGTTCCTTGTAAGCGTTATAATTAGGGTGTTTAACTCTTAATCCCAAAAATGGAACCAAACAAAGAAAACAAATAAATCTAGAAAAGTAAAAAACTGAAAATAATTTAATTTTGGTTTAAATGATGAAAACACCGATGTTGAAAAGAATTCGCCCGATAGTGACAAGATCATGTATTAGATTCTGTTTCTTCTCACAGACTTACATATTCACCGCTGATCCAGTTCTAATTTTGGGCCTACATATTCACCTTCTGAGCCCAACAACAATAAGCCTGATTTTCAAAAAAGCGATTTCGTAAGAATAAAATAATGGAGTAAAAGGAATAAAATAGTCAACCGACTCAAAATCAACCACTTTAAAAAAGCCACGTGGACTCAGAGAAAAAACGTATGGCCTGTGGCATCCTCACGCCACCTCCTCGAACCTTCTCTTTTAAACAAGTCGCCTTTTCTCATAGAAAGCACAAAAAAAAAAAGAAACCGTCAAAAGCCACCGTTGAAATTTCTTTCTTCTCGTTCCAATGGCGTCGTTCGATGAAGCACCTCCCGGAAACTCAAAGGCCGGAGAAAAGATCTTCAGAACCAAATGCGCACAATGTCACACCGTCGAAAAAGGCGCTGGTCACAAACAAGGTACGTCTTCTGATTCCTCCGAGAATCGATTCTCACTTAAAATTCTCTACATCATTTGATTGAATCTCATCATTTACGTTTGTGTTCTAATCTGGATCTACCGCATCAATTGGGAGCGCTTTGATCTTTGCGTTTTGTGTTTTTTTTCTATGTGTTGTGATCGCTATATCGTAGTTTGATTTGGATCCGTATGTGATTTTTGAATTTGGAATTTGTTACGAATCACAGGACCGAATTTGAATGGATTGTTTGGAAGACAATCTGGAACAACTTCAGGATATTCATACTCTGCTGCTAACAAAAACATGGCTGTTATGTGGGAGGAGAAGACTCTTTACGATTACTTGTTGAATCCTAAGAAGGTATCATCTTTGATTAATTTTTCAATCTTAGATTAATGCTAATTTTCTGGTGAATGAGGTTCTTGAATTTGTTGATGTATGCTCTTTCATTTTAGAGATTTATCTGTTGAATGGTTGATTAAACCCTTCCTCTTTCTGAATTTTGATTCATTCTTTCATGTTTCAAAATTGTGTGTTCAACATTTCAACAATGTCACATTTGTATTCTGGGTAAATATTGTTCTACAGCCTGCCTGAATCATAAGATTGTCAAGAAAATGTATTTGGGTTAATACTGAGTCCTCTCTTCACTCTTTTGTGTTTGTTGTTTCGTATTATGAAGAATTTAGATCTCATTTTTGTTTGGATTGGTGTGGGTTTTTTCTTTGCTTGTTACAGTATATTCCTGGGACGAAAATGGTGTTTCCTGGACTGAAAAAACCACAAGAACGTGCCGATCTCATCGCTTATTTGAAGGAAGGTACTGCATAGACAAGGCTCCACTGGATATATAGAGCCTCTCTAGTCTCGTGCATTTTTTTCCTCCACAGATAAAATAATCAGACCAAAAATATTGTGGTCATGAACTGAGTTTTTGTAAGTTTATTTTCTTTTAAAATTTTTAATGAGGCTAGCCTCATATAAAGTCGAATATTCGTTTTTGATGTGAAGAACCAATTTCTACCACGAAATTCATGAGATTTATTCAAATTGCCAGCAAAAAACCTTTCTATACTGGGGAATTTATCGCGAGGTTGTGCGGATGTCATATATATTTGTTTGTGTTAATTTTTTTTCAATATATATATATATTGTTTTTCTTTAATATTATTTTTATTATTGCATTTTTCAAGTATTTTTTGCTTCTATTTTCGTTAATGTTCATTACTTTTAAAGTTTATATGCACTATTGAACACATATTGTTATATTTTCTAGAGTTAGGCAAACTTTTTTATTGGTCATGAGGAATTTTTTTTGTTTTTATATTTATTAATTTGGTTTTTCTTTTGCATGATTTAGGATTTTCCTTTATTTATAATTATTTTGTTGTTTTTTAAGTATCATATTTTATTGAGAAGTTTTGTCTCACCATAACGCAACACATATTCTCATTTTTTCTCAACCATTTTTTTTCTACTCTAATCTTTCTTTTTTTAACCATAACACATCAAACCACAAAAAAAAAAACTGGAAACATCCTCCCGAAAACAAATGAAAAAATATATTGTATGTGACCGTTCACCCAATCTTTCTGATCTTTTTTTGCTCTTCTAGATCTTCGATTAGCTATTTCACATCTAATTTTGTTGAACATTTTCGGTTGAGATCTTCAATTTCAAAAAACACTTCAAAACTATGTGTGTAGTGTTCTTGAGTTGCGAATATCGTTGTGTAAATGAATTTTAATAAACCATTGGTTAATGTACTTAATGTTTGATCACTAGTATTATGAAACATGAAGTAGAAGGTGATCAAATCTTTGAAGTTGTTGTTATTTGTTTGAAATATATGGTTGTTGGAAAAAAAATCTGTGTAGTTGATATTGTTTTCTCTACATAAAGTTCATGTGATTTTGATGGGAGATGTTCATGCTCCGGGATGGTGATATAGTCATCTCATAGTAAAATGTGTATTCTATATTATCCATTTGGATTTATATTTTTGGGGAAAGAATTTGTTTTGAAGTTTTTAATGAATTTTTCTTGTTTGTGATTGCCATTTATATATTAGTATAAAATAGATGTTTAATTCAATTTTTTCTCATTTATTATATCATATTAAATTACTTTTTTTTATTCTTAATTATCTTTGATTCTTAGTTTAAATTGGCTTTGATTATTAGTATTATTTTTTGTTGACCATTTGTTTTTGATACTATTGGTCTAGGAGTATGGAGATTGTGGTATTGACTTATTAAATTGGTTTGTTTTGTATTTTTTGTTATATTTTGCCACATATGTCTAAAATATTATCCATTTGGATTTTTGTTTTTAGAAAAAAAATTTATTTTACAATTTCTAATGCATTGGTCTCGTTTGTGGTTGCTATTTATATATTAGTATAAAATAGATGTTGAATTCAGTTTGTTTTCTATAATTTATTAGGTCATACTGAATTGATTTTACTTTTTAGTCTTAATTCTCTTTGATTGTTATAATTGTCTTTGATTCCATAGTCATAAAACATGAAATAGAAGTTAATCAAATCTTTGAAGCTGTTGTTATTTGTTTGAAGTATATGGTCGTTGGAAAAAAATATGTAGTTGATGTTGTTTTCTCTATGTAGAGGTCATATGATTTTGAGTTGGAAATGGTTTATGCTTTGGGATGGTTATATAAATTAAATTGTGATATTGACTTATTAAATTGGTTTGTTTTATATGTGTTGTTATATTTTGCCACATATATCTATATTATCCATTTAGAATTTTGTTTTTGGAAAAATAATTTGTTTTAAAATTTCTAATGCATTGGTCTCGTATGTGGTTGTTATTTATATTTTGGTATAAAATAGATGTTGAATTAAGATCTTAATGATTTATTAGGTCATATTAAATTGGTTTTAGTTTTAATTTTTAGTCTTAATTATTTTTCATTATTAGTCTTATTTGTGTTGATTATTTTGTGTCAAATCTTAAAAATATGCACAATTCAACCATCATACTCATGCTTCTTAATTTAATTTTTCATGGTAATTTGTTCAATTCTCTTCAAAATCTTATTGTATACAAAATTGTAAATTAATCACTAACGCGTAATAATTCTTGTTTTCTCCCTTGAAGCTACCAGAGCATATTTCTTTGGTATGCCGTCCAACAAAATTCATGAATCATACATATTCACCGCATTATTCTTCAAACACTATAAGTCCTTATCCAAAGAAAGATATTATATTGTCCATCTCACTTTTTTTTGTCATCCCTTATGTTTATCTCCACAAATTTAATGACTTTGCATCACTTTTTATTAGCTCACTTCTTTTTTCGTTGTTCATCGTCTCAAAATCATAATTTTCAACATTTTTTCAAATAATATGGCTTGTAAAGCATCGCTTATAACATACTTGCAAACAAAATCATGACAGACTATCATAAACAAGTTTACTTTGGAAGTGGATTTTGCAAAAGCCTTTTGTCTCGGTCCGTTAGGACTTCTTCTTAGCAACTATATAGATCATCAACTTACCAAGGAATGTAATGAAACAAACAACAATGGAGATATGTAAAATCCGTTTGTTAGGAATGCCACTTTGCAGCTTCCAGTTTTTATGTTACCATTCTTTCCCTATAAGCACCAACAACATGTCCCATCGCATCAAGTGTGTCTAACTACCCACATCATTTGTAACCATTGCATGCTTTTAATCATTGCTATTTTTTTTACACAAGTCGAAACGCATCTCATAATTCTAACTTAAAAATTCGTCAACAAAGTTTTGTTGTTGCAATCGATAGCTACAAGGTTATTAGAGTGGTTAATGCTAAAGTAGGTCTTCGTCAAATTCATATGAAGTTAATATATCTTGCCTAAGAATATTTATCTCCAAAACTTTCTTTTTCATCCTTGACAAGAACATCCTTGACAAGAACAACACAAGCTCACCAAATATTGACTGAGGAAATTTACAAAACAAATGTATAAATATTTTGATAATGTATTCATTCGGGATTGGAAAAAATTATCATCTAAAGAAGTGGTATGAGGTACAATTAAATAGGAATTTGAAGTCCATTCAGCATGTGTTATTCTTTTTGAATATCAACAAGGCAGATTCGAAAATAATTTTAATATGACTTATGTGTTATTCTTTTCGAATATCAGCAAAGTTGTTTTGGAAACAATTTTTTCAACACATGACACACCAATTTAATATGGCTCATTTTGCATTTAAACAAAAATTACATCAACATAATGTCCGACAGTATAAGACATGGGATAACCATTGATAGAATGATTACTTGAACCAAATTGTACTTTTGTTATTTTTAATGTTTTTCTCACATTTTGCTTATGCTTTGCTCTTCTTTTTTCTTCATAAATTAGAATACTTATCATGTATAGCTATAATTGTAGTAAGAAATAAATTATCATTAACGAAGAACACATTTCTCTGTTACAAGAACTTAAACTAATTGTTCCATTTTCTTGCTGAATTTTTTGTTCTCTGTTCAGATGAAGATGGTTCTTTTACTGTTTTTTTTTTCTGGCAGCAATATTTGGTTCAATATTGGCTAAGTACAATTGCCAACAAAAATGTGGACAAGTTTTTATCATGTTTCCGTTTGAGTTTGGAGAGGCATGTTATCTTAGTAAATGACACGAGGTTCAATGCCTTGGGAATACAGTTTCTAGTCAAGTAGTGTCATTCTTGCCAGGGATAACTAGAACATTTTTGCAAATCAATCTTTAAAAGCAAATATGGGTTGATTCGCATCGAAATGAACATCATTTCCATAGGATGTAACTCTCCAACCTATGTCACACTAAGTTACGCGAGACGATCTGAGTATAGTCATAGCACACAAACTTGCACTTCTTGTGTGTTTAATTACTCTTTGACCCCAAAAACGAGAAAAAATCATTATTTGAACCAATAATTATACTTTTGTCATTTTTTTTAATGTTTTCCTCACATTTTGCTTATGTTATGTTTATTTTTTTCTTCAAAATTTTGAATAATTATCACGTACTAGGTCAATACCCGCCCATGTGCACGGGTTTTGTTATAAATTGTTTTGTTATAAATTGTTTGGCCTTAAATGTAACTTATACTTATTTACTTAAAATTATCTTTATTTTCTTGACAAATATCTTGAATTTTATATGTTACCCAAACATGGTAATTTATAGAATACATGTTAGTTATTTTTTCAATTATTTATTATTTTGTATATTTTTATTTAATTTTAGGTCCGAAAAAATTATTTACATTATAGAGTTTGTAGAAATTATAATGTACATATACTTAAAATAATTCTTGTTCCATGAATAAAGTAATTTCTTGATTTTAGATTTTTTTAAAAATTTCAAAGGTTAAATTATTTTAAGTAAACGCACAACAGTTACTTGTGCATTGCATTAAAAATAGAAAAAAATATGAAAAACCACATGAAATTTAAGAATTTGCATTCAATATTTTTTTACCAATAGAGTTTATTTTTAAAAATAAACTAAAAATTACTCTCATAACAATAAAAAGAGGTTATATGTCCATTGTAAAAATAAACTAAAAATTACTCTCATAACAATAAAAAGAGGTTATATGTCCATTGTCTTGCATTTGGATTTTATTAAGAATCCACAATCATTCAAATCTTATGTTTCTTGGTTGTTGGTTCAAAAGTGTGAATAGAGACCGAATACGACTTAAGTCATTTGGGAGTCATGTTGATATACTTCAGTTGAAGATGAAAATTAAATAAGAGTGATAAAAAAGAGGCATTAATTAATAGATCGAAGGCGTAGGTGAAAAAGCATGATAAATATTAATTTTGCTATTATTTTTGGATTTAAGAATATGTTAACAAGCAATCAATGGAAGGGCTGGTGCCATTGACACAATCTGAGGTGAATGGTATAAGAAGTAGTTTGTTTTCATTGACCAATGTTTTTAGTAAATGTACACGTAATAAATTTTTTTCTGCTTATGTGTCAGAATGGGAGAGAGTCACTTGTGCTTTGATATATAGAATTGCTAGACCTATAGTAAAAAAAATAGAAATTATCAATAAAACCATTACAAAACATTAATTTTTTTACTCTAATTTGCAAGAAATCTTCGAAAAATATTAAATTTCTTACAAGTTAAAGAGATGTAGCAACATGTCCCAATTTCTTACAAAGATTGACGGTTGAGATTGACAGTTGGAACAAATTGTACAAGAATTTTTTTCTATATAAACGAGAAAACATCAAAGAAATTTCTAGTTAAGTGCTTGGCGATGGAGGATTATCTTCTTGTTGATGCCCTACCTCTACCTGATGGTGGAGACAATGTTTCCCATCTCGAGATAGAGTATGTCATACTTTCTCTTTAGTTGCGTGATTTTTTCCGAAGTTAATTACTTAAGAGTTTATGGTTTGGTAATTTTATTAGAGGGAGAAAAGATTGGAAAAAGAAGAACAAAAAGGGGGTTATAATTTTCGGAGTTTTTTGGTTAGAGGGAAGAGAATATGGTTTTATAAATCCGATGTTCCTATGATTTCGCTTGTTGTTCTTGTATTTTTTTTTAATTATGGGTTTTGGTTAAGAGAAGAAGAGGAGAGAAATAAAATAATTGTTTTACAAATTTTAATTTCATAATTCCTATTATAGCTTTTTTATAAGAAATTAATTATGATGTTGGTTGGGTTGGTTTGGGTTTTTGATTAGAGGGGAAAAGATTGGAAAAAGGGGGTTATAATTTTCGGAAACATAACCTTCAAATTTTAGGGAAAGAGAAAATGTGTCATCTTTATAAGTGACATGTGACACAATTTCAGACTTGCACAAAAAAAGTAACGCTACTATATTAAAAAGGATTAAAAAAACTTTTTACTTATGGGCATTGGTTATAAATTCGACCTGAAGAGATTTTTCAGTGATATTCAGTGGTCTCTTAGTGTTATATACGGTTTTTAGAGGTATGGATTTCTCTTTAGGGAGAATTCCACTTTCTGATACAATATATTTGGTTTCAAAAAATGGAACTTTTAGAGCCATATGATTATGCGGCGTACATTATTTTTTTTTTCTTCTTTTTTTCTTCTTTTTTTTGTAACTCAAAGTTTCAAAATATATTCCATTCATAATGCTACCGGTGTTCATACACCTCTTTTCACCAATGGAGATAACCATTGCTGGATACTACTATCAAGAAAAGCAAAGTAATAATTTTAGGAACACTTTCTTAGCAATAAGGTCGCACAAGAATTCTCATTCCTCTGATTGAACCAAAACGATGCGACATATATTTTAGAATCTCGCCAAAATAGTGTTAGCTAAGTATTAAATTTTTATTCAAGAGTGATGTAAATTACGAAAAAGAAAATCCACTCCAAATAAATGGAAAAATGATGCATAAAAATCCATCGAGAAACCTTAATAATCAATTTTTTCCTAAATCTATTTGTGCCAAAATACATGTAAGAGAAAAAAATAGTGTGTAGTCTTTTGATTTCAAAACGGTGAGATTTTTAAATTGCATGTTGTTTCCAATATATACAAAGCAATGCATTTTACTAATTATTTACCTGTTTTTTGTTAAAAGATTTTCATTAATAAATAAATAGAAATATATTTTTTTATAACACATGACCTAACCGGGTTCCCAAGAGGTCTAGTTAGGGATGCAGTCCGGACGCAAATAGGTACAAAACTATATCCATCGGGAAAAATAAAAAAACCATCGCGGAAAAGCTAGATGCCACATCACTGCCATCCAAAACCACCATTAAGTTTGCGGTAACTACAATAAGTTTGCGGCAACTACAATAAGTCTGCGGCAACTACAATAAGTCTGCGGTAACTACATTAAGTTTGCGGTAACTACAATACGTCTGCGACAACTACAATAAGTCTGCGACAACTACAATAAGTCTGCGACAACTACAATAAGTCTACGGTAACTACAATAAGTCTACGGTAACTACAATAAGTCTGCGACAACTACAATAAATCTACGGTAATTACAATAAGTCTGCGGCAACTACAATAAATCTGCGGCAACTACATTAAATCTGCGGTAACTAAATAAGTCTGGGATAACTACAATAAGTCTAGGATAACTACAATAAGTCTGCGATAACTACAATAAGTCTGTGACAACGTTTCAATAAGTCTGCGGTAACTACAATAAGTCTGCGGTAACTACAATAAGTCTGCGGTAACTAAATAAGTCTGTGATAACTACAATAAGTTTGCGATAACGTTTCAATAAGTTTGCGATAACTAAATAAGTCTGTGGTAACTACAATAATTCTGTGGTAACTATAATAAGTCTGCGACAACGTTTCAATAAGTCTGCGGTAACTAAAATAAGTCTGCGGTAACTAAATAACTCTGCAGTAACTAAATAAGTTTGCGGTAACTGAAATAAGTTTGCGGTAACTAAGATAACTCAATAACTCTGCGGTAATGTGAAATAAGTCTGCGGTAACATTAACGGAATTACATTTTTGTAATTTTCAACCACGCTGGAATTAAATATTAATGGCACTTTTGTAATTATTTTTTTCTTTACACAGCATCGCAAGGATACGTTTGAGATTTAAACCTCATTTTTAATTAAAAACAAATACGAGTCATTATAACAATTAAACCCCAATTTTGAGTCATTATAATAATCGTCCCTTATTTTTTTGAAGAAAATATATATAATGAACAAAATTCACTTAATAGGGAGAAGAAAAATTAATGAATTTAATAATTTGTTAGCAAAAAATAATCAAATTCACTTTTCTGATGTGTTTTTTACTACATAATTAGTTTTCTAAAGTTTTGTATACTGACTTTGTATTTTCATTTACTATCAATGAAATTGTTTTCGTAAAAGAAATAATGAACATGTATGCATGCAGGTGTTGAAAAGACCAAGACGTGTGTCAAGTATGCTCGTTACCGTAAGAAGAAAGGATTTAGACCAGCTTTGGTGTGTGCCGATGATACTTTGAGGACCGATGCTGCGGAAGATGAGTTCCCAGTTTTAGAAATTAGTGATCTTATAATTGTAGACACTAGTGGCCACCATGAACAATATTCTACATTGTTTGAAGAGATGCATCAATTAGCCGAAGCAATGGAGCCGAAGCTTGTTTTATTCGTAATGGATAGTAGTATTGGTAAAGAAGCTGCATTTGATCAATCTCAAGCCCTTAAGCAAAGCTTTGCTGATGGAGTTGTCATTGTTACTAAAATCAACTGCAACTCAAAAGCCGGTGGTGCTCTAGCATTACAAGTGTTAATCTTTTTCTCATTTTTTTAATAATGAAACTCCAAGTGCTCCATCTATTAATGCAACTGTGACATTTTTTTACAATGTTGCAGCAGCAAAGTACCCCATGCTTTTAGCTGGAACAGGAGAGAAAAGTAAGGATTTTGAAGAATTTGATGTTGAACCTTTTGTCACCCGTCTCTTATGTCACGGTGTATATACGCTTAGAAGATTGTATCAACTTTTTCTGGCCAAACTCGGATTGCCTAATGAGGTAGTTTCATCTCTAAGTCAATTCTTGTTTTCGTTCTTGTTATAGCCAAATAGAAGACATTTCTGACTCGTAAGTTTCTTTCAAAATTTCTCTCTAGTGGTTTATTTCCCTTCCTTTGGCTGAGAATAAACCAGGGCCACAAGCAGATCTAATGAGGCATTACATGACAATAATGGACTCCATGACAGGTGAAGGTAGTAGTAGAAAGTTATTGAAAGATCAAAATTCTTTTTTCGATTGACGACGATGTTCTTCCTTGGTGTTTTTGTGCAGAGCTTGATAGACTAGAGATACTTAAGCAAATAAACGAGCAGCGGTTGAGGGAGATAGCTATAGGATCTAAAGTAGAAGTGATAGAAGTTATGGGAATGTTGAAAACATTCAAGAAGAAGGCTAAGGCATGGAAAGACATCCGAGCAAAATACAAATAACCCATTTGGAATAATTATATGTTTTTACTCACTTTTCTATGAATATTTTTACTTTTCAAAATAATGAATTGTTTTTGAAATTTTCCTTAACGAAATATTCACACTAGATGTCAAAACCAATGCAAAATTTGCTTCATTTGTAAGTCTACAACTTTGGTGTTGCGTTTAGATGATGCAGTTTTTTTCTATTTTACTATAATTATTCTACAAGTTTACAAGTTATGTTTCTGAAATGTTACAAATGTCTTCAACAACTTTTATCTTTATAAATAACTAAAAAGATTTTTTGAAAAGTAATAATTCATTTATAAGACTTTGCGTTGGGGGATAAAACTGAGAGATGGAAAATATTGAAGGTGAAGTTTATCTTTTTGCTCTGGTTTTCTTATATTGCCAACGAGCTAGAGTTGTAATTGTTTATTCATAAAGCTAATAAGCAAAAACAAGTGAAAACCACAACGACGGCTTTGACATTATCCGGTGATGACTGATTCAAGTCTTAGGCTGTTGTGAAGGTTTCCAACGGATTCTATAATCAGACTTTCTAAGGCTCTAAAGTTTCAAACAAAGTGATGCAATATAACACAATACAAGACAAACCTCAACACCATTAGGCCCCTGAGCCAGAGGTGAGAGTTCCAGAGGGACGGTGGAAAGACGAATATACCTATCTAATCTGTCAGTTCCAGCTAATAGCAAGAGTTTTGGAACAGGAGATGACAAGAACTTCTCTGAGAGACCTTCGTATCTGCAAGGTAACTAAACATTGTTCAAATCATAAACTTTTTAAATAGAGGTATATGTCTGCACTCGGATTTGAAACGCCAACTGTTGTTATCCAACCGTCTAAGCAACCTAAAAGTTTTAGGTTATATTTGTGTGGACAAATAATTACTTATAAGATCACATGCTTAGATATAATGTTTGTATATACAATAAAGCATTTAAAAGTTGCTTACTGCTTTTTCGATGCTGGGAAAATGTTGCATTCTGTTTGAAAGAATTTTCTGCATGTGAATCAAACAGGCAACAGCCGTATCCTGCAACGAAAGTACTTTGGTCAGTTCATCTCACGAGAGTGCAGACTAAGTGAGAAACAGAGGAGAAAAACCTCAACAACATCCACAACGACAAGCCCAGCCAAGCTAGGCAATGTTTTGTTTGCAGCAACTTGCACAGCGACTGAACCTCCCATGCTATATGTTTATTACATGAAACCAATTCATGAAAACTGGATTACTGTACTTTTATTTTACAACGCATGCATCTAGCACTACAACCCTGTACTGAAGGGAGCCCATAAATGTTCCATACTACAGAATTGAAGTCACAACCATAGGTTCAGTATGAAATATTCTACCAAATAGATCAAGAACTACAAGAAAACTTTACCAATGTATAAACGCAAACATGCGTAACTGTCTAAATAGACTTTATATTACCTAATTATTTGACAGTTAGTTATGGCTGGTACAAGTGATTATTGCATACAGACGAAGTGATTATCTAAAGCTTTATCATGTATGTCACAGGTGTGAAGATATATTCACTGTACTTGCTATTGACCAGCCATTTACACAACAACATACTGATATGAAAAATAAAATGGAAAAAGAAAAAAAAACCTGTGACCAACTAGGATAATAGCTGGAGGAGAGTCTCCATACAATTCCTTAATCACAGCCAAAACATCGTTGCTCATTGTCTGCATGTTACATCAGTCTCAATTCTCAACGACCAGCTAATGTACCAAATCCACACTTTCAAAGAAGAAGAGATGTGTAATACCTCGAGCGATAAGTCCAATTCATTCTCTGCAACCGATTTACCATGTCCTCTCAAGTCCATCGCAACCACACGAGCTTTCTCCTTGATTTTACTTGCCACTCTAGAAAAGGAGAGCCTACCAAAAACAGATGAAACTGTCACATTGTATGTGCCTGTCTCTAGTTTCATATACACACATTCAACAACAAAACAAAGTGAAACTACAACAAAATACAAGTCACTGAACTAAAGAGCAGTCAAAAATTCAATCTTTATTAGATCCAAAATACTGAAAGGATCAAAAACAATCACCCAGAGTAACCACCACCATGAAGACAAAAGAGTACAGGTCCTTCACTTCCTGCCATATATACGTGAAATACCTAAAATTGATACAATTCCATTAGAGAACAGAGTGAACTTAAAACTAAAATGTTCAGGAAATTTAAG
Source organism: Cardamine chenopodiifolia (assembly GCA_963922655.1). Lineage (NCBI taxonomy): Eukaryota > Viridiplantae > Streptophyta > Magnoliopsida > Brassicales > Brassicaceae > Cardamine > Cardamine chenopodiifolia. The sequence goes on from OZ000490.1 coordinate 3,074,174, forward strand.
ATCAGTGAACTTAAAACTAAACGTTACATCTTCGGAGCCAGTGATAGAGATATCATCTTCTTTATCAAAATAGCTTGACGAATCTATAGGTGAATACTTCTCTGAAGAACTCCTGAAAAACAAAACCAATTCAATGTAAAATTCATATAGTTCACTGTCATTTAGGTCGGAATTACCAAAACTAAATAAGATAATCAAAATCAGAATCGAATTGACACACGTAGAAGGAGGACGAGAGGCGAAGACAGCGGCTAGAGCTTCTATTGGTTCTCCATGTTCATCTGAGGTATCTTCGCGAAGAGGATTTAAATTCGCGAAATTCACAACAGATCACAAACGAATCACCTCACAGATCTTCAGTTTCCACTCTTCTTCTTCTACAACAATTCTCTTTTCTCCATTGTATGACAAGTTGAATAACATACTTCTTTCGTATGCGATTATCCATAATATTTTTTTTTTTTGAACGTCTGATTATATTAAGTATCGTAGAGTTTATATAGTCATTACATAAAAACCACCGATTTAGGAGGATAAAAGAAAATATTAATCGTAACTAATTTATCAGCGTTTTAATCGTAAAGTGTTGTCATTAAAGAGAATGATATATTGATAAAACTATCCGCCTAATTGCGGATATCATATAAATAAGGATCGAGGTTTGTATTTGTTATTTGAAAATGTAGAAGATCATCTAAAATTTTGCAATCACATTATGAATGTTCCGGAAACCTCTACACCATAGTGACTGCAAAACATGTAGTATCGCAATAACTTCTGCTTCAAGTGGTGATGATTCTTGTTTTAGTTTTGGCGAAGCCACTAGTTTGAAAATTCCATGAGTATCCCGTAAAATCCAGCCAACTCATATTACAGGTTGATCAACTCTATAGCTTGCGTCTACATTACATTTGTACACTTCCGGAGGTGGAGGGGACCAATGTGCTGGTGGTTCCCGTGAGGGATCACCTGTCTCAAAGGCCAACGTTGTTTGTGTATTGGCCCCTAGCCATTATGTGGCATTATCCATTGCACGTTGGACAACTGTGAGAGGATCTCTGTTTGTTCGATTAAAATAAGATCATTTCTGGACTTCCAAATCTGCCATAATATCCAAAAAAACTCCATGGAGAAACTCTGAGGCCATGATGGAGTCATATACTCGTAAAAGTCTTTCAATATTTTTCGTCTACATTATTTGATGAAGATGGTAACATTGATGATGGTAAACTGGTTGTTCTCCAAACTGCCGTAATGTAGTCAAATTAGAAAAAAAATATGGGATGTTGTTTCTATGTGTTGACAACAACGCTTACAAGTAGCATCTATGGGTATTCCCCTGCGATTTAACTCTGTTCCAGAACCCAATGCTGACGATAGCATGCGCCAAAGGAAATATTTTATCTTCGGGACTGTCTTTGATTTCCATATCCGAGTCTTTAGATGTATATTACCTGGTGGCGGATTGGTATTGTGCATCGATGCATCCGGGAAACGGGTCGATAACCAATATCCAGATTTAACTGAATATTCTCCGTTCTTTGTATAGTGCCATAGAAAGCGGTCTTCGGTTTGGTGTTGTGGTATGTACATCCGTCTAGCGTGTCCAATATCTTCGAGATTCAAATATTATTGAAGTTTATGTTCATCCCATTGTTTACCATTTGATTGCCATAAATATTTTAGTTGTAATGATTGTGGGATATCGGAACTACTAGCTGGTCAAGGTAGGTGTGTTTGTAGCCATGGGTCCGAAAAAGGCTTAATCGTTTTACCATCTCTGATTCGAAAAGTAGCCTCTTATATAGGAGATCGCGGCCACTGATGATCGAACGCTAACCATGGGAAGTCTTCCTTAGGATGATAGCTTCACGTAGAGAAGTGTTAAAGAAGTATCTACTTTTCATCAATCGTGCAAAAGACAATGGGGATTTTGAAGAATGCTCCAAGCTTTTTTTGGAAGTGAGGCGTCATTAAACTTTTCAATATCCCAAAACCCCAAACCACCTTCTTTTTTAGGCAAACTCATTTTTTTCTAACTAACCCATGCCATACGTTTTTGAAAATCATCTGATCCCCACTAAAATTGTAAAAGCACGGATTTATCTCTTGACATGTAGCCCGAGGTAATTTTAAACAACTCATACCATATGTAGGCATAACTAATGCTATGTACTTTAGTAGTACCGCTAGTCCGCCTTGAGATAAGAACTTTTGATTCCAGTTCTTTGTCCATTCCCTGACTTTTGCAACCAGATACTCAAATAAATCACATTTCTTTCTTATGATTTCTTTAGGAAGCCCCAAATATTTACTACAACCACCAAGTCACTAAATTTTTATCGTTTGACGAAACATTGATTTATTTGACTCATAAACTCGTGAACCAAACATGGACTATTTATCGACGTTGACTTGTTGCCCAGAAATTTCTCCGTACTGATGTAGGACATTAGCGAGAGTTAAACTGTTCTGACGGTTGGCTTTACAGAAGAAAAAAGCATCCGCAAATGGAAGTACCATCTTCATTCGTATATTCAGCACCATTGTTATCTTTAATGGAAGTAACACGTGAACGAGCTTTACGGGTTTTAGCACAACCATGGAAATATTTTGTGTTCTGATCGCCTTCCTTAAGTCACTTTTTGCAACTTTTAACTTTCTAGTAAACATGTTCATTGTAGTAAGCTTTGTTTATTTTTTTTGATATCTCTGATATGTAGCGGATCCAGGTCAGGTTGGAGGAAGGCTTCTTCCAATGTGGATTTTAACATTTGAATTTCCACCTCTGTATTTGTGAGATTACCTCGCTTCCATCTTGAAATTTTTGTTCGAATCATTCGTAATTTTGTGTGAAGATTGGCAGTTGACGGTAACCTCTTCCATGCAGCTTCAATATCATCTTTAAACCCATCTCTATCATAAAAAATATTTATCATATCGAAATTGGCCCCTCTTGATATTTGTTGTCGATAGTATGTTAACGACTAGTGGTCGGTGATCTGACTCGATAGGTTCCAGGAATTCTGAAAACGAGGCTGGGAAGTGAGTAATCCATTGTGTTTACGAGAGCTTTATCGAGACAACACTGGATGAGTTATGTTTTCCTTACTCCATTACGAATCAAACTACGATGACCACTCCAACTGAACTTATTTCCTTGATGTCTCAATTCAGTCATATCACAAATATCCACCGTCGTGTTGAGATCTTTAAACGTTGACTCATCACGTGGGTGACCGCCAAGTTTCTCACAATTGCTTCCGATCTGGTTAAAGTCACCAATCATCATCCATGGTTCGTTACGATTTATAGCAGTTCGTTGAAGTCGTTCCCATAATTCATTTCGATATATTGGTATTGGATCACCATATAGGCAAGAAAAATAGAAAGAAAACGATTTGTCATTAATATAACAATCTAAAAGTCTTGCGTCATGATATAAAATATTAATATTGATAAAATTATTCCAAAATAGAGATAGGCCACCACTTAAACCATCAGCAAGGACAATAAAGTAGTTCGAGAAACCAAGGGAGATAGAAAAATCACACACATAATTATAAGGTTGCTTCATCTCGATGAGGAAGATTGCATCAAAAAGGCATGAACGATATAACTCCTTGAGGCGACAAACTGCATGGCTCTTTCCAAGACCCTGACAGTTCCAACTCGCTATCCTCATTCAGCCCTTGGCGGTATCGGGCCCGTCTTGCAGCTAGCTAAATTTGTTTGTTGGGGTGAATTGGCCTCGGACGCCACAATTATGCGTCTTTTGTTTGAGTAACTTGAGGGAGATCCAATCGGACGAGTGATCTCATGGATGATGTCGTTTCCAACATGTTCAAGGGATATAAGTATTCTACGTAGCCTACCTTCAGATTTGGTGGGGTCGGAGACGGAGGTGTAGTTGTGATAGAAATCTCGGAGATCCGAGACAGAAAATTGATGTCCATCAATCAATATTGTTTCCAAGTTCTGGTTGTCGGAAGACTGATGTTGAAATGGTGTGAAAGAGCCGGATGCAGAGACATATTAATAGGTGCAGCCTAGAGTACATGAACTGGTGCATGAGAAGAGATCTGGAGAAGAAAGCCGGGAGAGTCATTATCTGGTTCTGGCTCTTGGTGGCTGGAAGCCACCTCTTCATTCAGAACAGAGCATTCAGAGATGTCATGTTGAAGGGAATGACAATGAAAACAATGGTTATGTAGTTTCTCGAATCGAAATCTTATCAATGCAAAGTCCTCACCAAACTTGAAGCGGCATTTGAGAATCAACGATTTCGTAATGGGCCACCTTAAGCATACTCTACCAAAGGCTGCATTGACTCCTAAAGTATTGTCTCGTTCTTGTTCGGCAACAACAGCAAGAGTTCCGGCGATGTGATGAACAATGGGGCCAAAAATTATTGTAGAGGTATGTCCCTAACTTGGACCCAGACGTCAACAAATTGTGTGCAAAGTCAGACACAGAGGGAGACCATGTTTCCATGCCCACCATCCATTGACTGAAAGACCATAGTCCCCAACGGAGAATGAGTTGGAGAGCTTCATTTGACGGGAAGAGAAATTGGACTCGTCCATGATCCACAACACGAGCTGACAAAATTGTATCCATACCCCAGAGCCTTGGGAAGAACCGGGCGAGTGCACAGAGGTTTTGCCATCGAGGATTAGTCGTTCTAATAAGGAGACTGAACTACAAAGCCCTCGTTGCATAAGAGCACAATTCGATAGGAACAACAAAATCATCATCGTTGAGATTCATAGTGACGAGATTATAAGTAGTTGTATCAAGGAAAAGACGATGCATTAAAACGAGATGGGGAGAGTGTTGTAATTGAAGGAATTGTGTCCAAATCGAAAAACTAAAGTGGATTGGAACTGTTTTTCGTTTGAAGATAGCAGTCAGAAAAGCGGTTATCTCCTGAAAAAGTGCAACGGTTGGAAGAAGCTTAAACCATGGTGGTTCCCAAGTCAGAGACAGAGACCATAAAGGCCATAAGTACCGGCAGAAGCAACTGTCAGGTGAACACCGGAAGAAAATTCCATATTGAAAATGATGAGATAAGTTGAAGACACATAGTCGAAGGAAGAACAATGGAAGAAGAAGGATAAAGATGGAGAGAGAACAGAGCATTTATTTTGTTAGAAGATTTTAGATTTTGTCCATAATATTAGTTTATGTTTAAAAGGATACAAGTGAGATTATATTGGGAAAAAAGAAATCGATAAATTAATCTAACGGTTATTATTGACTACAAAATTTTGAAATCGCTAATCGGTGATGAAAGTTATTAATATTAATTTATAAATGTTGGTAAGTCGTTATCTACAACGGTAAGTCATTATAATCAGCGACATGTCATTAGTCAACATGAAAAGTCACCAATATCTCTTTAATATTGATGATATATCATTATTATCGATATAGGGATATATTTTTCAGAGAATCCTAATCATAAGAAGATATGATTCAATGATGTGATGTCGGCAAATCCCAAAATAAAGGAAAGATATAAAATATGTAACTATCCCAAATCTAGAATCTTGTAAGAGGCGATGACACATCATCTCTACTTCTAAGAGTATTAGGATGTTATATCGAATATAAATAGGTACGTCTTCAAGAAAAGAAAGGGATCACGAAAAACAATAACCTAAGAATTCAGATAACTATATTCATGTCACTTTTAGAAGAACATCACAAAAAGTCACCATCGACACCGCCATCAACAAAGAGATTATCGTGACCTACGAGATCATCGTCATCGTGACATACGAGATCTTTGTCACCAGCGACATACGAGATCATCATCACCTTGATATACGAGATCTTCGTCACCAACGACCTGCGAGATCATCATCGTCAATGACCAACGAACGTTGTTCGACGACCGACGAGATCATCTTGTAATTCATAGCAGTGACAAACTCTAATTCACTGATCAATTCAGTGACAAACTCTAATTCACTTATCAAACTCTAATTTATTTCTACAACATCTTTATGAAATTTTAACTATTGAATTATCTTATTCTGTGAGTTTGTTGGTAGTTTGTCCCTGACAACAATCAATTACTATTTTCTGATTTATTAAGATTCAATTTTATTTGTTTCTATAATTTATTTTTCTTAATTAAAAATTGGGGTTTATTTTTCTAATTTTTTAAGATTCAATTTTTATTTTTATAAGTTCAGTTTTATTTAACTGTTTAACTTAATATTTTTAATCTACAAATGAATAAATAAATCTCATAAACACTCCAAAATGATAGATGTAATGAATCTTGTGATTTTAAATTTTAAATTTTAAAGTGGTAGATAATGTGTCATAATTTTATACATTCAAGCGATGATGTGCCAACGAGTCTATGAAGTTTTCGATCTGTAATGCCTTTTTGTCTCCTTTCTGACTTTTTTAAAAAGAAAAAAAAATTCCTATATATATATATATATATATATATATATATTATGGTGGAGAAACTCTTTCAAAAATTGTGGAGATGCTCATCGGAAGACTCTCTCATAGAGTTTTTTAATGAAATTTGTCACTAAGAAAAAAAAAGAGAGGGTGAGAACCAATTCTACATGTAAAACCTCATCAGAATCCCATGTAATGGACACATGACATGGTTCAGTTTTTTTTTTGATGAATTAAATACACCATAGTTTAAGATATTAAACTAAAAGTTTGTATGTTCTTATTTGTTAATTATATTTTTTATAAATCACTAAACAAAATTGTCTATCTATCAAGTTTCATTATATATAAAATTTAATTAGACATTAATATTATATTTTAATTTTTATTTGTTAAAATAAATATAATAATATTAAACTGGTATTGTTTAGTTAATAGAATAATATTAAATATTAGAAAAATATGAGAATTAAAAATCAAAAATAATATTTTGACATTTAAAAAAATCATGTATAATATTTTCTTCCTTTATAATTGATTGTGTTAAGAAAATATAACTCTTTGGTTATATTATTTATAATGTAGCATTATAATATTGTCGTTAAAATTATTAATATTAATTATTTTATTATTTTTAAAATTATAGATTAAATAAGCAGATATAATCAAATTATACAATTGAATATATTGAAAATGTCGTTTGATCATTTTAATGAAAAATCGATGAGAAATCCTTGAAGTCTTTACCAATGGAAGTAAACAATGAAAATGAGTAAAGTTCTTAAATTAAAAAAAAATATTTAAAATATCAATATAATGAGAACTCAAAGAGTATCTCACCAATGAGGATGCTCTAAATATCAGTAGGGTTTTTTTCATTCTCCGATTTTGCAATTTATCCTACACTCAATCTTATTTTTTCATCTATAAAAACAACAACCGACGCCCATACCCTACCCTCTTATCTTATTTCTTCATTTATTTGCCACCAAAAGAAAAAGCCTATCTATTCTTCATTATATCAAAACCACCTTCTCTGTGCTATCTTGGACTGAATCCAGACTCCTTTGGTAATTCTCAGTTTTAATAACTTAAACATTACTATGATCTTATTCATACTTATATTTTTGTTATTATCAATTTCAAGCTCTTCTCTTCTATTTTCTCCTTATATTTCTGTCCATAATTTACCAGTAGCTCAACCTTTATAATAAATTTTCAGTTGTTCCAACAATAATCATATTATTGCCATCCAGCCACGGAGTTGCTTCTGCAATTGAAAGCTGTCCAAAACCATGGACACATCTCAATTTTTACATGCAAAAATTTCAAAAAAATTCCTTAATCTTATCTCTTTCTTGGATTTTTGTTTTCCATTTGTCATGCTACTTTTCAAGCTTTCATAAAGTAAAAGCCCTTTTACTATTGTTTTTTTATGCTTTCATTTAAAGTTTATGGATCTTGTTGTTGCATGTGTTTTAAACTCTATATAATCAGAGAATCCTAAACTCATTAGGTAAGTAAAGATACAGAACGGTCACATGGAGAGTGAACTTCAAACTCAAATGGTAATGTTTCCGTCTTTGTATATCAATTTTTTAAATATGTTCTGAACATAAAACTTTGGTACTAAATACGAGAATTGGGTTTGTCTAGCAATTGTTGTCGACGAATTTAGTAGTTTCCGTCTAACAAGAACTCATTTTTCAATTGAATCGGAGAAAATTGTCTATAGAGAGCTTCTTAAACTGTTCTTATAGTCCTTTGAGAGATATTAAAAATGGTATTTCTCAATCTTTTTAGTTTTTTACTAGGTGAAGTTAAAAATATTAGTCAGTCTGCATCGTCAAGTCAACATCAAATGAGGTGCCTAAAAGTATTTTCGACCATTCGTTTCATAGATAATAATACTTCATTCCAAGGATTTGAACTGTTGCTATAAGTATATGTCACCTATTTCTGTCGTTAGATAATTTGTCGTTGTCATTAATTGAATGATATTTACGTCTTGAGTTTTTTTCTTCTTCTTATAGTTCATATTTTTGTAGTGTAACCTTCTAAATTAGCTCATGCTTTCCAATGTTTACATAACATTGCAATAAGTTGACGTCACATGATAAAAAAAACACACTTTTTGATTCCGCTAGGTAATGAATTTAATATGCAGAATGGTCACATGATAAGCAAATTTCAAACTCAAATAATTTATTTTCTGTCTCATGTCACAAATTGTTATGGTATGAACATAAACATTTGGTACTAAGATCTTTAACAAAAACAAAAGAAAACAAAACAATTGGTTCTTAAGACTTTGATACAACTTTTGTTTGATAATGGATATATAGTCACACCTGTTAAGCAAGTTTTGATTATAATTTGTTGTTTGATACTGATTAATGAAATTTTCAGGTTGGAAATGAGAGACTTCCTCAAGTAACGTGGCAACGGAATTTAAACAGCAAAGTGAAGAACCCTTGTGAATTCAAGATGACTACAAGAGATGTTCTTCATCTGGTATATTCTTTTATAGTTGGCTAGTTCAAAATCACAAAAAGATTTAGAGACAAAATTTTATTCAATGTTTGGATATTGAAACTTGTCTCTCTTTCTCTGTGGTTTTTCTAAAGTTTCCAATAGGTTACAGATTGTGGCGTCACACTAAAGAAGAAGAAGCAAAAGGAAAAGTATATTTTCTTTGTTTCATTGTTTTATATCCACACAAAATTGAATCATTTGTGCTTTTAACTAGTACCAAATTCTGAAAGTTCCGATTTGGTTTAGGCTTCGATCTACGATATCTTCAAAAAGCGCCATGTAACAGGAGACCATGGTGTTCCTTTAGGTGGAATTGGGTATGTATAAACACAGAACAGAAGATTTGTTTTCTATTATCAACCTTTTATCTTCTCTAGCAATGTTGTTAATACACGAGATCAATCGCGCGTATTTTAGCTCTGGAAGCATTGGAAGAAGTTACAAAGGTGAATTTCAGCAGTTCAAGCTCTTCCCTAAAGTTTGTGAAGAAACTCCAATCCTCACAAACCAGTTCTCTGTAAGTCTCTCGTCTTGACACTTGTAAAAACAAAGATTTACGCTTCTTTTTTACATCTAGATAATGATTTTAGGCTGACGACAAAAAAGATAATGATTTTAGGCTTTTGTTTCAAGAGCCGGTGGTGTGAATTACTCAACTGTTCTATGTCCAACTAAGCCAGAATCTGTAAAGTAAGCCCCTTAGTAGCTTTCCATTTGAACACAAACTATGTTGCTTTATTAACTTATGGTATCGATGCAGCGGTAAAACAGAGGATTTAGGAATAGAGTCCTGGGATTGGAACATGAAGGGAGAGAAATCTACATATCATGCTCTGTATCCAAGGTCTTGGACCGTCTACAACGGTATAAAAATGATCTAATCATGGTTCATTATAGATCAAGATGTTTCAGATTCATGATTGATATAAGGTTATATAAAATGTCTTCACTTTGGAGAACAGAACCTGACCCTGAACTCAGAATAGTTTCTCGTCAAGTCTCGCCTTTTATACCTCATAACTACAAGGAAAGCAGTTTACCGGTATCGGTTTTCACCTTTACGGTAAGAATATTCCGAGAAGAAAAAAAGAATATTCTTTTTTTTTTTTAATCTCAGAACATCATAACACTTTTAAGCTTTTTTGGGTTTACAGGTGACTAACCTTGGAAAAGATGAAGCAACGGTTACATTTCTGTTTACTTGGGAGGTAAGTAATCTCAAATAAAACGATATCTGATCTTTTCATGTCTTAAAAAAAATTTATGACCAAATTTTTCTGTGTTTACTTAGAACTCTGTGGGAGGAGCTTCTGGGTTAACAGGAGAACACTTCAACTCAACAATGATGTGAGAATCTTCATCTCAATCTCTATCGTCACAGCTTATGTTATTTTGCTTCTGACACAAGAAACTTAATTATAGGGAAAGAGATGGAGTACATGCTATAGCTTTACATCACAAGTAAATCTCTTTTACTTGAGCCTTGAGTTACTGAAAATTCCTCTGTTTTATCCATTTGAGGCGGGTTCTAGCGTCGGTTTTCAAAAGACTTTTTTACCGATTATATTATATGACTCAATGTTAACCAATTTGATTGGTATGTTTATTAACTTGCAGAACGGCCAACGGACATCCACCAGTTACTTACGCCATTGTGGCGCAAGAAACAGAGGATGTTAGTGTCTCTAAGTGTCCATGCTTCTTAGTTTCTGGTCATTCTCCTAAAGAAATCACAGCAAGAGATATGTGGGATGAGATTAAAAAGGTTTTCCCTTTTTGTTCTCTTATTCCAAAACGTTCTTCCAAATCTATTCAAAGAAAGGTCTAAATGTTTTTGAATTCTCTTTTAGAACAAATCATTCGTCGGCTTAATTAGCGAGCCAAGCTCACCTTCGAGACCTGGAACATCCATTGGAGCAGCCATAGCTGCTAAAGTGAAGGTTCCTCCAGGTTGTGTCCGCACTGTCACGTTTTCACTCTCATGGGACTGTCCTGAGTTGCGGTTCAATGAAAAGACTTACCACAGGTGTGACATATTGATTAAACTTTTTGCATATATACACATTGCTTCATGATTCACCTAATCTGATCCTAATACTTACCAGACGATACACAACATTCTATGGCAATTTAGGCGACGCAGCAGTGAAAATGGCTCACGATGCTATTCTTAGTATGCGCACAATTTGCTTTGTTTGGTTTCTTCTGTGATTCTACTTCTATTGCATAAGTCTCATATGTTGTTTCTTCTTCTTGAACACGATTATATTGATTGGGAGTCTCAGATTGAAGCATGGCAAGGCCCTATTCTTTCAGACATTTCACTTCCTGAGTGGTAAACTCTATTTTCCCTTCAAGCTTCTCTTCTTCTCCGCAACCCGATGACCGATGAATATTTCAGGTACCGAGTCACTCTATTCAACGAACTATACTATTTCAACTCTGGAGGAGCTATATGGACAAGTAATTAGTTAACTTACAAACAAACAACTCAAGAAACTTTAGACTCTTTCATTGATTTCTCTTTATATTTTTCAATAACCATAGATGGCTTGCCTTGCAAGCAAAGCATAGAAAGTAACAAGATTTCAAATACAGAGCAGAACGACATTGCTATAGACAACATCTTTCAGAAACTTAATGCGGTTTGTGATCAGATTCATTCTCCTCAGTCCTCGAACGCAGAAGAGAGCATCGGGCAATTCATTTACCTCGAAGGAATAGAGTATCTAATGTACAACACTTACGACGTTCACTTCTACTCATCATTTGCACTTCTTGCTCTCTTCCCTACGCTTGAACTAAGCGTCCAAAGAGATTTTACAGCAACGGTTCTGATTCAAGATTCCACCAAGAAACAGATCATGAGCTCTGGCGAGTGGGTTCCAAGAAAGCTTCTCGGATCAGTTCCTCATGATATCGGTCTAAACGATCCTTGGCACGAACTCAACGCATATAACTTGTTCAACACGGATCGTTGGAAAGACTTGAATGCCAAGTTTGTTCTTCAAGTCTATAGAAACGTTGTTGCAACCAGCGATAAGAGCTTTGCGAAAGCGGTTTGGCCGTCTGTTTACACTGCGATTGCTTATTTAGATCAATTCGATAAAGACGAGGACGGAATGATTGAGAATGAAGGGTTTCCGGATCAGACATACGACGCTTGGTGTGTTGAAGGCGTTAGTGCTTATTGTGGTGGTCTTTGGGTCGCTGCTTTACAAGCTGCGTCTGCGTTTGCTAGTATTGTTGGAGAAAACGCTGTCGCAATTTACTTCAACGCAAAATACGAAAAGGCTAAAAGCGTTTACGAGAAGCTATGGAACGGTTCTTACTTCAATTATGACGATAGCGGTAGCGGTTCGAGCTCCTCGATTCTTGCTGATCAATTGGCTGGACAATGGTAAGAGTCTCAACCGCTGCGTTTGCATTTCTCAGTCTCAATGGCAAACGCTAATGAAGTTTTTTGTAGGTATGCGAGAGCGTGTGGATTGAAGCCGATAACGAAACAAGAATGGATCAAGAAAGCACTTGAGACGATCTATGAGTTTAATGTGATGAAAGTGAGAGGAGGGACACGTGGCGCAGTGAATGGAATGTCACCAAATGGACTAGTGGACACGAACTCGTTAGTTTCAAAGGAGGTTTGGGCTGGGACTACTTACTCTGTTGCAGCTTGTATGATTCAAGAAGGTGAAAGAGACAAAGGGTTTAAAACAGCAAGTGGAATCTATGAAGCTGTTTGGTCTGATCGTGGTCTCTGGTATAATAAATAAACTCACTCTCTACTTCATTAGACAAAACAATAAGTTTTAAAAAATTTGTGTGTTTTGGTGCAGTTGCTCGTTTCAGACACCAGAAGCGTGGAACATGAATGATGAATACAGGTCATTGTGTTATATGAGACCTCTTGCTATATGGGCGATACAATGGGCATTGACACAAACACAAACACAATCTTTTGGAGAAGAGAAGCAAAAGTTTATGGCAAGGGATGAAGAAGAAAGCGATTTGTTGTTAAGACAAGACAAAGGATTTAAAGATATGGCTCGTTATGTGAAAATGGTAAAGAGCAATGAATACAAAAGCCGCCTTCAAGACACGTACGAGGCCGTCCTCAAGACACTTCGCATATAAGCCTCTATAGGACTCGAATTGTTGTAAGTACAATACTTTTATATCGAATGTTATTGTTTCGTGTGGCATCAACGTTTCTTGTTTAGTGAGAAACAAACTCTAGATTTTCTTTCCATCTTACAATATAAACAAGAAAAAAAAAACAGCAAGTAAACGAACCAATGGTGTGTAATGAAACACACAAGTTTCAGGGTAACCATCAAGTTCAAATTCCAAGTCAACAATTACTTCATCTTCTTCCTCAGATTCAAAATCATCATCATAAAGTTTTTTCCCCTTTGAAGGTTGGGTAGTAGGTACCACACCAACATCATCATTTTGATCTTCTTGATGTTGCTCCACAACCCACTCTTCAACGATTTCTTCATTACCATCATCTAAGATCACATATATTAGTTTCTCCTTGATCTTTCTGTGTTTGTTAAAGAGTCTTATATTATACTGAGCATAGACTAAACTGTTTAGGTGATTGACATCTAATCTATTTCTTTTCTTTGTATGGATCTGCAATTTAAGATGTAAAAATAATTAAACTTTCTGAAAAATAAAACTGTACAAGAACAGATGTAAAACATAAATAGTAAGCTACCCGCTTCAAAACTACTCTAGTTTCTTTCACAGCCAGAAGAACTAGAGGTCAAAACAAATATTCCTGTTGCTAGTATTTGCAAAATAGGTGTTTGACATCCATGTGTTGACAACCAATTCCCTAACATTAAGTAACAATAACATAGCAAACTGAAAGATATATAACTGATCAAACACAAATAATTGAACTGCAATGAGAAGACAAACCTGGATCAAAATTTTCATCATTGTGTTCACATCCTTGCTAAACTTCTTCCAAAAGAACCAGATTTGTTCTTATAGAGATTAATCTCAGCATTCACAATCTTATGTTGTTTTTCGAAGACACCATGATAAAAAGTTTCAACACAAACAATGAATTCATCTGAGATCTCCAAGTCATATTGAATATTGGGATCTTTGTAGAACTAGAATGGGTTTAAGAAGTAAACAGCAAGACGCAAAGGAGAAATCAACCTACCTTTCATTGTCTCGTCTATGATCTGAAAAATAAGTTGGTATTTCTTTTCCAAATTATTAGAAGCTTCTTTGATAGACTTTTTAGCTTCTAACATCTCTCCATAAATAAAACCCATAGAAGGTTTCGTTTTCCCATCTGAAAGTCTTAGAACCTTTACCATAGGACAAAATATTTTCAAAACCACCATAACACTACTCCAAAATGCATAGCTCATAAAGTATCAGAAGCACTCTTTCCCTTTAGACACTTAGAATGCTTGCACTCATGCCACTCATCATTACTAAACATGGAGATCAATTGTGTTTTCTTCTCGTATAAAATTTTTAATATCAAGAAGCACGTTGCAAATAGAATAGCTCCCAGTCTCACAATATCCCTTTTCTTTGTATAGGTTCTCATCATGGATTATGTTTTATGATGAGCATATAGAAAGATGGTGAGAGCCTTAGCTTGATTGAGCACATTAGCAAACCAAGACAACTTGGAAACTCCTTCAAGCATCAAGTCGATGGTGTGAGCTGCACAACTAGTCCAAAAAACTTTTGGTCTCTTCTCTTTAAGCATCCTTGCAGCTGCTATGTTGTTAGTAGCGTTATCAGTTACTACCTGAACAACCTTTCCAGCCCCAATATCTTCAATTCACTTTTCTATGTACTTGAAGATATATTCACCCATGTGAGAATCTTTAGACGTATCTTTTGAGGAAAGAAAACATTTACCTCTTCTAGAATTGACACAAATTCATGATGCTTCTCTTTTTCATGTTTGTACATGCATCTGTCATCACGTAGCAGCCTTGTTGTTCTCATTCTACTTCTAGAATCTTTAACTTTTCCTTTGTCTTCTCTTGTTTTTCATTTAACAACGGTTCTCTCAATTGATATTGACTAGGAGGAACCCAACCAGGTCCAAGCTGTCCCAATGCTTCACAAAATAACCTAAAAGAATCATTATCAATCACATTGAAAGGAATACTTGACTGGTACAACCATCTAGCACAATATTGACTAACAGCATGTGATTTCTTTTTAGAAATCTCATCATGGATATTTTGTTGCTGTTTTTGTGTAGCCAAAGAAGCTTCATGATTAATGCAGCTCGCAAACTTATCAATAGGACCTTGGAAGTGAGGAGACCTAACAGCTTCATCATTTACAAGCGGCTTATCTATATTAACCTCTGATCTAATAGCTTCCTCATGTTTTCTCTTCATCATTTTCTTGTTCTTTGCTTCTAAAAGTGCATTCTTACACTTTTTTTGATTCCATGTACTTGCCACTGGACAAACAGAAACATTCCCTTTTTTATGAGCAATATGTTCTTTAATTCTAAACACCCCACCAGACATTTCTTTCTTACACAACTTGCATTGAAATTCATCTGGATTTTTTGGATCATACAACACTCCATATTCATTAGATTTCCTTTTCAGATGTGGAGGATCCATTATAACCTGAAATATACCAAAAATAGAGTATAAGAGAGCTATACTTCCAATCATTCAAACAATTGGAAGATTCAAGTCGATGGTGTGTAATATAACATATTTAACTTGGAACTTGGAAACGGTAATATATTTAACTTTAAATCAGAGATGGCTCAATCAGTTCTACCAAGATTCTAGAATTTTCTAGCGAACAGAATTTTAGGGATTTCAAAGTTATTACCTGCATACTGAAGAACAAAGAGCTGAGAGAGGATCGAACTCAAATCCAATTGAGTTTAGGTTAGCTCGAATTTGTGAGAGAAGCTAGATTTTGAGAGCAAAGTTGTTTAGGGTTTCGATTTGGGTTGAAAAGTAATCGACATATTCAGAGAAATGGTTGAGAAAAAAAGTACATTCTTCTTACTAAACCAGTCAATTAAACCGGTAATTGAATTTGTTTTTTTTTTGGTCGTACCGAAAATTAAATTTCTTATTAATAAAAAAAATCGGATAAAACACAAAAATCGACCATTAATCGGATTCTGACAGTATAATCGGTTGACCGAGGAGTGAACCCGATTATAACTAAATCGCGGTGGAATGCACCTATTTTTAGAACATGGATTTTTGCATATTTTTAGAAAAAACAGAATCTTGCTTTTACTAGTTTTGAAGAGATTTTGTGGTGATATATATATTTTTTCTTTTTTTCCCCTAAAATTATCCTATTAACGTCAGTTTTTTCTGTTTTTTTTTTTTGAAACCTTTTGTTTACTAATTCATTAAAATTAAACCCTATCTATGGGGTTTTCACAAGATTTGCTACTATTTTATTTTTATTTTTAAAAATTCTGTTATTTTTATCAAAATAATTATCTAAATACCATTTCCTGTTTTCTATAAAAAAGTAAACTAAACCTATATGTGTATTTTTTTGGTGTTATGAAATTTTGTAAGTTTTTATTTGATTGTTAAAATTTAATATCATTGTTTTACTATTTTTTTAAACATATATAACCAAATTTAAAAATCAAAATAGAAAACATTGAAAAAATATTTAAAAAACTTAAAACTAAAAAAGTTACCATTCAAGTGTTTGAAAAAACTAAAATCTACACCAAAAATCAAAAACCAGAATCCAAAAACTAAAAACCACTTAAAAACTCTAAAACATCCATGGCAATAATCTTTGCTTCTTCTATGACTATGTAACAATATACCATAAAAAGTAGTTTTGTAAACAATATTAGCAAAAATCTAATTCTCACTCTCACTCTCACTAGAAGCTCTTGATTTCACTAATTTTGTCTCCGTACGAGAAAATAATGTAACTATCGGATTCTAACCCTTGCTTATATAATCCATACATCTATATTCCTCCTCCTTGTTATCGTGATTATAAATTTTTGGAGTATCCTTTGACAACAATACCAAAACCCATATAGCTTGTGATATTCTCAAGATCAAACAAATGAAACGTTTACCCACTAGGATTTTCAGTCTCTGGACATACATAAATCACTTCAATAATCACTTCGCATGTCTCCCACCGCAGGGATAAGACAAGACTCGCAAAAGCGATTTCATAATATGGTAAACTTTTTTATGCATAGGTACGACATAAACACATATGTATCTGTATTCTTACGGTACATAAACATAATGAGACATTGTACGACTGATTTCTCCATAGGGTATAGATATTGTAGCAATCGGCTTCTCATCTAAGGCTCAAAACCGACCATGCGACAGGAGATGGTAGAGCAGAGCGGATCACAGGAACCCTTCTTACCTCTGTAAACACTTCATTAAGTCGAGCTGCCTGACTCATCACCCGCGACACTTTCTGCACAGATCATAAACAACCCAAGACGTGATAATGATAGAAGAAAATTTCACCGAAGGAAAGATATCAAATCTCATAATTTTCCGCAGGGAAGACCTAACGATTTCTTGTTCTTGATTAGGATAAAATTCCAAGAACATATTAACTACAAAACCTATCCAATTAATTTAAGCCATGAAGGGACACTCATTTAGCTAAACCAAACTTGAAACCCTACAGCTCAAGTCAGACCAAGCTGACTCCTAAACTAGCTTATCAACTTCAAGCAAAATGATAACACAAGGTTCAATGTTAATAAAGTGTACCTTATCGTCAATTGTAACTTTAAGATGGAACCTTTGACCTTTCTTTTTCATATTATACAATCTGCGACCCAAGAGAACTAAACCCATCACAGCAACAGCCACAGAAACAGACCAAACAGGACCAATCTTAAACACAGAGTACTTGAAAAGCACAAATGGCATCTTCCACCACACAATCTCTTTACTTTTACTCTCATCACCACATATCACAGCTCCAACTTCTTCAGTAGATACAATCTCTTCTTGACCATTCACAATCTCAGAATCTCCAGAAACCAATTCATTTCCCCCCGAATTAGACCAAGACTTGCTCAAATCCTCAATAGGTTCTTCAACACCAGATTGATTCTCAACGTGTCTTCCATCAGACACTTCAAGATCGTCTGCTTCATATAAACACTTACTCTCAAGATTCTTCTCATCATCAGCTTCAAGATCACTCAACCTAACCTCACCATCACCAGAAATTCCAATTTTTGAATCATAAATCCCTAATTCGTTTCTAACATAAGCATCACTCAAATCAACCATAACCGGAGGCTCCGACCCGTAATTGACCCGGGAAGAATCACCCGATTCAATTAAACCGGATTGGCTCAAATCACTGGCAGAGAAATGATCAGAAAGAATCATACCATCATCGATTACACTTGAACTCCTTGATTTCTCATTTGATGTGATTGAATCAGTTGATTCGGTGTCAGAGCTATGAAGTACTTCCCAATCAAGCAACTCATCTTCCATGATAATCGAAAATTTCAGATTTGAATTGCAAAAATCAGATGAAATCCAAAAAGAGAAAATTTCAATAATCAAAACCCTTATTACACAGAGCACTTTGTTGACAAAAAAAAATTACACAGAGCAGTTGATGATGATCACAAATAATGTTCTTATCCACTTTTGAGAGAGTTATTACGTGGAGGTGTTTAATTGGTTAACGTGTCACTCTCAGTAACTCAACTAGATTCGGCATTAAAGTAAAGTAGGTTGGGAAAGTAATGAAGTATGGTACTTTTCTCGGTACACCGAGTCAATTTTGTTATATCCAAACCAAATTAAACCAGCCGGTTCAATCGGTCCGACCGTGACCTAAAAATCAAAGAGAATAGTTTTTTTTTGTCCGTCGTGTTTGTGTTCCCGTCGTCTCTCACGCCACCGAGATTTGTCAACAGTACCCATGGATAGATCTGTGAATCTCCTCGATTTAGCTTTAGGGTTTGATCAGCAGTTAGCTGAACCATCGCCACTAAGTGGGAAAGTAGTATTGATCGAGGACTGTGTTGAGACGAGTGGTTCGTTTGTGCTTCACCAGCTGATGAAACGTGTTCTTTATCCTCAATCCACGGACGCTCTTATCTTTCTTGCCTTTGCTCGCCCTTTCTCTCATTATGATCGAATCCTCCGTAAGCTGGTAAAGATTACATCTTTTTCTCGTTTGTGTCCATTTTCAACAAGGATTCTCAGTGTTCTACCATTGTTTAGGGATGCAATTTAGCTACCCAAAAGTCGAACAATCGATTGGTCTTCTTCGATATGCTCAAGATCAAATGCTCAGGTGAGTCTCTCAGGTAAATTGTTGTTCTAATTGTTTTATTTGATTCTTAATGATTACTCTTTCCTCACAAGGATTTTGAAACTGTGAAAGTGATAAGTTCACAAGGAAGATAGAAATAGGGTTTCTTCGATGCTTAATGTCACATCAAGAACAAGTTAGTTAGTATACTTAGAGGGTTAAACATACTTATTGGAGGATCTTAGATTTTGGATGGTTTAGGAGCGCCTTGGCATAACAGAGAGTTGGGATATCTCTAGAACAAATCTCCTAACTTGTCGTCATCGGTTCTTCTTTGTAAGCAATTATCTTTGTTCTCTGGAAATTAGATTTTTGAACTTATCAGGAAGTTGTATTGTGAACACAAATGATGATTTTTGGTGGGGCTAGCTTATTAGATTCCGATTTTACTTGTATTACGTGCAGTGGGCGTTTCATTGTTTGTGTTGTCATCTTTAGACTTTTTTGGTAAGGTGCCAAGAACTCTGTTAGTCAGATTTGAAAAACACTTTATTTTGGTGAATTTCTTTACCAGATGGTGAAGAAATGGGAGACAATGTGAGTACAGTGGTGAAACTATTTCGGGAGATACAAGAAACCGTCAGGAAGTTACGCAGTCTGACTAATAGTAACATAACCGTCATGGTGGATGACATGTCTCTACTGGAAATTGCTGCTACCGGTAGCAATTCAGATTACGTCTTGGACTTTCTGCACTACTGCCACACCTTAACTTCCGAGAGTGTATATCCTGCTCTAACCCCTTCTGAAGTACATTATAGGATTTTTCTTCTTTTGAGTCTTAACGGGCAAATTTTGTTTTTCTCTAAAGGCAGAATTGTTCATTGGTCATTCTCAATCATGAAGATATATACTCAAGCATGGAGAGACCTGCATTTTTGCTACAGATGGTGTATCTAGCAGATGTTGTGATAAAGGCAGAGCCTTTAGCCTCTGGTTTAGCTAATGATGTGCATGGCCAAGTAATTCTCAATTCTCGTTTTTCTTCGTATCAAAAACTGAAACTTTTGCTTGATTATTTCTTGACGACTCTACTGGCTTATTGCATATACAGTTGACTGTTCTGAACAAGGGGATAAGCAACTCAGGTCGAGGAAGTTCGAAGAACAAGTTGCACAATTTTCAATTCAGGATCAAAGAGAATGGTATCGACTATTTCTATCCCGGTTGCAGAAGCTGAGGATTAGAGACCGTTTTAAGAGTTATCATAGTATGGTATTAAAATGCGTCTAGACATTTGATTTTGTTTTTACAAAGATTTAGGTTAAAAGAGTCTGGACTCTGCTCAACAGTTTTTCCAAGTGTCTTCTGGTTGTTATTTTACGACTTTACTTAGCTATGAATTAAAAACCCAAGACACAAGCGCTATAGTTATAACTCGGTGTGTCTCCCATGACAAAGACAAGATTTACAAAAGTACTTGCATAAAATGGTGAACTACTGTGCATAGGAACAAGGCAAACACATGTATCTCTATTCTTCCAGTACATAACTTGATGAGATAATGTATGATCGGCTTCTCATCTAAGGCTCAAAATTGGCCATACGCCAGGAGATGGCAGAGCAGGGTGGATAACAGGGACTCTTCTTACCTCTGTGAACATTTCATTAAGTCGAGCTGCCTTGTTCATCACCCGCGACACCTTCTGCATAGATCATAAACAAACCAAAGTCGTGATAATCATAGAAGAAAACATTTCCAAAGGAAAAAATCTATCCTTGAGTTAAGCCAAAAGGCCCAAAACCAATTCTTGAAACTCTACAGCTCAAGCCGCGAGTCAAGTTTACTTTGCATCAACGCAACATGACAGAGTAAAGCTTACTCCTTTAACCAATCCAGACTAGACTAGCTTAATCAGTTAAGCAAAATAATAAAACACAGCTCAATCAATCAACTTCAATGTTAATATAATGTACCTTATCATCAAATGTAACTTGAAGATTCAACCTTTGAGCTTTCTTTTTCATATTATACAGTCTGCGTCGTCCCAATAGAACTAAACCCATCACAGCTGCAGCCAAAGAGGCAGACCAAACAGGACCAATCTTAAATACAGAGTAGTTGAAAAACACAAGGCATCTTCCACCAGAGGCATTGTCTCATAAGATCATTTTGAAAAAAAAAATCTGCTTAGATCCTCTAAAATCTGCTAAGGTCATTTTTAATGAATTAAAACTGTGAAGATGAAATTACCCTTAATGAATTGAGATTGAATTAAAATTAAAAAGAAAAAAAAATTAAACAAAAAAGAGAAAACAAAGAATCGAAACCTTCGCCGGCGAACCTCCGACGACGACGTTGCACCATCGAGCTATTTCCGGCACCGTCGAGCTCACTGGTGGAGTTCTGCATCACTTTCAAGCTTTGCATCACCATTACTTCGCCATCTAAGCTTCAAAATAGGTTCTCCAAATTTTGTTTTTGATTCTATGCACGTTTGGTGTTTGTACCATGGTTTCTGGGTTAATTAGGACTTTCAATTGGTAACAAATAGATTGCGTGGTTGAATCGTAGTGTGTTGTAGATTTTAACCCAAAACGACTCAATTTGAGTTCTTACGAATAGGAGAACTAGGTAAAACTAGTATTGGTATTACTGATAAATGTAGTATAACTAGTAAAACTAGTATTATTGATAAATATAGTATAACTAGTATTACTGATGAATCGTAATGTATTGTAGATGAGAACTCAAAAATACCCAATTTGAGTAGTTGAATCGTAGTATATTGTAGATTAGAACCCAAAACAAACCAATTTGAGTTCTTGCGGATAGGAGAACTAGGTAAAACTAGGTAAAACTAGTATTGGTATTACTGATAAATGTAGTATAATTAGTAAAACTAATATTACTGATAAATACAGTATAACTAGTATTACTGATGAATCATAATGTATTGTATATTAGAACCCAAAAATACCCAATTTGAGTAGTTGAATCGTAGTTTATTGTAGATGAACCCAACCCAATTTGAGTTCTTACGAATAGGAGAACTAGGTAAAATTAGTATTGGTATTACTGTAGTATAACTAGTAAAACTAGTATTATTGATAAATATAGTATAACTAGTATTACTGATGAATCGTAATGTATTGTAGATTAGAACCCAAAAATACTCAATTTGAGTAGTTGAATCGTAGTATATTGTAGATTAGAACCCAAAACGATCCAATTTGAGTTCTTGCGGATAGGAGAACTAGGTAAAACTAGTATTGGTATTACTGATAAATGTAGTATAACTAGTAAAACTAGTATTACTGACTGGTTGATGTTGGTTTTTGGCAGGATACTATGAGCAACAACGTCAGCATATATTTTAAATGTCAAGGTCGCATGTATAGTTTAATGTTGAAGACATCAGTGGAGGAGATAACTTTGTCGATGATAGAAGCTAAGATATACAAGAAACTTGCATTAGATGAAAGTAGGGTTAAATTGCAATTGAGTTACTATCCACTGCTGGTGGGATGTGAAGAACAATTTACTATTTCTGATGATGAGGATGTGTGTGTTTATATAACGTCCATTGATAAAGAGAATCGTCGATGTATTTTGTTTCTGGAGGTCATCACTATATCAGAACTGACTGAGCTCTCACTGCCCGAGCAACTATCGAGAGCGGGCATAAGTTCTTTTGGTATGAACTATGACGTTGAGTTGCATTCAAATGATGGTGAAATTGGAGCTAATGCCTTTACTCTGTACGTAGAAAAAGAACAAGCAAAAAAACAACATTTTGCATGAGTCTGCTTCAAGAATTTCCAAATAGGAAGGCACTGCAAGATGTGGTGGATAGAGCCTCATTTGTTAACAGTTTTGGTTTTGCTATTAAAAGGAGTGATTCAGAACATTTAGTGCTAAAATGTAGTAAAGAATATTGTAAATGGGGTTTACGAGCTACAAGGATTCGAGATACAGATATTTTCTCGATTAGAAAGTACACCAAGATGCATACATGCTCTCGGGCTAGTCAAAGCGATAACAACATGAAGAGGCAAGACACACCACAATTAGTAGCAGCTATTTTGCATGAGGATTATCCAGGACAAATGAAAACTCCAGCTCCTAGAGTTATCATGGATCTTGTTAAGACAAATTAGGTGTGAATATCTCATACTCCACAGCGTTGAGAGGGAGAAATCTAGCTAGTAGTCATTTGCATGGTACCCTAGAACAAAACTACAATATGTTATATTGCTATTTGCACATGTTAGAGAAGCACAATGATGGTACAATAACACGTGTGAAATTGGATGAGAAGGAAAAATTCAAGTACCTATTTATAGCTTTGGGAGCTAGCATTGAAGGGTTTAGAGTTATGAGGAAAGTGATAATTATGGATGCAACTTTTCTCAAAAACTGATATAGTGGTGTACTAATTTTTGCTACAGCTCAAGATCATAATCGTCACCATTATCCTATAGCGTTGGTGTACTCGATGGTGAGAATGATGCAAGTTGGACATGGTTTATGGAGATGTTGAAAACCGTTATACCGAACTCTTCCGAATTGGTATTTATGAGTGACAGAAATGCAAGGCTCATCAGCGCCATAGGTAATGTGTATCCCCAGGCTCATCATAGGTATTGTATATGGCATTTGTCCCAAAATGTGAAAGGTCATGCTTCTAACGTTAACAAAGACGTAGTCGCATGGAGATTCATCGAATGCAGTAGGCAATACACAGTGGCTGATTTCAACTGTGCTTATACTTCTTTCAAGATAAAATATCCTTCTGCGGCCGAGTATCTAGAGGAGAGTACCGTGAAAGAAAAATGGGTTAGGTGTTATTTTTCAAGAGAAAGATACAACTTAGACACAAGCAATTGTGTGGAATCTTTGAACAGTGTTTTCAAGGACGCAAGGAGGTACTCCTTAATACCCATGCTTGATGCAATCATTAAAATATTTTCTAATTGATTTAATGAACATCGGAAGGAGGCTGTGTCTGGATCAACTTCGAATAAATTGGTACCTTTCTTGGAGAACTATATGCATGATTTATGGACTGTTGCTGAGAAATTGATTGTGACGGAGCTAAACTCTTTCGAGCTTGAATACAATGTCATCGGTAGTGATGGAAAGCCTTATATGGTGAATTTGCTCTTGAAAAGTTGCAGTTGTAGGGTGTTCGATATCGAAAGGTATCCTTGTGTGTACGCATTAGCTGCTTACATTGAATTCCTAAGGCATGATGATAAAGCTCGTGATATCCAATTACATGAGTTGTGTTCAAAATATTATTGGACGGAGTTGTGGACAATAGCGTATTACAGGACAATTTATTTAGTGCCGGATATGTCTCAATGGGTTGTCCCAGATGACATCAAAAGCAAACAAATCTTACCTCCAAATCAAAAAGTAAATAAGGGAAGGAAGAAAGTAAAAAGATTTCCATCGGCTGGGGAACGTTGTCCAAGGACGCAAAATAAAAGGAGGCCGAGACAAGGACTCCAATAGTTGTTATTTGGAAATTGTACTAGTGTTTGATTTTATCTTCACCGTTTGTAATATTATTAATTGGCTCGTACAACTACATTAAACTGGTTTTCCGTGATGTAATACTAAATATTGTTTCTGTGGAAAATTGGGTAAACCTGGGTATATGTTAATCAACTTAAATCAACTGTAAAACTAAAAAAACAAATTTTAAGGGCACGTTATACTAATTAAAATGGAAAACAGCCAAAGTAATACTACTTAGAACTTTGGTATAACTACTATCTTAAGTAATACTACTTGGAACTTTGGCGGCGACGCACATCCCCAAATACACACGTGGGGACAAAAATATTTGGCGCCAAAACCAAATTTTTTGGCGCACATCCCCAAAATTTTGGCGAAAATTTGTTTTCTCTTCCTTCTTCATTCCCTTCTCCATTCTCTTCTTCCCAAAACTCAAAGCTCAAAAGTTTTGCCTGATAGACCTACAGGCACCTGCAAGTATTACCAAACAATTGAAAACAATTATATCTATTATTACCAAGTATTACCAAGAAATCAAATACAATTATATCTAGTATTACCAAGTATTACCAAATCTTACCTTTGACTTCTCTTCTAACTCCTTCACAGAAGCTTCCAAAGATCTGAGTCTTTGGTCGAACACATTAACTTTTTCCACAACTTCCTTCATTTGTTCACCCATCCCTTTTACGAGGTCCACCAATTCATCGAAAGCCAAGTCTCCCGGTCTTTCATTGGTGGCGGCTATTTCCTCGTTCACCGCATCCACATGTTCCTCTCCTAATCGGAAAGCAACATCTTGTTTAAACATTTCGTCAAACAAAACGGTATAGCCTTTACGAAGACATTGCATTCAACTAGCAACGACGATACCATGGTTATCATCGTCGTTTTCTTCTTCCGTGATTGTAGCTAGAAGCGAGTTTTCTTCACCTCTAACTACTAGGATACTATCAATATCCTGTGAAGTAAACAATGGCGAAATATTATAACATAATAAACCAAAATAATTCATATGATAACATAGTTTTACCAAGTATTATCAGCAATAAAAAAATAATAGCATAGTTCTACCCAGTGTTACTAGTAATACAAAAAATAATAGCATAGTTCTACCCAATGTTACTAGTATTACGAATTCAAATTAAAAAAAAATTGCAAGGATTACTCACCATAGTTCTACCAAGTATTACCAGTAATACAAAAAATAATATCATAGTTCTACCTAGTGTTACTAGTCTTACGAATTCAAATAAAAAAAAGATTATTAGGATAACTCACCTTAGTTCTACCAAGTTTTTCATTAATTTTCGAAAGAGGAATTCATTTTAATTCGTCTTTCTTGAACTTTTTTGTGCACATCCGAGGACAATTTTCATCTACCCCTGGATAATTTTCGAGGAATTTATTTCCTAATTCTGGAATTGCCTCAAATGCTAAAAGCTACACAACAAACATATACTAAGCATAATAAGTAGTAACAATGAACAATACCTCAAAATTGTTTTTACTAACATCCATCGGAATACAGAATCAGGGAATTAGCCACAATGAACCCTCCTTGACGGTCCCTCCAAAATGCGTCATTGTATGCTCGATCTCTCGTAGCATATGGTCAAATGACAATCTTCCCCAAGGAAAATTCCTACAAAACGTGAGATCATCCACAATTCTAAGGAAAATGGCTCCACCGGCTTAGCATCTTCTCCCATCTTTGTTTGCGCTATAATGATGCTAGACAAGAAGTAGAAGACCACCATCTTCAACCTATCTCGACTACGTACCGTTGGTACCATTTCCTCTAGCTTCTTCTTCACGTCTTGATACCGAATACTTTTCTGCCCCCTAAAATGCCTATTCATAAAGGCCTCACTCCCCGCTTGATCATAATCGAGTGGATAGTTGCGGCAGTTTAATTCCGATATCAATGCGTGCTCCTTTATACCATAGCGGATAGGAACGCCATTGACAACAAACCAAGCTTCCTTCTTTTTCTCGATGCACGTCGTTCGAAGAAGGAGCATCCACATGCCCATAACCTTGTGGGTTTTGTCCCTTGGCATGTGGAAATGTGTTTGAATTATGAATGTTCCTCAAACCATTTCCTCTCAAACGTAGTGAGCGGATGAGTCAAACCGTCTAGGGTTGTCAAAGCTTCATGGATGAAGCACCTCGTTGCCAACTTGATTTTCTTCGTATACTCCGTTGGCGGGAAGTACATTCTCAAAGGTTGTAGTGCCACCTCTGACGTTTCTCCTTCGGAACCCTACAAAAATCAGTTTTACCAAGTTATACCAGTAGTACGAATTAAGATACAAAAAAAAACAATATAGTTTTACCAAGTATTACCAAGTTATACCAGTAATACGAATTAAAATACAAAAAAAACAATATAGTTTTATCAGTATTACCAGTATTACATACAAATCCGAATAGTTTTACCTAGTATTACCAGTATTACAAACAAATCCGACTAGTTTTACCAAGTATTACCAGTATTACAAACAAATCCGACTAACTTTACCAAGTATTACCAGTATTACAAACATATCCAACTAGTTTTACCAAGTATTACCACATAAATCCAACTAATTTTACCAAGTATTACCAATATAACAAAGTATCTACTTCTACTTATTCCCCTAACTACGAATGACATCAAGAGTAATTACTTACCGTTGAGTGTGAGGAATCGCTCACAGTTCGGCTTGTATCTACTTCGTTTTCATTCTCACCGACATCTTCATCTTCATCACCGTTCTCGTTCGTTTCTCCTTCTTCTTCTTCGAGATGTTCTTCACTCTTTTCTACTTCTTTAATCCATTCTCCTTCTTGAACCGAAGGTTCTTCTTCTTCAACCGAAGGTTCTTCTTCTTCAACCAGAGGTTCTTCTTCTTGCACCGGAGGTTCTCCTCCTTTAATAGTTTCATCTTCTTGAACCGGAGGGAGTTCTCCTTCAATCCTCTCGTCTTCTAGAACCGGTCGTGGGTTCTCAACACGACCAGCAATCTCTTCTCCTTCTTTAATTTGTTTCTTCTTGTTTCTCGAGATCTTGTTTCCCCATCTTTTCCTAACCATTTTCGTTGAAATCGAGTTGAAATCTCAACAATTGAAGCTATTTGACACTAGTTATCCTTAGTATTACGAAATGGAGAGAAAGAGAGTTTATGGAGCAACTGTGAGAGAGAGAATCGGAGTAATCGGAGGAAGATCGATGCTTGACAAAAAAT
The DNA here is from genome assembly GCA_963922655.1 of Cardamine chenopodiifolia. NCBI lineage: Eukaryota > Viridiplantae > Streptophyta > Magnoliopsida > Brassicales > Brassicaceae > Cardamine > Cardamine chenopodiifolia. The sequence goes on from OZ000490.1 coordinate 3,102,167, forward strand.
TTGAAGAATTAGGTTGATTTCCGGTTTTGATCCAAAGAACTTTGGGTGGGTGGATAAAACCTAGGTTTTTTATGTGATTATCAAAATTTCATCTGGGCAAATCATAATTAACCACTTTTTACAATTAAAATTAATTCAAAAAGAAATTTTGTTTTAAACATTACCTTCTCAGATTACTCTAAAACGAAAATGACTCTTTCAGACGATTCCTCTCTTCCACCACACAATCTCTCTACTTTTACTCTTATCACCACATCTCACAACTCCAACTTCTTCAGTAGATACAATCTCCTCTTCACCATTCACAATCCCAGAATCTCCAGAAACCAATTCATTTCCCCCTGAATCAGACCAAGACTTGCTTAACCCCTCAATAGATTCTTCAACACCAGATTGGTTCTGATCAGTGATTTCAAGATCGTTTGATTCAGATAAACATTTTCTCTCGACGTGCTTCTCATCATCTGCTTCACCATCACCAGAAGTTGCAGTTTTTGAATTAAAAATCCCTAATTCGTTTCTAACACATGCATCACCCACAACCTCTATCCGATTCGAAGACTCTGACCCGTAATCGACCCTGAACGAATCACCGGATTCAAAAACACCGTATTGGGTCGGATCAGTGGTTTCACCAGACTTTTTGATGAGATTATTGACAGAGAAATTATCAGAGAGAATCATACCGTCATTGATTACATTTGAACTCTCTGATGTGACTGAATTGGTTAATTCTGTGTCAGAGCTATGAAGCAGCTCCCAATCAAGCAAATCATCATACATGATGATCGACGAAGATTTTGGGTTTTGGATTTTGGATTTTGGATTTTGAATTTCCAAATATTTGCTTAGAATCCTAATGAAATCCCCAAATTTGGTTTTAAATCGGTTGAGAAAGTGATTAGGTGGAGATATCTAATTGGCTATGTGTCAATGGCACGCGTCACTCTCACGTTTTGGTTAGATTCGCGACACAACAACTAGGCTTGGATAGAAATACCGAACTGAACCAAATCAAAGTTTGGCCAATTCGGTTTAGTTTCACTTTAGAAGCAAAAACCGATCGGATTTTGGTTCGATTCGATTTTAAATCCTTACACCGAAAACCGATGTCAAACCGATTGGTTTGAAGATGATGAACATATTTTAAAAATGGAAAAATGGGTAAAAAATTCCTCACCTTTTCCAAAAACATAAAAAAACCATCATCTTTATTTATGAGTTTTTAAACCCTCACCTTTAAATAAATGGTGAATTAAATCCTCATCTTTAAATAAATGATGAAATAACGTTTGTTTATTATCAAAAATTTAAGTAAATAATAATATTAAAATAAAAATAAATAAAAAATTATTTTATTATTTACTTTTCTAAATTTAAATTTTTGATTTTTCTAAAATTTATTTTTTTAAACCATAAAAATTTATAAATTAACACATTTCGTGTTCCGTAAAAATGGATAAAAAAACTCTGACCTTTCCTATAAATATTTTAAAAATCCTTAACTTTTTTGAGTTTTTAAACCCTCACTTTTTAGTAGAACGTAAAATAACTCCCAATATCAGTAAATCCAGTTTAAAATTAAAAAAATCTAGATTAAAATATAAATAAATAAATAAAATTTATTTTAGGATTTTTTCCATAATTTTAATTTAAAAGTTTTCTTTCAAAATAAATTTTTTTTAGGTATAATGTAAAAAACTTTTATGAAACCGTGATTTAACATCTAGTTGAGATATAGTAAATCAATTTCTTTATCTTTAGTAAATTTTCTATGTAAATTATTTTAATTTATTAGCTTCGACAATCAATTTCATATTTAGGTAAACATGTCAAAACTATATCCAAAAGTTATTTCATTCGAGTTTAGGTTTGATTCGATTTTGGATAAAAGTGATTATTTTGTGTTATATATAATATATATTTTGAGTATATTTTAAATTATATATATTTTAATTGAAAATTTTAATTAATAAAGATTTATTCGGTTGGGTTACAAAATTCATAATCGTGAAATTAAACCAATTTTTAATAGTACAAGCGATATATACAACTTTATACTGAACTGAATATAAATTTATGTTAATAAATATTTATTTGGTTTGGTCACACAAACTTATTAGCATGAAAAAAACACAAAATTGTATTTTTACGAAAGTACATGAATTTTCACACTGAAATATTTTTAGTTTAAATACATAAAACTAAAAATATACATAAAATAAAAATTAAAAATATTCAAAAAAATACTATTAATTACTTTTAGTTAGTCATTCAAAAAGAAAAACTCGAATAAATTCGAACCAAAACACAAAATGTGTTAATTTATAAATTTTCATAGTTAAAAAAAACTAAATTTTGGAAAGATCAAAACTTCAAATTTAGAAAATATATCATAAATTATTTTATTTTTAATTTCTATTTTAATATAATGATTTACTTAGATTTTTGATAATAAGCAGAGGTTATTTCACTATTTATTAAAAGATAAAAATTTAATTCACCATTTATTAAAAAGTAAGAGTTTAAAAACCTATAAATAAAGATGATGATTTTTTTATGTTTTTGGAAAAGGCGATAGTTTTTTTACCCATTTTTCCTAAAAAAAAATAGATCTTACTTGTATTTTCTCCTTTCACGCAAAACTATTCATTTCACCGCTGTCTACCCTTCCATCGTCTACTCGTATTCGTCTGCCCGCCGTCTTCATCAAATCGACCAAGCTTTTCGATCGGCCTAATTGTGCGTTTCCACTTCTAATGGTCCCGCATGTGTCAAACCTAAAAGTAGGTTTGTAATTTTAGTTTATTTTCTTTTTCTTAGTAGGTTTACCATTTACATCTTGGCACAGTTAATTGGTCTTTGTAATTTAAAAGAAAAAGAATGAAGACATTTAATTACTTAGGCCTATTAAAAACTGATCTTCCAAAATATTTAAAAATTTCGGGTCCAGTTGGCAGTTTTTTTTTAACTCAGTACCGAACCAAACCGAACCAACAATTAATTTTAGTTAAATTTTTCCAAACCGAAAAAACCGAATTTTCAGACCAAACCGAACCAATCGTATGTGAGATAAGTGGCATATTTCGCTTTGTCCAGTTTCATAGTTTTATTTTTATAGTAGTAAAAATGGAACCTAATTTAAAACCGAATAATTCGATTCAATTTATGTTAAACAATCCAACACCAAAGTCTAATCTTTAACCAAATCTAATCACATTTTATTTGGATTGAACAAAAGTTATACTTTAATTCAATACTAGACTTAGACCTATGCATATGCGCATAATTATATATATATATTGTATATGTAAAGGATTTAGAGGTTCAAAGCTAATAACTTTATGAGCTTAAACGTCAACAAACCAAGATTTGAATATGTTTGATGCAGCACAAGTTTCTGTTATACAACAGAGAACTTTGACATATATGAAACAGAGCTAAGAGGAGATTAAGAGAAAGGGAGAAGGAGAGTAAGATAGCACACACAAGCATTTGTTTACCTGGTTCACGGTGTTAACGAACCTCTACATCCGGTTATGGTCTTTTGATCCACATCTCCACTATGAAATTATAAGATATTCAAGTGATTCACTCTCAAGAACTCACTCTGTTCGACACCCTTGTTCTACCTAGGAAAAAAACACACCCCACTTTACATGTTTTCTCTCACCCTTCTATCGACATTGTGTGTCTTTCTCTCTCTCTATTCTCTTCATATCAAATGAATCCAAAGCACCTATTTATAATGACTACAAAAATAGGGTTTTATGTGCAAAAGCAAACCTTAAAGGTTGCATCTTGAAACACTAAACGTGGCTACTTGAAGCACAAGAAGACAAGACAGTAGTACTAACTTGTGCCAACCCTTAAACCAACGTGGAAACTCCCTTTTGTGGTCCAAAACCAAAAGCATTTAACTCAACCTAAGTTCAACTTACATTAACTTGAGTTAGCTTTAAACTTGCTCATCAAGTTCGCATCTTCACAAATCTCCACTTGTGAACATGATGAACAAACCAAAAAACCTGCACTTACTTGAGAGTGAGAGAAAATACCTTTATCTAAATCTTTAGATTCCAATATCGGTTCCTGAGTATGATTACTCAGCCTTGACACTTAGCAGTTTAAACACCATAAACCTGCTCTACCCTTTGAGCATTTAACTTATGTTCATGTGAAATGCACTTCAGATTTGATTACTCACATTGTTGAACCTGAACTATCATTACATGTGCAGTTCATCCGAGTTGTGAAAAAAAGACCAGCTTTGTACACTCTTATATTAAGATCAACTCTTCAGTGATTACTTTCGATGTATTCAGCACTTGAATACTTGGTATCACCATTCAGAAAACTCCACTAACAAGTCAAGAGAACATTTTCAGCTTGTTCATCATAACAGAAAACTCTATCTTCTGTCAAAATGGGTGACTGTCCATGGTTTGCTCATGTCCACTACGTAATAGACGGTTTATGGAAAACCCATTTACCGAGCGAGTTAAGATGGTTTAGGCCCAAATTTGTCCATAGAAAAAACAGGTCGGACACTTTTGGACAATGGGGTGCCCAGGATCCTTAAAAATTTACTCACATTGTTGAACCTGAACTATCATTACATGTGCAGTTCATCCGAGTTGTGAAAAAAAGACCAGCTTTGTACACTCTTATATTAAGCTCAACTCTTCAGTGATTACTTTCGATGTATTCAGCACTTGAATACTTGGTATCACCATTCAGAAAACTCCACTAACAAGTCAAGAGAACATTTTCAGCTTGTTCATCATAACAGAAAACTCTATCTTCTGTCAAAATGGGTGGGCTGTCCATGGTTTGCTCATGTCCACTACATAATAGACGGTTTATGGAAAATCCATTTACCGAGCGAGTTAAGATGGTTTAGGCCCAAATTTGTCCATGGAAAAAACAGGTCTGACACTTTTGGACAATGGGGTGCCCAGGATCCCTAAAAATTTAGGTCAAAATCAATTTTTCCCAAACTGAAACTCATCACAATTGCGATTTCTGGTGATTTACGGCGATTTTTCGTGATTTACGGCGATTTCCGACAATTTTTAGTGGTTTAATCTTAGAAAAAATCAAAGCATAACTGAGGCTCATGGTCGATCCATGTCAAGCCCATTTATAACGGGCGTTAATGGGTTTGGTCGTTAATGGGCACATGCGTTAATGAACACGGTCAATATTTTGCCACAATAAAAATAGATAACATTGGACGGGTCAAAATGGACGTTGATAACTCATTTTGACACCTCTATTTCTCCACTTATAAGACATTCAGTTACACATTCTCCATCATGGATTATGTTAAAACCACAAGCATGTTGCAGTGACTGAAATACCATCTGTAAAACTTGATTCCCTTGCTAGCTTCTAGGATTTTCTCGTGCACATTGAGATCAAAATCCTTTGAATTCACTTGAATGAGATGCAGAAAATTGAATCATCTTAGCCTCAGACTTGAAGCTCTTGATTAAACATGTAAACAATCTCTTCCGATTGTTAAGTACCTCAACAACCTGAGATTACCTTTAAAAACATGTTTAACCAAACAGAACTTGAACAAAACCTTGTCCAATCCTTATGTTAAAACAGACCAATCACCAGAAAATTTTAACCACTACCAGCAATTTTAAACTTGTCCCTTATTAAAAAATCCTTGTGATAACCCTGAGACAATCCTTACAACAAATTTCACATCAATTCTAGAACCCTGATGCACTTTCTGCTATAGAACAGACCTACAAAACCTGCAGAACTTCACCAGCGACTTAAACCTTGCATCATTCAATGTCCAGACTTAAACCAAAGCCTCTTTCTTCATTATCATCACATGATACATGAAGATACTTCACTTGAATGATTTGCAAGTTTCTTTCCATGAGAGCATACTTGCATAAGCTCCTCATGATACAAACAAACAACTTAATTAACTCCTTAGTTGTTGTCTCTCAAATGCAATTTAAATTTCCTGCATTTCCTTCCTTATAGAGCTTATTTTCAGCCACTACCACCAGCACTGAGATATGTCGTTTATCAAGCTAGATACACGACACTTTCACATTCTTGAAGTGAGCAATCTTGAGACAGTTCCTGCAACACAAGCACTTGTCTCTTTCAGTTTCCTCTTCTGAGAATCTCACTGAATCACTTCAATAACTTCATCTCTACTTACTCAGCTATGAAATTTTCCATAAATTCTCTAGTTGATGCTGGAATACTATACACGAACGTCCAGTTGAGTTTTCAGTTTCTTAGCTAGAATTTCTTTAGGAATTTTTTCTTGTCTGAAACCAAAACCTCAGATAATTTCATAAGTTAGGTATTGTTGATGATGCTGGAAAATGCGTATATATTCACAAAAGTAGATTTTCTGTTCGATTACTAGTGTATATTTGCTTCTATAATGTGACTGATGATTGTACAGAGCTTGCTTAGCTTAGTGTTTCTCATTTTTGCCATTTGCTTTTATTATTTTCTTAGTGGGCAGTGTTTATTACCACTTACATTGTGTTCATTTTGATGGTGGTTGTTTCTCCACTTCATGCTTATACACAATTTTCAGGCTCGTATTAAAAAGATTATGCAAGATGATGAGGATGTTGGCAAGATAGCCTTGACAGTTCTTGTCTTAGTTTGTGAGTTATCTCGCTATCTTAGTTCGAAGGAAATTGTTGGTTGTTACACTCTTTTGGCTAAATTTCATGTTCTATTATTATAGCAAAATCTTTGAAATTTTTCTTGCAAGACCTTTGTGATCGTACATATGAGATTACCCTTGAAAGAGGAGCCTAGACTGTGAGCTCATTGTAGTTTTTTTCGGGTGATAGTATCAGAGGTCTCTGTAGTTTTTCGAGAATGTATAAACTGCATATACTATATGGTTCTAATTGTAGAATGTTTGCTTTCTTGCTTGATTTTTTTCTAGGTTCCCATCATGCTCTGGTCTAGTTATTGTATCTTGTTTCAGAACTCGGAGAAAGATCCGACAGAGCTTTGAGAATGTCCTTATGATCAAGGTGGATACTTCATTATCAACTGTTGGTGTAAATATGTTTGCCCTTTTTCTTGTGTTTATCTATCCTTGTTGTGGCATTTTTAAAAGATTTTGTATTGATCGTTGGAGGGTTAGTACTTTTGGGTACAATTGTGTCCATTCTATAAATTTTATTCTTATTTTTAATTTGTCGGATAAAATTAATTAAAATTAATTTACTTAAAAATTAAATTAAAATAGATAATTAAAAGTAATTAATTTAAGTAAAATAAAAAAATAAAATAATTAAATAATTAAATAATATACATAATTAAATAATATTAATCAATGATTGCAATCATTGCAAGTACTTGGATGATACACAAAATCCGACAAAAAGTATATAAAATATTGGAAAGTGATTTAACATACTTGTACCATAGGTGTACCAAATTTTGCAGTTATACTCTACAATGTACATAGTTGTACTTTCACGGATTAAGATTTAGTTAGTTGTACCATACTGAAAATTGATGTTGTATAGTTGTACCAAAGACATTAAATCTAAATGGTACATTTACTATATTTTCATAAAAACAAGTGTAATAAAAGACCATTTTTCATCATTTTGGTAATTTATAGTGCTTCATATCTAAACAAATCTTAAGAGTGTAAGTCATTTGTTGACAAAATATGATGTAATTGTGACCAATAAAAAAAATTTCAATTTTTACATAAGGCATTTGGGTTCCGAAAGCTCTGTTTCGAAGTCTGCTGCTCCAGTTTTTTTGTCTTTGGTGAATGTTTTGGGGGTCTCAGGGGAGGCTGCAGTGGTTATTCAGAAGGCTACGGTGTGCTTAGGAAAAGTTGAAACATGAAAAGAACTAGGAAACATTCAGATTGCTTCTAGCCAAGAGATGAACGAAGATGTTGTGTTGAAGAACTCTCGTTCTTATTCTTTGGTGGTTCAACATAAGCCTTCTCTTAAGAAGCATAATCTGGTGGTTCTCTCGGAGAAAGGAGAATCTTTCATTGAGGTGCCTGATGAGATTATTAGTGACTCTACTCTTTTATGGGAGGATCTAATTGTCCGGAAATTTCCTGAAGCAGCACCACATATCGCAAAAAACCATGTGATTGTGAACAAAATCTGTAGATATGGATCACCATCTATAAACATTGATGCTTATGTTGTAAATTCATATTTTTTATGGTCAGGCCCTGACTTGCAATCAAATAAAGCAAAGATAGCATGGACGGAGATTTATAAGCCAAAAGATGAAGGAAGTCTTGGGCTTCGATCATTAAAAGAGACAAATGATGTTAGTTGTTTGAAATTGGTTTGGAGAATTATCTCTCAAGGGTCTTCTTTTTGGGTAAAGTGGATTCAAGCTTTGGTCAATTAGGAACACAACAAGCTTGGGGTCTTGGATGTGGAAGAAGATCTTAAAGTGTAGAGAAGTGACAAAAACTTTTTGTATTGTGGATATTGGATGTTTGGTTTGATCATTGGTCTAACTTAGGATGTTTGATGGATATGGTTGGTCCAAGAGAGATAACCAAATTGGGGATTGGGCGGTACTCATTAGTAGCAGAGGCTTGTTGCCACCATAGTATAAGGCATAGAGCAGAGGATCTAAATAAAATAGAAGATGCTATTTTTTGCAACGGAACAGCTGAAGATGAGACATGGAGGATGTGATTTTATTGGAAAGGAAAAGGGGATAAATTCAAATTTTTTTTTAGCACAAGGGAGACCTGGACGTATACTCGTGTTGCTTCAAATAAGGTTTCTTGGTATAAGGGAATTTGGTTTCTTATGATACGCCGAAGTTTTCTTTCTGTACTTGGCTTGTGATTCATTACCGTCTATCTATTGGAGACCGCATGATGAACTGGAATGGGGAGTGTGGGAGAAGTGTGTATTATGTTCTAATTTGCTGGAAACTCGTGATCATATTTTTTTCTTACGCAACTATTCCGCAGAATTTGGTAAACGCTAGACAGAAGTCTCTTCGATTCAAGGTTCTCCACAAATTGGTCAACAATTATCACTTATATTTCAGATCCACGTCTTGATCAAACTCAAAATTTTCTTGTGCACTATGTTTTCCAGTCATCGAGTTATATGATATGGAAAGAGAGGAATGCAAGAAGACATGTAGAAGCTCCAAATGCAGGAACCACGTTAATTCAATGGATTGATAAGCAAGTTCGTAACCAGCTTTCAACAATCAAACCTCTCGGTGATAAGAGATACTCAGAAGGGATGCAGCTGTGGTTTGACTCTCGAAGATAATTCTCTACGCGGTTTTTTTTTTTGCTTCAGCTTTTAAACTTCTTTCAAATTTCTTTTTTCGATTTCAGCTCTTCGATAGTGTTTTGTACTCTTTTCCCAAAATTGGTTTTGTCCCAATTGGATTTTCCAGTTTTGGATTTTAACGAGGCAAACACTTATCGATTTTCAAATTTTAGAGCTTCTATTTTCTCTAAAAACGTTTTAGGAAATTGTTGCACATGTTGTAAAAAGATTACTTTTGAATATAATTTAACATAATATTCAAAAAAATAAAAAATAAAAATGATATTGATCTAAAACGACACAAGTTGACACATCCATGATCTTTATATTACAAATAAGCAAAATGGACATATACTGAATTCAACATAGTTTCACCACAGTTTTACTTAGTTGTACCTTGACAGAAATGGACAATACAAGCATTGAAATATTACGAACCAGCGAACATGCCTCCCCTACGCACGAAGCAGCTAAACAAGTTTTCCTATCCATTCAACCACATAAGTAATTTCATCAAGCTCAAAAACTGTGTATTCACTATGAAAAAGTTGTTTGGCTCAATCACTTGCAACCGTTTTGCTTCTTGTAATCTTTCAGTCATTAGACTCTCGATATGAGGAACCAACAGTTGCGTAGAAGGAACATCAATGGAACTCTTTTGATGTTTGTTAAACCAGTCAGACATTTTTGATACAATCGCATCAAGCATTGGTAATAACGAGTACTCCCTTGCTTCTTTGAAAACACCATTAATCGATTCCACAATATTGGTCGTCATCAAGTTGTACCTTTCTCCTGGAAAATAACATCTTGCTCACTTTTTGGGTTCAACACTTCTATGCAAATAATTGGCTGCAGAATGGTAGCTCTTTTTAAATGTGACATACAGAATAGTGAAACTCATCTTCCGTATAAGTTTTTGCGCATTTCATGTCCTATTGGTTCCTCTCTGTAAGTACTAAGTACACCATCATTAACACACGCTGCACTGACTTGTTCCTCTACTTCCTCATGCTCCTCATTTTGCCCAAAATCTTCCACAGCCTCCACATGCAAAATATGCTATGTAATGCATACATCACCCGTATTAATGATGGTCTTTTCTTAGGATCCGCGTTTGAAATATAACTCAGTTTCAGCTCCGTATCAGCTTCATCTTTCTTCATCTTCTTGCATATGATATGCACCAACTTAGAATAAGTTACCTACTCTATAGATTTTTTCATCACGAAAGTGTAAATTCGATACTCGCTTTGAATATATTCCATATAACATCCTCGTTTATTTAAATAATATCCTCCATAATCAAAATGTATGATTATGCATCGCTTATTCATTTTCCCCTGAAATAGAATAAAAATAAAATTTGAATATTATGAGACCGGTACTTTCAGTATTACTAGTTGTAGCAGTTGTACGAAATATACACAGTTGTACCAGTTGTACGACATATACACAATTGTACCACTTGTGCAAAATATACACAGTTGTACCACTTACTATTTTCTGAGTAATTTCGACATATACAGAACGCTTTTGATTTCTTTCTAACTATGATTCGCTATAATTTCACCTCTAAAATCCCAAAAATAATAATTTTTAAGAATATCCGACCTTAATCGATTAAAAATGAGTTAATAACCCAATGTGCACACAAAAATCAAGAAAATTTGAAACCAAAATTAATTTTGAAATATACAATATTGCATTTAAACCTCCAAAATTAGTTAAAACTCATCTAAAATAACAACAAATCGTTTCTATAACATTAATAGAAAAAGAAAGGAAAAAAAATTACCTCAAATAAAGCTTCCAAATTTGAGCTGTGGAAGATGACAATAATTTTTGCGACAAGAGTAAGAAGAAAGGAAAAGATGAATCTAATTTTCCTAAATTTTGATTGGTACTAATTAAATCTTGACATTAAATTCTCACCAATCACATTAACCCACTTCATTAAATCATCATCAATCACATTCAACCACTTTTCCCTCCCTTATCCACCTTACTTTAATGGTCTTTTCATTTAAAAAGTGTATTAAAATTGATGAATGGTAGAAAGAAGAATAGAAGTACACTGAAGAACATTTTAGCATTTGATCCATAAAAAGCTTACAATTTACATGTTTTCTCTCACCATTCTATCTACATTGTGTGTCTTTCTCTCTCTCTCTCTATTTTCTTCATCTCAAATGAATCCAAAGCACCTACTTATAATGACTACAAAACTAAGGCTTTACATGCAAAAGCAAACCTTAAAGATTGCATCTTGAAACGCCAATCATGGCTCCTTGAAGCACAAGAAGAAAAGTCAGTACTAACTTGTGCCAACCCTTCACCAACGTGGACATTCCCTTTTGTGGTCCAAAACGAAAAGCATTTAACTCAACCTAAGTTCAACTTACATTAACTTGAGTTAGCTTTAAACTTGCTCGTCAAGTTCACATTTTCATAGTATAGTTATAACTATTTAAATTAGTTTCATTAATATTTTTAAAATTTAAAATTAAATAACTACTTGTTATGTGATAAATATATATATATATATACATGAAAATAAATTTAATTATATTTTATATTTTACGTATATTTTGCTTATATTTTATTTATATTTTAATTATATTTTGCTTATATTTTTTTTCTTTTTCCTTATTACCTGATTCAAAAGAGTCATGTTTTCCTTCTTGCAGGTTTAAGAAACTTCCTTTAATTTCTATCTTCTTTATCTTGAAATTTCTACATTTTTGAATTTCTAACTTCAAAAAGTGGATGGATGTCAAGAAGATAGAGGACGATCTTCGTCAAATCATTTTTCAATTACAAAGACAAACTTTGGTCAAGAAACCTAAGGAGTTATCTAACTTGTGTGATGCTGACATTGTTTTTCTCATCTTCTCCAAAGAAGATAATTTCGTGAAATATACCAGCGACAACAATTATATATTTTCTCCTCTTCAATTCAATCTATTTTTTCTCTAAATTAGGCAGTAGTAAAAACAATTTCATACATATATATAATAAATTGAACTTTTATAAGGGTGTGTTATCTATTATTATTATTTTAAACCATAACTCAACCAAATCGAAAAACCAAATGCCCATAGAATTCCATACAATTTAGCCATAACATAAACAATAATTAATCATTTTTCCATAATACCATATAAAAACAAATAGTTGAAATCTTTTCCAAAGTAAATAACTTTGGTGCAATCATCAGTAATTTTCCAAGTATATTTACCATTGATCGAAATGAAGATACCACAACCAACTGCAATTTTAGTTCAAACTCGCTCATACCATCTCCCAAAAGTTTTGAATTTCACCATAAACCCAAGTTTTTCAATGATAGAATCACGTAAAACATCCATCATTATATCACCAGTTAGTATGTATGGAATATACTTAATATGAAAATCATTTTTTATCTTCTTTTAATTTTTACCACTTGAACACCATAATGTTCATATTTTCCATCGCTTTTAAAATGTGAAAAATCTAATACTTGTGATTTAGTGACAGATTGAGAAATATTTTTTATCGGGATTAAAGTATAAAATTATAAAATAAAATAAAATAATTTAAAATATTATAGTTAAATAAATGAATTGATGGGGCGTAAGAAAGTTCAAACACAAATGTAGTGGGTACAAAGAATGAATCTTGCCAATGATTCTAATAAATATAATCAAATATCCACTAAAAATCAATTAAACAATTTTACCATGGTCAAATGATCCCCTTAGTTCCTTTTAAGAATGCCACTACTCGTGATGTGAATCTCGTGTGAAATAGTAAAATATCATATCAAGTTCTTTCACAAGCGTAACTCATTTTCCTAGCTCATGTTAGGATGTTGCCATAGAACCCTCCATTTGACTTTCCATCGCTACAAGAAAACAATTAATTTGTAACATACATTATCGTCACATTTTTGTCACAAAACAGAAAATTAAAACGTTGTAATTATAAATAATTATAAACTAATTTATAAAATGTGTAATTAAATTTAAAAACTTAAGTTTTGTTTATGGTTTTGATAACGGCTTGTCTAAATATTTAAAAATAAAATTCACAAAGATTTTAAATGCTTAATATATATATATATATATATATATATATATATAGTTAAACGAGACCATTTTAAAAGTTTTGCCAAGTTAAAAGTTTATGCCATTTGTGCAAATCCAATTTACAAATTCCTAATTACCAATTTACATATTTCGAAATTTTTAATTTCCAAATTACCAAAGTCCTACTTTGAGGATCAATTGCCAAATTAAACTTCTACCAGACTTAAATTACAAACCATTAAATATTACATATCTTGGGTCCATCTAATTTTCCAATCTAATTCTACTCATCTCCACATATGAATGAAGCAAGAAACAACTCATTCCTACATATTAATTATATAGCTACCAAACCAACAACATAAATTCATCATATAGCCAAGAAACCAAAGTCAATTTCAGCATATAGATTAACCCATATCAGACATGCAATTGGTTTTGTGCAAGAATGTGGTAACCAAATAAAAGTTTGAAGCTAACCAAGATCTAATTCGGTGGTTGAGCTTTGAGAAAAGGAGGGGATGGCGATTTTGACGGCGACGGAGTGTGAGAAGGCAGAGGTGGAGCTGAGACGGTGGAGGGTGAGCTGATACGGCAGCGGAGGCTTGACGGCGGCAGCGTGTAGTTCTGCAGGGAGAAGTTAAATTTCGGGTTGGAGTGATGAAGCTAACTATAATCTTTTAAGTAGAAGAAGATAAATAGGGGATTCTATGTTACTACGGTTTCGCCACTAAAAATATGAAATAAAATAGTTCCAAAACCTTTGCAAGTTTGCAACGGTTTCGCGACGAAATAAGGAAAAAATAGTTTTGTAGCCTCGGGGACTCGAACCCAGATTACTTGGCCTTGAGAGTTTATAGATCATGGCACACGACCAATGTGCCACTGACCTTTTACAAAATTTTATAACAAGCACTTGTATATAATTTTTTACTTGTGTAATTTTCTTAAAATTTATATTTAAAAGTATTTGAAATCTAATTTTTTATTTTAATCAACATAATTATTTGGTATAACAAGTTGTAAAATGTTTAATGCAAAGAAAATTTTTACAAAAACTATCTTTATATATAATTATATATATATATATATATACATATAAAGATTGTTTTTATACTTTGTCTTTAGTAATGTATATATATTTTTAAAATATGATAATGATTGAGATACATATATATATATATATATATTTATTTCTATATTTATATATTAAAAGTGTATTGTAAACAATTTAAAAATAAATAAATTTTAATATACTTTTTTGTAAAAATCGTCGGAAAACAATTACACATATATATAACGGTTTTGCAATGAAATGGTTTTGTGACAAAATGATAAAAAATGGTTTTGTAGCCTCGGGGACTCAAACCCAAATTACTTGGGCTTGGGATATATATCGTAGCACACGACCAATGTGACACATATCTTTTATAAAAGTTTATAACAAACACTTTTATATATCCTTATACTTGTGAAATTTTCTTGAAATTTACATTTTCAAGTATTTTATATCTAATTTTGTATTTTAATAAACATAAGTATTTGATATAACAAGTTGTAAATTGTTTAATGTAAACAAAAGTTTTATAAAAGCAATCTTTATATATATATATATGCATATAAATATTTTTTATACTTAGTCTTTAGTAATGTATATATAATTTTAAAATTGATAATGATTGAGATACTGAAATATATATAAAAATTTATTTTTATATTTGAATATTAAAACCGTATTGTAAAAAATTAAAAAAATAAATATTTATATATATTTTATGAAAATGTCAAAAAACTGTTACAAATTTGCAACGGTTTTGTAGCCTCAAAGACTCTAACCCAAGTTACTTGGCCTTGAGAGTTTAAAGATCGTGGAACACAACCAATGTGCCACAGACCTTTCACAAAAAATTATAACAACCACTTGTATATATCCTTATACTTACTAAATTTTCTTGAAATTTACATTTTAAAGTATTTGATATCTAATTTTGTATTTTAATAACACATAAGTATTTGGTATAACAAGTTGTATATTTTTTCATGCAAACAAAAGTTTTATAAAAACAATCTTTATATATATATATATATGCATATAAAGATTATTTTTATACTTAGTCTTTCGTAATGTATATATAGTTTTAAAATTTGATGATGATTGAGATACATAAATATATATGTAAATGTATTTTTATATTTGAAGATTAAAAGCGTATTGTAAAAAAAAAAAATTTAAAAACATATTTATATATTTTTTGTAAAAATTTTGCAAATTTGCAACGGTTTGTGACGAAATAAGAAAAAAATGGTTTTGTATCCTCGGGGACTCTAACATGAGTTACTTGACTTGGAAGTTTATACATCGTGGCATACGCCAATGTGCCATTGACTTTTTATGAAAATTTATAACAAACACTTGTATATACTTATACTTGTTAAATGTTTTTGAAATTTTACATTTTAAAGTATTTGATATCTATTTTTGATTTTTAATAAACAAAATTATTTGGTATAACATGTTGTATATTGTTTAATGCAAACAAAATTTTTATTAAAACAATCTTTATATATATATATATGCATAAAAAGATTTTTTTTACTTAGTTTTTAGTAATGTATATATAGTTTTAGAATTTGAGAATGATTGAGATATATAAATATATATATATATGTATTTGTATTTTTGAATATTAAAACCATATTGTAAAAATAAATTTTAACAATAAATTTTTATATATTTTTTGTAAAAATCGTCGCAAAACTGTTACAAATTTCCTTCGGGGACTCGAACCCATGTTACTTGGCTTTGATAGTTTATTAACACAGAAGTTTCAAAATGAGATTTAAGACTTGTAGTATATCTTGGCTGTTCTTGTAGTCAATGGGCATTAAAGAAGCAAGGCTGAAGAAACACGCATCCTTAACATGCACATGGGACATCCAAATATCATTACCAAAGTGATCCTTGATAGGAGACGCGTTGAGTGCATTCAAAACATTGTCATAAAACAGGGAAACTTAGCAAAAACAAAAGGAAAACATGCTTAGGCAACCTAGAAGTTTTGTATTTTGTAGCAAACAAAGGAGAAGGAGATAGAATGAAATATGTTTAACAGCTTTGCAGAAACAGCAGGTGGTTTATGCTTAGGCAACCTAGAAGTTTTGTATTTTGTTGCAAAAAAAGGAGAAGGAGATAGAATGGAACATGCTTAAAAAGGTTTGCAGAAACAGCAGGTGGTGTGTGCTCGCTGACGAAAAAGTTTTCACATACGCATTCATGTGCTTGTGCCAGCATCAGACGTTTTAACATGGTTGTGCACTTCACGCACTACACAGAAAACATCGTGAAACTACTGGCTGTATCCGTCAGAAATCCGTTGTTTTCGACGGATTTTCGATAGATATTTCTGTCTGTTCTAAATAGTCGGAAATGAAGTCATCGTCATAAATCCGTTTTCTGATGGATTTTCGACGGATTACTGATATCTTATATCCGACATATATATATGTTGGAAACACGATATGTGGATTCCGTCGGAAATCTGTGGAAAGAATCCGTCAGTTATTCGACGGAAAACAGTCAGTTACTTTTCCAAGGGAATAAGTGACGGATTTATGACGGACTATTTTCTGACGAACTTTTGATATCTTGTTTTCGACGGATTTTCGACGGAATCCAGATATCGGATTCCCGATATCGGTGTTCCGATATATTTATTTCCAACGGATATATTTCCGATGGATTTAAAATAAAGGTTTTAAATATATATATATATATATATATATATATATATATATATATATATAATTAAATATGAATATTAAATAAAAGTATAATTAATATTAATATTAAATTAAATTAAATTTAAATTATTCAAAACAAAATAAAAACTATCCAAAACAAAATTAAAATTATTCAAAATTAAAAAAAAAACATGAAACTGAAAATGTAAAAATTTCTAATTTAAGGAGGTGGTTGGAAGGAACGGAAGAAGGCATACATCTGATCCTGCATTGCTTTGAGCTATGTAGCCGTATTTTCTTCGATAGTCTTAATCTTGTTGTTGAGAGCTTCGATCTCAGCTGACTTTTCTTTGAGTTGCGCTCTAAGCTGAGAATCTCCATAATACCTCGAAGTCTTCGAAGATGGCGACGAGTACTCCTTTGGAAGTCCAAAAATACGGCATTTGGACTTTGGAGTGACCTACAAAACAAAAGATAATAAATCATTAGAAAACAATTGAATCGATAAAAAGAAAAAAGGAAAAAAACAAATATTACTTACTTCGTAGACAAATTCGTTGAGCTTCTCGATCGGAACTTCGGTGCACGAAGGAGTTTCTTCAACAATTGGTTGTGACTGGAAAATTCTTCTCTTAGTCTTTTCACGTTCTCCACGATCTTCCGAACAATCGGATCTTAGATTTGTCCCGTCTTGCGGTTGGTGTGCGCATCTTGTAGCAAAACAAGATGCGAAGGTCGGACATCTTTTTGACAAAATTAAAAAAATTTAACACTTTCAGTAAGTTAATAAAGTGAAATAAAAATATAGATTTAAAGAAACTTACAAGTTGTTGTTCCCGGAAAACCTTGCTCGTTACTCCCAAATTATGAGTGACAATTTTTTTGCTATTCCGGTCACTCTTCCAATTGGTTGATTGAGTGGCTGATGTTGCTTGGGTTGTGTTCATGCTCCAATACTCAACCAACCTGTTCCATAGCTCCTGGTTTCCAAACAACTCCATAGGAATGTCATTCCGAGTCCACATTTTCTTCCACTCGTTCAGCTTCCTTGAGTACAAATTTGATGCCTTAGCATCGAATTCACGTCTAACCTGAGACGTGAGGTATCTATCCCAAGTGAAATCTTGATGCAAAACGAAAAGGTCAAACATAAAAACTTCCCAGAAAATCTATTATCAAAAATCTAAAAACTTAAAATTTTAATGTTAAAATACAAAGAAAAACATACCGCAAACTAGTGAAACCATAAACCACGCTCAAACAGCGGCATAAGAGAGTATATCGCATACAGACGTTGTACCACTCCGTTGAGCCTGTGGTTGATGGACTTCGTTATCCCATTATGAAATATATGGAACGTATAAAACAAAAATAGTTGTAAATTATTAAATAATAAACAAATAAAATAAAAAATAAGAAAAATAAATTTACCAAGTGTTGTTGCCGTCACAACTGGGATGAAGATGAGACAATCTTTCCCGGCTGGGTTGAAAAACAAAGTCATCTATGCTCATCTGGGTCAGAACGGAAGCCGCTTGATGAGTAGCTGAAGGAGATTGGAGCGGTTTTGACATACTCCTCGACCACGTCTCAACCCATCCGTCTCAGAAGCGGATCTGTGGAATCGACATTAATCTAAACATATAGAAATAATAATCTAAAAATCTAAAATTGTTTACAAATTCATAAAACATTTTAAAATATTTAATAAAAATATTAAAAAAATTCTAATTTTTTTAATAATTTATAAAAAATTCTTTAAAACTATAAAAATATTTATAAAAATCTATAAATAATTATTACAATGTAGAAAAAATTTATAAAAAAAAATTATAAAATTTTTTAAAAAAAAATTATAAAAAATATTATAATAATTATATAACCTAAAAAAATTATAAAATATTTATAAAAAAAATTATAAAAACTATAAAAATAAATAAAAATATCTAAAAACAATTATAAATAATAAAAAATTTTAAAAAAATTATAAAATATAAAAATGTAAAAAAAATTAAAAACTATTAGAATAATTATAAAATCAAAAAAATTATTATATAATACAAAAAACCTAAATTTACATTCCAATTAATTAAAACCCTAAATCTTCATTCATAAACCATAAATCTACATCCCAATTCATTAAAACTACATTCCAAATCCTAAATCTAACACTCAATATGTGAATCAACAAAAAAAAACTATGAAAACTTACAAATTTGAACGGTTTGGATCCATTAGAATAGAGATTGATGATCCGACGTGTTCGTGGTTTAAAGAATATTTTTATAATCCGTCGGAAATTGCATATGGATTTTTGACGGGTTTGTGGTTTCAAGAAATTTTCTTCTAATCGTGTAATTTGTTGAGGTTCTGTGTGACAATAGATCCCTCAAC
This sequence comes from Cardamine chenopodiifolia, assembly GCA_963922655.1. Lineage (NCBI taxonomy): Eukaryota > Viridiplantae > Streptophyta > Magnoliopsida > Brassicales > Brassicaceae > Cardamine > Cardamine chenopodiifolia. The sequence continues at coordinate 3,121,674 of OZ000490.1, forward strand.
TTTGCTTAAATTTTTAACTTTTTGAGGTGGAACATGTAAGGCTCAAAAGGATACATCCAACGATATTGAACATAACCTCCAAATGCTGCTTCTCGTGGGAGGTGGATTGGAATATGTTCCATAACATCAAAGAAAGACAGCGGAAATATCTTCTTAGGATTACAGAAGATAACCAATATATTGTCCTGTAAATTGTGAATACATTCTACTGTAAGTGTCCTCGTGTATAAGTCTTGAAAGAATGCACCAACTCCTACAAAACACAATAAACATTAAATAAATTATTATATATATATATATATATATGTGCGCTACAAAAATGGTTAATTAACATTATGGAAGTAACAATATACACCTGCAATTGCTTCGTGGGTGTTTTTTTAAAGAAGATGTGCAAAGGAAAATGGAAGAAGAAGTTGCATCACAACATGGCAATCATGATTCTTCACTCCAATAAACTTTCCTTCAGCGATATCCACACAATTTCACATATTAGTTGTGTATCCATCCGAGGAGTTTACATCATCGCGAATCCAATCGAAAAATGATTCTTTCTTATCTGCGTCTAACCGGTAGGCAGACATAGAACATCTACATTAGGCATAACATGAAGATAATCCCGAGAACAAATCAGTGGCAAGTCTAATCTAGATTTTATATTGCCTTCCGTCTTTCCTTGCACATTTAAGATGATGTTGTCAAAATATTTCTTCTCAACGTGCATAACATCTAGATTATGCTTCAACAAATGATCTTTCCAATAAGGTAAATTCCAGAAAAATACTATTTTTATGCCAGTTATGAAATTCAACGACACCGTCAACATGATCATGCCCATTACACCCACAATAAAGAGTTCTCTCAACGCTAAAATCTCTTAATTGCTTCAGTATACGTCCATCAATCTTCAGAGGTGCACAGTCAAACACTTGTTTGTTCTTCGTAAACATTGTTCTAGACCGACGATAAGGATGATCACTTAGTAGAAACCTTCTGTGGCAATCAAACCAACACGTCTTTCTTCCGTGTTGTAATTGGAATGCATCAGTGTTGTCTTGAAAATATGGGCATGATAATCTTCCATGAGTTGTCCATCTAGATAACATACCATATGCTGGGAAATCGCTTATGGTCTTCATAAGAACCATACGCATCTTGAAATTCTGCTGCAATGTAACATCAAATTCTTCAACCCATGCTTTCATAGCATTTATAACTCATAGATCAATGGCCAGAGGAATACATCAAGTGACCTCCTTGGATGCTCTAGACCGAGAACTATCACGAAAAGGAACAAAAACTCTCTACGCATGCACAAAGATGGTGGAAAATTTTAAGGTGTTACAATTACCGGTCACAACGAATATTGTCTTCCATGTTTTTCAAATGGGTTGAAACCATCTGTATATAACCCAAGGTATACATTTCGTCGCTCATATGAAAAATCTAGATACATTGATTGGAAATGTTTCCATGATTCTGCGTCTGAACGATGCTCTGCATGCCATCTTATTTCCTTTGATGTGCGTTGAGATTGAGATAATCTCTTCAACCTCTCTATTAATGATAAATATCACATCCGTTTATAAAGAACTGAAACTCTCCTACAAGTTTCTTGAAACCTCGGTTTTTGACAAAATCGATGTCTTTTTACGGTTTTTCGTCTTCTCTCCAATATATCATACAGTTGTAGATGCACACATCTATCATCTGATACGGCAAATCAAGACCAACAACAAGTTTATGTACCTCATAATATGATGCTGGTGAAAGATTATCTTCAGGTAAAATATCTTTCACAAAATCTGCTATCGCATCAACACATTCTACTTGCAGATAATAACGGTGAATGACCTTCTCTACAACCGCTATATAGTGGTTGTTTCGTTGCATCTAACGTATCAAAAAAAATTGCTGCTTTTGTATTTGGTTCTTCAACCCTATTTCCATCATAACCGGCCGACTGCATGTTCTCCCTAAACACATCATTCACTATCTCAGCCGTACTTCCACCTACATCTACTTCTGTTATATCTCCTATGCTATCCGCAATATTTTGTTCACTAGTACTAACATAATCATCATTTGTTTCTCCATGTAAATATCAAATCTTATAACCTGGCATAAACTCATTATTATACAAGTGATGGCAAACTAACTCAAACTTAACATTATGAGAATTCCGACATATACTATAGAGACATTTAATCTTACAATTTTTCCTCCTTGTTGATTTCCGGCCAATCCCATGAACTCGCAGATTCCTCGTGGATAGTCATCTTTCAATAAGTTCGACACCGCATTCATCATAGATTCGTCCATCCATGACCTAAAATAATTATCAGAAGACATATTATTCAACGTTTGTGATTTCTATAAAGAGACTGAATGGATAAGTGGTGTGAATGAATGAAGAAATGTATAAACATATATATAGATTGTGTATCCGTCAGAAATCCGTCGGTATACACAAAATTCAAACGGCTATATCAACGGTTATATTAACGTTCGTATATTAAAGTCCAATGTCATGGTAGATAGTAACAAGATTGAACGGTATATCGGCTTTCTGGAGATGGATGTTCTGTTGGGTGTCCTTCTGTTCTGGTCTAAATGCGTCGTGCCATGTGAAGGAGGTGATGTTTGTAAACAGAGGAAAACGACTATGCACGATACATAGGCACTCGTAGTATTTAACAAGGCAACTACAGTAATTTTGGGGAACTCGAAGTTTTTCAGGATTGCACATATCTGATAATAAAAATCTTGAGATCAGCGAATTGAAATCAAACATAGGTTACTATCATAAGTATGAGTATTATTTTTAAACGAATAATCTCAAAAAATAAAATAAAAATCTAAACCGAAACCAAGTTAAAATCGGGATAAAAACACTAGAATTGGATAGCGGAAAAAAAATGGACACAACATAACCTTGTGGATCATTGTCAATTTTGTCATATCGAAAGTTATTGGAGGGGGCATTTTAGTAATAATAGTAAGAGTTTAAGATGATGACGTAGCTCATTCATAATCATAGGAGAGGATAACCAAAGACATAGTTGTCGGTGACTAACAGAGCCCCGTCGTTGGTTTCCCGATTTCTACCTCTCTTACCCAAATCTCCGGCTGCTTTCCTCCGCCGATCTTCTCTTCGCTTGGTAAATTCTTCTTCTAAGTACAGCTCCGAGAAGTCAATATTAAAAAAGTATAATCCAGATCGGAACTCCGATTGCTAAACTTAAAGTCGAGGTTTTTGTTCAATACCCATCTTTTGTTTCGGTTAAAGTTTCATGCTTTTTTGGTTTTCTTGTTGTTCATCTGTTTCTGTTCTTGTAATGGTTTTGGTGTCTGTCTCTGTTTTGCATTTGTCCTTGCATGATTTGTTCAACGAGTAAGCAAAGCATAGTTTATTTCAGTTTCATTTAATATTTGCTGGTAGCTTTATTTGTCAAGAGCGGCTTCTTAAGTTTCTCTGTTGCAAATTCACAGATGGTCTTCATCAATATCTGCAATTATTAGTAGCTTTCTCTTAGTCTTTGTTATCTCTATTGTATAAGCAAGAAGAATGGAGTAAATGTAGAAGTAGCCAAGTAGCATTACACTTTTTATGTATGTATCAGCAAGGGTTTTTATGTTTGAGATTTGCTGAAACATATCTATATGTGGTTGCCATTATAGGAGAGTATCATTGGCCTGTTCTCAACAAAGTCTTCTCTGAATTCACAGGAGTCGACCCCTTATAACTATTCAGGTAACTGACCTCTTTCTCTTTTACTGGAAGATTTTTGTAATGTAAACTTGACTTAGCTTTTAATAAACCCATTTTACTAAAAGACTTCTACTAAAAGTAAAGAGATTGTGTGGTGGAAGATGCCATTTGTGCTTCTTAAGTACTCTGTGTTTAAGATTGGTCATGTCTTTGTGTTTCTTTTACAAAGTAAAGTCTTAGTTTGCGTCTCTTGTGTTGTGTTTTCAGGTGATTGTGGTTTATCTTTACCCATGAACAAAGAGGTTATAAAGATAGAAAGTGATGACACTACATCAGTTGAGATCAACGTGTTGTTATTCGCTAGAGCACGTGAGCTCACAGGTGTGCCTGATTTAACATTGAAGATGCCATCAGGTAGTACAACACAGAAATGTATGGATGAGTTGGTACTCAAGTTTCCTAGCTTAGAAGAGGTTCGTAGCTGCGTCGTTCTTGCTTTGAACGAAGAATATACAGACAATTCCACCATTGTTAATGACAGAGATGAGTTAGCTATCATACCTCCAATAAGCGGCGGCTAATGCATTTGAAACTTGGGTTTGTATTTTCATTGGCAATAATCCAAAATGTAACAGTTAAGATTTGTATCGAAACAACATAGAAATCTCTGTAAGGAATAAAAAGTTTACAACAGTTCTACTTGATGTGGTTCTCTTTGACAATATGACAATCATGACTTCTTCATCTTGATATCGATAATCATTTTTATCGCTAGTTTTTTTATCATTCAATAAGCATCATGGATTTCATAAAGTTGGGGGCAATATAAGCGACACTGTCTTGAATGGTTGATACTATCTAGTGCTGAACCAAGAACCCTTCTACTATACTCCAAACTGGCTCCATTCGAGTGTGTAGATACTCGTGGTGGAGATGGCTCTGCAAAAACAGAAAACATACCAAAGTTCATTAATTCTCATACTTAAAAAGACAAGTTAGATTGATCAGAAGGTTTTTGATTTCTTCTGCGCCTAATTCTAACAAGACAAACTTTTGGATAAAATACTCAAAAATGTGAACATGAGAAATTATACCACAATGCTTTCATTAAAGCTACCTGAAGTTCATGATTCGTTGTCTCCTTTTCATTTTATGGAAGTATTATAAACTTCGCACATTACAACGAACAGAAAACTTTATCAGGCCCCCTGAATATGACGGTGTGGATGCAACGTATACCACAGTAATAGCAGAATGATCGAGAGTTACCATCGTTGGAACCGATGTCAATCTCATCGTCATCTTCAATTTTACTCGTTGCACATTTTGAATGGACAGCATAATGACATCCCTTTACGCAAGAGTATTGCCCGTAGTTGATATCTACAGCTTTGCGACAAACCCCGCAAGAAAAATCATTGGGAGGAAGGAAAGATGTGAAAGAGAGGCGGTGTGGGTGACGGGTGATCTTAATGACCCGAGGTAAATAGATACATTTTCTATGGACCATGTAGTTACAAAGGAAACACGAGTAAACAAAATCCAAATGGTTGTTAAGAGAGAACCCACAAGCATCACATGGCTAAGGGAGTAGTTTAGGGAAAAGGGTGAGGGTGTGCTCTTGGCTTTTTTTGGTGTGAAATAGTAAGAAGTGGTGGAAAAGCCGTACACGAGATTCTGAGATTGAAGTCGCAGATAGAACAATGATAATATAACTTATCAAAACGTTTTCGACAACATTTGCATTTTTCATAACGCTCATCTGAAAGAGTTGCATCATCATCATCATCATCATCATTACCATTACCATTACCACCATCTACAGATTCTACTGAATCAGAGGAGTCAGAATTCCAAGAACTGGGTAGCTTAGAAACATCAAAAGCAGGATCTAAGTTGATAAGGGTGAGAGGGTGAGAAGGGTGATAAGGATGCCTTATCTCTGGTGGATACAAGTGACAACCTCTATGGAATCCTGCATTGCAAGTATCACAGTAATAATAGTACCTGCTGCCTCTTAAGTGCCCACCTTTGCAAGCAACACAGAGAAAGAATGGCCGAGAAAATCGACGCCTCCGAGCTGTAGGCAAGACAAGCTTAGTCCAAGCTGTATAGTTTACGGCCAGCAACTTTTATTTTCTTTCAATTAATCAAATACCAACACTTTTTTTTTTAATGGTTACTTGCACTTGACTTTATTAGTCAACTTCTCTCAAGTCTTTGTTTTAATTCAGCAACAGTTAAGACAAAATTAATTTCAGCTATTTTCAGTTAATCAAAGAGCAACACGTCTTTTCTTTCTAATGTTTAGTTGCATTTTATTTGTTTATTCAATCTTTCTTACATAATTAACAAATAATCTTTTTACTAGACGTAAATGGAGTTGTTGTCGACCTCTTCTTCCATTACTTTCTCCTACAAGTACATTAGTTTCTGGGTTCTTAATATTTTCTTTTGTTAAAACTTTTATTCTGTTTCATATTATATATTGTTTTAAAACTTAAATTTTGTTTCAGAATAATTGTTGTTTTATATTTTTAAGCAAAAATTTGACAAAACTTTCAATTTTATTTCTTTTTGGTGAGATAAATTCATCAACCTATCAACGTTTAACAGTTGTCAAAATGACGCGAAAGATTATCAAACGAATATAGATGGTTGTTTAGTTGATGGAAGACATTGTCTAGAATGTTTGAATATTTATTAGAAGGTTCTAGAACAACTTATGAAAATCTCTTAACAACTTACAAAAGACCAACTGACAAGCCTAATCTTTTATGATAAAAGGTTATCGACCGTCAAACAACTTCAATATAAAAAGAAAGGAGATTTGGAGTTATTTAGGATCACGAGTTTCAAGGTAAAAATGGATCATAATCATATGGCAGTTAAGAGTAAGTACCCACTATAAATAAAGAGATCATAGAACAAAGATCGACACGATAAAAATAACCTTACAACTTAAACAACAAGGTTCTGTTACAACAAAAGTTCTAACAACCGTCACAAAAGAACCTGAATTTTTTCAAACTCATGATTCCTAGATAGTTGTCTTTCACATATTGTTAAGGCATTGAGACGGTTGCTAATTCGTTATACTTCTAAATGGTATCAATTGAAATCTATTGACCAATAAAAATATATTCTTCCCTCTTATTGTGTAGTATTATTACGATCCGAATTGGTTAAATTTCCCCAAACAATATTCACTAATTTAATGCATTAACCAATGAAAAAATGATATAATGTTTTAATAAACTGTAAAAATTAAAAGAATATTTTAATGTGTGAATTTTTTTTAAGTGACCTTTATAATGAAAGGGATGGAATATATTTTAAGTAAGAATATACGTACTATACTTATCTTTATGTGTATATATATATATATATATGTTTTAATTAGGTTGATAGTTTTATCTTTATTTATTGGATCTCCAATGATGTTCACTCTTAACTTTTAGTTTAAGTGTTTAGTTGATAAAAAAATCTTTTAAGATAAAATAACAAATGAACTTTCAAATTGTCAAAGGTTTTCTTTCACATATGTTTAAAACAAGTAACATGTTATTTTATCTAATCATCGATACAACACTATTTTATTCGAGGATGCGATTGTTATTCTACTCGATGACAATATTTTATATTATGTCACACTATTTAATCAAATAAAACAATTACGCTCGTACAGAAGTGTCGTGTGAGGTCTTGAAATAAAATAATTACTCTTCGCAATTGAAATTGAAAGTTTTTGAAAGCACGAACGTGAACCCTAAAAATTTCAAATTTTAGAACTATTTTGGAAGCATCGATTATTTTAAAGCACTACGATTTTGCGATTCCAATTTTGAAAGCGTATTAAAATAAATAATTTGGAAGCATATATGAATTTTTGATATTTTCTTAACTTAATTAAAAATCCATATTTATATTTAACATGAAAAGAATGTAAATTTTTGCATCTAGTTTTTCTTATTTTTACAAAGGTGACCTATAAGACTATTATAAGTAAGGTAATTGTTGATGCAATTAAGCTCGTACGGAAGTGTCGTGTGAGGTCTTGAAATAAAACAATTACCCTTCGGAATTGGAATTGAAAGTTTTTGAAAGCACGAACGTGAACCCTAAAAATTTCAAATTTTAGAACCATTTTAGAAGCATCGATTATTTTAAAGCATTACGATTTTGCGATTCCAATTTTGGAAGCGTATTAAAATAAATAATTTGGAAGCATATATGAATATTTTTGATATTTTCTTAACTTAATTAAAAACCATATTTATATTTAACATGAAAAGAATGTAAATTGTTGCATATAGTTTTCTTATTTTTTACAAAGGTGACCTATAAGACTATTATAAGTAAGGTAATTTTAATTTTTTAAACTTTATTCTAAGTAAAATTTTGTGTTGATGGAATTGATTAAAATGAGAATGAAGGCAATTTTCTAATTCTTTGATTTTGAGCGTTATGATTTTGTTTATCTTTAATTGAATTATTATATTTTTGTTAGCGTTATATATACATATACCTTTCCAAAACATTGGGTTCGGGGTAGTCTGGAAAACCTACAAATAATAATATAATTTAGTAAACGTGTTTGTTTAAGGATCTAGATTTTTGCAATATAATGAGGATTTAAATTATTATTTTTGTTTGAAGCATTTTAAAAAATCTTTTGCTTTAAAAAAATCTTATAGGTTGATGTTTTTCTAACTTCTCAAAACGATTGATATTTCCAAAGATTTAACTTCTTCTAAGCAATCCATACGATTTCTCTTTCTATAGATAATAAGTATTTAAATGGAAACAGAAAACGTCAAATGAAAATGCCAACTGAGAATTTAAAATGCGTTGAACCATATTCAAATCTACATGATATTGTCTATGACTATGCGTTTTGATTTTATGTTTTATTTGGTATGAATTTTATACAATTTATTGGATTTAAACTTATATTTTAAAATTAAGTTGGATTCAATGTAAACATATTGGTGATTATTTAAATATAAAATTATTCAATGCCATATAAACACTATTGTATATGACAAATACATAAACTCAAATATAAACTATAGAAATAATGATAAATTATTAAAACTTAAAAATTTTATATACAATAACAATTATACATACAATATAATTTTAAATACTATATATTTTAGATAAGTTTTTATTTTAATTTTTTTTAAGTCCAAAAAGCATGGAATACCCTTATAGCTCTATATGGGTTGGGTCAAACTTAGAAATGTAGACCCAATATTTTTTGGGAGAATTGGTCATCATGCAAAAATTTCTTTTCAAATAGATTTAACAATTTTTTTTAGAAAAAGGCAAGTAGTGAGTTAGAAAAGACAAGTCGTATCTAAATTAAGAAATTGTTGTTGGTGGATTATCAGATTAAATTCGTTCTAAATATTTTAGAATACTTATTCTGAATTTTTACATGTTTTAGAAAGTTTAAATTATGTGTTTTATACACTCTACATTTTCTACAAATCATATCTTCTTCCGGTGATGATGTTTTCTTTGTTATGGCCCCTATGAATTTTAAGCGAGATTATGACATCACAATGCAAATGATCTAGTCCAGTTTCAGGTGATACTGCAATGAACTGGTTGATTTGGTAATCTTAATCTAAATGTGGCAGCTAATACTTTAGGGTTGATGTATTCAAACTTGCAAGTTGCTCATTTGATAAAAAATGTCTGCCTTTGATTCAGGAAGTTACCCGTTTACAAGAATTTGTGTCTCGTGTTGTGTTTTCAGGTGATTTTGGTTTATCTTTTACCCATGAACAAAGAGGTTATAAAAGATAGAAAGTGATGACACTACATCAGTTTGAGATCAAAGTGTTGTTATTCGCTAGAGCACGTGAGCTTACAGGTGTGCCTGATCTAACATTGAAGATGCCATTAGGCAGTACAACACAAGAATGTATGGATGAGTTAGTACTCAAGCTTCCATACTTAGAAGAGGTTCGTGGCTGCGTTGTTCTTGCTTTGAATGAAGAATATACTACCGATTCCACCATTGTTAATCATAGAGATGAGTTGGTCATCATACCTCCATTAAGCTTCGGCTAAATGCATTTGAAACTAGGGTTTGTATTATCATTGGCAATAATCCAAAATGTAACAGTTAAGATTTGTACCAAACAATACAGAAATCTCTGTAAGGAATAAAAAGTTTACATTAGTTCTACTTGATGTGGTTGTCTTTGACAATATGACAATCATGACTTCTTCATCTCAATATCGATTATCATTAATCATTCTAACAATAAGAAAAGAAAGTGATTAATCGCTAGTTTAGTAGCGACGTGGTCTTGAATTGTTGTTACTATCTAGTGTTGAACCAAGAGCCCTTCTACTGTACTCTAAACTTGCTCCATTCAAGTGCGTCGATACTCCTGGTGGAGGTGGCTCTGCAAAAACAGAAAACAGACTGAATTTTATTAATTTCAAACTTAAAAAGACGAGTTAGATTGAACATAAGGTTCTTGATTTCGTAATCTATGTCGAATTGGGCAAAGAAGCAGCTAAATTGTCATTCATAACTCAGAAGCCAAACTAATGACGCATTGTATTCGGAATTTAGTTTCCACACAAGGTTCTTGATTTCATAACTCATAAGCCAAACTAACGAATGATACATTGAAACTGCAAAGTTTTGTTGGATTACAGTCTTATCTTCTACATTTTGGCTTACTTGTGTCACTGCTTTTAAGTTTTCATTTCTAAGAAACCATTCGACCTTTTTGTTTGTTCGATGAATCAAGAAGGATAAGTAAAACAAAAGAAAAAACCTTGAGTGTAATCCAGAGGAGAAGGTGGAAAAATCAATTGTGAAGAGAATCTCTCTGAATTGTGAGGTCTATCCGAATACTCGAAAGCCAAAGTCTGAGGTCTCGATCTGTGCCCGGAATTCGAAGCAGATAACGAATTGGCCGGTGATTTGTCCTGTCCCGATATCTAATTTCACCAAACAAAATGAACAACCACAAAATCAAGAATTCAAAATCACAAAACCAAGAATTCAAAATCATTCAGAGATGATAAGAGCGAGAGAGAGAGATAAGAAGACTCACAGCGAATTTCAAAGTTCTATTGTAGAGAGAAACAAGACCGGAGAAAAGCTTAACGGCGTAATCAGCGATTTCTTCAGATTCATACTCAGCAAATGCAAAGCCTTTAGGTTTATCAGTTTCTTTATCACGAGGAATGTGTAGATCGATTACTCTACCAGCTTGAATCATTATATCATACAAAACCCTATCGCTTACTCTTTCGTCTACGTTCCCTGTTTTTGAATAATCAAGATTTGATTTCAATATTTCAACAAAATTTTAATGGAGAATTTGTGAAGAGGAAGCTACCTATGTACACGGTGCAATTGAAATTCCCAGACATGGAAGCTATTCGTCGATTAGGAAGAGTGACGAAACCCTAAAGCGTTGAGAACGAATATGAAAGAGAAACGGTGCTTTGTTTTTTAGTAAATTAAATAATTGAAATTTGAGACGAAGAAGAAAACTAAGACTTAAGTGTACGAGTAAAGGTTTTTTTTTTCTTTATATAGATGGTTGATACGAATAAGAGATACCAATGAGTTTTAAAATTTATATAAAAACTTTAACACTGTTTGGATGAACCAAATTAGATAATTTAGATGGAGATGATTGATACAAAAATAATATATAATAAATATATTTTAATAAATTTTATTTTTATTCATTTAATTTATTTAAAAATATTTATATTAATATATAAAAAAGAAAGGTAAATTTTTGAAACATGTAAAGTTATAAATAAAATTTTATTTATTTTTTGAATGAGACTATTAAATATTGAGATAATTATTTTCATAAATATTCATATAATTATTTGTTGAACATGTAAAAATATAAATAAAAGTACATTTATTTTTTGAATTAGTTTTTTATAAATATTGATATAGCTATTTTTATACATATTGATAGAATTATTTTTATAAATATTGATATAATTATTTTCATAACTATTGATATAAATTTCTTATAAACTTTATAAATATATTAAATATTACGTATGTTAATCTTGTTTTTCCATCAAAATTGCAATTTCACGGTTTTGGCAGAAAAACATCATTTTGAGATTTTATGATTTTATTGCAAAAACGTAATTCCGATTTTGAAAAAAACTCGATTTCACGATTTTGGAAAAAATCTAATTCCGAGATTTGCGGTTTTCGCCAGAAACACCATTTTGATTTTTAGCTAAAATTATGATTTTACAGTTTTGGCGAAAAAACGTCATTTTGTGATTTTTCGTTGAAATTGCGGTTTTATGGATTTTCCAAAAAATATGATTCTGCAATTTTCTGATTGTATCGTAAAAACATAATTGATCAGTTTTATGTTTTAGCAGAAAATCGTAATTTCACGATTTTACGCAAAAAAACCTCAATTTCAGAGAAAAAATATATTTCCATCTCTACGTGCAAAGTCATCAACGCTGATTAAGATATAGCGATACAAAGCCAATCACAAAGTCATCTCTGAATATATTCATCAAAAGAACTTAAATGAAACAGTCTCAAAAGTTTAATGTTTTAGCTTGATTAATATCTGTAACGGATCCTTGTTGTAAGCCACAGTTCTTATTAATGTCTTGAATATTTTGTAGTAACTCTATATAGTTAAGTAATTGTTATATTGTTATTTATTATGTTATTGTTATATATTATGTTTGAACCTCTCTATGTTAAATTATTTTATGTTATGCTATGTTAATAATAGTGAATTCGTAACCTTCAAAGCTTGTACCATATGTTATATGCTAAGTATACAGTTACTTGTACTTTTTTTTTATCAACACAGTTACTTATACATAAAGTTAAATGAAACAAGAAAAACTCATTTAGTTACTTACGTTAGTTTGTCTGAAAAATACCACCTTAATGAAAAAAACTCTTCAACTAAAAAATTGTTAATGTAAATTTCTCTCTGTTTAATGTCATGAAAATTTGATGGTTACAGTAGATGGAGAGGAATTTACATTAACAAAATTAAAATTGAGAAGTTTTTTTATTAAATATAAAATTGAAAGGTTTTCTTATTATCTATCTTTAGTTGAAGGGTTTTATCGCTAAAAACCCTACAATATATGTAATAACTAACAAACTATAGGTAAAAACCAATGAAACCACATTTGGTTATTCTAGATCATCCTTAGACATAAAAATCAAAATATGACCTCTAAAGAGGAAGAAGACAAAGAGAACACGTCCCTTTCTGTAAGTTTTTTTATTGGCAGATCTTTGTAAGCTTACGCATATATTGATAGATCTTTGGCAGAGTTATATTGCAAAGCTTTGGTAGATATTTGGCAGAAATTTTGCAAATTGTTTAACGTTATAAACACGCGACAAACCTGCAGCAATGCATAAAAGTAACACGATAAAAGTATTTAATTTATTAAATAATTTTTGAAAAAAACTAAGCAAATGCTGACACTGATATTACAAAAAAAAAAAAAGATAAACTACATTAGAGAAAGAAAAAAAAAACATTTTTACTTGAGGCTCAATCTGCACATTATTTCTTATTTTGGTTTATTCAAGAGAATTTGAAAAAGAAATGAATGAAGGAGAATAATTGGCTATATCATAATAAAAGAATAACAATAACATATATTGGGCGGCTAAAACGAGAAAGATATCCATGATTTTTCCATTCATTCGAACAATATAGATAATCTATTTCATATTTATTGCTATACTATAGTTTTTCATAGAATTGACGCTAATAACATTCGGTAAAAAAATTATTCTAGAAACGGCTGGATAAATTATTGTGAAAATGAGCATCAACATGATTTATACAGACTTCCAAGTCTATACCAATTTCAGTTAATAATACCATTTCCTCAAATTTTTCTTCAACTATAGAAACCCTTCACATAACTTTTAGGGATTGAAGTGGCTTAAAGGTATCAAATTTGTGAAAGCTTGGAATATGCTCTGTTCCATTAGCCCACATGCCAAAACAGAGCTAACAACATACTCATACGACTTTAAATCCATTTTCTTCACGTCTCTACCTTCAAATAAAACAACAATATAAATCATTAATATTAAACCCATCTTTCTCAATCCCAATCATACTTAATACTTCTAAGTTTTAACTGAAACAAACTTGGTCACCGACGTCGAAAAACAGGGTTTAATCGGGTTTAGTATTTAGGGGTTTTGGTCCCAAACAAAGACGTTGAAGTTCAGAGAGAGATAGCCAAGAAGAGTCCTAAAAAAATGAGGCTATAGAAACAAGTCTAATGTGAACAAATGGAGAAAAAGCTATGTACCACTCATTATTCTCTATAATCTACAAAAGAAAAAGAAATGGGTGATTCTTATTCCACTAGAGGAATCTGATAATGCAAAAAAAACTTACTAAAAAAGAAGATTCTCTTTGAGATTAGGACAGAATATTTGTCTTTCCAGAGTTTAACGGCTATACATGACGTTGTAATATTGCTTGTCTGAGAGATAATATAGAGAACCAGAACCACACCGGACTTAAACAGATTCTGAAATTAAATATCAGGAAAATATAAAAAGAAAATAGAAAAAAGTAGGGACCATTTGTAAGAGATTATAAAATGGCAAAGCTAAGTTGATATCCAAGACTAGACCCCTCTCTCTACTCTATAGCTGAAGGAGATTTGGTATGTAAAGTTCCAAAAAATCGAATTTGATCCTTTTCTCTATTGTTGTGTTTATAGAACTTTTTTGTCAAAGGACTTTTCAGTTAGAGATGGCAAGAAATGAGTGGATCAATAGTTACCTGGAAGCTATTCTTGATGTTGGAACTAACAACACAAACAGGTTTGAGAGTAACTCTAAGATCGTCCAGAAGCTTGGAGATATGAATAGAAAGCATCATCAAGAGAAGGTGTTTAGTCCCATCAAATACTTCGTGGAAGAGGTTGTCAACAGTTTCGATGAGTCTGACCTGTATAAAACATGGATTAAGGTTTGATTCTCTCCATCTGTATCCTTATATCAATGATATATATACAAAAAGATACAGAGAGAATATTGTTACACATAATCTCCAATAAGTATGGAAGTGATCGGAGTTAAGATAGTGAGTAAGAATCAAAGTATGTGGGAGATGGCTAGAAGCCTAGAACATCTTCCAAAACCCAAAGTGAGTTACACATAAAATTCAAATACCCGCAGCTGATGGTGTAGGGATCTTTCACTTCTTGTGGCAGGTGATAGCAACAAGGAATACTCGTGAACGCAGTAACAGGCTTGAGAATATATGCTGGCGTATTTGGCATCTCGCACGCAAGAAAAAACAGGTTTGTGTACCTTTAGTGATTCAATTTTTTCACATCTGCATCCTTTTAAAAGCCTATGCATCAAAAATACAGAAAAGGTTAGTTCTCAGTTTTTTTGAACTGAATCCCTTTTTGTACTTTGATTTCCTTCCACAGATTGTGTGGGATGATGGGATTCGACTTTCCAAAAGGAGAATTGAACGTGAACAAGGCCGCAATGATGCGGAAGAGGATCTTCTTTCTGAGCTTTCTGATGGAGAGAAGGAAAGGAATGACGTTGTTACGAGTGTCGAGCCACCCCGAGATCACATGCCCCGTATCCGCTCTGAAATGCAAATTTGGTCAGAAGATGATAAATCAAGTCGAAAGCTTTACATTGTCTTAATCAGGTAAGTAGAAGTTTTTTTATCTGACTTATTTGGTATTGTCAATATGGTGATGAGACTTCCCAAGTTCATCTATTTGGTTCCATACTTTGCCAACTGCAGTATGCATGGACTCGTGCGTGGAGAAAACATGGAGCTTGGAAGAGACTCTGATACTGGTGGGCAGGTATTTAGCCATCCTCTAGTAGACTTCGTTCTAAAGCTTAAATTATATACAGTGCTTCACGTGCCGCCTCTGGCTTTCTCAACTTTTCATCAATCTGAAGGGTCTTATTAATGGGATGATTAGGTGAAATATGTTGTTGAGCTTGCTCGTGCGTTGGCGAACACTGAAGGTGTCCACAGGGTCGATCTCTTAACGCGGCAGATCAGTTCACCAGAGGTTGACTACAGCTATGGAGAGCCAGTTGAGATGTTATCATGCCCTCAAGAAGATAGCGAAAGCTGTGGCTCCTACATTATCCGCATCCCCTGCGGTTCTCGGGAAAAGTACTATCACATAAGACTCCTTAAAATTTATGTAATCAAGTTTATTGCTTTGAAAAATCAACAGTTAGTTTCTCTATACTCATGTTTGTGAAATGCAGGTACATACCAAAGGAGTCACTCTGGCCTCATATTCCCGAGTTTGTTGATGGAGGGCTAAATCACATAGTGAGCATAGCCAGGTCTCTGGGAGAGCAAGTGAATGGAGGGAAACCAATATGGCCTTATGTAATTCATGGACACTATGCTGATGCAGGAGAAGTAGCTGCACATTTGGCAGGAGCGTTAAATGTGCCAATGGTACTAACTGGTCACTCTTTGGGAAGGAATAAGTTTGAGCAGTTACTTCAACAAGGAAGACTTACCAAAGAGGATATTGACAGAACATATAAGATCCTGAGGAGAATAGAAGCTGAAGAACAGAGCTTAGATGCAGCCGAGATGGTGGTGACAAGCACACGGCAAGAGATTGAGGCGCAGTGGGGGCTGTATGATGGTTTTGATATTAAGCTGGAGAGGAAGCTCAGGGTTAGAAGACGCCGTGGAGTCAGCTGCCTTGGCCGATACATGCCACGAATGGTGGTACAAGTTCTTTTTCGCCTCCCACCGCATCTAATAAATGACAACATGATGAGTATATCAAAATAACTATAATCAAGTAGACAACTGCAATTGACTGAAGTGAAAGTAGAGTCATTCACCAATCTGCCCTGTCTTTGTGGCATCAGGTTATACCGCCAGGCATGGATTTCAGCTATGTCTTGACACAAGATTCACAGGAAGCTGATGGTGATCTTAAGTCGCTAATAGGCCCTGACCGAAGCCAGACAAAAAAGCCAGTACCTCCAATATGGTCCGAGGTACTCAATCTCCTGCAACAAAGCTTAAAGTCTTGTCTTTTGCCTGCCTTCTTTCAATCCATGGAGCAAATAACTGCATGAACTTATCACTTGCAGATAATGCGATTTTTCACAAATCCTCATAAGCCAACCATACTTGCGTTGTCTCGTCCTGATCACAAGAAAAATGTCACCACATTAGTCAAAGCTTTCGGTGAATGTCAGCCTCTTCGAGAACTAGCCAACCTGGTAAGTATCACCGTATTTATTACACATGTGAACTCACAAAATTATATGAAGATTATGAATGGGCATACAGCTAATCTATCTGGCTGTTCCAGGTACTTATACTTGGTAATCGAGATGACATCGAAGAGATGCCTAATAGCAGCTCAGTTGTTCTCATGAATGTACTAAAGCTGATAGATCAGTACGATTTGTACGGCCAAGTAGCTTATCCCAAGCATCACAAACAATCTGAAGTTCCAGACATTTATCGTTTAGCAGCCAAAACAAAGGTACTTAATAGGAAAATCCTATTAAACAATATGACTCTCACTGTTTACTACTTCCTTGATTCCAGTCGAACATACATATTTATAATGCAGCATCTACAATTACTAGTTCCCATGTGCTTAGACCTGTGGCATTTTCTCCTGAGTTTACAAAAAAAATGTTATCACTAGCAGTTTACCAGAACTCTTAGCTCCTCACTCTTTGCAACATGAACTCTAATAATAAGGTGGTTTTCTCTCTCGAAGGGGGTTTTCATTAATCCAGCTCTGGTGGAGCCGTTTGGTCTCACACTCATTGAGGTAACTAGCAACTACTGTGCTTCTTTACTATACACAACACAGCATAAGAGATCTTCATGCCCGCACAATTTGTTGTGCGTATGACAGGCAGCTGCTTACGGTCTGCCCATTGTTGCCACCAGAAATGGTGGGCCTGTTGATATTGTGAAGGTAATCAAATCTCTTATTACAAAGCTAATTGTATAAAGACATAGTCACACCTCACTGATCCCAGAAAGCTTATTAACAAGTGCATATGCTGTGTCTCAGGCACTAAATAATGGTCTCCTAGTCGACCCCCATGATCAAGAAGCCATTTCTGATGCCCTTCTAAAGCTAGTAGCTAACAAACATCTCTGGTCTGAGTGTAGAAAAAACGGACTCAAGAACATCCACCGTTTCTCATGGCCAGAGCACTGCCGTAACTACCTATCGCATGTTGAACACTGCAGAAACCGCCACCCCACCAGTAGTCTCGACATCATGAAAGTTCCAGAAGAGCTCATAAGTGATTCTCTAAGGGATGTTGATGACATCTCTTTGAGATTCTCCACAGAAGGAGATTTCACGCTCAACGGGGAACTAGATGCAGGTATCAGACAGAGGAAACTAATCGATGCCATAAGTCAAATGAATTCTATGAAAGGTTGCCCATCTGTTATCTACAGCCCAGGGAGAAGGCAGATTCTATTTGTGATTGCTGTTGATTCCTATGATGGAAACGGAAACATCAAAGCAAATTTGGACGATATCGTCAAGAATGTGACGAAAGCTGCAGGTTTGACATCTACCAAAGGAAAAATAGGTTTTGTACTGGCATCAGGTTCAAGCTTACAGGAAGTTGTGGAGATTACACAGAAAAAACTAATTAATTTGGAAGATTTTGATGCAATAGTTTGTAACAGCGGAAGTGAGATCTACTATCCATGGAGAGATATGGTGGTTGATGCAGACTATGAAACTCATGTGGAATACAAATGGCCTGGTGAAAGTATAAGGTCGGTGATTCTGAGACTTGCATGTACAGAACCTGTAACTAAGGATGACATCACAGAGTATGCAAGTGCATGCAGTACAAGATGCTATGCAATTTCTGTGAAACAAGGAGTCAAGGTAACTCTTTCAAATAATATATTTCTCATCAAGAAGGCAGCTTAAGTCAAATGCATACATACTTCCCTTAAAAATCATGAAACTAGTATTTATGTCTATATGTGTGGATGGCAGACTCGAAGAGTTGATGACCTTAGGCAGAGGCTTCGAATGCGAGGTTTAAGGTGCAACATTGTATATACGCATGCGGCAACAAGGCTGAATGTTATACCACTATGTGCATCAAGAATACAAGCACTCAGGTTAGATACTGTCAAGACTAAATCGTTTTTCAACCATATAAGCTATGTACAAGATATCTACAGTGAAAATGACACGACTAGATGGCTTCATGTAGGTATCTTTCTATAAGATGGGGAATTGACATGTCGAAGACTGTTTTCTTTTTGGGAGAAAAGGGAGACACAGACTATGAGGACTTGCTGGGTGGCCTCCACAAAACCGTCATTCTAAAAGGTGTAGTTGGATCTGACAGTGAGAAGCTTCTTCGCAGCGAAGAAAATTTCAAAAGAGAAGATGCAGTTCCACAAGATAGTCCTAACATTTCCTACGTCAAAGAAAATGGTGGACCTCAGGAAATTATGTCTACTTTAGAGGCCTATGGGATCAAGTAATCTATTCTTGATTGTTCTATTTCGGCTTATAATCTCAGTTCATATACTTAACGTGTTAGTAAACAGTGAAAAAATAATGAGACTACATAACATCATCTGTAAGACATTGTATACGAAAATAAAATAGCTAAATATTAATTTTGCTTAGCACAGATTCAATAGAGCAAGTATGCACAGCTTTTCTTAGTTCTTTATGCGTCTACACTAAGAAAGATTGATACCTGAAGGATAATGGTACTTATCTAGTGTGTTATCGCCCCTTCCTTGGGCTACCATAGACCAACAATGTGTTCTTCATCACATCCTTATTTTGCAGTGTAAAAAAGTTCCCTGCCACAAGTGGAAGTAGTTGTGACAGCAAAATTGAAAACCAAATTGAGCCTGAAATCTAATTTTATCATCTATTGTTTGCAACATGTGGATTCTTAAACCAAAAGATACTCAATCAGCAAAATTTTCTACCAAAACACAATGAGACACTTCAACTGTCAATCCTTTCGAACTGTACATGCCAATAACAAATTTAAATCCAGAAACTATGACTAAAAATTAACTCTGATCTAGGTCTTTCACCAAGGTCGGTATTGCAGTAATCTTTCACCATAAATATCAGTTAAGGCAAGAAAATATGACAGTAAATTAAATTCAGTAGAAAATGGAGAATGATGGTGGCTACGAAGAAATACCATTCTTTTGAGAATGCATAGTCTTGATGTGTTACTGCTTCTTCTCGTTCACATTCTTATTCGCAAACAGAAGCGCGATGAAACTTGAACAAGATTCTGAAACAGATATTCGCAAAAACGCAAAATACAAGACAATGTTACATGAATATTCAGCTTCGAGCAAATCCAAAATGAGACAGGATTGAAACTAGAGAGGAAAAAAACGAGTAGAAAAAATCAAAAGGCCCTTTCCCTTTATTTCCCATTATAATTTAAGTTCCTTATAGAATGAAAACTTCTTCAACTAGTATAGCAAATGAGTACAAAGGTCACAATAAGAGAATTTCCAAATCTGAACCAACTAAGATCACATTGGTCACAAATCAGCCATACTATTCCTAAATGAATCTATCCACAAAGTCACAAATAATCATTCTCAAGCAGAACTCCTCCTGCCAGAACCTAACTGTCACGATCGCACCGGTCTTAAGAGATCACCTTGAATATAGATTCCTCGATTCTGAATCAATCTAGATATGAGCAAAACAATCATCCTGAAACTCAGATCACACTACATTGCTCACAATTGATCATCTTGGAGAGGAATCTTCATATCAGAATCAACCCAAACTCTGAGTTTTCAAAGAACAAGATCCACAAGGAAGAACAACAGAAGCCACAAAAGCACCAAATCTCCTAACTTGAACACAATCACCATCTCTCAACAATGCAAACCCCATCGTTCCCACCTCAGTAGAATCAACAGTGAAATAATCACCACACCTACACTGATACAAAAATCAATTACCCCACCTTCTTCTCCACTAATCTCAACTAACATATCCTCAATACTAATCTCATCAGCAGTGATTTCATAATCATTTCTTGAAGATCTAAGATCATTACATAAAATACACGTAGCTCTACATCGCTTAAAACTTCCCAAGCCTTTTGAATCTTCAAAAACTTTTCATCTGAGCTACAACGAAAACTGTTGTTGTTAAGCTTATCTGGATGAGAATGAAGAATCGCAGATCGGTAGCTATTTCGGATCTATTCATAGCTTGCGTCTTCTTTGACGGAGAGAATCTCGTAGTATGTTTCGTGGATACAATTTTCGCCGAGAAGTATGATTGTGTTGGTTGAATTTTTCGATTGAAAGAGATTCTGCGACGGTGGAGACGGACGGTGATTGGGATTGAAGTTTACCGGTGACGGTCAGAAAAATTTGGAGGTTGAAGTAGACCAAAGGGGACATATACAGGTTAGGTTTGGGAATCAGTTTAAGATTTTGGGTTTTGGATTTCGGAAAATTGGGTTCGACTTGGTTACAATTTAAAAGATGGCGATTAAAAGTTTTTCACCGGTTTTTTTTAGTCTAGAAAAAAAAACGAATTTTTTTTTAACATCCACACATTAATTAGTAATTAACACTATGATTGGTAGTAATCAGAAGAAAAAATATTTATAAAAGAAACTTGGTAAACTAAAGGCTGGAATTAAACAGTCGTTTTGAAGATTACACAAATAAAAAAAAAATTATTCGAAGTAAACCAATCTCATGGAAAAGATTGGAGAAACGGATCATTTTTCAGGAGACTACACCATTGAGACAAATTCTACACAATAAATTTTGAAGACTTGGCAATCAATCATTGTAAAAAAGATATTCTTCATAGCCTATATTAATGATTTCATCTCCTAGTGAAAATGCGAAAGACTCCTCCTGTGATATTTTGTGTCTAAAACTACCACACGATTATTTTTCTCAAACAAATCCAACCCAAACCTGTAAAAAGATTAGTCAATTTCTAGGATCCATATGTCCGACATCTAAAATTGTGAGGAGATTTTTCCGTTACTTTGCTCTCTTATGTTTCTCCTAAAAGAGTTAATTGAGGTACTTTACATGTCAATTGTTCACTTCTAGTGTAGCCTAAAAATGTTAAAAGGATCCGATTGAATGCACCGAAAATCTTTTTATTCACTACCTTCCACAGGAACCATAATATTCATACAAAACAAAGATCATATTTCTCCTCCAAACTCGGAGGTAGTCTCCAATGTATAAAATTCAAATTAGAAAAAACAAAATTAGATGGAAAATGTTATCAAGAGAATCAAAGATAACTCCCAAATCTATGAAGATGAAGGATATTAAAAAAACATGGTTAATTGTTTCTTCTGCCGCCTCACATCTTTGATATGTAGTATCACAATCTAAACCCTTTTGATTTAAACATGAAGTTACCGCTAGAGTATTCGAAGCTAATTGCCATATAAAATGTTGTAATTTCAAAGGAGCACATACCTTCCACGCTTGAACCTTTAGAACTGTACAATTGGGACCCCACTCCTCAACCAATGTCATTTCTTTAGCCAACTTGTATCTTGACTTCACCGTATAATTCTCCGATTTTGAGTGATGTCATATTAATCTATCAGGTTGGCATTACTGGCTTATGGCCATTCTCCTAACGATTTGTATATCTTATGGATCCATGAATTCTTAGAGTATATGAGGATATAAGTCCTTTGTGACCGGGTTAATTAAATAAACCACCTTCGGTTGGATGTAAAATTTTTTTGTGCCCATTAGCTAGTCATGAAATAGTATCTAGTATCCAATGATCTTTCCATACTGAAGTATCATAACCTGATCCTAGACCCCACCATGCTCCTTTGACAACCAGGTCCTTTGAAGAAAAAAAATACTCTTCCATCCAAAGGATGGAGAGTGCGTTTTCTTAGAACGTAATTCTTGAAATATCTTCCTTTTAACACCCGTGCTACTAGAGAATCTGGATATTGAATGAATCTCTAGTACTGTTTTGCCAACAGTGCTGAATTAAACTCTTCTAAAGAATGAAAGTCCATCCAACCTTCATTTTTCGGTTTACAAAATTTTTCCCAAACCACTCAATGGAGACCGCAGTCACTTTTTCATTGGAACTCCACCAGAAATTTGAAATAGCACTAGTTAACTTTGTGATTAACTCTTTGGAGAGTTTAAAGCAGGACACATCATATGTCGAGAGAGCCAGAGCCATTGTTTAATCAATGTCTCTTTACCTTTTTTGATAAAAAAAATTGGCTAACCAGCCATTAATCCGATTGGTTAATTTTTCTCGAACAATGTTAAAAATTTTATTCTTTGAATCACCTAGACTTTTCAGAATTCCTAGATAAGATTTCATTCCTCCTTCCTTAGAAATTCGTAACAAACTTTTTAATTCAACTTTATTTTGGTTAATGACACTTTTTCCAAACATAACCGATGATTTATCAAAATTTATTTCTTGTCCTACGATTTCCCATAATTCCCAATAGTATCCAAGATGGTTTGACATTGATCGACTTCTGCCTTTACAAAAAATAAGCTCTGCGAAAAGTAAGTGTGAGATTGTCGGGCTTCTCTTGGCTATCTTAATTTATGTCAATTGTTCATCTCCTTCTGCCTTTTTGTATTAGCTATCAAAACTTTGTACAAAGGATAAACATATAAGGTGATAGAGGATTTCCTTGATGTAGACCTATGTTTGGCACAATGCATTCTTTTGGTTGACCATTCAACAAAATGTAATATGAAACTGATCTTACACTCCACAAATCCATGAAATTCAAACTGAATTAATGCTTAAACGAACCAAAAATGCCACTAAAAAGCCCATTCTATCACATCATAAGTTTTACTTATATCTGTTTTAATGGCTAGAAAAATATTTCTACAAACTTGATTGGTATGTAACCCATGGAACATAACTTGTACAATCAGGATACTATCCGTAATAAGTCTACTTGAGGCAAAGGCCGATTGAGTTTATGATATTATCTTTGGTAAAACCTTCTTAAGTCTCAAAAAAAGTATTTTAGAGATAATCTTGTAATTTACATTGCAAAGACTTATTGGTCTGAACGAAGGCGATTAACACGATTTGAGTTTTAAAATATGGTTAAACATAATGGTTATGAACTTAATGGATATGACTAATTGACAAGATGTAAAATACTAAAATATTTATTATAAAAATAACATAACAAATAAAAAATATAATTAATATTTTAAATGTTTTTTTCCATCTGATTAATTAATGACTAAGAAAGTAACACGAGTAGTTCAAAGCAGAGCAAACCAAGTGCAAACACATAGCACAAAAATGCAAACAACAAGCACAACAAAACAGAGCTGAAATCGAATCAATAAAGCTCAAGAACTGCTTTGATTCTTTTCAACAATGAGGTTGTGAGGCCAAGTTGGACCACTTATTGATAAATAAGACTGGAAATGTCCATCACGCATAGCACTCGCCACTCGCTTGATATGTTCCAAAAGAGATATGAACCGCATCCACACAATCTGACCAAACTACAAATATTTCCACATGAAGATCCTTAAAACTCTTGATCCTCCATAAAATCACTCTCAACTCCGCAACAATTTGATTATTGGCTGCCACAAAAACATCACATTCATGAAACAATAAATTATCATGATGATCCCGAGCAATCAAACCTCCCCCACACATCAAGCTCGAGTTAATCCAAGAAGAGTATACATTGCGTTTAACCACACCAAACCCATGTTTCTTCTACATCTCCTCTCTATCATGACAAGCCACTTGCCTCCTCATTGTAGTCGATGATGAATTTTCACTCAATTTAAACCATAGGTTAGTTTCCTCACACGCCAGCTCAACCATTACCAATAGATCATCACACTTCTTAACATAAAGAATGGAGTTTCTATTTTTCCATATTGACCATAACACCCAAGGAATTGATATTTGTATCATAGCATAAGGACCATCAGTTTCTATCATGTTCCACATATACTCCATTTTTTCTTTGATCGACTTTGAGAAACCATGTGTTGGGACTGGGACCTTCGCTGCATACGAGAACTGACAACGAAGAAAGCATTAAAACAACAAATGGTTTATTTTTTCTCCACCAGCATCACATAATCGATACTCTGGATCAACATGTAACCTTCTAGAAGCTAGCCATTCAGAAACAACAACAACCACAGATAACACTCGCCACATAAAGACTTTAATCTTAGTCAGATTTTTAACCTTCCATACTCTAGCTTTAAGAGAGTTCAAAGCTTGTGTTGATAGTGTAGGTTATGGAATGAATGACTTTGGTTTTAGTAATAACCAATTATCAGACTTAACCGTGTACTCTCCATTTTTAGAGAAAGCCCAACTCAAACCATCTTTAAGATTATTGTTTGGTGGGAAGGACTTGATCTTATTGATATCATCTTGATAAAATATACTCGATAGTTTGTACTCATCCCACAAACCATCTTCAAATAACAAAGAAGTAACAAACAAATTAACATCGAACTGACATTGTATGTTAACCGGTTTACCTTGAACATCATTAAAAATCCACTTCTCATTCCACACTTTTGTATCCATGCCATTACCACTAGACTTCATAAGCCCTTGCTCCAATAATTCTTTACCAAAGAGAATACTCCTCTATGCATACGAAGGTCGGGAGCCAACACAAGCACTCACAAACTCTTTACGGCTAAATATATCTTGCCTTGTATACCACATCTTGCCTTCATCTTTGGATTTACACATTTTATCCCAAGAAATCCAATGAATTTTCTTCTTGCCTTCATATTTGGGTTTACACATTTTATCCTAAGAATCCCAATGAATTTTTTTCTTGTCTTCACAAGTATTCCACCAAAAATTGACATGGCACTCGTAATCTTTTGGCATTGAAAATTTCTTAATCGAAAACAAGACATAGCATAGACCAAAAAGGCCATCGCTACCGACTTAAGCAAAACTTCCTTGTCTCCCAAAGATAATGTTTTAGCATACCAACCACTTAGACGAGACTTCAATATATCGGTAATAAAGCTTAAAAATCTCATTTAGAACCACTAAAACATTCCATTCCTGTAATCCCAAATACATTCCACCACTAACTTCACACTCAATTCCCATGTATAGACCCAAGTTATGGTGATTAAAATGATCAATTTCTTACCAAAAGTGAGTGACGATTTCTGAAAATTGATCTCTTGTCCCAATGCATCTTCATATAACTTAAGGCATCATAAAATCTCTGAGTATTCCTTGAAAGAGGCACGAAAAAGGAATTAACTATCATCCGCAAAGAGTAAATACTGAATTGAAGGACATTTTTTGTGAGTCTAAGACCAGCAATACGACCTCACTCTTTGGTTTGTTCATGATATGAACTAGTGCCTCGTGCACAAAATAAAAATAAGTGGGGACAAGAGATCACCTTGGCGAATACCACGACTAGGTTTCATAATACTATGAGGACTTCCATTGATCAAAACCGAGTAGGATACAAAGCGGACACAAAATAATATCCAATCTACCCATAATCGATAAAAACCAAGCCAAAAAAAATCTCCTACAAGAAATTCCATAAACTCTTATCTTATGGTTTAGATATATATGTCTTGATAGCTATAAAATCCTCATCAAAACTAAGATTAGTTCTAAGCGCATGCTCCATCTCATGTGCAATCAGAATATTATTCGAGATTAATCTCCACAAAACAAAGGCGTCTTGAGTGTCTGATACTATCTCCGGTAAGCATTGTCTCAGCTGGTTAGATAGAATCTTGGACACAATCTTGTAAGAGATGGAACAAAGACTAATGAGCCGAAGGTCTGTCATCTTGTCAGAATTCATCTTTTTCGAAGTTAAAAAAATATGTGTATAGTTCCACCATGGACGAAAGGATCGTGAACCAAAGAACTCTTTCACCTCTTTAATGACTTGTGGCCCTACAACATTCTAGTAAGCTTGAAAGAATTGACCATTCATTCCATTAGAGCTTGTAGTGCTATTACTTTTGACACTGAAGGCCGCTTCACAAATCTCCTCATTAGTGACAGCTTTTGTCAACTCCCTATTCATACTCTCAGAACTCTAGGAGCATACCCAATAAGAGTTCCACAATAGCTCCAGGATTTGAGAAAAAGAATAATTTCCGGAAAAAAGGTTGACAACAATGTCTCCTTTAGCACCTTTTAAAAAAATTTCAATCCTCTAGTGCATGCTCCATCCACTTTTGAAGAACCGTGCTCCAATCAGCATAAGTCCAAGCACTAGATTCAACGAGTATATGAAAATCAGTTTTGGAATCAAATATATGAACTAAAACCGATCATGCGAAAGAGCTACTCCTCTAGCTCTGTTGTATACACGCCCAAGCTTTGGCATATCGTGAATCATGTTGGACACCTTCTGCATATCGAGATTAAACAAGCGTCCCATGATGCTTGCAACATTACGTTTTGCCAAACTGAACGTTGGTGTATTCTTCAACACGTGTGGTTTCTCTTCTTCAAGACACATCTCCTTCAAAGCCTTATCAAGCGCAAACTCTGCCATGTGAGAACAAACCAAAACAGAGCAACGCCGAAAACATAGCTTATTAACCCAGAGAAAAGCCTTTTTCAACCTGTAGCGGTGCTTCTTCGAAGAGATGGAGACTAGGTCATAATCACCAAAACTCAAACAAAAACATCCAAAAATAACTTATTCAGCTCTATTTTCTTTCCAAAGCCGGCGGAAAGACTTGATATCTCCAAATACTATCCTTCCTCACAAGTCTTTTGAAAGACTCTAAATGAGAAAGAGAATCGTACATTGTATCCTTTAGATTTAGAAAAATACAATAAATTATAAATCAAAAATAATTCAGTTTTCAAACCCTAAACCCTTAACAATTTGAAAACCCAACGTGCGAATAAGGGCAGCGCAACCTAATTTAACAGGAAAATGCCACAAATTCAAATCGTACAAACACAATAAGCCCACGGGACGTTCACTTCAACGACTTCCAAACCGATGACAACTTCTTTGACTTCCATATCAGCAGCGACAACAATGGCTTCCACATCGGTGGTGACAACAATGGCTTCCACCTAGACGTTGACTTCGTCGACTTCCACATCGACGTCGACTTTTTTGGCTTCCATATCGATGGAGACTTCCACATCGGTGGTGACTTTGTCGCCTTTCACATCGGTTTCCACATCAACTTCCATATCAGCATCGACTTCGTCGGCTTCCACATTGATGGCGACCTCGTGGACTTCCACATCGACGACAACTTCGTCAGCTTCCACATCAGTAGCGACTTTGATGGCTTCCACATCGGTAGCGACTTCGATGGCTTCCACATCAACGGTGACTTAGACGACCTCCACATCAGAAGCGATTTCTTGATTTACTTCTTTAATATTGTCTTCAAACCCATATATATATATATATATATATACACATATATATATAATGGAATGAAAAATTTTGATTTTGACTTGGTCTTGTTTTCAATTTCGCCTGAGAAATAAAATTTTGCTTTCTTTCTCTATCTTGGTCTTGTTTTTCAATTTTTTTACAAATCAATATTAACTCATTTAAAACATGCAGGTGGCGAAACCATAAGTATCACTAGTTGTGTTGTATCTAGAATTGATACAAAAATACACATTCACTATTGATGCAGCTATCGATGTGAAAATAGTGGCGGCCATGTATTCATAGGAAATATGGATGTTGGTGTAGCATTTAAGAATACCCTATTAGAGACAATATAGGTTGTAATTGAAACTTAACTTGGTTTCTTTTTTAAGTTTTAAAAATTCGGACTAACCTTTTTATTACTTTGTGTTGTAACTATGTAATTTCATCTACAACTATTATGGTTTTTCTAACTAGCATTAAGAAAAACGGACAATCTGGCTTTTGTTTCCTCGATCTATGTATACAAGAAATAGAAAACATTATGATAAAAAATTATTTCAAGATGGTAGAGAAGATGACATGTATTCTTGTGATGGGATACATAAGTGTTAACCATCGTAAGAAATTATAAGAAGAATAATGTTCTTCTAACAATTGATGATTTTCTCATAAAAGATTAGGAGAAGGTACACAATTATTTGGTGTTTTCTATTATTTAATTTTGACGATTAGATGGTCTTTATTCACTGCTGACTTTATCAACGCGGCTGAAAGTAAATACTATAAAAAATTAAAGCTAAACTTACATATATAAATAACAAAAAAAAGTATTACGTATCTTATCTATGATCAAATATAACATAAGTGGACCAAATTAGCACAATGTAACCAATTAAATATCGCAATGAAAAATCAGCTTAACTAATGCAACAAACAAATCAAAACATGTCATAAATAAATTACAATTTTATGTAAAAAACAATTAAATCAATGCACAATTTAAAACATACGAACTTTGAAAGAATAGATAATCAAACTGAAAATTAGGTTAAAAAAAAATTTCATGTCCAAGTGTTAAAACAATGAAGTTCCACAGACTGAATATTCTTATAATGCTAACATAAGTTATAATATGATATTATACCAATTCACTGAAGAAAAATCTTAAAACTAAGATCACATTTACAAGAACATAAGACAAAAATAAGTTTATGTTATATTCTATCAAACATAAAATAAGTTGGAACTAAAAGAGCTGACTAAAAGAAAAAAAAAATAAGTTAAAACAAATTAACACAATATAATGAATAAACTTATTTAATATAGAACAATAAATCATAAGCTACTATTTGATTTTTAAAAACAACCAAATCAATGCCCAATTTTGAAACATACTAATTTTGAAAGAATTAAACATCAAATAGAAAATATAAATTTTACCAAAAATAATATCTTGCTCATGTCTTAAAAATAACAATTTTCTACAGATTAAATATTCTCAAATTACCAACATTTTGGTAGTTATCATCATAAAAATTCATCAAAAATCTTTAAATTTAATCTCACATCTATAATAATAAATGAAAAATAGTAAGTTATGATATCACCAAAAAATCCTAACATAAGTGCAACAAATTAGCACAATGTAACCACTAAAATATCGTGACGAATCAATTTTTCTTAAACTAAATTAAATTAAAAATCATATCAATGCACAATTTGAAACATACAGATTTTAAAAAAATAGAATAATCAAAAAAAAACACATAAATTTCACTAAACATATGATAACTTCTTTTTTATTCATTTGTAAAAACAAGTAAATTTCAAATATTGATTACTCTCGTTACATATGATAATTTCATTATTGTGTACCATGATAATTCATTAAAAACATATGATAAAAATATGTCATTTATGTTATGATCTATTCAACATAACATACGTGGGACAAATTAGCATAGTAAAACCAATAAAATATTTCAATGATGAAATAACTTAGATAATGCAAAACAACGATATATGTCATTTAATTATAATTTGGTATAAAATAAACAACCAAATCAATAAACAATTTAAATTATGCTGAATGTTAAAGAATTAAAAAGCAAATGTTATTCATTTCTGTAGTTTTAATTTTCAATAGTGTTTCTATCTGATGACTGTTTAGTGTTCATTTTTCTTTATGTCGTATTTCTCTCCAATGATGAGCTTAACAAGTATTACTCCAAAAAGTTTTATGTCATTCTTGTATGTGTACTGTATGGATTAGAATAGTACTTATGATCTACATCTCTTTCAGTATCAGTAACCATTGCTGAAAGGTGAGTATGGTCTACAGTTATTAATTGTGATGTTTCAAAATCAAAACTTTTGCCCGATAATTCTCATGGATCATAATGTTTGTTGATTTCATGTCTCTATGATAACTCACAGATATCACAACCAAGTAAAGGTATGAGAGAGCTATTGTAATGTCTATGGCAATACGTATACATAACTCCCATGTAATCAATTTGTGATATATGTCTCTTAATAAAGAAATTCTCCGTTAATATGGGTTTTAGATCTCTATATTAAGAGGTTTTCGGTCATATGTTTAAGTATCTGCAATGGAAAAAATATGTTTAAAAATATTATTATGCATTTTCGTACGTGGTTTGATTTTTGCAACTTCAAGTCACTTATATCATTCAAGTTGTGTTGTTATTTATTTTGTTTAAATAAGAAACCATCACTACAAGAGAGAAGATTTTTGACGACGTTTATATTGTGGTTAACATCGGTTATTAAATAACTCAATAATACGACATCGGTTAGACAACTGACTTAACAACATGCGACACCAATTATATTGGCTCTTAACCCCAAACGACGTTAAGTTTTACGTCAATTTAACTATGTTGATTTTATTGTTTTACGACGGTATGATCATGACGTAAAGATTAACTGCTAATGGTTTATGCTACTTCTACAACCGACGCTTATCTATTTTATTTATTTCCTATTTATTCTACTTAAAAATGGTAATCATTAATTCAAATTAACCACAACTCTGAAAAATCAATAATTAAAATTCAATTAATCAGATAAAATCTGTTTTTACATTGCATATAACTAAAATTTTAGATATTCTTAACTCATGTAAAACTCAACACATGTCTTGAACTACACCAGCTTGATGATTTTATCAAGTCCATCACTTGTGCTATGTTTTTTAAGTAAACTTCATGGGCGAAATGTCAGCTGAATCTCACATTTCTTTCCTCTTCAAATGTAAATTAGCCAGCTCTAAACAAAACTAGAACTTAGTTAAAACCAAATTCATAAGCACTGCATTTGCATAATCTATAGCATAAACTTAATGCCATTGATTAAAAAAATAGCATAGAGTGAGTGTCTTAATTTATTCCATTAATAAGAAAGAGTCTTAAACCACTTCTATCCGAGATCTTAAATAAGACGTGAATCAAAAAGAGCCTAGTTCAGGAAAGAAAAAAAGGATTAACTTACATTTGACAAAAACATGGGACTCTCAACATGATCGAAATAGACTTCCATAGAAGCATACTTATCTCCAATTCCTTCAACCATAACTTTTTTAGCATTGTTTTCCTTGAAAACTGGTAAAAAGAACGTTTAATGGGACGGATGTAGTGTGATGATGTAAATATAAGTTTCACCGATACTAATTGTACTCCTGAACCTGAACAAGGTTCGAGTCCCAACTAAATCTGTCCAAGAAGGAACCAAAAGAGAAACTTTTGTCCAGTCTTGTTTGCTGGCATCTTCTAAAACTCACATGTTAAGTGTAATGTTAAACTAAATCATAAAGCTATCTTTCCGTTGTAGTTCACTATGCAGCAAATATCTTCATGTAACTTAATGACATTAAAATCTTAAGATCTTACATCAAAACTTAATAAAGATCCTTCACTTTTTATCCAGGCATAATAATACACAACACCATTTATGCATATTCTTTTAGTTAGAGAAGGAAGAATATGGGGATGCTTACATTCGATTGTTCTCCATTTTTCTTTGGTTCTTAGAATGAAAACATGATACTCTTCGGACACAATTGGTGATCCACATCTTTGATGAACATGTACCATCATGCACAACATTTTGTATAGATCATTTACTGGATCATACCCAAGAAAGAAGTATATACCTCTTCTCCTATTTTTCACTTTGGGTAAATTTTAAAAATTGGCCCAAGCTAAGATTTTCAATAATCACTTTAGAATCATATTGAAAGCAGATCAAACCGCGGATGGGTGGAGAGAAAGCATACACATGACTTGGTTGTTGAGTTATGTTTACTCTATGATGATCAAAAGATGGATCATCAAGGGAGCATGAATGAAAGAACTGCATCTTCATGTCAAGAAGGTAGACTGGTAAAAGAAGACGCGGCTGAGTCAAAGATCAAGTCAGGTACAAGTTGGTAAAATTTTATCTTTGCCGCCTATTATCGATTACTAGCGTTTTAAAACAAAGATGAGTCTGGCCATGCATTTGGCCAGACATTTCATGAGAATCTCTACTATCAGATCCAGAGGATGAATCGAAAACGAATTGTTTTCTTCGTTTTCGTCTCGATTCTTAGAGCATGTAAGAAATTTCATATGGTTCTCGGTCATTTCATTTCTCATGACCTTTTTCACTGCTCTTGCTTTTTAATTCCTATTCACTTATTCATTCTTTTCTAAGTCTTAACCCTGGCTAATATATTTAACATACACAAAAAAACCCTAATATATTTAACAAGGGGATTTGCTAATAAACCCTCATTTTTCACGGCCATTCCAATTCCTTCCTATGTATTCAGTATTTTTTTACAATGTGTTGTTCAATATTTGGGGATTTGAAAGGTGAAGCTCTTATTTTAGAGTTTTGACTGAAAAGTCGTTGTTTTGGTGCAATGAAAATCTTAATGACAACAAAAATTAAAGTTAATTGGATTGACATTTCTATAATGAAGTTTTGTCACAATACTTTTGAATTAAAGAATGTCATGCAATGGAAAACACTTGCTATTACTGTTGATTTTTGCAGAGCATGAACGAAACTTTCATCATTACAGACACTTTGTGCTTGTTCAAACGTTATCACCTACAACAACATAATGGGTTTTATAGGAGGTTTAAAAGTCAACATAAGGCTTCAAGATATTCTAAAATAAGAGAGAGAGAGAGAGAGAGAATAAGAACACAATAACTTTATTTCTAGGTAAAATAAATATTATCATAACAATAAATTAGTTGTTAATTTCCAGATCAATTCCTCATGCTAATACAATATGATACCAAGTTATAGTAATATCATAGTAACCATACTATAGAAAATTTTACTTGAAAAATTAGCATTAAAACATCAATATAGAAAATTAGTCATTACAATGTCATCAACGTTACGTAGTTATCTCTATTAATATGTGTCAAAGACAACTCTAAAATATAAGAGAAAGTTCATATACCTTCATTAGAGGTGCATGCCTATCTTTGAAAGTGTCATGCTTAGCCTCCCAAAGTGCAGGCATATATGTCATATGAGTTATAATCACAAAATATTAAAACAGACGACAAAATTTTATAAGTTCTTGCAAATTAAATAAACCAAATACTGAAAAGACAAAAGCATAAGAGAGAAATATATGCGACAATCAAGTTGCATCATTACCATATTGAGAGGTCTTTTGATATGCAACAGTTTCTCTTGCCACACTGACTGATGCTTTGTAATTATGTGAATAAATGCTTAGGAAAAAGCAGTGTTGAAACGAAATTGATGTTTTAGTGATGAAAGTGAAGAGCAAGTTTGATCTCACAAGAATTCTCAGTCAAATGCTACAGTTTGTCTGAACTCACGCAAGAAACAAGAATCACACATAACAAAACAATAATCCACAAAGCCAAGAATCACATAGATAAATTATGCACAATTATTTTCACAATCCAAAATATGACAAACACAAATTCAATTAGAATGGCCACATCAAGGGATATAACATGCCATTAATTTAATTCCTTAACATTTATTATTATGTGGGAAATTTTTTGATAACATGCTGAATTGATTTATTAAATGACGTCAAATTCCTCCCTTTCAAAATGCTTAAAGTCAGTTTAAAAGTGACTTTAATAAATTGACGTCACTTTCAAGGGGTACAATTATTTTCACAATCCAAGATATCACAAGCATAAATTCAACTACAATGAGCACATTAAGGAGTATAAAATTTCATTACTAGAATTCCTTAACATTTACTATTTGTGGGAAAAAGTATCGACAAAAGGTTGAGTCGACTTATTAAATGACGTCAAGTTTTCTCATTTCAAAATATTTAAAGTAAAGTTAAAAATTGACGTTAATAAATCAACATCTCCCAATGTTTTTTTTGTAAAGTATAGACTGAGTCACAAATCACAAAACCAAAAATTATATGACTCACAAAGTTATTTCACATAAATGATAAAAGAGTTAAAAACAAGTTAAATTATTTAATTAAAATACAAACTAAATCAAAGCTAAAAAGTCAAAAACGTTTTTAGCATATTCGTTGTTCTTTTCTTACTTCAAAAATTATTTGAATCTCCTTGAGTTCCTTAAGCAATGCTGATTTTTTAAGTTACATATTTAATCTTTCTCAATTTTGGTCTTTCACTACTAATAACTTTACCAATGAGGTTATAAGTTGGTATTACAAGTACAGGTGTGCAAAATAACCTCAACGAAAAAAGATGAACCATAATTAAGTAATTTGGTTTGGTTATGCTTTCATCTAACATGTCGTTTGGTTATTATTATTAAAACTCCTTCAGTTTTGGTTTGGTTTGGTATTTTTAATAGGTTTTAAATTTTTATATAATCTTTGTTTGCAATATTTTTAATTTTATATTTGGTGATTTAAGCTATATTTTATTTTAAGTACATGAATATCTTTTCTTAATCTAATGTTATTTTTATAAACTTTATTCAAATACGTGTTAGAGACGGAAAAAACTCTATGAAAGATGATACAATTACATTAACATTTGATTGATTAATATGTTGATATGTTATTGTGAACAATTCAAGATGGAAATCTAAATAGAAGATACTACAATTCAAGATTAAAAATAAATAAATTCTTATTCTAAGAAAATACTTGAAGAAGATCATAGAGTTGCTCGTGTTATGTAAAATAGTTTTTTTAACTCATAAAATAAACAAAATTTAACAGAAAGAATAAAACCAAAGCAAACCAAATTGCAAATGGGTTTTATATGGTTTCAATTACTATAAAATCAAAAAGGCATAAACCAAGAAAATCAAACTAACCAAACCGATTTAAATACGATTTAGATGATTTCAGTTTTTATAAAAATGATAAACTATAAAACCAAACCGTACATCGGAAAGTTCAGTTTGGATTCTCGATCTAAAAACAAAGGTTAGATAATTAAGAATTAAAAAATGGTTAACAAAACCAAACTGAGAACCAAAATAATATAAATATTGAGTCTTTTGGTATTGTAAAGTGGGTTGGCACAATCGTTGCCCTACTTTTTCTCTATTCTCCCTCTTGCAGCTGCTCTTCATCTTCTTCCTTCTAAATCTAGATCTAGTTTTTCTTTAATTACTTGAGCGAAAAAGCCAATGGACCTCGATATCACGAGAACAATTCTCAAACCCAAAACACTCTCTGTTTTAATTTTTATTAGAAATCTCTCAAGAAGTAAACATTCTCTTGATGGTTTTACAAGCCCTAAGAACTACTCTTCTTAATCTAAACCTATGATTTCTAATCTCGTACAAGAGTTTTTCCAACTCTGTTAAACTCGTAAAGCTCAACACGCTATTACAATTCAGAAAATGGCCGATCCTAAAACTCAGACCTTGACTCCTATTTATCGAAGATCAAGTCTGATTCTAGATTAGACTTACAAGATTTGGCTTTACCTAAATCTTTCTTAAATCTTACGATATCTTCCAAATATCTTTTCTCTCCAAAGCAACTCGATCCTCAACATCTCGTGTCTTTATTCATGATTAACTAACCCACATCATTAATCTTTGCTTGCCAATTCTACGTCATCTTCTGTCCATGTCATCTTCTAGCTGATTTGATGCAGTGTTTCAGGAAGAGACATATCCCTCCTTGTTTTCACAAGTCGTGTCCTGAAGCTTACACTTTCAATCTCCCCTTTTTGATTGAATTTGTCACTTCAAGCATCTACTGTCAAAACAACAGACATCCAAACTCCAAACAAGCATAAATTATTACATCACAGTGTAAGTGATTCAAGCATAATCCTCAAAACCATATGAGTCAAGTACATTCCAAAATGAGACCCAAATCATTTTTCTGTCAAAAGCAAACACATTCAAACACATGACTCCCCCAGAACATAACACTCCCCTGAAGCTTAACTACCTATGAACCTAACACTCCCCCATAAGCATAAGTCATCTTGAATCTTTCACGAAGCTAGAAATGACATACTCATATATCATCTCCCCCTGCTTAAGTGTCATAATTCAATTAAAAACCTATCTAGACAGTGTAAGAAAAGTAGGAAGAACACACTTACCTTTAAACTGAGTGATGATATTCATACCTTCGTTTCACAGTGTCAAGTTGATGTTAAAGCCAATTGAGGTTTCAAACTCATGATCTCATGTCTTTCTTCTCACAACACCTTGTTCTACTCGTACACATGATTCTAGAAAAATCTCTGAAACGAAGTGTCTGTCGTACACCCGGAACATTTACTCTTGAGAGCTTAACCAGATCCAGTGCTAAACCCATAATCTTAGCTTGATCAGAATCTCATTTTGTCTCATCTTTGTAGTCGCAGCGGAACCTTAGACATACTGTCTTGATGCAGATCCTCCCTACTCAGCACAAAGCTGAAGCTTCATAAAAATGTTCCCAGCAGAACACATAGACGTACTATCTTGATGCAGAGGATCAACACAGTAGCAAAACAACCAATAAATTTATGAAAATTGGTGGAAAAATCAACAACAACAACCATACGAAGACACAAGAAAAAATGGATCAAGATTTGGGTTTATGGTTTAAAAGTTATGAGCAATTTCCCATAACATATTGGAATGACGCCAACGTTGCAGACAGTCAACTTTGAGAGCAATTTCCCATCTCAATTTTTCATAACATCTTTCAGAGTTCAAATCCATAGTCTATAGCCAAAGATAACGAGAAAGACAGAAAGAAGTAGAAACCACGAAACTCACCTTGTTCTGTTTTCCTTGGTTGAGTGATAATGACACAACAACTTCCTTGTTTCGCACACTCAACTCAAAACCAAACATTAGTGCACACAATACCTAATCCGTTCATGCAATTCACTCAACCTCATCACATCATCAAATACATTCAAAGAGGGAATGATTTTAAAATAAAAAAATGGGATTCACACACATTGTACCTTAGAGTCAAACTCAAATTTTCGGAATCCTTTTTTCACTATGTACATGTTTTTCCTTGGATATGTGTACCACATGTCAGTATCGTTTGCAGCAAAGGACAACACAGAGATTGAAACAAGAACCAGGAGCACAGTGTTCAGTCCAAATTTTAGTGAGAAGTTGTGGGAACACTCGACTTTCCGTTCTAACCACGGTAGCTATTTCTCATTCTTGAAGAGCTTTCACACATGTTGATTCACTAAGAGTAGTCTTCACACCTACATACCCTCAAGAATCAGCGAGTCCCAATCAACCGATGAGAGTGTACCAAAAATAAAAGCGAGAATCTGGCTTTGTTCATCAAAGGAGAGGTCACGAGCACTTGAGAATATAAGAATTTGATGTGCAAGTGTACATTCCTTTGTGAGATGTTTCTTATCGCTCCTTTCTGCATCAGAAAAGATTATGATGATTGACATTTGTACCCCTTTTGAACTTTTAATTTTTTTTAACTTTCTCCCATAGGCAAGATTTCTCCTTTGCCTTGATCTTGGATAAGCTCATGCTTAATCTGATGAGATAAAATGTGTTTTACTGCTCTTTTCTGCATTTTATCTCCTCCATCATCACCTTTCATCCGAACCGGTATACACTTTACTGACTGATTTTTCTTGAAGGCATGGAGTGTAGCTCTTTCTCAAAGTGGACTTTACAGCAAGAAGTTTTATCAAACTCATTTTTTTAGATCCTCTTAGTAACAAAAGCACATGTTTTAAAAAATAACTTTGCACTATACTCCAGCCCATGTCCATGTGTTATCACTCAAAAGCAAAGAACATTAAAGAGCACAGAAACAAAGACTTTTGCAAGTTGTAAAATGTGTTGTGATCAAAGGGCTTAGTGAAAATATCAACAAGTTAAAACTCTGTGGGCACATGTTCTATCACCACTTGTTTATCCTCAATCAATTCTCTAACAAAGTGATGTCTAATGGCAATATGCTTGGTTCTAGAGTGTTCCACACAAATTTTTGATACATCAATGACACTTTTGTTAACACATTCAATAAGCATGGAGTCATAATAAATCATACCATTTTTCGATGCCATATGCTCGATAAGTGCTTTATTGTTCTAAAGTTGTAGTGCAAGGATTTGACCGCTCTCAAATGTTTCTATTTTTTCCCTGATAAAGCAAACCCAAGTAAATCAAGAGAAATCAATCACAAGAAAAAACACATACCTTTTTCTTGAGTAGTTATCCAAACGCATCGAACCCATCAAGCAATTCTACGAACATTGATTTGTCTCTGCAAATATTCCATGTGTCTCTTAGATGTGGTGCTCGGTTCAAATTATTAAATGTTTCCACATCACCAAAATCATCACTTGTTGCATGTCCAGAAACTTCATTTGGAAAATCAAGCTTTTTTGTATCGAGACTTAATTTCTTCACCTTATATTCGAGGAAGGTAGGAAGATAAATATTCCAAATGAGGTGACACCTTCCTCTTCGACCCAAAGTCTCTTAGTTCAAAATCCTTGAACCATTTCCTTTCAATAATCTCATTCAGCTTGATTGACGTAATTCAGTCATGAAACACTTTTACAATTATAGTGCTGAGAGTAGTAACTCATATTCTAGTTTTGAAAGAGACACAACTTTTTGCTTCTTGATGCTCCTCATCCAGTTTGTATCACCAAGGACAACTAGCTTCTCACATTTGTATGTTGAGTAATCGTTCTTAAAGTTCAACATCCCCCATACATACTGGATCATTTGTTCTAATGCTTCCAAGTGATTAATCTTAGGGGTAACATAAGATAGACAAGATTCAATATTCACCAACTTCAATATAATGCTTATTACAGGTCTTGCAGACATGTTCGAACACATCTCAACTTGTTACAAAATATTTCTGACATACGAATTTTAAACACCACAAGTTCCATGAGATCTCTGATGTTTCTCCCAACATTCATCTCGCTCATTTGCTTTAGCTTTAAAATATCCTTAAGCACTTCGTGATTGATGATTCTTGTCATATCATTGTCACTCATGTCTTTCACACATATTTTTTCTTCATCTGTCATACCCTCCAAGCATGCTTGGGATCCATCCCACATGTAGCAATCATTTTCTGTTTTTATTCCTGAGAGAACCACTTGACCTTGTTCATTGATAGCCCAACATTTAGCTTTGTTGAACATCACCGTTAATCCCACATCACAAAGTTGGCTCACACTAATCAAATTCACTGAAAGTCCCTGAACATAGTAGACATTCATCAGCTCCAGTACATTCAATCCTTTTAGGTTTCCTTTTCCTCTGATTTTTCCTTCTTCACCTCCTCCAAAAATCACTTTGTTTTCTTTCACTTTATTGTACTTTTCCAAGGATTTTGGATTACCAGTCATATGTCTGGAGCTTCCACTATCAAAATACCATGGTTGACTCTCAAATAAGCTCATTGAAGTGTAAGCAACAACCTATGTTTGATAAAGATCTGATTTTCTCACCCAAACACGTGAAGAATCACTATAACATGGATAATACCTTTGTTGATTCATCA
This sequence comes from Cardamine chenopodiifolia, assembly GCA_963922655.1. Lineage (NCBI taxonomy): Eukaryota > Viridiplantae > Streptophyta > Magnoliopsida > Brassicales > Brassicaceae > Cardamine > Cardamine chenopodiifolia. Next base: position 3,161,859 of record OZ000490.1, read on the forward strand.
ATTTCTTCACTTTGGCTTCTAATCTGTAGCAATACTTCTTGATGTGCCCAATTTTCCCACAGTAGTAGCACTCACGCAAATTTCTTCTTTCAGTTCTGATTTTCTGCAATTTTGTTGGAATATCTTTTGGGTTGTTCCCTTTGATGAACGTGGTTTTACCTGCAACAGAGCTTCCTTCCGAGACCATATTTTGACTTTTCAGTTTGGATTCTATGTGTTGGAACATACATAGAGTTGTTCTTTTTCACACGAAATTGGTCACACTTGATGAACCATGATTCGGCTTCTTAGTCCTTCCCATCATCAATATCTTGTTCAGATCCTTAGTTCCACTATTGAGCATATGTATATTCTTAGTGGTTTCAACTGCTTCATGTTCTAACACCTTTCTTTTGGAGATTTCAGTGTTTAACTCCTCCTTGAGTTTCTTATTCATTTCTTTTAACATGATTTTTTCTTCGAGGAGTAATACATTCTCCAGACTTGTCTTCTTCCAGCTTTCATACATTGATTTGAACTCTTCTTGTAGATCAGTTGCTTCCTCATCTTCAGAATCACTTTCAGAGGAATCACTCTTATAATTTTGTGCACTTTTCTCTGAGATTTTCTGCAATTTCTTCATGGTCTGCTTTTGAATCACTCTCAGACGAATCATCTCCTTCAAGTATTATGGTTGGAAATGCACAGTACCATGTAACAAACTCTCCCTCATCTGATTCACTCTTAGAATCACTATCACTTATTCCGATGTATGGGTTATGATTTAAATCCTTACCGCTCATACATTCCTATTTTGTATGTCTATATTCTTTGCAACCAAAACACATAATTCTCTTCTTTTTGGTTGTTGGACATTCAGCTAGAAAATGATCAATCCCTTGGCACTCGTGACATAGCTGATCTGATCTTTGTGACCTTTTGGCTGGTTCTACAGACGGAGACTTACCAAACGATCTTATACTTCCACGCTCAAACCTATTTATTGTCCGATCAAAAATTTTAACCAACATGCTTACGGTATTTTCCAGGTTCTGGATTTTTTGCTTATCCTTTGAAGCAGATGCTGATAAAGCGATGCCCTGCTGAGTACTTAGAGTAGCTGTCCTTCTCTCTAGATCCATCATGAGCTTTAATCATTCCCACCACTTATCCAAAGGTCATGGTATTTTGTGTTTAACGCCACGTTCATAGCAGACAAGTGAGCTTCATACTTCACAGGAAGACATCTCAGAAATTTTTTCACCAACTTCTTGTCCTTGTATTTCTTCCCAAGGACATTTGCTTCACTTGCGATGGCACTTATCTTTGCACTGAACATAGTTACTGGTTCAACTTCTTCCATGCGCAAATTTTCAAATTTTGATGCCAACGCATCTAGGCGACTTCTTTGGACGTTTGTGGTGCCTTCATAATACAGTTGTAAAGTATCCGATGCTAACTTTGCATTATGACAGTCTTGAACATGTTTGAACTGGTCATTGTTGAGCGAATTATATCGTAGAATTAGCTCTAGAGTTCCTCTTGGATTTTCTTTTCTCATCATCAGTCCACAGCTCATTTTTCTTTGGAACCATTATTCCGTCTTCACTCTTGGCTACTGGTACCTCCCATTCATCCTCTACAGCAGTCTATGCGTCCTCGTCAATGCTTCGAATAACATATCGCATCTTTACCTTCCAATGTTCGTAGTTCGTGTCATCTAACATGATATGCTTTTGAACCGCCACAAGCTCACATGTTGAGTCCACCTTCTGTTATAGGATCTTTACATGTTGTTGAGTACAAACAACTCGGTTCAGATGCCCGCTCTGATACAAATTGAAAAAGCCAACGGACCTCGATATCACGAGAAAAATTCTCAAACCCGAAACACTCTTTGTTTCAATCTTTATTAGAAATCTCTCAAGAAGTAGACACTCTCTTGATGGTTTTATAAGCCCTAAGAACTACCCTTCTTAGTCTAGACCTATAATTTCTAATCTTGTACAAGATTTTCTCCAACTCTGTTAAACTCGTAAAGCTCAACACACTATTACGATTCTGAAAACGACTGATCCTAAAACTCAGACCTTGACTCCTATTTATCGAGGATCAAGTCTGATTCTAGATTAGACATACAAGATTTGGTTTTACCTAAATCTTTCTTAAATCTTACGATATCTTCCAAATATCTTTTCTCTCCAAAGCAGCTCGATCTTCAATATCTCGTGCCTTTATCCATTATTAACTAACCCACATCATTAATCTTTGCTTGCCAATTCCACGTCATCTTCTGTCCATGTCATCTTCTAGCTGATTTGAGGCAGTGTTTCAGGAAGAGACATATCGCTCCTTGTTCCACACAAGTCGTGTCCTGAAGCTTACACTTTCACTTGTGTTGCTCGGTGGTGGTGGTAAGGGGATATTTCTTCTCTGTGGTGCAGAGGTGTGGTTGATTAGCCGGCAAGGTGATGCTTAAGCTTGTGGCTTGACGGAAGATATGTTAATTCTCTATCTGTCTTATTCCTTGCTCGAGGGCGGTGAGGAGGCACGGTGGCTAGCTTTCGATGGTGGTTCGTAGAGCTGCGAGAATCATCTCATTTTTGGTTGGTTTGATGGGTTGTGCTGTGTGTCTTGGTGATGCAGTGGTTCGTCGGCATTTCTATTAGAAGATGGCGGTTTGTCTGGTGGAGTTTCGTAGTCGGCTATCTTCTCTCCTGACCAGATTGAAGACTATTACTCTTTCCCGGCGAGTTTGAGGAGTCAAGGCGGAGGTTCTTGGCCCGATGGTGGATGAGAGGTTGTTTCGTTTCTCACAAAAGTCCCTCCCCATAGGATTTCACTTTGGTTTGGCCGTAGAGATATGGGTTCCACCTGCGGTTGTTTCCAGGAGTTAGTAGCTGGTTAAGGAAGTCGCGGGTCCAGTTTCGGTTCTGGAGACGGATAGTCCGATGTCCTATCCTGCCTCTGGAGATCTTGCTTCGAAGCTCCTTCTTGTATCCGTCTGATCTTCCTTTCGGAACTCGTTTGGTCTCAATCATAATCCCAGTTTCTTTCCACAATTTTCTTTTTATTTCTTTGCTTTGGTTTTCTCTTTCTCTTCCACGATATTTTGGTCCGTTATCCACCGTATACACTGAATCAAAAGATAAAGGGAAGTAAATAACAAAAAAACTAAAAACAAAAAATACTCAGAAAAATTCACATACGACAAAGGATTTTTGTTCCTGTCGGAAAAAGTAGAAGCCCAACTCCCTGTTTCCCTTTCCGAGGCTGATTATTATATTAATATATTGGTATTTTAAAAAATAAAAATTTGCTGATCGATTTCTCTCTAAATCAAAAGAAAACCAAATTGACCGAGCTTCAACTCGGTTCAATGCGACAGTCTCGATTCGGTTTGTGTGCCCAAGCCTTGCTTCAAATTTGGAATGCCCGATTTGAAATTCAATACGTGACCCGATTACCCGAACCCGCTTCTGGAAATAACCAAATCTTTTTAACTGGTTTCGTAAAATACGCTCAACGGAAAAATATCAAAAGGGAAAAAAACCCGATCTACTACGTTCATCTGTATAAATCTGTGAACTTTCCGGAGAATTTGAGTTCAGATTTTGTAGAATCGTAATGGGTTTATCAAAAGGTAGATTAAAAGCATGGTTCAATAAAAAAATCACCGATCCTCTTCTCCAGATCTTGCGTAGGTTCGTCTTCTTTATCTCCTTCTCTACGCTTTTGTATGATCATATCGATCTGAAATTAGGATTACTTAGTTACTTTGATTCTTCTTCTCGATTTGGAATCAGATAGATCTCATTTGCTATTTGATGATTGATTGGTCTTAAAAGCTGACCTTTGCATCTTACTTCTCATTGGTTTCTTAATTTGGAAACACTAGAGAGAGACCATATTTAGAAGAACATTTAAAGGCAGAAACTTTATCCTTTTGTCTTCATGTAGTTCAGAAAGGATCTTTTGGGCATCTTTTTATCTGTTTCACAAGTTTTGATTTTGAGTTTGATTTTGTTTTCTTTAGAGGTACTGAACCAAAGCAGCTTGCTTTCTCTGCTGCATTGGGGATTACATTGGGGATATTTCCGATATGCGGTGCGTGTCTTTCGCCATTATCTGTTTCCTATGCTTACTAATGTTTACATTTTGAGATTGTAATATATCTTATTTTGAGGTGAATTTGGTTTTTTAAATAGGTGTTCCTGTGTTTCTATGTGGAGTAGCTATTGCGTTGTTTGGATCTGCTTGTCATGCTCCAACTGTGATGTTGGCTAATATCATTGCCACTCCAGTAGAACTAGCGTAAACCTTTATGCTATGCATATCCTTTTACTCCTTTTGAATTTACCACTTTTATCGAAAAACCTATGCATATGAGTTTTCTCTTGGATTTGGTTTTTCCTTTCATGTCTTTTGCATTGAAGTCTCGTGGTGCCTTTCCTAAGACTCGGTGAAAAAGTAATCGGTGGACCTCATTTTCCTTTGACATCAGATGCTTTAAAGAAGGTTTTCACTGGTCAAGCCTCTCAAGAAATCTTTTTAAGCATCGGTAATGCGGTAAGTAGAAAAATGTCGAACCGCTTATTGTATTCCCTAGCCTAATCTTATATGATCTTATCTTCGGTAACTTGCAAGTCTGATTTTGACTCGTAAATTGGCAGTATTCTCATATCTGAAAGATAAGGCTTTTATTTGACTCCTATGTTTATTGGTTAATTGCAGTTACTAGGGTGGCTCGTAGCAACTCCATTTTTCTTCATTGCGCTGTACGTTCTGTTACTGCCATGTTTTAAAATCATGGTCCGCAAGTTTGGAGCTGTTGCTTCGACCCCAAAGACACCGACAAGTTTGGAGACAGAGCTCAATCCAAAGCCAAGAGTCGCTTAAATTCAACAAAAGTTAGAAACCTCACTGTTATTTTTATCAACACTAAGCTCTTGAATAGTAACATCGAGATGCATAGACTAATGTATAGAGTATACACACTTTAAAATCCTGACTCTCTTCATTGAAACCTCTTTTGAAATTGTCAGTAACTGAAAATGTTGGTGGTGGTTACTTTTGAACGCTAGTCAATACATAAGCGTGAAGTCCGTTTTGTGGGTTTGTTTTGTATTGGGGTCGACTTTGATTTAATAACGAACTAGTATTACACTTGTGTTTTCTGTTAGGGTAGACATTTTAACCGAACTAAAGCAAACCAATCGAACCAAGATCCATGTACAAACTATTTGGTTAAGCTTTTTTCAACAGAACAGTCTTGTTTGGTTTGGACCTTTGGTATGAGTATGGCGATGAATCGAACTGATGACCCAATTTGCTTATTTTAACTACTAATTAAATAAATAAGATGAGATAAGTACTAATTAGTAATTTAGTATAGATGGTTATGAAGGCAAAAAAATAACTCTTATTTCTATTTAAAAATTGCATTGCTATTTAAAAATTGCATTTAATATTTACAAAACAACCAATTCAGTCAAATTCGCTATTTAAATGCGATATTTTCAAGAATTTTCTGTTTTACTTTAAAAATAATTTAACTACATTTAATATTTCAAAAACTATTTAATTAATTACATAGTTAATATATTTCGTATCTGAAGTAAAAAGAAAGTATTATCCCTTACGATCCGAATATATTTTCGAACTAAATGCAAAAAACATTTATTTTAAACTGATTTACAAATATGTTAAATCAGAAATAGCAAGTAAATGATTTATTTGTTAATATTTGAGTCGGCTTACCTTAGCTAACACAGAACTATATTTTCTATAAATTTACAGCATTATTCGGCTGCACTCTTTAGTTAACGTAGGTTTTTTTTCTGCACTTTGCAGGTAGGAAATAAGGTGTAGAATCGAAGGTATGAAACTGATGAGGGAGACTGAGGTGTTCAAAAGCTTCAAGATGACAACTTCATTGTTCAAGTATGTATTTTGACTGCTTATATTTGTAAAACCAATCTATAGTATTTTCAAACTCTGAAGTTAATCTATTTGGAGCCGACTAAGAATTGTATTGTGGGTACATTGAAGAGGCTACAAGACAAGATTCATGGACCTGGAGTTGAATAATTTCTCTTTAGTGATGATTTAGACAATCAAATTTCACAAATAAGTTATATATAAAATGTATCTACTTCAGTTTAAATTAAATGACTTTTTGATTGGATTGGTAAAGTTGCCAACTTTGATCCAAAATTTCCAACAAAATTTGATTAATTGAAGTTTGTTTCCTCCTAGCACGTGTTAAGAGGAAAACCCATCCCGAAATGAAAGTGATATATAAAATAATTGTAGATTCAGCCATTTTTTTTAGATTATGTTTTAGTTTGGATTCATTTATTTATAAAGCCTAATCCAAAAATCTAAATAACCTAACCAAAACTAAACTGAAAACCGGATCAAACACAACTAATCATAAGATTATAAAACTTTAAAACCTTTTGAAAAAATACTTTTAACACCAATTAACTTTTAGAATCATATCATTTTCTTTAATGAAACATCACAATTTACAAACATTATCCATGATCTACAGCGCAGATCCGACCATCACTTCCAATAAAATTTGTTATTGCTTTAACAAATTATGTATTCATACATTAGTAATGTATTACAAAGTTTGATGTTTCATCTTAATTATATAAATAAAATTATAATGATTAATTTATATTCATACTTTAACAACTTAAAATGGCATTAACCAAATTCAAACTTTATATTTTATACAAATCAGCTACATAAAATCATGATACATGTGATCTAAATATTACTTTTTGTATCTATACACTTTACCCTCAATTAAATTAATTTTAATCTATAATTACATATTTGTACATTAGTATCAACTATTAACTAATTTATATTAAGTAATTATTATCTTAATATGTAATAACATATGGAATATAGCCAAAAATTAAATAAATATTTCCTTGCGCCTTGCGTGGATTCTTATCGAAGAAGAAGAACAGTTTCGGATTCTCAAAAAAAAAAAAAAAAATTTTGTTTGAGATACATAAAATATATGGGCATAGACCAATAAATAATTAATATAGTCTTACACTAACCAGATACCAAAAATTTATTTAATGAATACGGATCTTATCCGATAAAAACATAAATAATTTCTAATATTTTAATTTACATGATGCATAATTTTTAAAGTTTTTTATAATTGGTATCCTATTAATTTTAATACAAAGTACAATATTATTGTTATATTTATAATAGTAAATCATATTATACATATTATATATATATTAGTAATTTTAATTAACACAACACAAACCATATATAATAATAATAAATATGATAAATAAGTTGTTATAAACATAAAATAAATCTAATCTAAAACATTAGTAATAATCTATAATTATATATTATAAACTTTTAAGTTAAGATTCTTAACATATACACGAGTTTTCTAATCACCAAAATAAGAAACAATTTAAGGTGTTTTTGCCTAAATAATTGAATTTACTTCTTTATATATATATATATATATATATATATATATCAAATGACAATGAAGTTGGTTAGTGTAATGTTAATTAATTTGTTTTAAAAAAAAAATTGAACGGAACCAAAGTAAAACTAAATCGAAGTAAATAAAATTCAACTCAAACCAAACTAAACTAATTTTGGTCGACTTCAACTAGAGTTTTGTTAAAGCTGAATTAACTAACCGAACCAAAAACCAAAAATAAACCAATATGCCTCGTAAAATTTTAATTTTTTGTTAAAAGAGTTTAAGTAAAATCATTATCTTATTTGATTATTTCTTATTTATTGCTCTTTACTGATTTTGTTTGGTTAACAATGCCTCGTAATTTTTGTAACTGAAGAAACTTAACATAGGCCTTAATTATTGTTGTGATGCAAAAACTCAAAAAACAACCAACTTTGAGGGTAAAAAACCGGACCTCTTGAGCTAACAACTCTTCTAACTTAGAAGACATTAACATATTAAAATACCAAAGTGTAATGCGGTTCACTTGCATTAGTCGCAATTTGTCACTATCAACGGAAATTTAATATTTGCGGTGAAATGAGGTAAAAAACTTTTATTGAGTTTTAGGCCATGAATATTTGGTAGTGTTTAAAATAATCTTTGGCTTTTAGTTTTTGGTTTTTGAATTTTTGGTGTAGATTTTGGTTTCTTAAAAAACTTGACTGGTACTTAGATTTATTTTATTTTTCGTTGCCTATAACGTTTTAATTTTTTTATGAGTTTAAATTTCAATATTTGATCAAAAATAATAACCATTTTTTTGTAAACAATAATTGGTAACACATATAAGTTGACAAAATAGCACTATTTACCAAAAAAAAAACCTCATCCACAAAATTTGATTTTTGGTTTTGTGTGAGAATTATCAAAAACTATATAAATCACGATTCCTTAATTTTTAGGGAAACTAATTATCCCAAAATCATGAATCGCTAGTAAATGGTTTTTGGAAAATCGAAAAACAAACCAACCTAGAATCTACAAACATTCAAGACCTTAGATTTCATAATTCCATCTGAGCTACGGAAAAGCAGTGGCGGAGGTAGAATATCTATTCATTGGGGTCATCGTAACACTTAGGGCTTTAACCATCTATCATTTTATTTGTTGGAAGAAAAAATTTCATCCAAAATTTTTGTAGGTCAATCCTACTAATTCCAAAATCACTGGCAATATAGTCATTCTGCATATCGTCAATGTGGTTACGTTTGTGTATGTTAAAAAATTTAACGGTAGAATCAAAACGACGTTATTTTGGTCCAAAAAAACTACACGCCGTCTGACATGCACATTATGTCGTTTAATTGATACTAGGACGACAAACATTTCTTCATCTCGCGAAATAGGATTATGTTTGTGAAAAATCTAATTGGAGCTAAAAATTAATTCATTTAATTTAAAAAGAAAAAAATAAAAAAAATAAAAAGAAAGTAAAATGTTAAAAGTTTTATCGTCGACATCTTCTTTGCATTCTCCGTCGCAATTTTCCCCAATCTCGTTGTCTCCGCCCAGTCTTCCACCTCCTTCTTCATTTTCGTCATCACTTCATCTTCAATTGCTTCTTATGTTAAAAAAATATGCAGAGGGAAGAGAATGTAATCTCTTGTCTTCAATCTTCTTCTGCAACAGAATGTCTGTCTTGATGAATTTGGAGATGGATAATGAAGAAAAAAGTGTTGAGACTTACAAGATCACCAAATCAGCCAACCCCATAACCATAACACTCTTCAACTTCTTCTTCTCCGATCTCACATACTTCGCTGGCTTCATCTTTCTTTATTCAAAGCTTCAAGATCCAAATGAAGAAAATAAAGATGAAGAAGAAAATTGTTGAGACTTACAAGATATAGGGAAGACACGTTGTATATGAAGGTACCAAGGCTGTCACAAAGTTTATCAGCTCTTGAATTGTGAATCAATTTCGTTGAATTGAAGATTTGGGGAAAAAGTTGTAAAATTAGGGTTTTTAGAATGAATTGATGCTATTGAATTTTAAATTCGATTTCTGATTTGTTTTCTTTTGGATTTTTTATTGCTATGTAATCGAACCAGATCCAATATATGTTTTAAATAAATCAAAGCAAAATTTTGGGCTGAAAAAAATCTTGAGCACGAAGAAGAAGAGAACTTTTTTTCTCTTTTTACATATATTAAATAAAAATTATTAATAAAATTTCAAAAATTATGTTGTTTTGGATACAAAAACGACGAAATCAAATCAAAACATCGTGTAGTTTTTTGTCCCAAAACGTTGTCGTTTTGAGACTACCATTATTTTTCTAACAGATACAAACGTGGTCAAGTCGACGATATGCGGAATGGATATATTGCGGGTGACTTTGGAGTTGGTAGGATTGACTTGCACAAGTTTCGGGTGATGGTTTTTCTTACAAAAAATAAAAAAATGGATGGTTTATTTGCAAAAAACCCTAAAACTTAAGAAAAAATGCATAAACTTTAAAACCATAAAAAATGTCATGAAGACAAATGCTATGTAATACAACGTCTACTTTTTCTTGAAATTATAGTTTCAACTTTCAACCTGATTGAGTGATTTCAAATGACCTATCGATTGAAAAAAAGCCAAGAAGAAAAAGGAAGCCAAACAGTTACTTGTTAACGAGAGAAGTTAATGGATCTATTTAGGTTAATATGTTATGTTATTGGGTCTATTTCTATTTTTGATAAATTTTATTGAACATTAAAATTCTGTAGAAGACAATACAATTATTGAATTTTCACCTATTTATCAGTTTTACTTGAACTGACCCCTATAAAATTTTAATATTACCAGGGGAGGAGGCAATATTAATATTCTTATTGGGATGGATCAGTTTTATTATTTTTAGTAAAATTAAGTTATTTTCCAAAAATCCATTGGTGTCATATGACCCCAATGGCTTTATATTGCCTCCTCCCCTGGGGAAAAGGTTGTCATTGTTTTCTAAAACGTTTGGAAAATTTAGAAATAATCTTGAGAACTAAATTTTATAAGAATCTAAAAAAAATCTAAAAAAAATTGTTGGAGTAAATTTTCCGCCAACCAATCTTGTAGAACACATGGATAAGCCATGTCAGAATTGCTCAATAAGCAAAGCGACAAGTTTGTGGCTCCCAAAAGACTAGTACGCGGCCAATCTCATAGGATATACCCGTAAAATAACATCTTTCGGGAGCAAGGTTCAATGTCACTTCTAGGACGTTTTGGTTGACTGGTCATTGTCCAAGCCACCTTAGAACCGACAAGACATTTAGAAAAGACGTATATATCACTTATACTTGAAACACGCTCTTTGGACGAGAAAGATGTCAAATCGAAAACAATTGGATTACACGAGACAATCCTCTTAATTCGCCATTGCCGAATACGCGCTACACGCTGTTTTCTAACCCGAACGACTAGGAAAATCTGACCCAATAGTATCAACTCAATTTCTGACTCAGTTCAAGTAACACTCCTATAAATACTCCTTGCACTCTCCCAAAAAAGAAGAGGAGAGAGGGTTGAATATCACCAGTTCGAGCCTTTAGAATTAAGATAACTTACTCCCCTAGTCTACTTAAGGGACTGTAAAATCCAAGGTAGTCAAAACCCATGAAATATGATATCTTAGAGTCAGTGGCAGATCTAGACTTTAGTTTTGCATGGAGCACAGTCTTTTAGAGTTGAAGATATTTTGTTAACTTTTAGACATAACACAAAACTTACATTAGTAAAAAAATAAAGAGATGTGGCACATGCACCACCCTACAAAGCCTTAGACCCGTCACTGCTTAGAGTAATGCATGTGGTAATTTGTAGAGTAAATGGACATACCAAATTAGCAGAGTCGATTATCAACCACCTTCTAAATTAGGAGAATAACCTTTTTTATGAAATTAGCAGTGTCAATGGACATGTCAAATTAAGAAAGTAAATAGACTTGCGAAAAGTTATATAAAAGAAGCTAATGACTGAGACACAAATACGCCAAAATAACATAAGCAATGCATTTAGAGCTTCTCGGGCGGAATGTCAAAACACCAAATATGATGTCAAATCTTCTCCAATTGAACGGCAAATCTTGCACCAACTTTTTTTTGGGTGTTTTATGAACAGTGTCACTTCAAATATATATTATTTTATCTGTATTTTTTATTTAGTAATATAATTAAATTTTTTTTTATCAACTAAAATAAAATATATCATCGATATTTTGTATCTTTTTATTTTTAATAATATAAAATTGTAGTTGTAATAAAATTATAATTTTAATTAATATGAAATTTTAATTTGCAAAAAAATACATTAATACATAAATTGATTAAATTAAAAATAAATATTAAAATTAAATTACTGTGAGATTTGATGTTGTTGTTGGAAAGGAAAAAAAATTGGAGCACGAAAACACTAAATTTGGTGTTCTGGTTAAAGTTGCCCTTATGCTCTATAATCATGTGTTCTTCTTTTTTTGATAAAATGTAAATTATATTATCAAAATAGAACATCAAGTTTAATTACAAGATCTTAACGCTAGGAGTTTCGTTGGTTAAAAAAAATAAAACATCAAAGAAAGCTAGGTTGGAATTGAATATTATGAGATTACATAATTAGGAGAAAGCGAACCATCTAAAAAGGAAGTTGTGGCATCCTTTGCGACCGCGTCTAGCAAGTAACAAGTCTTTGATGGATCGATCAAGTTGCAAGAATAGGGCAGTTGGAGAATCTGATGAACTGCTGAAAGACGGTTGTTCCTTTCCCTCCAGAGGAAATAGATTGTTGCTTGGCAAACCAGTCTCTTTAGCTTGGTGGGAATACTATAGGTGGACGACGATAGCCAAGAATGAAAGAGCTCCAGCCATGAAAGATGAAATTGTGTTGTCCAAGGCGGTAAAGGCAACTATCCCAAATCTGTTCCGAGTACTCGCAATGCAAGAAAAAATGGTCTCGTGTTTCATGATGCAAGTTACAGAGACAACATAGAAGAGAGATATTCATACCCCAAGAGATTAGCCTTGCTCGCACTGGCAGTGTCTATTAAGATTTGCTGTCCAAAATGTAAAGACGTGCCTTGGAATGGAGCTCTTAAACCAAACCACTTTGGCCCATGTGACCTTAGAAGCGAAGGGGCGAATATGGTCCCAAACTTTCTTGGTGGAGAAAATTGCAGACCTGTTGGAGGATGAGCCCCATTTGAAACAATCCGATCCCCGAGATTGATGGGGGATTTGACTATGAGTCAGATAATGGCGCAGTGTATTCAAAGCACTACGCCAGGTCCTAGCATATGGGAGAATCCAACTATTTCCCCTTATACCCTCAGCCACAGTGGCCGATATCGGAATGCCCAACTTCCTAGGTCCATTAGAGCCAACATAATCAATGAGAGGTCCAAGATCGGTCCAAGATTCAAACCAATAGCTTGCATGTTGGCCATTACCAATTACACATGATGTAAGCTCTTTTGCCAAAGATCTTAACATCATAATGAATTTCCAGATCCAAGAGGAGTTATTTGGAATCGTAGCCGTCCAGACTGTGTGTCCTTTTAACATGTGCTCCAAGTTCCAAGCAACCCATAAAGAGTCATATCAAAACTCCAAAAAAGCCTAAAGTTAAGGACCTTATTCCAAGAGATGAGGTCCCTGAGGCCCAAACCCCCTTCAGATTTAGGTAGGCAAATATCCTTCCAAGCAACTTTTGGCGAACAATTTTTCTCCATGTTTCCAGCCCATAAGAATCTTGTAAAAAAACTTTGGATTTCCTTTAGGCAACCTTTGGGAAGAGAGAAAGCTGACATCCAGAAATTCACCAAGCTATAGATCATTCTGAAATCCTAATGCTGAGATTGTTTTTGACTCCAGAGGGTTTAGACCCGCCACAAAGAGAGTGGTTTTTTCGTTGTTCAGAGCAAGTCCTGACATCAAGTGAAAGTCGTGGAGAGTGTCAGAGATACTTTGAAGGGAAAAGGGTGATCCATCAAAGAAGATCATAATATCATCAGCAAAGGCAAGATGGTGGATTGCAGGATTGCGACCAAGAGGATGTAGACCTATGGAACCTTCTGCAGATTTATGCTTCAACATTTCCCCAAGAACTTCCATAGCCATGAAAAATAGGAAAGGAGAGAGAGGATCTCCCTGTCTTAACCCTTTCTTACCCTTAAAGAACCCACATAGATCTCCATTCATAGTAATAGAGTAGGATGGAGTAGTGATACATTGTTTAACCCAATTAGTGAAAATAGAGGGGAAGTCAGTACTTTCCAGCACATGAAGAATGAAGTCCCACCTAACAGAGTCAAAAGTCTTCCTTAAATCAACCTGGAGGAGACCTATAGGGGTAATACTCTTACGATTAAAACCTTGAACCATTTCGGATGCTAGTAGCACATTTTCTACTAAAAGTCTTCCTTTAACAAAAGCAGACTGGGAACTGGATATCATAGTCGGTAATAGAGAGTCCAACCTTCTAGCAAGAATCTTGGAGATAACCTTGTAAACAACATTACAACATGAAATGGGTCTAAAACCACCAAGACTGTCTGCTCCTACCTTCTTAGGCACTAGTGTGATGGTAGTACAATTCCATTGCTTAAGTATTTTTCGGACTTGAAAAATTCCAAGATCGCAGAAGTGAAATCCTCTCCCACAATACTCCAAAAACTCCTGAAAAATTTGCCTATGTACCCGTCCGAGCCAGGAGACTTGCCAGGAGGCAAAGCAAATACTTCCTTTTTAATATCCTCAGGAGTGACCATCTTTTGCAACAACTGCTTAGTAGAGTCATTGCATTTGTATGGCATTAGTAAGGTGATTCGCCTTTTTTCCTCACCTGTGAGCGGATTTGAGTCTCCCCCTAATATTCCTGTAAAGTAATCAACACAATGGGGTTGAATATCAGATAGAAGATCAATCCTTTGCCCAGCGTGATCTTTTAGATAATATATCTGATTAGAAGCTCTCCTAGTAATAACGATCCTATGGAAAAAAGCTGAGTTGTAATCCCCACTTTCTAACCACTGTACTCTAGCTCTCTGTTGCAGAAACCGTTCTTCAGCTTCAGCTAGATTAAACCAAACTCTATGCGTATTCTTCTCGTTCTCAGCCGCTTGCATACCAATAGGGCATTGTGAGCTTCCTTAGCTCGGTTTTCAATACCTGAGAAATGCTGTCTGTTTATATCTCTGAGAACTCCTTTCAGAGATTGAAGTTTCTTATAAAGGATATACATACATGAACTAGTTATGTTACATCCGTTCCAACGAGAGCTCACACGAGGGGAAAAATTCTCATGATGAATGAGGAAGTGAGAGATCATGAATGGTCGTTTGGTCTTGATACCTTCACCAAGTGAGATGGTAGATGGACAGTGATCAGAGGCATCCAAGTCTCCAAAGTAACCGTAGGCATAAAGGAGCTTCAGTTGCCAGATATCATTAATGAGAATTCTGTCAAGCTTCTTAGCAATAGGATTCAACACCTAATTGTTCCACCAATTATAGATCTTATCTCTTGAAGATATTTCAAAAAGACCTGCTTGAGCTAAAAAATCACGGAATTGTGTCATTCCCTGGGAAATTCTTGAACCTCCTATTGACTTTTCAGAGGGATGAAGTATCTAGTTAAAATCCCCTAGAGTGGCCCAAGGTTTAGTGGAAATCACCAGATCCTGCGCAAGAGAAAATAACTCTGCCCAAAGTTGTTGTCTGCCAATCTTACAATTTAGAGCATACATAAAAGATATCACCATCTCTGTTGAGGAACCATGCAAAGAAACTATGCAAGTTATTTGTTGGCTAGATTTGGAGTGAATAGTAAGCTTGACCCGTGGATCCCATACAACCCATATTCTTCCTAGTTTTGCAAACTCATAATTTCCTGCAAAATTCCAACCAGAAAAAGAAGACTGCATATATTCTAGAGACTTGGGAGCCTTAACCCTTGTCTCAATAAGACTACCAAAAAGGGCTTTAGAAAGCATGAATCATTTCCTGAAGTTCATACGCTTAACACGGTCATTAAAACCACGAATGTTCTAACAAAAAGTATCAGCCATAGTTACTTACTGACGATAGTATGAAAGCCCTTTTCCAGAGGCCTTGCGCTTTCTCATCTTCTTTTTATGCTGTTTAGACAAAACAAGAGTGAATTATGTGCCTAATTTTTGTGTCCTCTACGAATGAGTAATCTGATGATGAAGAAGATTTTTTGTGGTATCTCAGTTTCTGCTTCTGAGTAAGCCTCTGAAGAAGAATCCATATCGGAGGCAGAGACTGCAAATGTGGACGAAGAAGTCATAAAAGGTAGGACTAGAGGAGGATATTTCTTCCTTTCAGAGCTGGAGGCAATAAGCTCCTCAAGTCCAATGTCAACCACTATCTACCTTCCCTTCTTTGGTTTAGGGATTACAGAGACCTTTGTCTCTATTGCCTTCCCTTTGCCTTTGCTTTTGTCTCTAGAAAAGAAGAGTCTCATCCTTCATGGAGTCTGGTAAGTCCTTAGGTAAACTTACATTCGCTTTAACTTTGGATTTAAGTTTACCTTTCTTCCTCTTTGCTTTTTTCTTTTCCTGAGAGATATCAACTGGGGTAGTTTTCTCCTGATCTTCGTGTTGTTTCCTCTTCCTTGGACAAGTATCCAATAGATGGCCTGAGGATTTACAGTCATTGCAAGTGATAGGTGTGGTTGGACATCTTCTGATGATGTGGCCCATCTGCTGACAATGTTTGCAAAGTGGCGATAACCAAGGGCAGGAGACTTTTATCCCACTAATTTTTCCAGTAACAAACTGCACATTGACAGCTTCAAGGATTTCCTTAGTAGGATCAATAACTGTTAGTATTTTAGCAACCTCCAAGGTTGTCATGTTAGTTGTGGAGGGGATGACAACAAACTGGATCGCCTACCAACCCTGCAATATGTTCGAGACCTTCCTCAGAAAAGAAGTGAGGAGGAACATCGCGAAATTCCATCCAAACCGGAACTGCTGTAAGCTCTGGCAGAGATAAAGTCAAACCAGGATCCCATGCTGCTACGAACATTGTCTGTCCCTCGATATGCCACATTCCCTGACTCAACACCCGAACTCGAGATGCTGCATTTAGAATCCTGATTAAGACCGTGAAAGGTACCAATTTGGACACCGTGATATCTCGAGATTTGTTGCTCCAAATACCGTTGAAAATAGCATAGAGAACTCCATGAGTTCTTTTTAAAAGTGTAAACAATATAGAATAAAATATGTTATTGAGTTTTGTTTAATACGAGATCTTAACATATATGTATATATATATATATATTTTGATATCATTGTATATTGCTAACACCAAATAATGTAAAGTTCCTTAGTTCAAATAGAAATATACTTGTATAAGAAGTAATACAGAGATCAAATGAATATTATTTTTTCAGGGTTCCCAAGATTCATTTCATAATCGGGTTTTGATTGCCTATAATACTTTATTTACGAGATACATGTGTTGCTTTCTAAGTTATCCCTAATAAAAAGTAAAATGTTTTTCAGTTAATGATGTAATATCTTTGACACAAGGTGCAACTTCTATCAAGGACTTCAAAACGATCTCTTGTTGTAATAGAATTTACAAAATCATTTCTAAACTCCTTGTGACAAGGATCAAACCTCTACTTCCTAAGATTAATCTTCTAAATCTAACCGCTTTCATCCAAGAAAAGTTAATCCTAGAGAATTGGTTACTAGATAAAGAGATTGTCGATGGTTACCATCTAAACAAAGGCTCTTGAAGACTCACCATAAAGGTGGATATAGCCAAGGCTTTTGACACTTTGAGGTGTGACTTTGTGATCCATTGTCTCTCAGCTCTTAATTTGCCAAAGCAATACATCAAATGGATAAAATAATGCATCACTACTACAACCTTTTAAGTAGAAATCAATGGAACAGTCCATGGCTATTTTAAAGGGAGTAGAGGGTTGAGACAGGGTGACCCCTTATCTCTTTACCTATTCGGAATCGCCATGGCCGTGCTTTCTCATCAACTGAATGCAACAATTGAGAAAGGCCTAATCAGTTGCTAATCTTCACTGATGGGGTTCTTGCATCTGTCCAAACCATCCTCAATGTGCTTGCAGAGTTTCAATCACTATCAAGACTAGCAATCAACCTGCAAAAAAAATGCTTTTTGCCCTTTTGGTCTATCCCTTGAAGAGTCACTAGCCATAGAATCCCTATCTTGAATCTCTCAAGTTCAGCTTCCCATCAGGTATTTGGGGATTCCACTCTGCACCCAAGAAATTAACTCATGCCAACTGTGAACCACTTCTTCAAAAGATCAAGAGCAAAATCAATTCATGGACTTCGAAATACTTATCTTTTGCTGGAAGACTACATTTATTGAATTATGTGATATGTGGGATCACAAACTTCTGGTGTGGAGCATTCGTGTTACCTAAAAGATGCATCAAACTTATTAACTCAATGTGTTAGTGCTTTCTTATAAAAATAGACTCTGGAGGTAGACATGTTGCTAAGGTTGTGTGGGAAATGGTCACACGCCAAGGAGTAAAGAATATACTTGTTTGGAATGGTACATGCTCAATCAAACTGGTATGGATGCTTCTCTTCAGAATATAATTGGTATGATCAACTTAGATCCACCAAATTGTCATCAAGGATCGGAGCTTCTAGGATCTAAAGATCTCTCAGACATGTACTTAGACTTTCAAAAACTTACTCAAATCTCGGTCTCAGGCACTTCAATGGTACCGAATTGTACCAGGAAATGGAGCTAGGTGCAGATTTTGGAAGGATCCATGGACAACACTGGGTCCTCTAATCAATCTTATTGGTGATAATGGACCAAGATACTATGAAATTCCAAGGAATGCAGTGGTATCATCTATTTGGTCAAATGGCTCTTAGCGCTACTACCTGCCAGATCGGATAACTTTGAGCAATCTCTACTATCGACTATATGTCTCCCTGGTATTGAAGACAAATCAGTCTGGAGGATTAATGACATCGACAGATCTGATATCAGCTCAAGCATTATCTACAATCAGATCAATGACACGTTACCTTTAGTGAACTGGGCAAAGCTTGTATGTATTAAGAGAGGAATTCCAAAGCACAAAACCCTAATATTGTAAGTAGCTCCAAAGCAAGTAGGATTCACGATTCAAGCTTTATTAACGTAGATAAATATGCTAAGAAATGAGATAGCTAATGAATAGCTTATTGTGCAAAGAAACTAAAAGAGAAAAAATTAATTGAAGAACACCAAACTTAGTAAAATCTTTGATTGATATACCAAAGAAGATTTGAGAATGAAAGTTGCTCCAAATGACAACTCTCTAGGTTACCTTGCATTGATGTTGTAAACATAAATTTATATGAATCTCTATTTTTTAAAACTCTAATGACATGGGATAATATACTTCTCACTGGACACTATCTTAGACTTCTTATAGATCCACTAATACTCCCCTGCAAACATATATATTTGGAGAGTTTAGAAGTAGCCCTCAAATATATATTTGACCATTCTTTTTCACAAAATTCTAGGGTTTTCTTATGGATCCACTAATAAATATGGCTCTTCATCCTCAATCGATGTCCCGCAAGAGATCACTTGATTTCCTGTAGGATTCAAGTAAACTATGTTTGTCTCCTCTGTAATCAGCTTCCAGAAATCCGAAATCATCTTTTTTTGCATGTCGCTACACCCACGCTATATTGTCCAGCCTTTCGTCCCGAATTGCAGATCGCATTTTCTCCTCTGATTGGTGTACTCTCTTGAATGAGCTACTAGCTTTTTCTAGAAACAGGATCCACAGATATCTCCTCCTCTTAGCTACGAGATCTGGAAAGCTCGCAACAATATTCTCCACCGAAACTTCCACGCCTCTACGGACTCAATTATTCGGGTCACTGAAACAACCATCAAGAAAAAAATTTCATCGTTCAGATCTCAGAACCCGGCAAGGGCGAGTGAGATCATGCAATTATGGCTATCGCTCTAACCACTTCTCCACTAACGATTCATCTACGTCTCTTCTCGGCATTGAATAAACTTCCTCGACTTTGGGCATCTTCCAAAGATGGGCTTCTTCCAACTATTAGGTTCAATTATATTCTTTGTTTGTATTCTAGAATGGGCTTTGTAAAAAATTGGCTTCCTTGCCACATTTATATCTATGCAATCAATTAACAAAAAAAGAAAAAAAAAAAGACAGATAATACATTGTATACAGCTCAACATTTTTACTATTATAAACAGATTTTACCTTTTGTTCACTAAAATGTAACGTAAGTAGAGGTGTTAATTGTGGTTGAAACACATGTCAAGTTCATGGCATGAGTCATACAAATACCCTTAGTTATCCATATTAAGCAAAAAAAAATTCCATATACTATTAAAATCATTTATCAGGTTTAGCTGACCAAAAAAATAAAAAATAAAATAAATAGTCAAAGCATGTACCTGAATACTTCACCTGAACCTTGAGATTCTCTGTTTTTCT
Organism: Cardamine chenopodiifolia; assembly: GCA_963922655.1. Taxonomy (NCBI): domain Eukaryota; kingdom Viridiplantae; phylum Streptophyta; class Magnoliopsida; order Brassicales; family Brassicaceae; genus Cardamine; species Cardamine chenopodiifolia. The sequence goes on from OZ000490.1 coordinate 3,181,849, forward strand.
TTCAGACAAATCAAAGAAAGTGAAAAAATTCTGTCTTCTTGTCTCTGTGAGCTTTATCTAATTTTCGACATTGAGTTGTGTTGTTAATTATTACAACAGTGACCATGTCTTCTTACAGTGACCCACCAATCCAAAACCCAATTCCAGAAGCTTTGGTTCGATCGCCGATCAATGGCAAGCATACTGAACACAAGATAAAACTTAACCAAGCTGTACTGTTCTCTATTCCTATCTGTTTATCATTCATCGTCCTCATCGTCTACTTCATCATGTACCTCCGTCGACGTAGCAGCAATGTTGATTGGACTTCTTTTTATGTTGGTAGATTCAACCTCACCAACAATTTATCTATGGTATTACTTAATCTTCTCTTGCTTTCATTGAATTTGCTCTTCTATGTAAGATTTTGTGATATTTGCAACATTTAATGGGTTTGTACTGTATTGATTTTTTTGGCTCTATGAACAGATTGAAAGAGGGCTGCGCAAAGACTTGAGAGAGATGCTTCCTATTGTTATATTCGGAGAGAGTTTCACCGTCAAGGATTCACAGTGAGCTCTCTTATTCATTTCCCGTACATTTCTTTTCTTTTCTGGAGTCAGTCAGATCTTTTTAAGGTTTATCTCATAAAAAACACAAGTTTTTATTTTTTGGTTATAGAAAATCCAAATTAAAACATTAGAATATGTGTTGACCAGAAGAAAAAATATATTAGAATATGTCTCGGCTAGGAACTCAATGGTGCAAATTAATAACTTATGAGTTTGTGGTTGGTATAACTTGAAAACAGGTGTTCAGTATGTATTGGGGATTATCAAACAGGTGAGAAGCTTCGACAAATTCCAGCATGTGGCCACATTTTTCACATGGAATGCATTGATATTTGGCTCACTTCACAGAGCACTTGCCCTCTTTGTCGTGTCTCTCTTATCCCCAAAGTCTCTCAAGACCGGTCCCATCAAACCCCAGACACTCTCCCTTCCATGGAGAACTCTAGTGAAGGAGCTTCAGCTGAACCAGAGTCCCAGTCAACAACCGAAATGATAATTCACATCGATGATGCCCAAGAAGGTAACGGAGATATTAGAGAGGTCTCTAAGGAAACGAAAGAGAATGACCAGAACAACATTGGGACATCAGATGGTTGTTGAACTTGCAATTGTGGACTTGGTTAAGAAAACAAAAAAAGATTAGCTTTGTCTTGTCTTTTGATGATGATTCCGAATAAGATTTAAAGTATGATTTTCTTTTTTTTTTTCTTTCGTTTTGTGCCTTGTAACATTTCTAGGAATGAAATGAGAGCATAATCATTGAGAAAGAATATGGCAAGTTTGGAAAGATTTTGAAATTTATAAGTATTAACTTCATAAATACTGAGTGTCGAAGTCACTGCATGTTGTTTGATGTAAATTTGATTTGATATTTACCTTTAGGTTGAGTTTAATAGTTTCATAAAAGTTATAATTAATTGTGTTCGCATAATTTTTTTAAAATCTGTTCTACGTAAATTTTGACATTTTTAATTTTTTAAATAATTTTTTGGGTCTAATTTTCATTTATAATCTTTTAGAGTGTGATTGGTAGGAAATAGCTTGACTGAGAGTAAATGAGAGAAAAAAATGAGGAAAGAAAAATTGAATTTTAGAGTAGTTACTTTTACTCTACCGTTTTAAGAGGAAATCTTTAGTGAAATATACTAGGATAACCAAAATCTTATAAAAAATTGCTAGATTCTTTCCCTAAAAATAGACTTATTAGAAAGATTCTAATTTGTTTTTGTCAAAATACAAATAAATCAAATTGAATTCTAATATTCAGAGGAATGTCATTCTTATTAAGTACTATAAAAAAAATTTTAAAACATTAAACTGAAAATCAGAATTATTAGATTTAATTAAAAAATAGAAAATATAATATAAACTAAAATCGTGACATCTCAAGCTTCATCTTTGACCTCCAAAAACCTTAATCTCAATTTTGGCCTCTCATTTGTTAGTCTCGCCACCTCTCATCTGTCAATCTTGCCGTCTTACCAAGCTCCATCGCCGCATCGCTTGTTAGGCTTGAGTGTTGCCGAATCCCTTCGCCAGGAAAACTGTTAGTCTCAAATTCATTAGCAGTTTTTTGGTTTTGCCTCACTTCGACTGTTAGCCTCAAAAAATTGTTTGCAAGAACCTTAGAGATTACTTATCTGCAACTACAAATGCAATGAGGACATAATATAATCTCTTGCTAATTCACTTTTTTGTACTGTTAAAGAGACCTCGTAAAAATGTTTAAATCATCGAAAACGTTTTCACGTTGAAAAACCTGTTGTTCTACACGATCTTCATAAAATGCTGAAGATGTATTGGACGAAAAATTTGGAGATATTTGAGTATTAGAGAGTTTTGAGATGATTTACTTGAATTTTGATGAATTAGAAATTTTATTATTAAATTTTTTGAAATCTCAGCTAAAACCAAGAGATTTTGATATTTGTATTTTAATTAAGAATTATCTTTATATCTCACATGAAACTTTTAAATCAAATTTTTAAAATATTTTTAATAACAGTAGATTTGATTTATACATTTTAAATTATTAATCAAATAACACTAGATTTTAAAATTCATGTTTTAATAATACATGATTTATCATTTTAACTCAAATCTCTCCAAAAATCAGTTCAATACACCCTCTTAAATATATGGGGGTAAAAAAATTTGCGATAAATTAGAAAAATTTTCACCACTGAGACATATAAAAATATGTGGTACAAATTAAATCAGTGAAACAAATTTGCATGAAAACATTAAATCTGTCATACAAACAAATCTACCATAACATAGATCTGAAAATTTATTTAATATATATTTTTTTAGCGGTGAAAAAATAGTAAATATTTACATTTTTTCTCAAAAAAGTGAAAATATGCTAATGTGCCATTAAATTTTAATGACACCCTTATCATAAAAAAAATTTCTAACAAAGGATTTAAAAATTATTTTTGTGATAAAAAAACTCAATTAACCCATATTTTTCTATGTTAATATAGCAATTAAATCATTATTAAGAATTATTTAGTTTTTTCCCAAAATTTTACTCTCGTTTCTTTTTTTCTCAGCGGAAAGTAAGAAAAGTTTAATGTTTTAGTTTTACTATTTATGATTGGGATAATATCGCATATTGATCATTTTTAACTTTTTGTTTCATGGTTTGGCAAAATCAATGAGATATTTCATAGTTTGGCAAAGTGGATACACGATGACGAAACTGTCTTTAAAGAAAAACAATATCTCCCATTTACGTACGCGTTATAGTGATTCAGACGGACAAAATTTATCAAGATTTATATTTGATTTTAACATACGTGGATTATATGTCGGTGTAGGTATATCACATATAATAAAAGTTTAGGTTTGTTGTTTAAGGTTTAAAATTTGATATATACATATATCATATGTACGTACACCATATATATTAGGTGTAACTCTCTAGATCTAGTTCATAATTATATGGTTTATTCTGTACTATATGTACATCACATGTGTAGAAGTTTAGGTTTGGTGTTTTCGATCGGGTTAATTTGATATATGTACGTGTATTCTATGCCATAGTGCGTATAACACATATATTAGGGATTAGATTCTCTAGATTATAATTCTATGGTGTTCTTTTTTTCCGCTGAATAATTATAAAACCTTGAGCGGCGTTTCAAAGAAACTCTCCCAAACCTAGCCGCTGCCGCAAGCAACTTCATCCGATCTTCCTTCCCGACGGTTAGTTTTCTTACCGTCGCCGGGAAAAGGACCTCGTGTGTCGCGCTTCCCCCTCGGCTTCCAGTTCTTGAAGATCGAAGATGACGCACTCAAGATCTGGTTTTGGATAATTCTTCTTGTTTCTGGTCGCGGCGTAGGTTGCTCTCTGGCGCTTCTTTGCGCCCTAGATGATCTTCCTTGCTCTCTCTCCTTCTGTCGCCCGAGGACGACGTCATTAGGTTCCGAGAGTTGGAGGTTTTGCTGCGCGTAGAGCTGTCACCGCGTCAATCCCTCCGCCGGTTAAGTTTCTGCATTGGCTTCGCCTAGGGGTTTGTAGAAGAAGGCGATCTCTCTCTAACTTCTCTTTAAAGCGTGATTTTAAGTGTCAAAAATTACATTTGAGATATTTAAATTATTATTAATATAAGTGTCGAAGGACATGCCAAATTAACAAAGTTAAATGACCTGCAAAAATCAACAAAGCTAATGGATCTAACAGTGACACGTCAAAATAACATAATCAATACAAGCGTTCTACAAAACACGTATTCTACAATATTAAAATTAATTATGTAATATCTTTTTAGTTAATAGAGTAATTATTTGTCGTGATCTACGCCGGATACAATTAACATGATAACTATTTGTCGTGCTATGCGCCAGACTTTACTATCAGAAATTATATTTGAGATGTTTAAATTATCATTTCTATATTGTGAGAGAACAATAAACTGAAAAATTGATCACATTAAACTAAAATGAATATATTTTTATTGTAAGACTGATTCTGGAAACCGACAATTATGCCGTCACAAGTAACAATCTTGTTTTGTTTTGGAGTTTGTTAATTTTTTAAAATGGTAACTTTAATGTGTTCATACTAATGTAAGAAAAGGAAAATATTGTTACAAATTATATCAGAACAGTTAATTATTTAATAAGAAATTAAGAATTTTGTAAGCTACTAAAATCAGACAATATACACAATATCATTGTTCTTAACAAAAAACATATAAGGATAAAATCGAAGGTAGTTAAAGCCCATGAAATATGGCTTCTTAATTAGTGGAAACCCTTATTCCTAGAGTAATGTATGTATGTGCTAATTTGTAAGAGTAAATGGACATTACCAAATTATCAGAATGACTATCAACAAACCTTCTAAATTATGAGATGAAAACTTCGATGAAATTAAATATGTTGATAGATATGCTAAATTGAAATGATTAATGGATCTGCAAGTTTTGTTAAAATTCAATGGACCTGACACTGATACGCCAAAATGACCTAATCGATGTATTTGCATATTATAAAACACGTGATTTGTGCCAAATTTTATGATCGGAAGTTACATTTGAGATATTTAAATTATTGTTAATATAACTGTCGAAGGACTTACCAGATTAACAAAGTTAATGGACCTCCAAAATCAACAGTCAATAAACCTGACACTAATACCCAAAATAACATATCGATGCTTTTGCGTTCTATAAAACACGTTCATTGGAAATGGTAAAAGTTATTCTGATTAATGATGTAACTAGATTAATAATCCAATTGGTTCCCGATATAATATCTTTTTAATTATAATTTGTGTGTGTTTTATGTTAATTAAATTATAAAATTTATTTGGGTGTTAGAGAATAATATAATTGTTAATAGAGTGATTGATTTAAGTTAAATAGGTATTTTAGGTAGTTTTTATTTTTTTTTAAATTGAAAACATCTTTCAATACTATAAAATCGTAAATCGAATTAAGATCTGTATGGGTGTCCAAAATATATAAAATAGTTTTAAAACATTGTAATTCTTGATAACATGTGCTGGTATTCGGGGATAATCCAGTATAAAGACATCCATGTGTTGTTTATCGTTGGCATTTTTTTCTCGTAATTAGAATTTAGGTAGATTCGAACATTGATTTTTAACCGCGTGATATCCACAAAGTAAATAATTTTCCATTTTTTCATTTAAAAAATAATTATTGTATAGGTAAAATATTAATATTATGTATATGTGGTTTCCAAACATAATAATTATATTTTATGGGATATACATAAGATTAGGAAATAAATTTATGTAAGTTTTAAGTTTTTATGTATTGAAATTATATATTATATTATAGGAAAATTTTCAATTTTCAAGTTAAAATGGTCATTAGTTTTAGGTATTAAATAAATATAATGATCATTGATTTTTTAGTTCTAAAAATTTACATTTGTGTCAAAGGATCGCAACACTAATGCAACAGTTCTAAAAATTTACATTTGTGTCAAAGGATCGCAACGATAATGCAACATCTCTATCTTGATCCACCTCACACTCCCGCCCTCCTCATTTCGCTTCTCTCTTCAGATACAACCATCTCGAAAGATCCTCTCTTTGTACCCTATGACGTTTCTCTATTTCTGTCTCCTAGCTTTTGATTAGGGTTTTTAGGACTCGGCGTTTCCTTGCCTTTCAAGTTAGCAGAAGCGGCTCTTTGTGCTTCAACTTCTTAGGGATCAAAAGCTGGATTGTGTTCTAATGAACCGTATTAATAGTACAATATCTTCCATTTCTGCATACTTAAATGGCATTGTTGGATAAATCTCGATGATTTCGATCCAAAACTCTATCAATATTTAATTTTATTTACTCTATTAGTTGCATGCATTAAAGGCATTTCCTTCCACACTTATCCGCCGCAGATATTAAACACTTTTTGCAGAAGCTACAAAGACCCAAAATTGAACAACTCATTACCAAATTCACCATACAAAAACAAATTTGTGTTGCAGTTAACCTACCTGTGTCCACAAGTTGTAGTGTTGGGTTCAAAACAAATCTCAAGACAAAACTGCACAATCACAAACTTAAAATTTCAAGTTTAAGAACCCCTAAATCAAAATTTTACTGAAAATCAAAACATACTCAAGATTAAAGACCACTTGCCCTCTTTGTCGTGTCTCTCTTACCCCTACAGTGTCCCAATACCGGTCCCCCAAACACTGTCCCTAGCATGGAGAACTCCAACGCAGGACCTTCGGCTGAACTAGAGTCAATAAACGAAATAGATAGCCACATTGATGGTGGCCAAGAAGGTAACAGAGATATTAGAGAGGTCAATTAAGGAAACTCAAGAGAATGACCGAAACAACATAGGGGCATCAGATGGTTGTAGTAATTGTAGACTTGGTTAAAAAGCAAAAAAAAAAAGAAAAAGCTCTATCTAGTCTTTTGATGATGTTTTCGCAAGATTTAAAGTATTTTTTGTTGTTTGTGCTTTGTAATTCCTAGGAGTGAAATGAAAGAATAATCGTTAAAAAAATAGCAAGTTTTCAAAGATTTTGGAATTATGTCTTAACTTCATATATGCATGGTTGGCAAAGTCACTACTCACTATATCTCGTTTGATGTAAAATAGTTTGATAGATACCTTTAGGCTTAGTTTGATAAAATTTAGAATTGATTGTATCTGCATAACTGTTTTTGAAGTTTATTCTTCCAAAAATAACATTTTTGATGGGATATTTTCACATATTGGTCAGTTTTAACTTTTCGTTTCATGGTTGCAAAATCTAAGATTCTTTTTGTCTTTTGATAAAATTTCTGGAATTATATTACTTTGCGGTCATTTCATTAAATGGTAAGGAAAAAAGGTGCCTTAAATCGACATCGACAGTCTGGGTGACCAGACCCGAAAAAGAGTACATGAAAGTAACTAACGAGAGGAGGAGCCTCGAAATCACAATTGCAGAGTATCTAAGAACCTTGGAAGGTGCCTCCTTGCCGAGCAAGTGTTGTGGATATTCTTATCGATGATTTTGAATAATCCCTATGCTGAAGTCTGGACTCCATAGTGAAAGCGTGTGTTTCTCTCACGCCATGTGGCGTAAATCACAACCAGAGTCGCTATGAGCCTTAGTGGAACCATTGCTCTGTCTTGAGTAGGAGATTGGAGCCAAGAGATGAATCGTGGCCAAGTGTCAAACCCCATAAATGGAAACTGCAGCTTTGATAAGCACCATCTCCAAATATCATAGCTGAAAGGGCAAAAGAGAAACATATGATCCCTTGTTTCCCCGTATATCTCACAAAGATAGCTAGCAAGTGTCATCTCGTGTGATACCCCAAGATCGAAGACGAGATAAAGTTGGTAACCTGTCCAAACAGCAGAGCCTCATAGTGAAAGAGTGTTTAGGGACAGACCCCGAGAACCAAACCTGCTCGTGCCAAGAGGCCTCTTGCTGAGTCTGCCGAAGGAGGTTTCAAGTATCAGAGAAGCGAAACCGATCTTGATGCTCACCTGCAGCCAAAGCCCAGAGATATTTTTCGTGTTTGTCTTCTGAGACTTGAACTGCAGCCAAGTGACAGAGGAGCAGCTCTATTTTGTGGCTTCGTGCGCCTCTGAATAACCACCCATCACCAGATATCGCTTGGACCACTTTAGAGTCTAAGGTTAGGCCGAGTATAATGTGTTCCTTCTGTGGAAGGTAGGAGTATAATTGTTCAAACCGTAACCATGAATCATACCAAAAAGATCAGGTTCTGCCATTACCAAGATCACAAGAGAGGAATTTTTTTGCCATATCTCTGAGCCATAGTAGTTGTTTCCACATTGAAGACCCTGGATGGAAGGAGAGAGACTCCAAAAACATTCCCTTCTCATGGTTTCATAAAGTGGATGCAAAATGACGAAACTGTTTTTAATGAAAAGCAATGTCTTCCATGTACACACACGTTGAGGTTGAGGTAGTCTAGACGTACATAACTTGTCATGGTTTATGTTTGAGTTTAGCATATACGTTCACATATATCGTAGTACGTACATTACATGTGATAGAAGTTTAGGTTTGCTGTTTAAGGGTTTTTATTCGATATATCATATATATATGTATGTATACATACATATATCATAGTACGTACACTACATATATTAGAGATTAGAATCTGTAGATCATAATTAAATGATGTACTATGTATGTAATAAATAGTGTTCATATATACAGATCATGTGAATAAGTTTAGGTTTGGTGTTTTCAGTTTTTTTTTTTAATTTGATATATGCACTTGTATCATATGTCATAGTACGTACAACACATATACTAAGGATTATAATTAAATGGTGCTCCGTGTGCGTAATAAATCGTGAGTACATATAAAACATGCCGTATAGCGAAGATCATTTTGGTTAGTTCATCTCTAATTTGTCCATCTATAAAAAAGTGAATGTCACCCCCCCTCCCCGGGCCAAAAAAGCATAGGTGGTCTTATGAGGAAAGTTAGTTCCTAGGTTTCAAGTGGAGTACTCTTGCATGGCATGGTCTTTGTGCAGTCCCATCATACCCTCTAGACATTTTGGCCTACAAGAAATCGAAACATCAATCACATAAAACTAAAGTTAATATTTTTTATTGTAAAATTAATATCAGAAACTGACAATTCTACCACCCCAACTAACAATCTTGTTTGTTTTGGATTTTGTTAATTTTTAAAATGGTAAAATTTAATGTGTTCATATTAATATAAAAGAGAGAGAATATTATTATAAAGTCTATCTAGACAGTAATTTTTTTTTCTATGCTATGTTATCTCTCCGCTTTTTTTCCTTCTTTCTTCTTCCCTGTTTTTTTAGCTAAGTGCCATAACTTCTTTCATCGCCGCCGATGTAGAGCATTTGTCCGATGGTCCTGCCGGTTTCCCTGGCCTCTATGGTCTATCTCTTAGAATTTGAAACCCTCTTGGTGAGAAATACTCCTCCAACCGTCGCTAAAGTCTCGGTGATAATTGCCCAGTCAACCGCTATCTGTAACTGCAAATTGGTTCATTCTTCCTTTATAACCATTCATGAATCATGTTTGTTTATCACCTGGTTTTTTCACAACAAATATATAAATCATCTCTGTCTGGAAGCAAACATTCATCATCTCGCGAATATGGATATCAACGATGAAGAATTTTTTATTCCTATTGACATGTGTGCTCAAGCATCCTGAGCTTTCCAATTTAGTCTCCTTCTCCGGCCAGCCAACCTTCGAAGACAAAACCTCTGTGCGCTTTCTCAGTTCTTTTCACGACTATGAGGTATGGATTTAACCGTAACAGGAAGGGTTGTTGATCATGAGAGAGTGCAATTTCCATCAAATGAGGCTTTGTAGTTGGTGTTACGAGGGGGACCATGAAGTTTTAACCAGTGGAAACTTGGTCTCCAACACTTGATATTGATGCTCCGTGAAACATCAACTTCTGGGTTCAAGTCAGGGATATTCCTCTACAATTTTTCTCTGCGCCAATGTTGAACCACATCGTCGGAACACTAGGTACCATCGTTGAACTAGAACACAAGGAAGCTCTTCGTGAAAACGCAGCGTTTGGTCGCGTGTGTCTGCAATGGCCACTCAACAGAGCACTCATCTTTGAACGGAGGATTAAGTTTGGTGCTGAATTCGCAATGGTGTATTTTCGGTATAAAAAACTGCAAAATCATTGCTTCGAATGTCATTCACTACAACATGATATTTCTGAATATCTGATCTTGGAAGAGGAGGCTGCCTCCGGTCACCAAGATCCCGAACCTGAAACTGACGGCTCTGGCATGAATCATGTGATCACGTCGGTTGATGATTCACATCCTATCAAAGCGACCCCTACCACTATGATCAATGACACTGGTTCTATTTTGGCTACTCCCCCTACTCAATTCCATCCGAATATCAGAACACACAGATGATATTGGTTGATGGTCGACATTACTCGGTCTCAGACTTCTGCGACCTCTATCAAAATTTCGCTTTTTTATTCGATCCTACTGAATCTGAAGCAAGACGTAGGCGAATTCTCCTATCACTTGAGCATGTCAGCAATGACATCATTCATGAAATTACCCGTCTAGTTGGATCTCCATCACTATACTCTAACAAAAGATGCAGAACTGTGACGTGCAAGGCCAGTTCAAACCCATGTTCTTTCAGAGGCGAAGCGGGCCCGATACCACTAACAAATTCAAGCAGCGGCGAGGCAGACCCAATACCGCCAAGGGTCAAATGAAAATAGCAAGGTGAAACTACCAGGACATTGGAAAAAGTCATGCAGTTCATTGCCTTTAGGAGATATGTCCTCGTTATCTGCTTGATGCAATATTTCTCATCGAGACGAAGTAACCCTTTAGTTATGTGTGAGGAATAAAGTACTTTATTGAATCAAGCAGATAACGACGACATATCTCCTTGAGGAATATGTCATGCGTTATGTGTGAGGAATAAAGTACTTCCTAACTACTTTATTGTACTCCATGTTGAATTAAGTGGGGTTTTATTGCTCATTTGGAAAAACCCTCTCTATATTAGTATAATTTATCATGACGCAAGACTTGTATACTGCTTTATTAATGAAAATCTTGTTCATTCTATTTGTCTTGCGTATATGGTCATCCAAATCCTCAATATCGAAATGAGTTATGGGAGAAACTTCAGTGAACGGCTACCACTAGAAATGTTCCATGGATCATGGTCGGAGACTTTAATCAAATATGTAACAATGGCGAGAAATTAGGGGTAAATGAACGTGATGAAGCTTCTTTCAAACACTTCAATACTACACTTGAGATTTGCGATATGACCGAGCTTAGACATCAAAGGAATAAGTTTAGTTGTAGTGGTCAACGATGTCTGATACAAAATGGAGTACGGACTATAGAGTTGATTTAGTGCTGACTTGACAAGATCTTAGCAAATACGGAGTGGCTAATATTCAGCCTCCTCCTCAGAGTATTTGGAACCTATAGAATCTAATCACAGACCAATAATCTTCAGCATTCTATCTGACACACGTATTAAGCGAGGCCAGTTTCGTTATGATAAAAGGCTTTATGATCAAGAGAGGTTTAAGGATAATATAAAAGTTGAATGGATAAGGCTTTCTAACCATGTAAATATTCCAACCAAAATAAAGAGTATTCGTAAAAAAATATCAAGGTGGAAACAGACTAATATTACAAACTCGGACACATAAATTAAAGTCCTTAAATAAGAATAAGAATCGTCATTTTTTCAGGTTTTCCCAGATCCATCTACTATCAAAACTATTAAGCAAAAACTCAACAGAACATAGTATCAAGAGGAAGTTTTTTGGAAAATAAAAAGTCAGAATAATTGGCTAAAGGAAGGTGATCGGAATACCAAGTTTTTTCATGGGTGTGCAAAATCACGGAAAGCTAATAATCGTATTATTTTTATCAAGGATGAACTTGGTGTTGAGTATACTACCGAGGATGATATCTCATGAGTTGCAATCGATTATTGTCAGAAATTATTTACAACATCCACATATGTGGACTAGGGAGATTTCTTTGATGATGTTCAGTCATCGGTTACGAATAACATGAATGTGTTGCTTAAGGCTGAGGTTACTAATTCTGAAATCATGTAAGCCATCAAAGCCATTGGAGAGATAAAAGCCTGGGACAGTTGGTTTAAGTGGTACCTTCTTTCATCAATGCTTACCAACAATTGGTGAAAGTATAATATCGGAGATTAAAGAGTTTTTTTTAATAATGGAGTTATTTCCCCCGGCCTCAACAAAACTCATATATGTCTCATTCCAAATACTAACTAGCCAAACACCATGAGTGACTATCGTCCGATTAGTTTATGTAATATTGGGTTTAAGATCATCTCAAAGATCATCATTACGTGTCTCAAGCCGTTGCTCCCTTCGATTATATTTGACCAACGGACTGTGTTTGTACCAGAGAAACATATAACATACAATATATTGATTGCTCATGAACTTCTCCACTCTTTGAAATAAAGGAAACACCAAGCTAATACTTATTTGAACATCAAAATTGATATCTCCAAAGCCTACGATAGAGTCGACTGGAACTTCCTTGAAGAAACAATGATACAATTAGGCTTCAGTGCGAAATGGGTTAGTTAGATAATGTAATGTGTACGTTCAGTCTCGGATTCTGTCCTTATCAACCCTTATGGTGACATACTTCCAACTCATAGTATTTGACAAGGTGACCCCTATCCCCGTATCTCTTCCTGTTTGGGCAGAATTGCTTACACAAAAGCTTAATCGAGAAGAAAAACATGGTAATATCAAAGGTAGATTTGTTAGTCTTCATGGCCCTCGAGTAAGTCATTTACTCTTTGCGGATGACTCGTTTTTATTCTTCCAAGCCAACCATTGGAATAATGTCACTCTAGCTAAGGTTTTACACCACTACGGGCAACTCTCGGTCCAACTAGTTAATGTTAAACAAGTCATCTATAACATTTAGGTCACGTGTTTATGAATCTAAAAAATTAGAGGTTCGTCAAGTCATCAAGATTCAAAGATCAGGCTGCTTTAGTAAATACCTGGGGCTCCCCGACGAATTCACTCATCAGAAATGTGTATTTTGACTATCTTGTTAAGAAAGTCAGAGAAAGTACAAAGAGTTGGAATCAAAAAAATTTATCCGAAGGCGGGAAATAGGTACTTCTGAAGTCCATAGTCCTAGACATTCCTACTTATGCTATGAGTTGTTTTAAATTACCAAAGACTAGTTGTCATGAGACAGACTGTGCTTTATCTCAATTTTGGTGGAGTTCGAATGATTCTACAAGACGGATGGCATGGATCAGTTGGAAAAAAATAAGTATGCCAAAAAAGACGGAGGTCTTTGCTTTAATGATATAGAGAATTTCAATGATTCACTCTTGGCAAACAAGCTTGGCGTATTTTAGAAGATCTGCATAGTTTTCTCGCTAGAGTTTTAAAAAGTTGATATTTTCCTGAAACAACATTGGGTGAAACAACAATTTGAAGAAAATCTTCACATGGGTGGCGGTCAATAATCAGTGTCGCGATCTACTCTTCAAAGGAATTCGATTCCGTATTGGTAATGGAGCTACAATTAATCCGTTCAAAGACCTATGGATACCATCCCACCCTCCGAGACCAGCCGCCTCTAATTCTGCTCATTCACCTTCATCATGTCTTAAGGATTTTTGGCAGTCAAATAACAAAAAACGGAATGAGATCCTTCTTCAGTGGAACCTATATCCCATAGATGCTCGCCATCCCCGCCAAATGTACATAATACACACCAAAACTGAGGATAAAATTATATGGCAGTATACCAAGGATGGCAACTACATTGTGAAGTCTGAGTATTGGTTGGTTACTCATTATCCAGACCCATTGGTTCAATAGCGGCCGATACCTTCAGGAGATAAGACACTAAAACATCGGATTTGGAAGACTAAACTAGCCTCTAAAATCAAACATTTTCTCTGGCGCATCCTTTCCTTGGCTATTGGTTCTACTACTGAACTTACTCGCCGGAGAATACCGAGTGATGCAGCTTGTAAGCTGTGCTGTTAACATTTAGAAACAATAAACCATATTCTCTTTGAGTGTGATTTCCCCAAAGCTGATTGGCAATTTACAAATCAACGAGATTAGCGATTTCACATAACATTAACACCTTGGAACAGAGTATTGAGGGTTTGCTCGCCACATATGATTCATCAACTACACAATCCCTTCGACATAATTCCTTTTGGCTACTATGGCAGATTTAGAAATCTCGTAATGACCTCATATTTAATATGGTACATCATGATCCCCCTTATGTTTGATCGTGCTATGGACAATACGTCATAATGGCTCGAAGCTAATTCATCCGATGCGCCCATTAAAACACACTCCTCCTCCATTTACACCTCATCAAGTCAATGGATTCCCCCACCCACATGACTATGTAAAATATAATTTTGATGCCATTTTTATCCATAATAGTAATACTAAGGGATTTGGCTGGATCGTACGCGATGCACATGGTGTTTATAAAATTTTAGCATTAACTAAACTTAACTAGGGCACAAATCCTTTGGAAGCGGCAGACATGACTCTTCTACATGCATTAGAATTTTTATGGTGTAGAAGATTTCGCAATATTATCATGGAAAGAGATTGTAAAATATTGGAAGACTTTATTCACTCAAAATTTCAAAATGCAAACATGGAACCACTTCTATCTAGTATGCGTAGTTGGGTGGATCACTTCACCAATATCACGTTTACGACGATATCTCGACATTGCAACCAACTAGCGGATAAGTTGGTTAAATTAGCATATAATCAATGTGCTACTTCGATTATATATTCTTATCCTCTAAAATTTTTGAGGAATTATCTATTTAACGATGTATAATATATTTTTTAAATTTTCTAAAAAAAATCATACGTTAAAAAAAAATTCTATCTAGACAGCTACAATCAGAAAATAAAGACAATATCATTGTTCTTAAAAAAACCTTTAAAGAACGGTAAAATCCAAAGTAGTTAAAGCATAAGGCTTGACATACGTAATTCCTAGAGTAAAACATGTGCTAATTTGTAAGAATATATAAGACATACCAAATTAGCAGAATCAACTATCAACAAACCTTATAAATTAGGAGATGAAAGCTTCTATGAAATGAAATGTGTTGATGAACATGCTAAATTAATAAAATTAATGGACCTGCAAAATTAAGTGGACAAATTTAATGGATTTGATGATACGCCCATAATAACATAATCGATGCATTTATGTACTATAAAACACGTGTTTATTGAAAACATTATAAGTAATTTTAGTTAATGAGATAGTATCTTTGTAGATGAAAAGATAATTATTTCTCGTAGATCTGCGCCGAATTTTGTGGTCGTAACTTAATTTGAGATATTAAATTATTATTAATATAAATGTCGAAGGTTATGTCAGATGGTACTGTTATTATTACTTATATATATTTGTATGTATATGGTATTAATAAAAAATGTTATAGCATAACTTGAATTTAAGTTTCATGTTAAAAGTTATGGGTTCAAGTGGTTTTTCATCGCTATTACGTGAATTCTACGTGGATCTCACGTTATCAAGAGTTAACAAGTTAACACTCGCAAAATATATCATTTTACTCAATTTTGTAAATCAAAGTACTATATTCAAAACTTTTATTAGTTTTATACAAATGTACAGAGGTCTAATTTATATATAAATCGAACATATAATTTGTTGAGATAGAAATTACCGACATTCTAAAAAACCCTATTTATGCTTGAATTATATATTTGTAAGATAAGAGATTATAAGAGCATAAGATTAAAAAAACGACACATAAGATTTGTTAGTTTCATAACCAACCACCAACAGATCTACCAATATTTTTTTGGTGGGATGATACCATACACAACCATATGCATCTCACCACAAATGCTTGTATCAATCACGCTTTGTTGTACTTAGCTGAAACACTTTGCTGCAACATATAACACTGACAGTCTGGCATTGTTCAACACTGCTCGACATTCAAGATGCCAACCTCAAAGTTTCATGCACCATGAATTCATAAATTCAGACAAGACTTTATCTCCCCCTTGTTGATTATGTGTTTCGATCAAGCATTTCACGCAAGGATTTGAACCACCAATCAAGTGAATTCTTCAAGAATAACCGATCAACTGACTTGAACCACTAATCAACAAAATCCAATGATCTACCATCAAACAAGCCGAAACAACTAGAATCCAACTCTGACCAATTTTTCCAAGAACAAGAACTGACATGATTGAGGAACCAGAGATCGATTACAGTGAGAGAGCCTTGAGAATGAAGTTGGAGCTAATAAACTCAATTTCAATCTTCCCATATGAAAATATAAAGATGCATCATAAGAGTAATCCAACAAGAAGACTGTAATGCCCATGATTGAGTTCATAGCTGAGCAAAAAAGAAATGAAACTTTCTTGAAGCAAATCACTAGTTTCCTCAAACATTGCTTTCCATACTCATCAACATGTTTGCTTCAATCTCTTCAACATAAACAAATGCTTCTCCCAATATTACGCAACAGAATCCCCCTCTCTTTGACTGATACTCAAGAAAATTATTCATCCAAAACACGATAGCATAGAGATGACCATAAAACATGCAGCTCATTGTTGACAGTGTTCCAAATATCCAACGAGATATTCTTACTCCCCCTGCAACCATGCTGCACAAAAAATGATGTCAACAAACAAAATCTCATCGTCTCCTGCTTGAGTGTATCAACTAGTTAAAACATCGGCATCCTTCTGACTGGGTGTTAATGTTCTTTTATTCAAAGAGCAGTTGATGGTATGACCAGAAAACTGTAACGAGCTTCCTTTATCTTCACTAAGCTTCTAAGTTAACTCGTAAATCCAACAGCTTCTCCTCTGTAAAAAAACCTCAAAATCTGCAAATTCAGTAGTCTCTTTCTATGTGAACCAGTCAGCTTTTCACCCCTTTGATTACTGCTTAGCATCTGTGATTATCGCTTGGCATATGCTTCTCTTAAAATTCAAAGTTCTATCTTTGACCACCCATGGAACGCTAGAAAATTCAATGCTCCATCAATCCACATATCTTAGGGCACCAAAAATCAAGAGTCTTGAAAATCAAGATTGTAACCTTTAAGCCAGTTGTAATGTTCTCAGCAAATTCAAACTCGCAAATCAAATGGATATTTGAGAAGCTTGAACACTATCATCATATGCAGATCATTTGTTCTTCAACAAACTACTCACAATTAATGATCCAATTCATTGCATAAGCTTGCTTACTTTTCATAAGAAGTAAGTTTCATCATCTTGTCAGAATAAATTCTTAGCTAAATTCCCATGAACCAATGACTCATCAACACCAAACCTTGCTCTCTTAAAAAGTTTCAATCTTTTACAATATATTCTCAGATATGAAGACTTTTTCCTCCAAAGTTAAACTCCACATCCTCAATGAATTTTGATCATCAAAAGCTGTTAACATGTTCACTTCTCAAACATTTGGAAAATATCCATAGACGGATCTTGCTGCTAAAACCTTCTAAGACATTACCTGAAACCAGAATTATGACTTACCAAGAAAATCTCTAAGAAGTTAGCTTTTTCCTTGCATCTCCAACACGCTCAATTCCATGATTTTTTAACATCAAATCTTCCAAGGCTAAACAAGCAAAACACAGACTTACAGAATCCACTCAAACTGAATAGTCGTACCTGCTAATTCACTTCCTGGGTACAGTAAGCTGAACAACTTCTACTGGAATCATCTGCAAGTCACCTTTGCAAAAACTCAGTCTTAGAAATCTCTAAATCAATCACACTGAAACACCATCATTAACTGTATTCATGGATTCCGATACCAATTCCCTTCTACCAGAACCTAGATCCCCACGTCTAGAATGTCTATGGAAAATCTCATTCCATTCTGAGGTTTTTTGGTTGCTCAATTGATGTCTCCACCGGAACTTGTCAAATCTGATACTTTGAATCAACTGTGTCCAGACAGGTTTGAAGATGCTTAAATAAATAAAACACAATTAAACTGTCAAAAATGCAATCCCACCGTTGAATCTTAATTCATGAATAAAACAAAGCTCTCTACAAAATTTTGGCTCGATCGGATTATTTTTAGATCTCCAAACGTTGCCTTGAAAAACCATCTAGGAACAGATTTCTGCATTATTTTCAAGATCTGAAAATCACTATTTCCTCATTTGATGCAATAATTTAAGATCTCTTTCACCTTCACTCTAAACTGAGAAATGACCCTTAAACACATTGAATCCATTCGTTTTCACAAACTTGAAACAATAAGCAAAACATGTTGTTTCCTTTTTCCAAACTCTTTCAACTCTTGAACAAGAGATTTTTTATTTGTCTTGATGCAGAGCAGAACGGAGTACCGAACCAACCCAGAAAATTATGAAAATTTATAGAAAAATCAACAACTGACATACGAAGCCACAGAAAAAATAGCTCATGATTTGGGGTTACGGTTTGAAAGTGATGGTCAATATCATAAGACAGATCCATAATGATACAACCTGCAAGCAGCAGACTTTGAGAGTAATTTCCATCAAACAACAAGGAACCAGGTGAAGATCTTTATATCCTTGGAAAGATCTCGCTTTTGAGAATCCAAGAATTATAGCCCACTGCATTCTCTTTTTTGTAAACCAAGAAAACACATTATCTGAAATCAATTGCTCCATGCCTTTGAAGAATGCATATCAATTAAAACCAGAAGCAGTAACAAGATCATCACAAAAGAACCTTTGGCAATGCAGCAAAAAATTGAAAAAATATCTTCATATTCTTTAACCTGAATACCTCTTCAGATCTCCATTCAAGACTCGTTTCATCCTCACTAAACTTTTCAATTCAGTTTTTATGCACCAAATTGTTGTTGCTTGCAACTTCATCAACATAAGCCTTTCTTCGTTCACCTCCAACGATGTCAATCTAGGACATTCATCAAACCAAGGAACATCTTTCTTCATATATGCAATAACTAACTCTTAGAACCTGAGGTCCTTGTCACTATCACTCACAAGCTCTTCTTGTTTACACACCATCAGTTTTGTCCTTCAAATCTCCTCTTTTCACTAAGTTTTATAACTCCAGCACGTCAACTATACTTCAATCATGGTGATACCCAGACAAACATGATGATATAAGAGTTTATCTTTAAATTCCCCTTAATCATGTCATGAACTCTCTTGAAATCTTCATATTTTCTCGCTCTTGCCATGATAAAACTTGGTGGAAACTCATCCTTCAATATGTTCTTAAACATAAGCCAGCATAATCATGTTGAGAGAGTATTGTTGTGAATATTGACTTGTATCCTAGGCCTTGTTCTAACAAATTGTTTCATGCTTCAACAACTTTTGGATTCATAAATTCAGCATACACATGTGTCTTTGTTCTTCTCTTTCATTTTGATGGAAATGAAAACTAGAGTTGTTCTTCTCTTCAACTCTTGGTTCTACCAGCGCTTGGAACTTCTTCTTCACTAGTGACAACATATGCGCTTCTGTTTTGCTGCTACTTTCATCCTTCGACGTTTCCTCTAGTGGCCTGCTTTTATCTCCGAGAAGACCAATCACCTCATCTCTGCTTCATCTCTCAGATATTTTCATCCTTAACCTCAGATCTCTCCCCTTCCGACTCTATTCACTTGACAATGATTACTCTTTCTCTATTAGTTCTGCCTTTGATTTCTTGAATATATTTCAGAGCCATGTCAAATCCCCCACTAATATAGGAAGACAATTGTTCAAATACTTCACGAACAACGAAGATAAAAAACGAAGCCAACAACTTTGGAGTTAAGAATTCTACTATTGTTCCAAAAGAAAGCAAAAAACATGGCCTTAGATGATATACATACATAATTTGTAACTCCAATGCCAACAACTTATGATTCCTTCGCCTCGTCAACACAACCAACAACAAGATGCAACTCCTGAGTTTTTTCGATGACTTTGACGAGCATACTGAGCATTCCAATACGTCAGCCAATATCTCCTCTGGCGACATCAACCACCAATCTCTTGAACCTTTAACAGCAAACCGAAAAAGCGTATAAAAAGATTCCATTAACCTGCAATCCTGCTCCAGCTCATAAAAGCTCTTTCCATCAATTTCGTAGGTGGCAACAAGAACCACTCGCTTCTTCCTCCGATTAGTGAACTTCTCCATTCAATCTCTGATTTCTTCTTTGGCATTTCCAGAACACGAATGTCATAAATCCATCTGGAGACTTTTTCGTGATGTCACAGAAATCCGAACCAATTTATCAATGAGAGATGAAACTAGAATTGAAAAGTTCTCATCTCTTCTTCTCAAGATACAGAACCGAAACATCGAAGACGAAACAATAACAAAGAACAATGTTTTCTCGCTGATTTTCCAATTAGATTCGCATGAGTGAAATAGAATGATATTCCGCTTCTTCTTCTTAAGCTTTCTTCTTTTTAGTCCATACAAAAACTCTTTCTCTTTTCAAATCAACAAGACGAGACTTCTTAATGTCTTCAAGATTTTCTCTCTCATGATTCACATGTGTGATGATCAGCAATTTTGATATAGTAAATAGCTACTCAAGAACGATTAGGAGATACACTAGAGCTCCTCATAAGCAATTTCAATACATTTTCAAGCTTACGGAGTTCATCAATTTATCAAAAAATGAACAACCCAGAATATCAAAAAGAAATTTCAATTTTTGATTTTTCTTTACTCCATTTCTTCTTCTCCACTCAACAATGTCACAGACTCATCAACGGATGCTGCTTCAAGTGATATCATTTTTGACAAACTTGGGCTTTGTTTAAACGTTGGCCCATTTTGACACGAAAAGAGAATTTGTATTGGGTGAAAGACAACATACCTTCAAAGCCCTTAATCATACTTTTTGCTTCATGTTCTTTCTCTCAACGACAAGATAAACAAAACTAAGCTCATATTTCTCGATCTGATACAGTTTCTATGAACAACTGAAACCCTTCCATAAAATTCAAGATTTATATTTTGCTTCAGTAATCTTCTGAGATAGTCATCAAAACCTATATCTCATTCTCTTTGTCTCTTCAATTCCAAAACAACTTGAATACTTTTTATCTTGATTCTTATACAGTTGTGAACCCTACTTCCTTCACACCCGCTTCAATTTCCTTTGCTAGTCACAAATCCAAGATCACCTCGAAACAAAAACAGATCTCTATCGAGAATCCGCTCTGATACCAATTGAAAAACCCTATTTGTGCTAAAACTATGTACTTGTGAGATGAGAGATTATAAGAGTATAAGATAAAAGAGACAACACATAAGATTCGTTAGTTTCATAACCAACCACCAACAGATCTACCAATCTTGCCTTGGTGGGATGATCCCACACACAACCATGTGCATCTCACCTTAATACTCTAGATGCGCGAGTTTTCATGACACCGTCTCTTGGTATTTATAATCAAGTGTCAAAAAACCTAGATAATTTAAGCCATGCTTTAAGTCTCTACAAGCAATTGGGCTTAACTTGAATAAAATCCCACGATTCATATGGCCTTTGTACTTTTACGTTAGGTTATAAAGAACAAAAAGGTTTTTATTCTAACAGTTTGAATCCTATCTTGATCTGTCATAAAAACAATTACGATCTCGAACTTTGTATTATTTGAAAGTATCTTTATCCTAAACTATTACAACATGCATATTTCTGTTTTAACAACTTCTCAACTCAAAGCATATTTCTGTTTTAACAACTTCTCAACTCAAACACTGCACTTGCACACTAACTTGACACTGGCACGCCAAAATAACATAATCGATACAATTGCGTTCTATAAAACACGTGTTTCTTGAAAATGGTAAAGTTATTTCAGTTAATGATGTAATTCGCAGATAGTAGTAAGATCATTATTTATTGATCTGCACTGAATTCTATGGTCCTTGGAAGGGGAGATGTTTTAATTATAACTAATTTATGGGGAGTGAGAACGAAATATTGAGACATCAACCATATTGACCTAAAACTAGTATTTTACCGCCAAAACTAACAACTTTGTTTTGTTTTTGAAAAATAGAATTTACAGATATATAATATAATGATTTATATTAATGTTGTCGTTTTACCATCAATTGCGTTTAAGTCCAGTTAATGCATGGTGAAAAAATAGAATAGAGGCACAGAGGGTTATTAAAAAATTAAAAAAATTTAAAATTTTCAGAAATTATTGGAAAATTTTATACGTCTTTGAAATTTTTCAATTTATAAAATTTTCATATATATATGATGGGAAAAAGTCATATAAAGGCAAAATATAGTATATTGATAGTGTTACAAAAAGGGAAATCAGTTAAAACAAAAACAACCGAACTGTGGTCTATTGTTTCCAGTAAGTAGGTGAATACTTATGTTAGGTAAGTCTACTATAAAGTAAAAACTTAGTTATCCATATTAAGCAAAAAAAAAAAACTTTATACATGTGTAAGAAGAATTTCCTTTTACTATTAAAATCATATCCCATGTTTTGTGCCATCCTATTTTATAGTTTTTAAAACTCATATACATTTTCTCATGTTCTTTTAGGGAAATAAATATAATAAGTTTGACCAAAAAGAAATAATAAATAGAGAATAAACATTATATATCCTAAAACTAAAAAGTAATTAAATAACTACTCTTTGACCAACAGTAGTGCATGTCAGAAGTGATAGAGAAATGACATTAGAATCTTTCGCATTGATCACGACACTTATCTATGTTTTACGCTATTTTTTAGCAAATCTCTTTATTTCGGTCATATTATTTAAAATGACACGTTATTATTTTTGTTTAAATTTAATGTTTAAAAAAATATTATTTTTTTGAATAATATGTAAAATTATATTTTAAAAAATTTATATTTACATCAGATGCAACTGTTATTTTGAAAAAAAATTTAAATAAAAAAACCAAAGCTGAAATAAATCGTTTTTGGAGGCTTCATTAAAACTCGAAAGTGAAAAACCCAATTGGAACAAAACCACTTTCGGAAAAAAGAATACCCACCATTAACGATTAAGCTGAAAATATGTTTTCGATAACCCTTCACGACCTCGAAGCGAACCAAACTTGCAGCCCATCCATCATAATTCCTTGTTCCTGTAGAGTCGATAATTTGTTTCGTACTATCCGTCTTACCTCGCAAATCAGTCTGTCTAAACCAAGAGGGGTACTGCCATGTCTTTGTTGATTCCTTTCTCTCCATAATGTATAGGTTGAGGCATGGAAAATGTACTTGATTATGTAATCCACTGTCCTGCTTCTTCTCAATTGAAAAAAAGTTAGTATCTCATCAAATCACACTGTTTATTGCTGACCCATCAATCTTAACTTGTTAAACCCGCGTATATTCCAGAAGAAACACGACATTATTGTTTTTTCCTATGGTTCCTGCGATCTAAGTTGCTCGGAATTTTATCCCTAATTTATTGAGATGGTTTGAGGAGATGTTTCTGCACCTGCTTAGTTGATCGTGGTAATGGAACTCTCGCCACTGTACCGTCCCCGCTCAAAATACCTTGATACATTTCTGTGCCAGCATTTTCCGGCGTTAATGTGTCCACTAGACTGCCTACTTCCTCAATCAGTTCTGTACTTCTTTTAAGTCGAAGCTCTGATTTATCATTCAAAACAGTGTGCAACTGCATCTTCTCCTTCTCTGGTTCGGAAACAGAGCATTCCAAATTTTTTTCCATCAGCTTGTAAGCCTTTTTCGCCCGCTGCGTTTGTTGTCTTAGAGTTTTTTATTCCCCGGTGTTTTGACTAGTTTCCTGCAAACTTAATCTCCCCTCAACAACATCTGAAACATCTGAAGCCTCCTCTTTATAGGATTTATTTTTTCCACTAATTCTCGCATTTGATGTCTGTTCTCTTGTCTTCACTAGCTCCATTTTCGGAGCAGAGCAGACATCTTTCGCAACATCAACAGACACTTCCAGCAAGCTCACATATGAGTTTTCCAAACCAACAACCTTCACCTTACCCGAACTTTGTTTCTTCTCACCTGGCTTCCTGATCTGCAGGTTCGGCTTTCTCAAACCCCGTACATGAACATGGGAGGCATAGAGCTCAAATGACCTTGAGTACATAAGAAAAACATTATTATTTAGATAATTAACAATGTCGGTAAAGATATTTCGATTTATCATTTTCTATTTCTTCAAATTTACCCTTTTAGAGTATTTGTTATATTTTATTCCAAATTTCATGTTATTTTGTATTATCATGCTATATTTTTTATACCACTAATATGTGTATATATATATATATATATTGTGTTATTTTAATATGATGCATGCTTTTTCTTTTAATCACGCAATCAACATTTCTTTTGACCACATGTCATTATTTATTTATGTGTAAACGTAATTTCTAAATAAAACATAATTATTTTCATATGACACATTATTTTGTATTGTGATGCTATAGTTTTTATGCTACTAATTTATATATATATATATATATATATATATTATTTTAACATAACGCGTACTGTTTATTTTAATCACGCGCTTAATTTTTGCAAGAGGGCATTTCTGAATGTTCCCACTCTCCCAAAAGGTCATTTACCAAAAATTTCTGACCTATGGTTATTATCTCAATTGACTTCCAAACAGATTTAGGGTCTGCACCTAAATAACCCTAATAAATATACGGTAAAAGCTAGCACCTGAGTCTTGAGATTCTCTGTTTTGTTTTCAGACAAACCAAACGAAAGATAAAAAGTGAAAAAGTCTTCTGTCTGTGTGGGCTTTATGTAATTGAGTTTTGTTCTCAAATATTACAACAATGACCATGTCTTCTTACAGTAACCAAAAACCAATTCCACACGCTTTGGTTACATCGACCGATTGGGCTTCTCTTTATTGTGGTAGATTCTACCTGACCAACAATTTCTCTATGGTATAATTGCAGAGATGATGAGAAAAATAGAATGGGAAAATATGATTAGTCTTTGATCTTTTGCAAGAAGGTTGGCTAGGGATTTCTTGTAAAAACATTAGCCCCGCTTAGTTCATAATGACATCACTTTTTTCCACTAACTAACAGCTGAGTTCTCTCCAAACCGCAGGAGATAGTTGCCCATCATACGGCTCACCAACTTGCCTCTATGGGAGGCTCACTCCGGGCAGGTTCGGATCTTTCATAATAATAGAAATACATGATATCAAATTATATAAGAGAATACAATTTATGAATACTAAAAAACATGATCAAGAAGAAAATGAGTTCATGGAAGAGATTCAGTGAATTGAGAAATACGAGAAGACAAGTTAAAGAGAGTAATAACTTTGACTAACAACATTAATTATACTAATGCAACCCGTCAAGATGGACACGGTTGCAAAGTCCAATCTTGACACTCAAAAGAGAAAACAAGACATGTAGTGAATCCAGAGGTTTATGGTAGAGTAGAATGAAAATCTCGATGGCTTGGAGTAGACTAGAATGAAAAGCTCGATGGCTTGGATTCATAGGCACTTAGGCTTGAATTAAGATCAGGAACGACCAAAGTCGTTGAGAAGCATATAGTTTAGTTGTTGAAATGTGTGGCGTAATGATGCAGATCATAATGTTGTCGCAGAGGTGAGATGACTCGGGAGTGAGAAAAACATGATTTAGAAGATCGATAGCTTAGTGAAATATCGACTTAAGTAAGCACTATGACTAAAAATAAAATAAAAAGTGAGTTCGATCATTAGATCAAAACTCAAACATAACCTGCTCTGATACCATGTTGAGATGATGAGAGAAATGAAATGAGAAAAATATGATTAGTCTCTCATAATAATAGAAGTACATGATACAACTTATGTAGGAGAATACAATTTATGAATATTAAGATACATGTTCAAAATGAAAATGAATTCATGAAAGAGATTCAATGAATTGAGAAAGACAAAAAGACAAGTCAAAGAAAATAATAACTTTGACTAACAACACTAATTATATTAGGAATAACTTAATCTTCTTCTGCTCTTCTATGAAAGATTTTGTAGTTTTTTGTAACATTTTATGGGTTATGTTGTGTAATGATTTGTTGGTTAAATTATGAACAGACTGAATTAGGGTTGCACAAAGAATTGAGAGGATGCTTCCTATTGTTATCTTCGGAGAGAGTTTCGCCGTCGATGACCCACAGCGAGTTCTCTTTCATTTCCCATAGAAATTATCTTTTCTTGGACTCAGATCTTTTTATGGCTCTTAATATTCACCGAATATATATATATATATCCTTTTAATGCTTATCTCATAAAATTAATTTTTTTAGTGGTGATATGAATTTTTTATTTCCGGAGTAAATTTGTTCCCTCCAATGTTTGATGATTACTTAGGATTAATGTGCCTTATGACTGAAATTGCATTGAAACCGTCAATGTATCTAACATAGGCTGAGAAAAATGTCATCTTTTTTTTTTGGATTGGACCATATCGTTCGTATTGGACCATATCAAAATCACGATATCATTCAAGTGGAGGCATATGTAACGCCTGAGAACTCAATGGTGCAATTTTAATTTGCATAACGAGTGATTTATAATAGCTCTAATGAGTTTGTATAACTTCTTCATAATATGATTGTGTGATTTGGAAGAATTTTTATCCTCAAATAATTATTGGCCTCATAATATGAATATTAGCTCCTCAAGAAAACTGTCAAAAGTGTTTTTTTCATTGTATTTTTCTTTGTTTTAAAGAGGCAAAACATAAGAAAGTATAATTGAGAATCACTGATTTGACTTTTGATTTGAAAATAGATGTTCAGTGTGTCTTGGGGATACCAAGCGGATGAGAAGGTTCAAAAAATTCCAGCATGTAGACACACTTTTCACATGAAATGCATTGATGATACTTAACTCATTTCACACATCACTTATCCTCTTTTAGTATCTCTCTTATCCCCAGAGTGTCCCAAGACACTATCCCTTCGATGTCCCAGTCAACAACCAAAGGGATAATTCCCATCGATGATGGCCAAGAAAGTAACGGAGATATAAGAGAGGTCTCTAAGGAAACGCAAGAGAATGACCGAAACAACATTGGTATATCAGATGGTTGTTGTAATTGTGGACTTGGTTAAAAAACACAAAAAAATAATCAGCTTTCTCTTGTCTTTTGATGATATGTTTCCGATTCCAAGTAAGATTTAAAGTTATGTTTTATTTTTCTTTCGTTTTGTGCCTTGTAACAATTCTAGAAATGAAATGAGAGCATGATCCTTGAGAAAAAAATGGCAAGTTTGGCAAGATTTTGGAAATTTTAAGTATTAACTTCATAAGTACATGGTCGTCAAACTCACTATATGATGTTTGATGTAGAATTGATTTGATAGTTACCTTTAGATTGAGTTCTATAATATGATCAACAGTCTGTTTAAAATTTTCATTGATTGTGTTTGCATAATTCTTTTTGAATTTTGTTCTTACTAAAATTTAACATTTTTAATTTTTTATAGATGTTTCCTTTTTTTTTTGTCTAATTCTCATTTATGATATTTAGAGTATGATTGGTGGGGGAATATAGGGTCTGAGAGTAAATAAGAGGAAAACAATTTGAGTAAAGAAAAAGTAAAATTTAGAGTAATTACTTTTACTCCACTATTTTTAGATGGAAGTTTTAATTTTCCTCATTTGAAAGTAGTAAACCTTAATCTTTTAGTTTACTAGTTATAAATGGAAAATGTCTTAAAAAGTCTCAACTTTCAAATTATTAACGTTTAAATTCTTAATTTTCAAAATTTCGTTTAAATGCCTAAGTTTTCGTTGACTTCATGATTAAGTGGTTAACTTATGTTGACTATGCAATTTGAGGCACGAGGTTAAATTGAGAGACGAAACATATTTACAGGGTCGAAGCTTCAATTTGTAACTTTCATATAGTCAAAACGATGTTGTTTCTCTCTAACTAAAAAAGTATCAACTTTCAAATTGTGAACATTAAAATCCTCAATTTTCAAAATATCGGTTAAATGCCTAAGTTTTTGTTGGCTTCATGATTAAATGGAACTTATGTTGACTATGCCATTTGAGACACGATGTTAAATCGTGAGATAAAGCACATTTACGGGGTTAAATTGTCTGTTAACAGGTTCCGTTCAATCAAAACGACCAATACTCCGCCGACTATTTATCGTTCGTCTTCTCTTTCTACTTCCGCTCGCTTCATTGATATCCAACCATAATCAAGAAGTCAAAAATCTTCTAAAAATGAAATCCGCCTTTTGAGAAATAGAATCCAACGACGTCTTTGTCAACCTGTGACTACAAATTTATCTGGAGACTATTCGTCAATGGTGTTATATGTCAGGCAAGATCACTCCACCTGAATCCTAGGAACTAACTTCCTCAGAAGACCAGAGTGTCACAAGAATTTGGAGCTTTGGTGAGATAATTTATATTATAATATATATATATATATATATATATATATGCAAGACTGACCCAACATTAACTTGTTTAAGACCCAACTGCATTGATGAATGCTCACCATGGCTGATCTTGCTTCAACCTGTTCTAAGGTCGGATGCCTAAAGACTTCTTCTCTCCTAGCCATCATTGCCGCCTTGTCATTTCCGGGCCGGAGGAGAACTTTGCTAACTATTCAGCCAATCCCAGTAGGTTTTGCCCCATTGTCTCTTAAGCTTTGGTTTGGGCTGGTTATGGGCCTAAATTTATAGGTGAACTTGGGCTGGTTGTTACTTATGAACATAATGAAGAATTTGCTTATTGTAGAAAACAACCACATTTTTTGGGTCTACAACGACAATAGCTCGCTCCTCTTTAAAAGAGTCGAGTTTGGTCTCCTAGACTTGCCCGTAAAAGGTAAAGTTTAATTAAAAGGTGTGGAAAGGACAGTCCGGCTCCGGCTCTCAACGTTACAAAGTCAAGGAATTTGGCAGGAAGGATTGCAGCATGGGTTTGCGTCACGACACTAAGTTTTATTGTATTTTCAGATCTGTATGTGTATTTTAAGTTTTGTTATTTTCAGATTTTCAACTCTATCAAAGGTAAGGGTACTCTTTTTTTCTAGGAGTTGGTTTTGTCCCAAATGGAATTTGCAGCCTTGGGTTTTAATGAGACCACCACCTCCAATGATCTCGAAGAACGTTAGGCATTAGAACATTATAAAGCATTAGCACCTATGTGTACAAAGGTTTTTTTTAAAAAAGTTTAATTAAAATTTCTCCTATCGAGGCCGAGAGAAAACTCTTTTATATTCAAGTTATGTGGAAGAGAGAACCATTAATTCAAGTTACTCCTACAAGACAGCTTTTATCACTTTTCTAACCGATTTTCTACCTTGTGAAAAGGTCTATACCTGACAAAAAAAATATTGTAATGGGACCCATTCTTGTGAATTCAGAGGAGTTAGAGTATTTGTCAATGTCACAATTCAAGGTGATTGTCCACAAGTGCGAAGAATTCGGAGTGCGATGCAATTCCACCTAAAGAATTCGGAGTTTCAACACATTTCCAAACTTTGACGAGTTTGATGATATATACCTTTGTTTCACTTGTGTTTATGTTTTCAAATTAGCCGATTGACTTGCTTTTTGGATTTTTTTCTTCTGAATATGCAGTGATCCATGTTATAGCAAATCTTGGAATGAAGGACATCAAAATTAAGATTTTAGGATGTGGATTTGGTTTAGACAGATTCTATATGTTACTATGTATCCAGATTTTCCGACTAAAGAAATTTCATTGCAGATTGCAAAATATGTTGAATCCAAGATAATAATACCACTTCTGTTGTAATCCATACTTTTTCAAATTTTCAATTTATAAGATTAATATTTTTTACAAAAAAATATTAGTTGATAACATAAAATTTATTAGTTTTATTCGGATCAAATGATTCGACGGTTTAAAGATTATTGTTGGGCTTTTCATACACTATGTGAGATTTTAATTATTGACACAGTCATAAATTATTTCCCATATTTTAGAAAGTTTCCCAAGTTATAAACTATGTTCACAAACTTATATTTTAAAGTATTACTTATCATAACAAACAAAAAACACATATATTTATTTAAGTCTTTAGATTGTGGAAGCACATTTGGTCCACTAAGCTAATGGTTTGATAGTTTTTACACCAAGTTTGGATTTTAATCTACAAAAAGCCAGTTTTTTGCAAATTAATGAATATAAAGTTTGCATTCTCCACGATGCACTCCCAGAATATTAACCCGCTTTCTCTTATCTATTAGACAATATTGGTTTGCTTCAAGTTAAATTTTCTATTTTCTCACTTATTTCTATTTTATGTTTGTGTAATATTCAGGTCGACAATTTGACCCAAACCTCTAGAGTTTTCATTTCTCATAACTCATTTGTAAACTCATTTTCGCATACCTAGACTACCAATCATGGAGTGAATTTTTAATTAATTTATCGTTGGAAAAAATGGATGTAAAATTTGTCAAAGGTTACATAGTGCAACAAATATCATAAAGTTGGCTGTCGTTGTCTCGTATATTGCAGGGAGAGCATATACATCATAAAGACATCGTACATGCATAATCGTCCGTCATACATACATAATCGTCCGTCGTATTTCGAGTGTTGCAAAAAATATGTCCATTATGGGAGTTGGTTGAAAACTCGTATGTTACACCCAATCTGCATCGTTATGGGACGGGTTAGAGTTCATATTCTGGAAGCTAAAAAAGTGGATGTTGAGGGTTTGCGCATTACGGAATGTGGTCTTTGCGGATTGGATCCACATGGGTTACAAGCTAACATGCGGTTCAAAATATTTTTTTACTTTATATGTTTGTATAATTAGATACTATATAAAAACTGTTGTATTTGTATACTTCATTGGAAATATTAAAATAGACTTAGATGAGTCACTAGTCATTATAAGTTTTTTCTTATTTATTTAAACTTGTTATAGTTTGTGAAACTATTTGTTTTGGCTTTGGATAAATGTGAAATATACTTATACTAGTTTAATTCATTTTATAAGAGTTGATTGATTTATGTTTTATTTTAGTGACCTAACATAATTATTGAAATTTTTTTTGCTTATTGTTCAAACGGGTATTCAAGATTTAGCAAAATAAGTATATCTTATATTGTTATAATATTATATCCTCTCTGAAAAACTATTACTAGCCATAATCCAATTGTTATTTGGAAAAAAATGTTTAAAAAGTCTCAACTTTCAAATTGTGGACGTTTAAATCATATACTTTCAAAATATCGTTTAAATTCCTAAGTTTTTGTTGACTTCAGTATTAAATAGTTAACATATGTTGATATGTCATTTGAGACACGACGTTAAATCGAGAGATAAATATGTTTACGGAGTTAAAGTTTTTGTTAGCTGTTTCCATTTAATCAAAACAACGTCATTTTCCTCTTACTGAAAAAGCCTCAAGTTTCAAATTGTAGAAATTTAAATCCTCAACTTTCAAAATATTGTTAAATGTCTAAGTTTTTGTTGACTTCATGATTAAATGGTTAGCTTATGTTGACTATGCCTTTTGAGACACATTGTTAAATCAAGAGACGGAGTACGTTTACGGGGTTAGAGTTTTAATATTTTTTATCAGTTATTTGACTTTCCAATGAGTATTAAAAAAAGATTTAATCGGTTATCGCCAACGCTTAACACTTAAACTGATAACCAATAGAAGAATGTTAAAGCTATTAAATATTTTCTTAATAGCCGGTTCGATGGATGCAGACCGAATAGGTTATCGCCAACATTTAAGAAACTCAATATCTTGAGGGTTAAGGAATTTCATGGGAATATTTCAGAGATTCTAGGTGAGTTCAAGTGTCAAAGACGTCGTTGGATTACGTTTCTTTAAAGGCGGATTTCAATTTGAGAAGATTTTTGACTTCTTAATTATGGTTGAATCTCGATGAAGTGATCGAAAGTAGAAAAAGAAGACAAACGATAAATAGTCGCTAGAATATTGGTCGTTTTGATTAAATGGAAGCTGCTAACCAACAATTTAACCCCATAAACATGTTCTATTCTCTCCATTTAACGATGTGCCTCAAATGTAATAGTCAACATAAGTTAACCATTTAATCATGAAGTCAACAAAAACTTAGGTATTTAAACGATAATTTGAAAGTTTAGAATTAAACGTCCACAATTTGAAAGTTGAGGGTTTTTAGTAAGAGGGAAACAACATTGTTTTGATTAAACGGAAACTGCAAATGGAAGGTTTAACCCCGTAAACATACTCCATCTCTCGATTTAACGTTGTACCTCAAATGACATAGTCAACATAAGTTAACCATTTAATCATGAAGTCAATGAAAACTTAGACATTTAAACGATATTTTGAAAGTTGAGAATTTAAACGTCCACAATTTGAAAGTTAAAGCGTTTTAGACATTTTCTCATTGTTATTCATATGATAAATTTATTATTTAGCACCAAAAATTATAATAACACTATGAAAATATAATGATATTTTTTTTGTTATCTTAATTTTGAAAATCCAAAGGTTAACCCGATAAATCCGCGATTATGATGCGAAGTGGATTATGGTTATTAGTTAAAAACATGTTGGTCTTGGCGGCCAATCCACTAA
The DNA here is from genome assembly GCA_963922655.1 of Cardamine chenopodiifolia. NCBI lineage: Eukaryota > Viridiplantae > Streptophyta > Magnoliopsida > Brassicales > Brassicaceae > Cardamine > Cardamine chenopodiifolia. Next base: position 3,214,527 of record OZ000490.1, read on the forward strand.
AAATAACAAGTAAGTTCAACCCGCATTTGACACATGTTAAATAGGGCGGGTTAACATGCTTTGACATCTCTAATGTTTATTATACATATGTTGAACAAACATAACTAACAGTTAGAAAAATTTGCATTGTAAAATCGTTATTTGAAAAAGTTATTCATCGTAATCATACATAGATTAGATCAAATATCTCTAAAGATAATTATGCAATTGATGATAAAAATGTTTAGTCTAAAAACAATATATGGTATTACATTCCCATTTTATAATTTTATATTCGTCCACAAAATATTTAATGAAATATCAATAATTACATTTCAAAAAGATATATTCTACATTTTCAATATACATAATACTTAAATTATTATAAATATTTCAGCCTTAATACAACTATTTCTATACTTATATATATTCGTCTAAAATATCCAAGTTAAAACTAGGGAAATTCATTATAAAGGAGGATTAGCAAAATATTTGTCTATTTACACATTTTTTTGTAAATTATCACTTTTTATTAAACTACCCCTACTACTAGATTAATACCATTTTTCAAAAAAACAACCATAAAAACATGTAGATACACACCTATTAAGAAGATTTGAAGAAGAATTTTTTTTATTTTAGGCAGTTTTAAGTAGGTTTTTAGCTTGATGAAAGTTGTTCTGAAAATTTTAGAATAGGTATTCTGGCGAGATAAAATTATTAGATTACATATTCTAGCATTTGTTCATGGTTTGAAAATATTATATTACGTATTCTAGCAATCGTTCATGTTCTAGGATTTTTAGAATAGAAATATTAAAATACCTATTCTGAATTATTTAGAATACATATTCTAATATTTTTAGAATACTTATTCTAATATTTTTAGAATACTTATTCTAACAGTTGTACATGATCTAAGAAATTTAGATTATGTATTCTAGCAACTAGAATACGTATTCTGATAATCTTAGAATATGTATTCTGAAAAAATTAAAATATCTGAAAGGATAATGACTGAATTTTAAAATTCTTTAAAAAATATCAAAGATAATGACTAAATGATTATTTGTAATCGTAAATAATTTAAAAATAATTTTGGTTATTAACTAAAAATGGTATTTAAAGTTATTAAATAATTTATGTTATTAAATAAAAAATTGTATTTAATTTAAAATTATTTATTTGTTAGATTAAGTTAAAATTTAGTTTTGACGAATTCTGTTAATGTTTTGGTTGTTGAAGCTTCTGTGTTTAATGGACCATTTGCAATCTACAAAGACTTTTTTCCATCAGTGAATCAATTGGGAGCTCCAAAATCTTATTCCTCAATTGGCTTCCCAGCTTCTTCATCAATCGTCTCCCTCTTATCCAATTGCCTTCATGAGGTAATCAATTGAGTTTCTTTAACTATTAGCTTCTCTCTTATTAACAATATGATTATCAAATCAAGCAAAGAACCTCATTTTGAAGGAAGACTAAGAAGTATGTTTGTTAAATCAGATTGCATCATCAGTTCATCACTGTCCCAAACACAATTGTTCTTGGATTTAGCAAGAGTGGAGTTGTGCTGAACGAGCTCATGAGTGAGATCAGTTCATTGGGTACAAAATTTGCAGAAACTTCATCTGCAATGATAGAAGAACCTATTCAGATCATTTCAGCCTCCAAAGAAAGCTTCCTTAACAGCATTTCTGAGGTTCATTATATCGATGTAGGACTGAACTCTTTTGTTGCCTACATCACTGATCACAATGTTGTGCAGAGAATCTCGCAACGCCTTGCACGAGATGCAAACTCGATACGAACTGTCATTCATGGAACTCCTAGGCAGTGGTGTGATGAGCACCGTGGGTGGATTCTCAAGGAAAAAGATGAGCTTGTTCGCTTGCTCAAATCTGAAGCTGAAAATTCCCGTGGGAAACTAAAGGTCCATGAAAGGTTCTATTTTTCTGATAGACTTCCTGATTTGCAAATGCACTTTGAGATAGTTGATGCTATGGATGTCTCCTAAACATGTCCATGATGATGAATATCACATTGTCACATTGTCTATGTAAAAAGAATGAATGAAACTTATATGAAAGGTCATGTATGTCTTATATCGCGCAAAATAAAGACAAAGAAGAAGACGAGACATAATATTACTCTCAATTCTGTTTGCTTTCTATCAGAAAGTAATAGTATACATTGCAAAATGAAAGCAACTTTAGTCATTTTATCAGCACAAAAGAACAAAACTTTTTTTTAAGCGACTAAAGTAAGGCTGTTTTTTTTATAAAGATGACACCATCTTAAGAGTGAGTTGCTTCTAAGAGGATCATAATGTTTCCACATAATCACTCTTCCATGGCTTCGTTTGGAACAGACTTCTTGTTGGGAACATCAACTTTGATCTTTTCTGAATCTTGTTGAGGAGCCCTGATCATATAAATGTTATTGTCTAGCTCCTTGATAGCCTCAGCGTGTTTCTTCTTTTTGTCTGGCTTCAACCTATAAGTCCCACACAAAGAAATCATAATAAAAACATGACTCTAATTCCAAATTCATACAAGCAATGTTTTAAAGGATTTGTAGGAGACTAGGAGAAGAAGGAATGTATACCTATTTGCAATATGTTTGGCTGCTCTTGCGCTTCTGATCTCATCAATCTTCTTAATGGCAATTATTGTATTCTCTGTTACGTTCCTGTCATAACTCTCAGGTCTATTTCTCTTCTTCTCAAACTCACATGTTTTATCCTGTTACAAAAAGGAAACAAAGAAAGACAAACTAGATAACCCCAAGGAATCAAAGAAAAAACTTTAGCTCAAATTACTAAGTACCTTAGTCATGTCCTTCCCGTGAGCCACTCTGTATGCTTTAGTCCATTTCACTTTACGAGGGTTTCTCTTCATCTTGAAGTTTTTGTGGCACTTTGACCTACAGAACCGGAAAATCTGCAAACGAGAAGATAACTTGCTTGTAACTGAATCACAATACATAAAAAACAAAGCTAACCGATAACATGACAAACAATGAGATACTTGATTAGCGTTTATATTCAAAACATGAACAGAACACAACTTTTGTAGACTTGTTATATACTAAACCCCTAGCCAAAGATGCCATAAGTTAAGACATCCAGATTATCTATAGGCTCACCATCTCCATATCTACATCCAGATTATAAAACCAAATCAGCCACAAGACCAAAAACAAATATAACGAGTTAAAGAAAAATTCCAAACAAAAGATCAGCTAAAAAAAACTAATGTGGCTAAGAAGGAGAAAGCCACATCCTCTTTCTTCAATTTTCCCTCGTACTCTTCATCATCAGCCGCGTAATCATCCTGTTAACAAATCAGAACAAGATCAAATTAAGATCTTTACTCCTTCGCTAAATAAAGCATTCAACTTTATCTAAAAAGCGTTGATGGTATACACCAAATCAACGATTTTGAATCTGGTCTTACCATATTTTGCTTTAGCTTCTTCTCCTAAAGCCTGTTAATTTCAAAAACAAAACACCAAACTGATTAAATCTACTTCACCATCTTCAAATTTTTGAAATCACAACAAAAATCCTCACCTTAGCTTCTTCTCCTAAAACCTACAATAAAGATAATCTGTATTCTACAATGGAGATAATCTAGATTTTAGGGTAATTTCAGATGGAGTAAAATTGTGAAGCTTTTATCTGAGATAGTCGTGGAGTTGTGAAGTCGCAAGAGAGGAGAAGAATAGTCGCAAGGGAGGAGAAGAACACTCACATTCGTTGGAGCCGCCGACAGAGAAGAGATCGATCGTGTGGTTTGAAGAGAAAAAGAGTTTACCTGTAGTTTAGGGATTTTGTTAGTTTTTTTTTCATTAAATGATATATATCATCTAAAATTAATGAAAAATATTATTTTTTTAAATCAAATCATTTTTTAAATTAGAAGTGTTGATTTATTTTATTTTAATTAAAAAAAAAATTAGAAAGACAAATAGGATTAAATATTTTAAAAGGATTAAATCAATAACTTTTATCAAAAAAAGTTTAGATGGACAAATTTCTTGAAATTTTTTCCTGTATAATGAATTTTCCCTTGAAATTAAAACTAATTAGTGTAGACCAAAAACTAATTTTGCTAATTTCCCATCATTTATTTATGTGTTAATGTGTTACATAAGAGTTTTATACAGAATGGTCCTCTCAGTTCTGACTTTGTCCTTCTGTTATTTCAACGCGAAGATAGACAAATCTCAAAGCTCACCCATGACCTAGAAGAACCCTAGAGAAGAAGAGCGATGATAGAATTCATCCTCGATTTTGAATACATCGCCGAAGGATTTTATTGGTATTTTCTTCTTCTCATAGACTTTCTCTTTGACTTCTTCATCTCGATTTCTCTCTTCTTCTCTGCTCTAATCACAGACTTCTCTTCTTTCCTCTTCTGTCTCAATTTGATTACTTAAAAAAAAAGACAACTTTTTGATGGGTTTAATCAAGAACACAGTTCATTACTGTTGTGTTTCAAGAAACAATCAGATTCTTTACTCTTACAACGGTGGAGATCACACCAACGAGACTCTCGCTGCTTTATGTTTAGAAAAGTCTCCGCCTTTTCACAATTGGTACTTTGAATCTATTGGTAAGAAGAGATTTGGGTTTCTTATGGGAGATGGGTTTGTTTATTTCGCCATTGTTGATGAGGTTTTAAGAAGATCTAGTGTTCTTAAGTTTCTTGAACATTTAAGAGATGAATTCAAGAAAGCTGCTAGGAAAGATGTAAGAGGAAGCTTTACTGCTATGATTGGTTCTATTAATGTTGATAATCAGCTTGTTCCTGTTGTTTCTAGACTTATAGCTTCACTTGAACGTGTTGCTGCTGACACTAGTAACAATGAATTGAAAAGTAATAATAATAGTAATCTTGGTGAACAAAGTGAAGGTGTGAATTCGACTAAAGCTCCGCTTTTGGGGAGGTTCAGCAAGCAAGAGAAGAAGAAAGGTAAAGATCATGTGATTTCACTTAGAGGTATTGAGATTGAAGAACATAGGAAATCTAATGATAGAGGGAATAGAACCGATGGTTTGTCTGCAGAGGCAGGAGTGTCGTTGCAGGAGTGTGTATCGAGTAGAGGACGTTCTGGTTCTCAAAGCTTTGAATGGAAATGGCGGCGTATAGTTCTGATTGTTCTTGCTATTGATGCAGCTATTTGCTTGACTCTCTTTGGTATTTGGTTGGCTATTTGTGGTGGTATCGCGTGTACAAGTTCATGATTTACAAATTCTGTTTCTGATTGTGCGGAAAAAAACTCAGATATACACGAATCGATTCTTTGAGGACTTGTTCCCTTTTGTGCAATTCCAGTAGGCAAATACTATGCAGCATTATTGTTTATGTATGTGAAGGCTTAAGTTCTAATGTGGCTTATGTATTACTTTAGTGACATCTTTGTACAAATGTATACAGTAGGATCTAGTTTCTGTTCAGTGTTCTTTGTGATTTGACGATAGGGTAATGTCCATTTCTATATGATGAAACTCTTTGAGCTTTAACTTCAAGCTCAATCCTCTTTCAATTTAAATCCCAGTGTGATGTGTATGATGATGATCCAAGTAAAATCCCTATCCGAGGCATAACTAGAACTTTGCAACGACCCCGTGATAAGGAGAATAAGGGAAATATGCAACAATGGTTAGGCCTCAGTGTCTATATGGAACTTGAGATGGCAATGTGCATCAAAGTAGTAAAGAAGCTTGCCGTGAGGTTTTAAACTGAACAAGCCTCTAGATAACGCCATGGAACCAAAGATAGACCACGAGTCATAAGCACCTCTTGTTTTCCAAGTTGCCTACATAAAGAAGCAAACATATAGATGATGCAAACCCGATGGAATGGCTAGTGAGGCAAGAGCACACAAGTGAAAGTGTTGATTCGGGTAGTGGACAGAGCTGTCATACATTGAATGGTCCATTAAAAAAATAATTAATGATGTGAGAAAGAATAAAACCTAACACCTTTGAATTTAATGACTCAATCATTAACCACTTCATTAATAAAATTTTTTACAAAATTAATGTTCCTAAAATGCTATTATAATTTTGGCGCCTAAACTCTTTGCTTGTTGGGTTTTAGCTCAGGATCGGGCTGGTTGTATATTTTTAAACAGTATAGTAAGCTCTGTTTTCAATCAATAATGATACGCTTAGTGAGTAGACGATGGCTTCTCATACAGTTTCTTGGCATTGGTAGTGTCATAACCCCAACGAGAAAAGTAAACTAGACACTAGGTAGCATTGAAACAAAAAAGAGTATGGCATGGATACAACGATAACAAATCACCGCTAGGGTTTTTGAACGTCAAATTCGAACTCCTCCTCCCGGCGCTTCCTTAATTCCAAATCTCAATCTCAATCTCAACCTCTCTTATCTCTTAACACCATCTTCAATCTCAGGTAAATCGAGCAAGACACTTCTACGAAAACCTAGTTCCAAGCTACACACTCTACATGTCGAATCACCAGATCATTGCTTGCACAAATTCACAGAAGACGAACTCTTCCTCATCAGTTCAGCCGTAATCACCAAGAACTCACAGTCTATCGTCCTTCATGGCTCACATATTCATCAAACTCTGACGATTCATCAACCACTCCTCTTCCTCGTCGCGCTACAATATTCGATAGTTTCTTCACTCAACTCTACTAAGTCAATCTCGCTTCAGCAAATGAACTTATCTGTAAAGACTTCTTCATATACGCACATAGTAATCGATTTGGTCTCTTCGCTACTTCAACAGCTCAGATCCATGATTCAACTCCTTCACCTGATGTTGTTCCTGGTGTTCCTTCAATTGATAAAATCAGTTTCATACTTTTGCGATTAGATGATGGTGTGATTCTTGATGAGAGAGTGTTTACGAATGATTTTGTTAATTAGACTTATAATATGGGTGTGTTTCTATATAATGATCTTTTGGCGATTTTATCTTTGCGTTACCAGAAGATTCATCTTCTTCAGTTAGAGATTCTGATCATTTAGTTGATGCTCGTGCTATTGGTTACTTTTGTCATGAAGATGATGAGCTTTTTCTTAATTATAGTTCTCAGGTAAGTGACGATTACAGTATCTTTTGCTTCTTTGAGGAGTATATGGATTTTGAGGTTTGTATGGGTTTTGAATGTAGGCTATGATGATGAGTCAAGATAAGAATAAACAGCAAAGTTTATCTGGGAATAAGGAAGATGATGCGGAGAATGGGTTGCATCATAAGAGTAGCCAACCGAATGCTTCGAATTCGTTTCTTAGTGGGATTAAGCAACGGCTACTTTCTTTTATCTTTAGAGAGATTTGGAATGAAGAATCGGATAACTCACTGGTTTGTTTTGTTCTTGAACTTCTCTATGCCTTTTATGAAACTGTTCTGAATTTCACAATCTTATACCTTCAGTGACTTATGCTTAGATGTTGAGTAGGCAATTACTGTAGTTGCTAAATTATACAAGAGGATAGTGGAAGTTTAGGGTTTAGGATTGATGTAGTTGATGTAGCTAACCTTACAAGCTCTTTGTATTTTCTATCTTTCTTTGTAATTTGCAATGTTTGTTGTGATGTTATGCAATTAGCTGGGTTGTAAATGGCGAATGACATAGCGTGGCGACAATGTCCTGTGAGGCCATCATACGCCATGGCGGTTCGCAACATAAACACAAGGCGATCGTAGGGAAATAACAAGTAGAGCTAGCAAGCCAAAAACAACCGTAATATATAGGCAATCATAATGTAAGTGATCTACAAGAAAACATCAGAAAACTGACCGCTGTATCCATTGAGAAAGGTCCTTTTTGATGGCATTCTGACTGATACGGCCGTCAGTTATAAAGTGTCGAAAATTTTCTATCTGTCGGAAATCCGTTGAAAATTTTCAACTATTTCCGACGGATATCGCTTTGTCAGAATGTATGTTGGAAATTTTCAACAGATTTTCGACGGATATTGCTTTGTCTAAATGTCCATCGGAAATCCGTCAGAACATATCCCGACGGATATCCGACAGATTTTCGATGAACATTTTTTATGGAGGTTCCGAAGGATGTATTCCCGACAGATGTATTTCTGACGGATTTATTTCAAACGATATTTTTCCGACGGATTATGTAGTTTTTAAAAAAATATATAATTAAAATATAATTTATTTATGATTAAATTTTAATAAAATAAAATAAAAATATGTTATTGAACCTAAATTTTTTAAAATATATTAAAATAAAAAAAATCCAAAAAACACTAAAATCCAAAAAAACATTAAAAATCTAAAAACATTAAAAATGTTTGAAAAATAAAAAACTACGGAGCTCTCCGGCTCCCGGGGTATTGTGCGAAGAAGGCATTCATCAATTCTTCCATAGCATGCATCTTCGCTAGATCGAATGTTCTCTCCTGATCTCTCATCGCTTGATCTTGTGCTCGCTCCTCGCGGAGTGTGACGATATCGCTCTTCAAACGCTCGAGCTCGATGGTCTTCTTTGCTAATTCCACTCTTAGTTTGACGCTTCTTCTGAAACACGGTAAGAACTAGCTGATTGGGATGATGAATGGTAATCTTGCGGAATCCCAAAAATTCTTCCTTTGGTCTGCGAAGTTGTCTGAGAAACCAAGTAACGTAAAAAACATAACAATATATGTTAGTTATCGATAATACGTAAAAAATAACAAAAAAAAATAAACTTCCTTGTAAGACCAAGTCGTTCCACAACTCCGTTAACACTTCCAGTGGAGACTCTCCTTCAACGATTGGTTGGGAGATGATGTACTCTTTGCCGAGCTTTTTCACGTTCTCGAGCACTTCCCGAGCAACAAGATCTTGAATCTCACCGGTCTTGCGGCTGGTATGCGCAATCTATAGCAACCTAAGGTGCAAGGGACGCACACCATAATTTTGAACTAAACAATTCATAATATAAGTTATGAATTACTTAAAATTAAAATTCAAGACATGAAAAAACTTACGAGTTGTTCTTCCTGGGAAACTTTGCTCGTAGCGCATAAGTTATGGATCGCTATCCCTTTACCCTTTCGGTTGCTCATCCGGTTGATAGATTGGATTTTGGAGATGCGAGCCGTTTCCTCCTAGTTCCAATAGTCAACAAACCTTTTCTATAGGATTCCATTCCCAATGAACTCCTTTGGGATCTGCTCGGCTCTCCATTTCGCATTCCACTCGTTAAGCTTCCTCGAATAGACCATTCCAGCTTTTTTCTCGAACTTCTGCCTAACTAAGACCGTAAATTCACGGTCCCAGAAAAATTGTTTGCTACAAAATTAAAAAAAACTTATAAAAACTAAAATCCCGATAATCGTAAACCACAAAAAATATTAATTTTAAAAAAAAAATAAAGAATGTTAAAACTTACCGCAAACATTCTAAACCATAGCTCACGATCTTCTATAGACATCTTCACAAACTTCTCGTATGAATACTTTAACATCCCGATATTCATGTTGTTAATCACCTTCAAAATCCCGTTATTGGAGAAATTAAACTTGGAAGGAATAAATTTTGAAAATATATTATCAAACATATAAATTATAGAATATAGAAAAATTATATAATGTAAAAATTTTTAAATGTTAACTTACCAAGTAGCTCTATTAGCACGATTCGTCGGATGAAATCTGGTAGTGTGATCTCGGCCCGGTTCACAAGTAAAGTATTCTACGGACATTTCAATTTGATCTAGAGTCGGGTTTGTCGGCGGTACAGTATTCGTGAGAAATTCATAAAAATTGTAAAAATTATAAAATTATAATTAGTTCATAAAAATTCTTAAATCAAAATCTAACAACCTAAACTCTAAATCAAAATCAAAAGCATAATTCCTAAATCAATTTCAAATCCTAAAAATCTAATTTTTTCACACTAACTCCTAAAATCAATTCCAAATCCTGAAATCTATCTCTTAACACACTAATCTAACAATCTGATTCCTAAAATCTAACTTTGGAATAAATAAACTTGTAAATCAAAGAAACTTACATGTTATTAGGGAGATTGACCATATGTGATGAAGTTTAGACAAATACGAAGTTTTACAAAATATTTGAGAGTGATTTTAAGGTGTATGAAACATTTTTTGGATGATTTAAAAAGAAGCGTTCATATATTTATAACAGTTTTCCGATGGATAAATCCATCATAAATCCGTCGGAAACCAATTTAATTAAATGAAATTTTGGTAACCACGGGAGATGAAAAGTTAGTTCCTACGGTAAAAATTCACTATCCGTCGGAAATCCGTCCGAAATTTCAATGATAACATACAATATGTTGGAAAGTCACTAATGGTCCACATAAGAACCGCACGCATCTTAAAATTCTAATGCAATGATATATCATACGCTTCAACACCATAATTTCATAGCGTTTGTAACTCATACATCTATGGCTGGAGAAATACATCAAGTGATCTCTTCGGATGCTCTGGGCTGGAAACAAACACAGAGAGGAACAAAAACTCTCTACACATACACAAAGATGGAGGCAAGTTAGAAGGTGTAACGATTACATGCCACAATGATACTTCCTTCCATGCTTTCTAAATGGGTTGAAACCATCTGTACATAGTCCGAGGTATACATTCATTCGCTCGAATGAAAAATCTGGATATATTGATTGAAAATGTTTCCATGCTTCTGCGTCTGAAGGATGTGTAATCTCTCCTTCCTGCCTATGCTCTCAATGCCATCTTATTGTCTCTGCCGTGCGCTGAGATTGATATAACCTCTTCAACTTCTCCGTTAACGGTAAATACCACATCTGTTTATATGGAATTTTGAACTCTTCTATTACTCTCTTGATAACGAGGTTTACGACAAAATCGACATCTTTTGCGGTTTTCATATTCTCTCCAATATATCATACAGTTTTCAATGCACATATCTATTGTCTGATACGGCAAACCAAGACTAGCTATAAGTTTATGTACCTCATAATATGATGCTGGTGAAATATTGTCTTTAGACAATATATCTTTCACAAAATTGGCTATTGCATCAACACATTCCTCTGCCAAATTATAGTCCGTCTTAATGGTCATCATTCTACTAGCAGATGATAAAGGCAAATGACCTTCTCTACAACCTGCTATATAGCGGCTGTTTCGCTGCATCTAAGATACAAAAAAATCTTTGTGCTTATAAATTTGGTTCTTCAACCCTATCTCCATCTACATATGTTGACTGCATATTTTCTCTAAATGCATCATTCACCATCTCAACAGTACCTACACCAAAATCTTAGATGTATATCCATCCGGGAATTTTACATCATCTCGAATCCAATAAAAAGCTTTTTTTCTTCACTTCGTTTAACCAGTTAGCAGATATAGGACATCTACCATTAGGCATATCATGAAGAAAATCCCGAGAACAAATTAGTAGCAAGTCCAATCTAGACTGCATATTGTCTTTCGTCTTCCCTTGTACGTTTAAAACATTGTTTATGATGTTATCAAAAAGTTTTTTCTCAACATGCATAACATCTAGATTGTGCCTCAACAAATGATCTTTCAAATAAGACAAATCCTAGAAAATACTTTTTTATGCTAGTTATGATATTCACCAACACTGTCAATAGGATCATGTCCATTACCACCGTAGTAATTGAGTTCTCTCAGAGTCAAAATCTCTTAATTGCTCTAATATACAACGTCCATCAATCTCCGGAGGTGCACAGTCAAAAACTTGGTTGTTCTTCATAAACAATATTCTAGACCGACGATAAGGATGATCACTAGGTAAAAACCTTATATGGAAATTAAACCAACACGTCTTTCTTCCGTTATGTAATTAGAATGCACCAGTGTTGTCTTGGCAATACGAGCAAGATAATCTTCCATGCGTTGTCCATCCAGATAACATACCATATGCTAGAAAATCGCTTATTGTCCACATAAGAACTGCACACATCTTGAAGTTTTGCTGCAATGAAACATCAAATGCTTCAACCCCATGCTCTCATAGCATATGTAACTCATAGATCAATGACTGGAAGAATTCATCAAGTGACCGGTGCATGCACAAAGATGGTGGTAAATTGTGCGGTGTTACAATTACCGACCACAACGAATATTGTCTTCTATGTTTTCCAAATGGGTTAAAACCATTTGTACATAACTCGAGGTATACATTTCATCACTTATACGCAAAATCTAGATACATTGATTGAAAATATTTCCATGCTTCTGCGTCCGACGGATGCGTAATCTCTCTATTTTGACGTTTATAAAGAATTGAAACTCTCCCACTAGTTTCTTGAAACCTCAGTTTTTGACAAAATCTACATCTTTTACGGTTTTCATCTTCTCTCCAATATATAATACAGTTGTCGATGCACACATCTATCGTGTGATACGGCAAACCAAGACCATCGACTAGTTTATGTACCTTATAGTATAATGCTGGTGAAAGATTATCTTCAGACAAAATATCTTTCACAAAATCTGCTATCGCATCGACACATTCTTCCGCCAAATTGTAGTTCGTCTTAATAGTCATCATTCTACTTGCAGATGATAATGGTGAATGATCTTTTCTTCAACCCTATCTCCATCATAACCGGCTGACGACATATTCTCCCTAAACACATCATTCACCATCTCAACCGTACCGATACCTACATCTACTTGTCTTCTATCTCCTATGTTATCTGCAATATTTTGTTCACTAGAACTACCATAATCATTATTTGTTTCTCCATGTAAATATCAAATCTTATACTCGGGCATAAACCTATTGCTATACAAGTGATGCCAAACTAACTCAAACTTAACATTATGAGAATTCTGGCATATACTACATGGACATTTAATCTTATCATTTTTTTTCTCCCTGTTGATTTCCAGCCAATTCAATGAACTCGCAGATTCCTCGTGCATAATTATCTTTCAGTAGGTTTGACTCCGGATCCATCATAGGTTCGTCCATCCATGAGCGAAAGTAATTACCAGAAGACATAGTGTAACTTTTCTATATAAAGATTGAATTGAATAAATGGTGTGAATGAATGAAGAAATGTGGAAATATATATATATATATATATGTCGCGTCTGTCGGAAATCCGTTGTAATATAACATTTTCAAACGGCTATACAGCGGTCATTTTAACGTTCTTATCACTCGACAAGTTTCCGACAAAATTCTGACGAATTTCCGATGGATATCCGACAACTTTAACGTTGGATGATAATATATACAATTTTCGACGAATTTCTGATGGATTTGTGTTTATCCGTCATAAATTCGTCAAAAAATAACTGACAAATTGCATTTCTATCAATTATTTCGTGAGAAATTCATCGATTATTTTATAAAAAATCTATCAATTTTTAATAGTCATAAAACCATCAAAAATTTATAAAGAATTTTAAATCTATCAATTTTGCGAATACTTTATTGTAGTGTAGCAACCGCCAGTCTTGAAGAGAATTGCCTCTCTGTACATTTCTACCTAATAATTAGATGTAACTAGACCCCCAAAACGACAAACGTAAGCAGTGACACAATCTCCTCATCGCCACATCAGCAACTAACTTCTCCTTCCAAAACGTGTCTCGGCAGCGTCATCCACCCACGTGTGTTACGACACGTGGCCTTTCCCTCTCCTTATATATTTGACTTTTCTCTCTTTCTTTTCAAGTTCCCACCATAAACTATCATAACATTGTATCATATGTTGTGAAAAAAAATTGCAGGGACTGACTGCTGCATCCTTCAGAATCTTTGAACTCCAAACAAATATATGGTAAGTTTCCCTTTTCCATCCCTTTTAGAAACGATTTTAGAACTGAGAATCTTTCGAGTTCCATCCTTCCCGCAGCTCTTCCAGTGATCTCCTTGTATTCCCTCGCTGAAAGCAGTTTCCTACTTTTCTTATCTATTGTTTCATCGCTTATTTCTTATGTCAGAATCTCAATCTTTTGTCAATTTCAGCAAGAAGAACGCCACAAGTCACTATTGCGGTCGCAACTCGCAATGGTCGCATCCATCGTGGTGAGCGCATCATGGACCAGAACTCGCCTCGGGCCTTTGCTGTGAAGACATCCTCGCCTCGGACTGTCCTTTAAAACCAAGCTTGTGCCACAAGTAAATGTTGCAGTCACCTCTCGCCTTCTCAGTCATGGCGAGCACATCATGGATAATAGCGCACCATCAAGTCTTGTTGCTAAGACCTCTTCGCCTCCGACCGCCACGCCATGGCGCGCTATTTAAAATCAAAGCTATTATTCAACTACATCTTGGATTGAACTAATCGAAAGACGGTTTTTTATTTGCCGGAGGGTTCAAAGTCTTAAGAAGAAGTTCTATTTCCATTTCCAGGATTATGTCGACTTGATTATATGCAAGGTAATTATGTGTTCCTGCTACTGGAATCTGTGTCAAGTGTTTGCATTTGATTAAGAAAAAAACCAAACCTTTTGCATATTCTTGGTCTGCAGGTTCAGTTTTTGGATCGGCATCACCTGCTAATCAAATTTGGTAGTGTAGATGGTGGGGTAAGCTCTCTATAACAAAAATTTCTAGGTTACATCGAACTGATATTGGTAATTTTCATAATTTCCAATTTGATTGATTAGATTTATAATGTTTTTGGATAATAACTCAGGTAACAAGAAGTGCTGATCATCATCCAGCTTTCTTCGCAGTGTATAATATGGAAACAACTGACATTGTAGCATTCTATCAGGTAATTGAAATGTGAATTTAACCAGTTAATTTGTTGAAAACTTGCATTTACTCATAACTTGACTTTATTACATTAATTTATGCAGAACTCAGCAGAAGATCTTTACCAGTTATTTGAGCAATTCAGTGATCACTTTACGGTATCAAGTAGTACACCATTCATGAAATTTGTATCATCTCATTTTAACAGCGTCCATGCTCTTGAACAACTAAAGTACATGATGTTCAAATCAAACAGTTTTTCTCAGGTTTGTACATCTTTGTATCATCTCCTTTTGTAAGTAATTTTTCGATACGTTTATTTTGACAAATCCAATCACTTCTCAACACAGTTTGTGAAAAAGGTGGTGGTCTCTTTATCTTTCAGTTGTCAATCACAGAGTCCCTCCCCATATTTCGATCAATCTCTCTTCCGGTTCGATGAAAAGGTAACCATTATAAACCTTTAATCTCTTCAATTTCATTCGTTAACTTAATTTCGGATATGGTTACAGTTAATCTCCGCAGCAGATAGGTATAAACAATCCTCAGACAATCCTATCAAGTTTATCTCTAGAAGGCAACCACAAACGCTAAAATTCAAGATAAAACCAGGTTGGTTTAGTTACATTGAATTGAACGAAAACTGAACTAAACCAAAAATGGTTAAACTTGTGATTGTCGTCCTATTACAGGACCAGAGTGTGGAACTGCAAATGGTCGGAGCAAGAAGATATGTTCATTCTTGTTTCATCCTCATTTGCCACTTGCCATCTCTATTCAACAAACACTTTTCATGCCGCCTTCTGTCGTCAATATCCATTTTCGGCGATGACTTGTGGTTTCCATGAGTCTCGAGTCTCGAGTCTACTACATGTTTTTTTTGTTTGTAAAAGAAAAATCTCTGAGAAATAATATTGTGAAAATATCTCAGAACCCAAAAAAGTCACATGCATAAAGTTTTTGTATCTATCCTAGAAAGGAAGAAACAAGTTTATAGTTTGACAACGAAGAAATAATTGGAATTTTCTTTGGTCTGTATTAGGTTCGTGTTCGAGATGACCATGGAATTCACAGTTATAGGTAATAACTAATTAATTAAATTCCTTCCCAGTCACGATGCAAATCGACATTACTTTCGAAAGGATGTTGTTCTTCAACATTTTCTAAGACGACTGCACAACTTTGGACTTTCTCAATAGTAAAAACAAATAATATTTGTATAAAATTTTTTTTACATAGACGGATAGCTTCAAAACATTTTGTATGTAGTGGTGCTACAAGAACGAAGACAACTTATGAAAATTAGCTCATTAAACATTTTTTAGATTAATAAAAAATGTAGAAAAAAACTGCATGTAATAGTTAAAAGATAAATTAGTTGAGATGACATTTAATAATCTACAGAATCTAGTTGTTTTTTTGTCTTGTTTTTTTTTTGTCAATAAGTAGTGTTTTAGCTAGTGCCAGTGAAATCGTTAAATTCCTTTAACTAGCTAAATACAAAGTTTAAACCATATAAGTTAAAATAAATAAATTAATATAATGTGTATGTTTAAAACAATGACAACCGAACATGTGTCTGTTGTTTCCAGTCAGTAGGTCAATACTCGTGCGCCTACATAATCTAGTTGCTATGTTACCACCGTAGACAATAGAGTGGTTGTTTAGAATCCGCGTTCACGTGAAACTAAGTGGATCCAACCTAGAAAGTCCTACAAGAAACTTGATATCTAAACTATGGGTAAATCTTCATGCAATAAGTACAAAATTTTGAAGATGGATCAAGTTGGTTATGCTAAACCAATCTTACGTGAGTATGAAGTCTATGACTTTACTTCTAATTCGTTGAGTAGTCAAAGAGCATATTTTTAATAGTACTACAATTTTTAATTAGGAAAAAGAGGTGGTTGCATCAATGTCAACAAAAAGAGCTAGATTGTCAAAATTTGTTGGCTCTCAACAACTCCTAAATCCTTATAAATGCTAGGTGAGAAGGAAAAATCATCGCAAAACAAAAAGAAGAAGAAAACATAAGAAAGAGAGAAAACAAAATTCTTCTTTGTTAGAAAATTAATAGTGATTTTCTTGAGTGTAACTGGGTTGGGGTGTAAGTTGAGAGTGTTGTGATTCTTTACGCTATTAATAATAAAATTTTGTAGCAAGTCCAAAAACGTAGGCAAAATTGGCCGAGTTCTGTTATCAAATTGTGTGTTTAATCGTTTCCATAAATCTGATTTATCGGAAATTTGACATTATTTCCTAACAATTGGTATATGAATCTTAGTTGTGGTGATTTCGGTCAAATTTTCGCAGCGATTACTATTCATATGAATAGTAAAATTCCTTAATAGTAAAAAAATTTGTCGGCGATTTTGGTTTGTCGACGAAGGTGTTTTAATACACGGTGGTCACAAGAATAATCATAAACGATGGGAGGCGAAGATGATTGGGTACACAGTATCAGAAAATTTGACAGTACATATTATACATTTAGGAGAATGCAAATCTAAGATTATCTATACGAAAGGAAGCTCCATCAACCACTGAGCAAAAAACCTGAGAATATGGATCAAGAATAGTGGGATCTCCTTGACAGTCATGTTTTGGGCATTATAAGGTTAACACTATAAAAAAATATTGCTCACAACGTCGCGAGGGAGAAGACCACGGAGGGACTCATGAAAGTACTCTCGCATATGTATGAAAACCCTTCAACCTGTAACAAGGTGTTTCTCATGAAGAAACTCTTCCACTTGAAGATGGAAGAAGGTGGCCATGTTGCAGCACACATGAACAAGTTCAACACAATCGTCTTCCATGGAAATCAAGTTTGAATGCTAGAAATGTGGAAAGACATGCCACATTAAAAAGGATTGTTGGAAACCACCAAAGAAGGAAGACAACAAGGAAGGTAGAGCTTACGCAATCACACATGAAATTGTTGATGCGTTGTTAGTGTATACTGATTCCCCAAGAAAAATGTGTGTTTTGACTAACAATCTCCCACTTAAAAAATAATTTCAATTTGTTTTCACACCTTAATCGTTGTAGCAGGTCTTCTTGGCTTGTTATTCTCAGACTTCGTGAAACATATCGATGAGATTGGATTTCCTTTCAGATACCAAAAGATCCACTTAACAGCCTCCTAATGTTCTTCGCATGGATTGCTTATATACCTGCTGATGATTCCCACTGCATGTATAATTTTGGTCTTGTACATACCATCGCATACATTAGGCTAACAATGGAGGTGACATCGCTATATTTCATGAAGTCTGAGAATAGTATCACAGTGAAAAGGTTGTGGAATGTCTGTGAATGGAAATACTTACCGACTTGTCAAATAAACAAAAGAAAAAAATGAATATTGTTTCACATCCCACATCGACAGGATTCAAGTGAAACATATGAATCTTTACTATAAATAAATACATTCACTCTGAGATTTTTAATAGGCATCAGATAAAAGCCCTTAGGTAATGTCCCACAACAAGTTTATCGGTTTAGTAGTGATCAATCACTCTGCGATTTCTCACTGCACTAATTTGGAATAAACAATGATGTATCTGTTAATACCAAGCATTCATATTGTATAATTCTCTGTTATTCGGAACCATGATGTGTGTGTATCTCTAAGGACAGAAGGATTCTTGTCTGTCTCACCTGAGTTTCCAGCTTCAGTCTCAGAGTGAATCTGGTAAGTTTCAGAGCTAAAACTAGTGCTGCATCCGGGAGTTTTCGATCTGATCAGAAACTTGAACTCCAGTAAGTAAGAATCTTTGGTGGGAATTACAAGTGCGAATGGCTCCATCAGTCACTACACAACAATGCTCTGTTCTCTAAGCAGAATAAATACCCTTTTATTTCCTGCATATATACATACAACGTCTTTTTTTATCGATCGGTTAAAGAACTTAGCAGAGTGTTAGAAAGAAAAAAAAATCTGCCA
Organism: Cardamine chenopodiifolia; assembly: GCA_963922655.1. Taxonomy (NCBI): domain Eukaryota; kingdom Viridiplantae; phylum Streptophyta; class Magnoliopsida; order Brassicales; family Brassicaceae; genus Cardamine; species Cardamine chenopodiifolia. The sequence continues at coordinate 3,233,151 of OZ000490.1, forward strand.
AATGTCAAAGAGAAGAGCTCTAGAGCCTGTGGTGGCTGCGGCTACATTTTTTTGTAACGCGACTCGGTGATGTCTCTGGAAAAGTATGTTAGCTTCATGAACCTTAATGTCACATGGTTTGCAAAGAACAGCTTCATCTGAACAGCATGGTACTTGTGCTTCAGCCTTTTCACACACTTCAGATTGTATCTTCATCCTTCAAATTTCCAATACAAAAACAGAGCAAGGTTTTTCACGAGTGAATCTAGACAAGAGGAACAAGAAAGAACAAAAGCTTGAATAGTCACATGATGGGGCTAGACTAACTTTGGTTGGCATTTAAATCAATAAATGTTCTCTTCCATCACAAGATTTTCAGAAGCTTGTGTAGTTTAATTCCTTTTGAAACATAAATTGGACAGACATAACGACAAGCTTCTCTTAAGACATAAGCATGTAAGCCAAAAGTAATGGGAGGACCACAATATATGCAAAAGTAAAAGACTCTGTAGGCTATAGTCATAGGCAATGGAAATCAAAAACTCTAAAATGTCAGAAGCTTAGAAATGGAGCATGGCTTATTCACACTCTACCCCATCCCTTTCCCATGCAGCAGCCAAAGCTCTAATATTCATCAACATTCTCATCTTTAAGTTCATCCAAAAAATTTTGGTCTTTAAGACTCAAATTATAATAATGGGTCAGTGAATTATAGGGCTTGTATAGAAGCTAATATCATGGGCCAGATAGTCCAGTCCAGTTTTGTTTTGGCTCACCATAGTTGTTATTATTACATGAAGTCTCTGGAACATGAGAGAAGACAACGTGTAATATTATGATTACTAAGTGACAAGTCACATAGCCAAAAGCTAGAATAATCTCAATATCTCTGCAAAACTCTACCAAAAGATATTTCAAGAAACTTCTTCATTCTTCATACAATATGTATATATACACTAGATACTTGAGACTTACCTTCAGAGAAAACAACAAGAAAGTGAAGTTAAAAAGCCTAACATTTTGGTTTCAACCTTTCTACAAAAAAGCCAAATTACTAACCATGATGAAGCACCACTTGCTACTAAGCCTCTTTATAGAAGCTTTGTTACTTGGAAACATCAAAACAAGTGAAGGGTCTGCACTCGACACTACTCCAAGAAGCTTGCTATCCGATCTCTGGCTAGACCGGTTTCCCGATCCATTCAAGATCTTGGAGAGAATCCCATTAGAACTCGAGAAGGACACGAGCGTGGCTCTGTCTCCAGCTAGAGTGGACTGGAAAGAAACAACAGAAGGGCATGAGATAATGCTTGATGTACCCGGTTTAAAGAAGGATGAAGTAAAGATAGAAGTGGAGGAGAATCGAGTTTTGCGAGTAAGTGGAGAGAGGAAAAGAGAAGAAGAGAAGAAAGGAGATCAGTGGCATAGAGTTGAGAGGTCATATGGAAAGTTCTGGAGACAGTTCAAGCTATCTGATAATGTGGATATGGACTCTGTCAAAGCCAAGCTTGAGAATGGTGTTCTCACTATTAACCTCAATAAGCTGGCCCCTGAGAAGGTTAAGGGTCCAAAAGTTGTCAACATTGCAGCTGAAGAAGATCAAACTGCAAAAATCTGCTCTTCTGAATCCAAAGAATTCTAATTGGATTAAGTTGATCATATTTTCTAAGAGTTTATGAGTTTCATATTTTGTGAGCTTAATGAGATGTGATCTTGTAACTTATCTACCAAAATCTATCTAACTTTGTTTTCTATATGCAATAAAATTTTCATGTCTTTATATTAAAATGCAAAGCATTTGATTCATGTTTCAACAAAACGTAGCTTTTAGATTCCAAAGTAATATAGATTAGAAAATTTGGCTTTTTGGAATCAATTTAGGAAGCAACGTGAAAGTAGATTTATTCAAATAACAGAGAAAATACAAAAGTGAAAAAACAGAAGCAGAGGACTAATTGAGAAAAGACACAAAAGAGTGAAACTATTTAGACTTAGATTTCATGAGCTGTTGAGCATCAGATGGAGAAGGAAGTGCTGGAATAGCTCCTTTCTGAGTTGTACACACAGCTCCACAAGCATTTGCAAAAGCAAGAGCTTCTTTAAGCTTCCCTTCATCCTGAAAACATCCACATTACACAAAACACTCAAAACTCAATTCATAAGTTTAATCTAAAACCCGAAAAAACGTTCATCAAAATGTCTTCGGTTATACGTACTTCGAGTATGGAACCATCTTTGCCTAGTGAGACAAGAAATGCACCAACAAAAGAATCACCAGCTCCAGTTGTATCAACTGCTTTCACAGCGTATCCAGGCACTTTCCCTTTGAATTTCTGCATTGCGACAGTCGAAATTTTTTGTTTAGATCACTCTAAAAAGCCGCCATCATATTGAGTTTGATTCTTTTTTATTACCTTTGTGTAGTATCTGCAACCTTTCTCTCCATCAGTTACAATAAGCAGCTTGAGCGTATCATGCATTAGCTTCAAAACAACATCATCCTTCTCCGCATCTCCACTAGTGAGGAATGTTACCTCATCATCACTTACCTACACACGTGAAAGTTCGATACTAAGATCATCAACAAAACATATAATGAGTCCGGTTTTAGATACCTTGATAATATCAGCTTCATTCCAGATGCTTTTGATGCCTTCTCTAGCAGCTTCAGCTGAAGGCCAAAGAGGCAACCGAACATTCGGGTCATAAGTGAGTAAAACTCCTGCATCCTTTGCGGTTTTCATTGCAGCCATGTGAGCTCCTCTACACGGCTCAGAGATCAAGCTAATGGAACCATAGTGGAAAATCTTGGCTTTCTTGATTAGATCTTTATTGAGTTCAGATTCTTTCAAGAGCATATCGGCACTCGGGTTTCTGTAAAACATAAACTCTCTTTCACCATCCTTCTTTAATGTCACAAAGGCTAATGCAGTTCTTGCATTGGTGTCAAAGCAAACTCCTTCACTGTTCACACCATTCTTCTTCAATATGTTCACTAACATATGTCCAAACTCATCATCACCAAACTGAAAAAAAAAAAAATCACACAGTCACAAATCACTCAATCTTGATTCCAACATAAGAAAATATACAAACCTTTCCGATAAAAGCGGATTTGCCACCGAGTTTGGTGATGGCACAGGCAACATTGGCCGGAGCACCACCAGGAGCTTTGAGAAAACCTGTGGACTCAGCTAAGGATACACCAGAAGCGTCAGGAACAAAGTCGATAAGCATTTCACCAAAGGAAACAATCAATGGAGTAGCCATCTTTTGTGAAATATAAATTTTTACTTAATCAAACAAGATTTGTTAGATGCTAAGTGAAATAACTAAAACAAAAACCTCTGTTTAATAAGATGGAAAATGCAACAGTAGGCATGAAAAAATGGGATAAGCATTAACCAAATCTCTAAAATAATGTAAAAACTCAGTCCACACTTTTGACTGTAAATTAACAACCTCCAATTTAAATAGGACGTAATTATTTTCATTATGTGTCATCTTATTCGAGTATTAGTGATCTATACATCATTAAATCTTGCTTTGATTACATCTTCAAAGATGAAAATGAGATCAATAAAAAAAAAAGAGATTTAAGGGTCATAATCAAAACTACATGATTAGGGTTTCCAGAAAAGTTGAATTAGTTACAGAGTTCTTCAAAGTCTTGATTTTTACTTAGAAAAATTAATTTGAACAAGATTTGGTGATCTTCAAAAATATTTGAGATTAATCATTAGTTTAAGAGTTACTATACAGAGAGCTATTATATACATTTTCAAGGGTTTTAAACCACAAACGAACCATAATCAAAACTCCATGATTAGGGTTTACAAATCTCTCTGATTAAATTAAGGTCAAAATATAGATCATTAATCCATTAATTAGGAACCCAGCAGCTCAAGTACATGACAGTCCTCAACGATTCTTCAGCTTGCTTCATCTTGTTAGAGGAGTAGGAAGATATCTTCTTAGCCTGAGAAACCGATCTCACATTGTTACGTAGATTCTGATTCGCTGATCGGATTACGTAGTTCCAACGGCACACACCTAATTGGTCTTTTAATGCCTCAACGGCTCCAATACTCGCAGCCACCATCCATGCTTTGGTTGTAGAACTCTTTTTGGTTACTAGCAAAAAAAATTTTGAGCAAGGTATCAACGGCTCCAATTTTTTTTTGGTTACTAACAAAATTTTATAGCAATAAAATAGTCCAAAGTCCAAATCATATAATATTTAAAATCTACTTTGTTAATGAATGAAATGTTTAATAAATTTCTGTTAATTTGATACCTATATATATATATATATTTATTTATTTCTTTATACTAAAGAATTTGTATGGTATATGTAAAAAAAAAAAAAATTAAACATGTATTGCTTAAAACAAAACCAAAATTTGATAAATAAATATTTAGATTGAAGAAAGAAAAAAGCACAACAAATCTCTCTTTTATAATTTCTTTAAAATCTCCAAACAAAATTTTATATTCGTTTCTCTTTTTAAAGCAACGAAAATGTCAATAATACTTGTTTTGTTAAAGGATTTGTCAATAACACTTGTTTTACCGTTGATTTTTCAAACATTTGGTTTATGTATTTTTGAAACAATATTCTTATAGTCGAAGAGCACATCAGACATCTTAATTTTTATGTTTTAATTTGGGTGTTTATTTGCACTAGACATTGTAAGATTTAAAATTACTATTTTCACTTTTCTTTTTAATCGTCCATTGAACTAGGAGTAGACATGGATAGGATATCCGAAAATTTCAGGATATCCGGATTCGTCGATATCTGAGGATATCCACATATGATCCGGATCCGTCAATATTCGCGGATATCCAGATCCACCCCGAAAATAGCTAAAAATATTAATATTATAATATAAAATTATTAAAAATGAGTTAGAAAATAAAAATTAATAGAAAATATCACATAAAATATTTCAAATTAACTTTTATAAACAGCTTAGAACATATTTACTATGTAAAATTTTAAAAATATACAAAAAATTTAAATAAAATTTATTTGTGTAATATTTTACATAAATTTCAATATATTATATAGTATAGATATAAATACTATACCTATAGTTTAAGTAAAAATTATACATAAAACGGATCCGGATATCCAGATTTTCAAATAAAATATTCGGATACGGATCCGGATCCGAAGACCTTGGATATTTGGATTATTGGATCTATCGAAATGAATCTCAGATATTTTGTATACCCCTAAGTTGAACTACAATGGACCAGTCTATTAACACATCATCTTTATAGGGAAGAAAGTAAACTTTGTAGTCCACCATGCAGGCATGCGCTATAAATCGTCTTATTATGTCTTTCAGCAATGTGTTTTTGATAGCCTTGGATATTCGGTTCTTCGGCTCGGATTCGAGTCGGTTTTTTTCGGGTTCGGCTTTTTTGGGTATATGAATTTTATATCCATATAGATACATATACAATTTTGGTTCGGTTTTGAATCGGTTCTAGTCGGGTCCGGGTCGGTTCGGTTCTAAATGTTTAATACCTATAAAGAACTTGTAATTGTAGTTTAGTATTCGGTTCCTTTTGTACCCGAAATATCCCATTTATACCCAAAATTTTAAACATTATATATGATCATTGACCACTTTGATGGAGAAGCTTAAAAGATGTTATTGCTAAAGATGTATTGCTATATTTTTACATACATTTTCAAAGTATCTCTTGTTGATTGTTGATGTTCTCCTAGAATGTGGCTTGTAGAGATGAACTCTAGAGAAATGTTTCCAAACTAAGTTCTCTATAAAGGCTAAAGATAATTCTCATATAACCAATATCTCATTAGCTGATTCCCTAACCACATTTTCAGATACCTTACATGGCCTAAAACTACCATCACCAGCAGGAGTTAAGGCTGTTTGATTTTGGAAATTTTTAGCAGTTTGCCATACCTTGCAACCCTTGCATGAGATATTTAGATGTTTTTTCAAGTTTGATGTACCAGACTTGGTTGGAAAACCATCTCCTTCCCATATTAAATAAAAATTCGCTCTGTCATCATCTCCTTTTTGTTTAGTGAAGTGCTTCCAAACCCAAGACATTGTCTTCTTTTGTGACTTAGAACCACTACCTTCTTCTGTTTCTTTACTCTTGCATTTATTTTGAGAACTTGGTGTTTTAACATCATCGGTTGTTCCATCTGAACCATCAACACCAACATGATCATCTATGTTATTTGGATGCTCACAAGATGCCATCTACATGAATGAAAGACAAATATTAATTCACAAATGTACCATCGTGAGGCCACAGCGAGTCAACGACATTAACGATGAAAAAGGGGTGCAAACAAAATATTCGAGAATGCAATGTCAAAATTGAAACATAAGATGAAAATACCAAGATAATTTAAGCTTACCATTGAGATTCTGAGATGTCTGTGATAGAAGAAAGTTGTCCAGCTTTGACAATTATGATTTGAAATTTCCAGTTTGTGATTGAGTTTATATGGAAATTAGGTTAGGGTTTAAGAATCAACAAAATAAATCTAATGATTCGAGAATGCGGGCTGGGTTGGGGGAGTGGGAATGGATTGTCTCTTGAAGAAGAGAGGCATAGCACGAGACACAGCACACGCCACACGGGTCTCAAAACAAGGGCAGGGTTTAGGAAAAGAAAACTAATTTCGGATCTCAAAAGACTCGATCGGGTTTCGGATAGGAACCGGACCCAAACATGTAACCATAGATAGGAACAAAAAATATCTAATAGATTAAAGTGGTTATATCCAAATTCGATCCGAACAAAGTTTTTTGGGTTGGTTTTAAATTCGGTTCTCGGATCCGGATAAAATGCCCAAGACTAGTTTTTGATATGAATAATATTTAATTAACTTTTCATTAAAAATGAAGTGGGCAGAACACGAGATCCAGACAATCCCCAAACCAGGTGCGCATAATCCACAGAAGTTACCGAAATCCCAATTTACCCTTTATCCAGTTGGGTTTTGTAAGGATAAAAACGTCATTCACCATCTAGACGGTAGTAACGAATGAAACCAGCGGCCAAAGCATACGGTTTTCATTCCAAACTTGTTGGCTTCTTCACTCTTACATACACACAATTCACTTCATTTAGAAAAAACACACATCAAACTCACAAACAACAATTCTCAAAAGAAATTCACAAAACGCAACAAGTTTAATAATTATCTGAAGGAAAATGAATTCTACAAGCAAAGCATGGACGGTTGCAGCAAGCATTGGAGTCGTAGAGGCATTAAAAGACCAATTAGGTCTATGCCGATGGAACTACGTACTCCGGTCGGCAAATCAGCATCTCAAGAACAACGTCAGATCCGTTTGTCATGGGAAAAAGTTTTCGTCTTCTGTCTCCGCCGTCCTTATCTCCTCCGGTGAGACTGAAAAGGCAAAGAAAGCTGAAGAATCACTAAGAACGGTCATGTACTTGAGCTGTTGGGGTCCCAACTAAAAATTTTGTATTTATAATGTATAGTTTATGCTTCTATGATTTTATGGTAAAATCAAGATTAAAATGGAAAGTCAACAGATTTTGTTTTCAATCAGGCAAAGTAGAGTATTTTTTACCATTTTTTAAAGTTGAACATTTTTTTTGATATTTTGTGTGTTGTAAATACAAAATAATAAAATACTGCAACATTTATAACAGTTAAAATGGTTGCCTAAACTTAAATTGATGATACATCTTGAAATTAAATAATTATAATGGGAAATTTTTTGTTTTTATATTTGTATAGTTGAACCACATGTGATTCATTGGATCATAAATTTGAATAATATTTTAGAACCACATATGATTTATTGGATCATAAATTTAAATAATATTTTATGATTTTATTTAGTATTTATGGTAATGTGTTTGTAAATAATAAAAAAATTAATATGAATAATAGTTAAATGTATTAAGATCGACGTCGCCTAAACGCTATTTGTAAAGATATGATCTTTTGTCTTTATAGTCTAGTTTATATACTACATAACATTTTGCAGTCTGCAACTTTTTTTCTCATTTTGATAAACCAAAGATTCTGAATCAAAACATGTAATTCTCCGAACTAATATTAGAATGGGTCTTATTCCCTCCTAAATAAAATTAAAAATTGTTTGTTCTCTTTAGGACCACTAGCTCAACTCTTTCTTGATCATACACAAAAATGGAACTTTTTTAACGCTTAACCATATAAAATCAATTGTATCTTGATTTTTATATTTCATTAAATTTATTTTGCGACATTTTTAACATTTTCTAAAAGATAAAATATTTTTTAAAAATTTAAATAAGTTATGTTGTCATAACAATATTATCTTTAAAAATACTAATGATGAGCAATTCAACTAGCATTTTAAGGAAACAAAAATTAAAAAAGAGGAGATAATGAAAACTATATACTCCCTTCGTTTATAAATGTGTCGTTCTAATTTTTCTTACACATATTATAAAACGCAATTAAATATTTCTGTTTGACCCCTGATTAATATACTCTAGTTTTTTTATTGGTCAATATATTAAAACATTAGGGATAAAAATCAAAAATTTTATTGCATTGCAATTCTAAAACGACACTTAATCTAAAGAATCAATACCACACTTATTTATAAATAGAGGGTGTATAATTTATGCAATATTAAAGGTTGCTAATATTAAGTTAATTAATCAGCAAAATATTTCTCAAAAATTTATATTTTCATCTTACATTAAAAACATAAAAAAATGTTCAACTTTTAAAAAAGGTGAAATTATCTATCAACTTTGTCTGGTTAAAAAATGCTCTAACTTTTGTTGATTTTCCATTTTAATCACTAACTTTTGTTGACTTTTCCAAATTTATCATGTCGTTAAGTCGTACGATGGAACAAGACGTAACCATTAGTTATGTCCAGTTTGATCACTAACTTTTGTTGATTTTTCCAAATTTTTCACGCCGTTAAGTTGTATGACGAACAAGGCGTAATCGTTAGTTTGTTATGTCACACGACTTAACAATGTGACTAGTTTGATAACTATCAACTAAAGTTAACGATTAAAATAGAAAATTAACAAAAATTTACTATATTTTCATCGCAAGCAAACATTACAAGAAAACATGTGTTTTTGGACAAGTGAAAGCGTCCTAAAATGGTCGCAAAATCTCTATTTGCATCTACATCAAGACTATCCAAAATGGTCGCAAAATATTATGGTTCCAATATAGTCGCAAAATTAAGAATCATATGTGACAGATATAGAAGGTTGTATATAAGTGATTGATTTGAGACAAGTAATAAAAGTCATATATTAAAGACTACACAGCAACGTCGCATAACTAGCGACTATGTTGTGAAAAGTTTGTCAGTCGTATACTCGAGACTAATTTTAGATTACTTCTTGAGTCCTACATTCACGAGAGTTTTAAAATTAAGATAGTAGTCACGAATATGTGATATTATAGTAACTTATTTGCAATCATATATGTAATACCGTTTTTTACCATTTGAAAAGCTATGTAATTCAAATAAAATACCGAATTTAAATTTTTTATAGCCAAAATATTGCTAATAAAACTAGTCAAGTATTAAACAAAAAATCCCAAACATGTTCATAAGTAGTTCATAAGAAGGTAAAAAAGCTTTTAGGATGATGGAGAGGATGATGAAGTGTTTGAAGAAGCTAAACATGTTCATCTTTTTTATGTAGCAGTGGTCATCTCAAAGTTTCCATCTTTGTCTTTTTCGAATGATTTAGGAAGTTCCCAAGGAGCCTTTGATCCAATACCAACTTAGGTACCTGCACAGTAAAGAAATATACTTCTTCAGAACAGCAAAACACAGAGATAAGAGATGAGAAATGAGGGAAGAGCAAAAGTTGCGAGCAATGGCATCCATGGATCTGAGTTGTAATTCTTTAGCATAACATACCTTAGAAAAGCTCAATACAAAGTGTTATCCCATGATAGAAAAGCAAAGAGAGAGAGAGAGAGAAAGAGAAAGAGAGACTGCTTCTTTGCATGACGGCTTTTTCGAATCATAGAGATAGTATACTTCTATTGATGAACATTCATTACGATGTTATTTTGTTATCAATGTTTGAAATTTACATGCTACGAAAGTCGTAATTTTGAATTTCACCGACCTACGTAAGTAAATTGTGTAACTCCAAATTTACTCATATCTACTATTGTTTCATTTATAATAGACTAGTCTTGTAAAGAATGAGTAGATACCATCAAAATCTGAATGAGTGATTGGATACCATCATCTTTGATGGTAGACCAAATTGGGTGTTTTTTTTTTCTCCATGTCTCGTTTTTGTGACTTATTTTTCTGCCACAATTCTAAAATCGTCAAATTAAGTTTATGAGTTAAAATAACAAAATCTTAAAATGAAGCTTTTTCTCAAAAAATGTGAAGTTGCGCTTTTGGCAGAAAATTGCAAAATGACTTTTTCTGCCAAAAATGCAAAAAATATAAAAATATAATTTTTGCCTAAACTGTAAAATCTCATAATTGTGTTTCCTAATTTATCAAAGAACTTCAAGAAAGTTTTATTCATTGAACCAATAAATATTACAAATAATCAATTAAAAAAGGTTTATAACTATAGAAGCAGATGAAATTTGGTATATTAAAGATGAGTGTGAACTAGTAAAGCTTTCCAATAATAGTTTGAATAGTAGATAATAGTTTGACAACATTTTGTGTTATAAAAAGGAACAGGAGACTTTTGTACCGGAACATACGATTTCCATTCTTGTTCGCACTTTTGCATGTAGTTTGAGACATCCACTGGAGATAATAAGCTATGTATCCTAATTCTTCTTCTGCCTAAACTTTTGGAATAATGCAGTCGCTAATTTGTAGTCCTCAAATCCAAGTGACCAACGCATCCAAACAAATCAACAAAGTCCGCCAAAAATATACTGGTCCGTTTGGGAAAATCTGATAATAAGCCTCAATCAAAAATCTAAGAAAAATATATATTCATTTTTGTAGAGTGAGAGCATAAAAATTAGGATTCCCGCATCTCAAAATTTTATAGTATTTATGATTTGTTCCTTTAATAACTGGTATTCATTTTCAGTTTTCCGTTGTTTGTAATATTTTTTTTAGTTATCATATCTAAATGGAGAATGGATATTATGAATATTTTTCTTACATTATTTTCTACCAATACGCTTTTTTTTTTTATTAGATAACTAATACTATATGTATTCCCATTCTATTTCATAAATAGAGTCATTTTGACATATTTCACACAAAATTTAAAATTTTCATTTATACATATATGCTCCTATTTAAAAGTGGTTAATAACTTAAATTCAAAGAAAATTAGTTTCGGGTTAAGTGTAAAAAGAGAAATTAAACTAAAAAGTTACATTGAAAACATAAAACGACACTGTTTGCGAAAAAACTTTAAAGCGGCACTTTTGTCTAACGGAAAAAATAATAACAAGTCATTATAGACTAATTATCTAACATTATCGCAATTAAAAGCACGTCTTTGAGATCGTGTGAAGCTATTATACGTATATTTGTTCCAATGTATTTTAAGCCGAAGTTCACGTCCTTTGTCTCCTTGCACAATGCGTTTATGTAGGAATGTTAAAAATAGATTTTAACCCACTGGGTACCCGAAACCCAGATAAAATTTTCAACCCAGTATCCTACTACTGAAACAAAAAATTGGTGGGTTTAAAATGGACGAGTATCAATACTGACATGGCTTAATATGGATTTACCCTATTAGGTTCTGTGTACACACTGAGTTATTTTTAAAAAATTTATATGCCTAACTTAATACTGTTTCATAATTATATTCCTTAAAAATATTTTTAAAAACAATTTTTAAAATCACAAAATCATATAATATATTTAAAATCGGAATAATAATTTTTTTGGTAGAACTGCAAGATCACGTAATATTATTTTTCTGCCACAATTCTAAAATCGTCAAATTACGTTTATGAGTTAAAATAACAAAATCTTAAAATGAAGCTTTTTCTCAAAAAATGTGAAGTTGCGCTTTTGGCGGAAAATTGCAAAATGACTTCTTCCGCCAAAAATGCAAAAAATATAAAAGTATAATTTTTGCCTAAACTGTAAAATCTCATAATTGTGTTTTTCTGCCAAAACTGTGAAATCATAACTTCGACAAAAAATCGTAAAATAATATTTTCTTTTCAAATATGCAAAATTGCGGAATTACGTTTTTGTGCCAAACAATAAAATTTTGGAATTGATTTTTTATGCGTAAACCATAAAATTACAATTTTGGCCAAAAAAATCGTGAAATAACATTTTTCGTCATTAATGAAAAATCGCAGAAGTACGTTTTAGTGCCAAAACCATAAAATTTTGAATTGAGTAGATAAATTTAATTTTATTTATTTTTTACATGATTAGAAATTTTAATGTTCAAATTTTATAAATTATTGTTGATGTAGATATATTTGAAAAACAATTAAATCAAAAAAAAAAAAAAAACAGTGCGGGTATTCGTGGGTAAACCCAAATCCCACAGATTTTTTCACTGTTTGGGTTTCGTGTTTTCTTGAAAACAAACTCAAAACGGGAGAATTCAAAATAGACTCGGATCGAACTGGATTATTTTACCCACTACAACATCCATACATACATATCTTTGATAGGCATCGCGTTTGCAACTGAAAACGCTAAAAGCTAGAATAGTATCAACGACAAGGAAACAGTTATGTGTTTGATGAGCATTGTGGTCATATTAAGAAACAAGGTGTTTGCTATTTACTTTTTTTTGTATGTTTCGAACATTTTATTTATAATGTTGAAAGCTTAAAACCGTACTTAACAAATTAGAGAAATTTATGGCTTTAAATGAAATATTAAACTAATAATAACAGTAAAAATGTTAATGGCACAAAATTGTTTGGAATAACAACTTTATTGGAGTTAACAAGACTAACGCTCCCTTCATCATGATATTAATACTAAAAATTAAAAAATTTCTCAACTGAATATGTGAGATGGTGGAAGCATTCTTAACCTATTGGTAAAGATTTTAAGGCTTTTACATCAGGTATGGGGTTCGATTTTCAGATAACTCAATTTCTTGCAGAGTAATAGATCCAAAGTTTTTCAGAGGTTCCAGAATAATGCAGATAAAGTCATCCGTCGTTGTCTTGTGTGTTGCGGAGAGAGTGTCCATCATAGAGATGATGTACATGCAAAACCGTTTGTCGTAGATTCAAATGTTGTGGAGAGAGTTTGTCTATCATAAGGATGTCGTACATACAGAACCACCTGTGTGAGGAAAATAACATAGTTCTTTATTTTATTTAAACAAAGACAAAAATGAGTTATTTTAAACAAGTGGTTCTGTCTATTATAGACAAGCTCTCTCCGCAACGTTCGAATCTACGACTGACAATTCTTCATTTACACCATCCCTATAATAGAAAAACTCTCTCTGCAATACACGATACCACGACGGATGACTCTAGATGCAGCATTATGGAACCTATGAAAAGTTTTGGATCAATTAGTCTATAAAAAATTGATCTCTTTGGAAATCGAACCTAATAGGAAACTCGACAATCTAAAAATGCTTATATTTTCTAAATTAAAAAAAGTTAATAGTTTTTTTTCTTTTTTTTATCAACAGAATAACCTTATAATTTTCTCGCAATATTCCATCTATATGATACACTTGGTTTATCAAGGTTGTGCTTTTTATTTTTAAAGGTATATAGATTATGAGTTTTATTGTTTTCTGTTTAGTTTTAGTTATTGGTTTCTTAATGTTTTTCAAAACTTGTTTTCTTCACATTACAGAAGAAATCAAATTACTGGATTGTCATGTAAAATGTCTTCCTTGGCAGAAATATTGAACTCATATATGACCTCAAAGGATTTCTCGGTAGAGGTCTAGACATAACCGGTTCCGGACATGTGAAGACAGAAGAAGAATTTGTCAAATATTCGATCTACATAGACAAGAGCTCGAAAGAGATTCTTAACCTTGCTGTTTTTAAAGATACAAATTTCCTCGAGGTAAGTATTTTGATCTCTTACCTCTAATTAATTTTGGTTTAATTGAAATTTTGGTTTAGTTAAATTTTAAATTAATTTTCAGTATAATCCAGTTCGAATTGGTTTAAGTTAAAAATTTAACTGAGAACTAGCTGACTAAAACGTTTAACCTAGTTTGGTTAGATTGTGACATGGTTTCTATTCGTTTATCTTGGTTTACTTTGATTGATTTAATTATCATTTAAATCCATTTAACTAATCCACTTTTCAATTCAGTTTAACTAATAAAACCTTTTGAATTTAGGTTGAATTAAAAAAAAAAACAAAAGTTAGTCAAAGTCGTTTCATTCGGTGTTTGATCCATACGACATTAAAAAGAAGTTTGGTTTCAAACAAAAACGATAAACCATATTAAGATGATGAGCAATCCCAGTCAGAAGATGATTAAAATGAAAACAAAATAGTTTTTGGGCTTGTTTGTTTCATCATGATTCATCTAGATGAAGATGAGAATTGTTGTTTGTTTAGTATCAAAAATTGTTCATTCAGATGTTTCATCTAGACGAAGCATCTGAATGAGTTTTTTAAATTTAGTCAAAATTCATACAACCATATGCATGAACCGAATTAGACTATTTGGATGAAAATGAATCATCCAAAAATAACAAATGATAAATATTCCCTAACTAATTTTTTTTGTTGGTTTAATTTGTTTAAAAAATATTAATATTAACAATAATGTACAAAATAGAATGGTAAATTTTTGAAACATATAAAATCATAAATAAAATTATGTTTATTTTTCCAATTAGATTCATAAATATTGAGATAATTATTTTCATAAATATTGATATAACAATTTGTTAAACATGTAAAATAATAATAATAAATTATTTCTTAAATGATTTTTTATAAATATTGATATAACTATTTTTATAAATACTGATATAATATTGATATAAATATTGATATAATTATTTTCATAAATATTAATAGTTTCGGCCAGAAATGCCATTTTGCGATTTTTACCAAAATTGTGATTTTACGATTTTGGCGGAAAAATGGAATTCCATGATTTTATGGTTTTATTGCAAAACGTATTTTCACAATTTTACATTTTTAGCATGAAACTTCATTTTACGATTTTTTCAAAAAGCTCAATTCACGGCTTTGGCAAAAAGATAATTCCAATATTTTTGCGATTTTGGCAAGAAAATGTCAATTTACTATTTTTTTGCAAAAATTGTGATTTTCACAGTTTTAGCGATAAAACGTGATTTAGTGATTTTCTATAAAAATTGTGATTTCACAGTTTTGGTGGAAAATGCAATTTCGAAATTTTATGGCTTAGTGCAAAAACGTAATTCCGCGATTATACGTTTTTGCGCAAAAACGTCATTTTCCAAAAAATATCGTAAAAATCTCGATTTTACAGTTGTTCTGCTTTAAAATATATTCCATAATTTTGCGGTTCTAAAAATTTTCTTTTAAAAGTCTGATTATGATTCAAATATGGTTTGATTAAATCAAGAAAATTTTAGTCATTTTTTTGTTAAAAATATCTAGATGGAGATGAAGATTTACAAAAACTAACTAAACAAACAAATGTTCATTGAAATGGATTATTCAAATGAACAACCATAAATGGAAGCGTAACAACATTCAGATGAATTATCTACATGAAATATTTAGATTGATCATTTGGATGGAAATGGTCGATGAACAAACAAACGAGACCTTCTTCTAAGTAATCGATTCATCTTTAATCCCATTTTATTTCAATAGAAATGTTGGTACAGTCTTTGTGCAATTAAAATTTTTGATTAATAGAAGAAATTAAAAGAGTCTGATACTAGTGGGGAATTTATGTATAATTATGTATAGTGTGTTTGGTTATAACTATTTAAATCAGTCTCACTAATATTTTTAAAAATTAATAGTAATGAGTAATTTAATTATTAGAAATAAAATATATATGTGAAACAAATAGAACCATATTTTATATTTACTTATATTTTCCTTATATTTTACTTTGTTCTTATTTTTGTCAATTCATTTTTCATATTAAAAAGACTTAAGCAAATATTACATAAACGTAAAATCATGTTGGTGAAGTTAGTTGAAAATTTTCAGTTAAATGTAATCTTCTTCTTATCTTTATTATATACTACTCCTAATTTTATCTTTATAAAATCATGTCTAAGTATATTTTTTTATTTTAAAATTACAAATTTCACTAATTCTAATGTTTATATATTTATGATTTTTAAGTTAATTAAGTTTGAATTAATGTTTAGTTATTAAATAATGAAACGTTATTTATACCTAAATTTTTAAAAATCAACTAAGAGATGATAAACTGTCATATATAGAAAGACTTACTTCATCTATTATATTAGGATTTGTAGAAAATACACTGAGTCATGATCAACCAAATCAAGATAAAGCAAAAGAGGGAACCTAAGATGAAGAAAAGTAGGGAGAAAATGAAGAAGAAGTTTTCTCTCCAATCGTGAAATATAAATTTGATACATGATGCGTTCTCATGAAAGGGTTCAAATTTTATATAATAAGATAATTCACCAAATTTTTTTATATATACACAAAACCTAACATACTTGACAATAACATTCTTTTAGTTAATTCAATTCTCAACTAAATAAATTTAAACAGATTTCCATTTTAGTAGATTCTGATCATAGATTCTGATAGCTTTAAATCTCTATACTATTAATTGGGAAGCATATTTTGTAAAACGACCTTTAAAATGTAAAAAAATAACATATATTGTCATTGATATAATTGCTATGTAAATTTTTTTTTAAAAAATTCGATTGTGAGCAATTTTGTCAAAGTAATTAGTGAATTTTTTAATTTAATATATTCACATAAATTATTTTGATATTTTGAAGATTTTATATTCACATAAATTATTTTGATATTTTGAAGATCTTATACATCCTTTAGTTTTTATTTTTCCAATCTTTTAAAATTGTTGTTTTTTTTTCAACTTTATTAATAATTTTATATATTTACATCTGAAAGTTTAAAACTCATAAATAATAACATATACATAAATAAATTACTAACTTAATCAAGTAAAACAATATGGACTCTTAAAATACAGATAAAAGGAATTTATGGAGGAGATTGTTTTTGTTTGCCAACAAATGAAGAAGAACTCTAGACTCTCACTTTTCTTAAGAACTCATAAAAACGTTAAACATCAAAAGATAGAAGAAATGGTTAAACGGAGAAACTATATAAGGTGGCTTTAAAGTTATAAATTTAGAAGGGTATAGACAGGAAGTAATATCAACGGTCTCTATTTGACGCATGCTGTTGAATATGTTTAGTTCCAATGAGAGTTTTGTTGTCTTGAGAATGCAAAGAGGGACAGCTTTAAGTTAATGAGGAAATGATTCCAATAAACCCTATATATAACTTCAAGTTTAAGCTAACTCTCGAGTGATGACTGCTTTCACTTGGGTTACAAAGAGTCATATATTTAACGTTATCAGTTTTAAAAAGAAAATATTCCCTGGCTATTACAAAGTCGCTACAGAAAATAGCGACATTTCTAGACTCTCTTGTTGCACATCTGAGCTTTAAAAGAAAAAGAAAGAATCAAACACCGTTAACTAAGTTATTGTTATGTTTAGACATGCATGAATCTATTAGTAAGAAAAAGCGAGGCTACATGTATCTTAATACTAATATTTGGGAAGTACAATTAGGAAAATAACATTTAGTTTATTAAATATTACATGAAATACCATTACTAAATAACAATAAAACTTGAATTAAGAAAGGTTAGATTTGTCTTTTGAAATAATAAAAAGTACTTAATTTTATTAATTGTTTTCTAATAAATTATTTTGAGAAGATCTTTTAAGATTACAATATTTTAAAAAATAATTAAAACAATATATGGAAAATACTAACACTTTATTTTTATGCAAAATTTTACAATGCTATTTTAAGAAAATATTTTATTTTAGAAAATATTTTAAGCCTTAATTTTTATTTAATAGACATATTTATGTTTTAAGTTTGTAAATTGTTTTAATATCAAATTAAATTTAAAAATGGCTCAATATATACATGTTGAAAATATATTTAGTATTATTTTAAAAGGATGTGAATTAAAAAATTTCTAACAAAGAAAAAATATTTACTAAGTTTATTGAAAGTATTCATATGATTAAATAATAAATATTTTATATATAATCAATAGATTTATAATTTTTTTAATTATTCCATATTTTTCTCATATTAAATTTTAATATTATTATGGAAGTACATTTAATAAAATGATAACTTACATTTAAAATATTACATAATTTTCCATGAGTATTAAGAACAAAAAGTTGTTCATAAAAGGCGAAATGTCTAAAAATTAAATTACTATTAAAATCTAAAAATCTAAAAATCTAAAAATCTATCTTTTTAAACCTCTTTTCTTGATTAGAAAGAGTTTAACATAAAACAACTGTTTAAATACATAGGAGGATAATAATAAATTTGAGAAAAAACATGTTGTCCATGAATTGACAACGTATTAGCAACTTTGTTGCATATTCGCAGCACCAAATAGTAGTGAAGCGATACGTCCAACTATAGATATCAACGAAAAGATTTTTTTGTACATATATTTATAAAAAAATTACCGTGAAGAAGATCATTTTGACATATACAATATCCTTTAAAAGTGATGTTTCTGTAGCATACAGAGTTTCATCGCTTTGACTTCTATAGGATCAGAAGATGAGAAACCTTGGTTTGGATTAACATGAATCCTTAAACGCTCATATCAAAACGACACAACCACAAACTCATCCCCAAAGCTAAAGTGTCTCTTGAACACCAACAAATGATCCAACGACCATTGAATGCAAACACTAGTAAAGGAAGTGTTACCTCCAAGGGCGTCTCTGCGTCAGTTTCAGTCACAGAACCAAGTGTTTTTGCAATGATATGTAGTGAAAGAAACTGAAGAGGTGACTGTTTGGAAGTTTTCACTGGAAGTTATCGAAACAGTTACTTCTGAGATGAAAAAGAATGATGAACAGGTGCCAATTGTTTGCCTTGGTGGTTCTCAATTGGGAGATCTTAACCAATAATGATTAACAAACAGGCAGACCAATACAAAGGGAAGACACCGACCAAAACTCTACGTAAGATTAACATGAGAGAATCAATGGAAATAAAGTAACAAAGAAGAAGATGTCGGAAAAGAAGTAAGGCCATAACCCTTACAATTGCCTTTTTCTCTTCTGCCTTGTAACGTCAACGTGAACAAACACAACTATGACGGTTTATTTTTTATTATAATCTAATAACAAAATGTGAAAAAAAGAAAAGTATGACCGACGCTGGAGTCAAAAGAAAAAAAGTAAAACCAAAAAAGTCTTACTTAGAGATTAAAAGGTCACATTTTACTTAAATTGATTCAGGTCTCCAAATCGGTTGGAATCGGTTGGACTGGCCCTGGTCATTGCAGACTAAAGATCACATTACTAGGGGTTGCTGAGTGAAAATTTGAGAGAAAGCGAAGAAGAGACAAAAACAAAAGGGTATTTTTTTCATGTGTAGTTTTTTTGTTTAGTGATGTATTTGTCATTTGTATTTTGACCTGATTAATATCTATTGAAATGGTATAATTCAGATCAACTAAATGAATATAAATTTTTTGCTTACATTTTCAAAACCCAGTCAGATGGTTTATCTCGATGAAATTCATTTTGGACACTAAACAAACATCAATTTTTACTTTCATCCAGATGAACCATAATGAAAAAATAAACAGACCCATCAATTCATTTCAGGTTTGAAAAATAATTGTATCCAAAGAGCAGTTCAATTTAAATAAAGAAATGAAACGGTTAGACTAGAAGACTAGAAGTGATAAACACATAAAGTTGATCCAAAACAAAATCGGACGACGGTTAGAGATAAAACTATCTTAGAAAACCATACAATAAGTTGTGTATAGCAACAAAAATCAATTCATTTCTTAAAGAAAAAGGAACGAAACAATCTTCAAATGACGAAAGTGAATGAAACTATTAGTCAAGGTTTTTAAAATCTTATCAATATTGATTCAAATAAACCATAAAAGATAAATTTTCCTTAAAAAAGGAATAAAAATAACAAAATTAGGTTCATGATTCGTTCCAAATTTTCTTCTTCTCCGTTTTAGATCTAGATCTATTAGAATTTATGGTTAGTTGTATGATGGCTAGAGATGATGAGTTCGACGAATCCATCTTCGCCACCTATGTGGCATAGAGAACCCTTTGAGGACCTTGGTAGATAATTTTTTCTTTTGGTGGATAATTTTTTCTTTTGTATCGTGCTTCAAAAGAATCCTTAATCAACATTATTAGACTAGAAGAATGTTCATGAGATAAAACCAAACAAATTTAAACGCAGGTCTTATAAAGTGAATTTGAATGAGTGTTTCCAATTCCACTTATGCTAAAACACAGGTCTTCTAAAGACGTCCATGATACACATTGTTTGTAATGCACACATACTGTTCCTGATGATGTTATGAAGATATTAGCCAAAACCCAAAACCAAATAACAAATCTATAGCGGATCAATGTAAAGGAAAAAAATGAAATAATCTCGATGAGAAAAAAAGAATCTCAAACAAAATCTCACCAAACCTTATGAAGTTTAGAAATAAATCTCACCAAATGGTCCAAATCACCAATCATTTTCATTTTTAAAAAATAAAAAATCTTACAAATCAACCAAATGTCCAAAAATTTCACTCAAATCACCCCAAATCCAAAATGTATCTAATCCCTCCCCCCCTCCCTCCCCCAAAATCTTCAATCCAATACTCCCTTTAGTATATTTTAATTAAAAAAACAAAAGAATTTGAACTTCTCTTGATAAATAATGAAAAAAGACTTTAATATATTGAGAGTCAGACAAATACATGTCCCAGTTTATTTGATGGAACAGAGTAATGAGAACAAAATAATCGAAATACAAAATACACGACACAATTAACAGACTTTGGCTGTTTTGTCTTAAATCTGAAACGTCCTTATGCGTAATTAATGTCCGTTTTGTTTCTTCACCCACTAGGAAGACAGAAACAAAAACAGCAACTGGACTTCTTCATTCTAACCCCCAAGTCAAGATCTTTTCTTTTCATTTTCCCATTACCATTTTCTTGAATTTCCCAATCCAAAATCAGCTTCTGGAGTCTCAGTTCAGAGATTTTGTGAATAATGGGTAACAAGGTAATCTGCATGAAGAAGAAAGATATTATCATAAGTAAAGGAGATGGATCGAGAAGCAAGAGATTAAATCGTTCTCAAAGGAAATTACGTGGTGATGAAGAGACATTGCATCAACGAGCTTTGTCTATGGCTATTCATCAAACTGAACTTTCTCAGAGATTTGATGGATCTATGTCTAGACGGGTCGGGTCTACTAGCTCTAGAAGACGAACTCTTACTGACACATTTTCTAATAACAAGCAGGTTCAAGCTTTTTTCAATAATAATTATAAAGTTTTAATTTTAGACTAGGTCTTTGTCTTTTCTTTTGTTCCCTTAATTTTGTAATGATTAGAAGATTTCTTGATTGCAAAGTGAGTTCTGCTTTTTGAGACATGAGGGGAAAGAATCTGTAATTTGAGAAGACAGATCAAAAGTGTTTAAAGGTTAAAATTTGATATTGACATTATAGGTTGGGACCAAAAGAACAGAACAAGTGTTATCTTATCTGTCACTGATTGTTCTCAAAAGTTCTTGTAGTATACTTTGCTTTTGAAAAGTTTAAATTGCTGTTGTTGTGATTGAAAGCAGAAAAATTTGTTTCATGATTGTTCCTATCACACATCAAAGTCACTACTTTGTAATTGAGCTGGTCTCTAAAGATCAGAACATGTTTTTATGTTCTAACTGATACTAGTAACCTTTTGATCTCTTCAGGTATCTGATTTTTTGGAGAGCTTGACAGTTAAGAAATTCATTCTGGTTCATGGTGAAGGGTTTGGGGGATGGTGTTGGTACAAAACTATTGCTTTATTGGAAGAGTCAGGACTATCTCCTATGACAGTTGACCTCACAGGTGCTGGATTTAATATGACAGACACAAATAGTGTTTCTACCTTAGAAGAATATTCAAAACCGATGTTCGAGCTCATTCAAAACCTTCCCGAGGAAGAAAAGGTTAGAGTTACTCTGCTTCGTGTAGGTACTTGCATGTATTTTGGAACTTGTAAAAAAGTGTTAATGTCTTACTACTTTGAACCTCGGGTTTTTTTCGTTTTTTTTTTAATTCGGGTCAATTTAAAAGCATTTTTAAGAAAATCGTGGTCCTTGTATTAGTTGGAATATGGATTGGGCAGCACTTATCATAGCTTTGTGGCCGTGACACATGAAGCATTGTGACATCTATAAAATCTAATGTTCTTATTATTGAAAGATATAATTTTCGGTTTCTCGGGAGGTGTTTTCCATTTGAGTTTCCTCTGTGTTCTTCAAAGAATATTCTAAGGAAGGTTTTAGATTTTGGATGTGAATTCTAGTGTGAAGCAATGAGTGTGGATTGTGGCAGGTAATTCTGGTAGGTCACAGTACTGGAGGTGCATGTGTTTCGTATGCGTTAGAGCGGTTTCCAGAGAAAATCTCAAAAGCTATATTCATATGTGCAACTATGGTTTCTAATGGACAAAGACCCTTTGATGTATTCGCTAATGAGGTAACACTAGTAGAAGAATTTCATTCATACTGTTTCTTGAATCTATTTTGTTTTCTTAATCCTATAAAGATACCAAGTTAAGTTAAGAAAGATTGATTTACATTTTTGTGAATTTGAAAAAGCTACATACATTTTTAGAAACAATATGAGATTTTCGAGTAATCGTAGACTAAAACATGGGGTCATAAAGTCACTTAATTCCATTGCAACCAATTCTTATGCAGTGCACATTTCCGCAGATCATATGATTTAAAAATCGACGAAAATTCGAAACTTATTTCAATTCTGATCTTGTAAATATTCCTTGTTCTGTTTTTACCCTCGCACTATGAGAAACTGTCTTCATTGCAGCTTGGTTCGGCTGAACGGTTTATGAAAGAGTCACAGTTCTTGATTTATGGAAACGGCAAGGACAAGCCCGCAACGGGATTTATGTTCGAGAAGCAACACATGAAAAGCTTGTACTTCAATCAGTCATCCAATAAGGTAAACACTTTAAAACATCCAATCTAAGTTACAGCAACAGCCACAGTCTAAACGTAGGCATTTGGTTATGAAACTTTTTTGTTTGGTTCGGTTTGGTTTTGGATAAAAATAAATGAAAATATATAAAGTCAATGTAAAATATTGTTACTGTTTGTTTTGAAAGTTAAAAATCTGCTCGGTTTGGTTTTTATGGATAGGCCTAATGCAAAAAGTGATCAATTTTTTTTATTATTATTGTTTCAGGACATTGCACTGTCGATGATCTCAATGCGACCGGTACCATTGGGTCCCATGATGGAGAAGTTGTCACTTAGTGCAGAAAGATATGGGAAAGGTCGGAGATTTTATGTTCAGACGCTCGACGACTTGGCACTTTCACCGGACGTTCAAGAGAAACTTGTGCGAGAGAATAGTCCAGAAGGAGTTTTTAAGATCAAAGGAAGTGATCATTGTCCTTTCTTCTCTAAACCTCAGTCTCTTCATAAGATCCTTCTTGAGATCGCTCAGATTCCTTAAAAAAGAAAAGAAAATCTTGAATTATTTCACAATGTATAAATAGTTTCATTTCACTTCTTAACTTTTGTATATTTTATATTTTAAGATAATACGAAGTTATAAGAGATCCGTTCGATAATAATTCATTTATTTTTACTTTATTTGGTTATAATGTGTTTCGTGTATCACGATGGAACAAAATTTTTTAGAAGATTCGGAATCAATTTAAATCGAGAGATTGAAAAGTGAAATGGTTTGTTACTTTTTTTTTATAATGAAAAATGACATGAGTTACATGCATGATATTTTAATATTATGGAAAGCGACTACTATTTTGATAATTGGTAAAAGTATAAGCAAACGTACAAAAGAAATGTGAAGGAGGTGAGAAACAAATAATTGATCAAAGTTACAAAGAATTTAAAATACAATAAACGTGACTGATAAATGTTATTATCTTTAGATTTCCTATTAATAATATATTCAAGTAACAAGTATTCATTGATTTTCTTTAAAGAATCATTTTGAGTGTAGTACTCCAGTAACTCACTTACTAACTTTTTTAATTGGTTTAAAGCACGATATTAATTTTGACTGACCAAATAAGAATTGAAAGATAATTTCACGTTTGAAGAGAATTGATCTCTGATCTAAACCTAGAGGAATTGAACATTTTTGAGTTTTCATCGGCCAAGTTACTATATATATATATAGATAAATTACTGATGTAATTTTTTTGAAGTTTTTTGAAGTTACTGATAATTTTCCTTTATGAAATATTGAATTCATAATATAAATTTCTACCTAAATATAAATCCTTTGAGTACGATTCGGATCTTGAAACGGTTCTATCTCCTATGTTATTAACATTAAATAAGATCGTACGTACCCAATTTTGTATACATCTCTGTTTTCTTTTGTTCCCAGGAAGTAGAGAATTTATTTTAAGATATAATACCTTCTAAGAACATAAACATTGTTTTCTAAACATTTCTCCATCATCATTATTTGATTATTACATATAGGCAAATGACGTGTCGTTCATTGAATGGTTTATCATCAAAGCAATACACATAATGGTCCATGAAATAAAGAAAGTGGGTGCGAATTATAAACATACTTAACATCAAAATGTATGAAGAAATTATAACTTTTTAGTTTTACAAATTAGAAAAGAAATTAAAGAAAGAGTCCCCACAAAGAACCACTTGGCCACAAACATGAAGACGCAACCATTATGTGGAATTCCGACTCATTGCTTTCAAATCTAATCCTTCATAAAACCAAATTTCAATTTAAAAAAAACGATTTCGACTTTATATTATTTGTCTTATGAAATTTAATTTGACAATTCATCTTTAGACATGTTGGGTCCTTTCTTTATATAGTCTTGTCTCCACTTTCTTTTTTCTTCTTAAGTCGATTGATTCAAGTGTAAGATAGCAAATTGAAAATTTCATTTCATTTTAACTTTTTATCATTTCATGGTTATTAATATATCAAAATAAAATGCATGTTTGCATTATTTAGGTTATCAAACGAAGATTATCATTTATTCTATGTTCCGGATATATTTGACTATTAGTAGATAGAGAAGAGCAAGTAGATTTATTGAAAATACAAAAATATCTACCATTCTTTTTGAATTTGATTTTTTAAATCAAATTGAATTATTATCTGAATACCCTATTTTCTTTTGGTTGATCATAGCAATTGATGGTCGCATGCAAAAATAGACTTAAAATTGGGTCCACACTTAAAGATGAAGGAAGTAAATGTTTCCTTCTTGCTACACCATCATGCAACCAACTATAACATCACACATGCTTTGCCACCTCACCCCAACCCATCCCACCCTTTACTGTTTTTAAACCCAGTTTTGATTTAACCGATTGGTTCGGTTTGACAGAAATTCATAACAAAATTGGTTGAGATTAATTTTGTGTGGCCACTGATGTTAAAAAACTATTATTAGTCACTTATAATTGGGAAAAATGTAAGTATTTTAAAACATATAAAATATCATCAATTTAATAGTCTACGGTCTGATTGGTTTGATACGATTACCAAAGGATCTGGTTCGCTTTCCTTTTCAAACCTAAACCCTACTACTTCCACTTCCTTATAAACCAACCCCATTTAAGAAGTGTAGTAAGCTTCTTTACTCACCTAAGCTACAACAAGAGAGAGACAGCAGAATCATTGCTTAGAAATTGAAAAAACAAAGATCAAAAGCTAAGAGCCTGAAGATGATGAAGGGAAGCAAGTCTTACACGGAGTATTCGTCTTCTTTCTCAACCGATGAATTCGGGTATGATCAGAACCGCTCAAACTCCTATAGTTTCAATGGACCTTGTATCAACACAGATCCTGAAATGAAGAGGAAGAAGAGAGTCGCTTCTTATAATCTCTTTGCCACGGAGGAAAAGCTCAAAATCACTCTCAAGAATAGTTTCAAATGGATCAAGAACAAATTCTCCGGCGATGATCATAATATCCGGTACAACGTCTAGATTAGTCCACTTTGATCTTCTGATCTTTATCTTCTTCTTTCTTTTTAATTACATTAAGACCACAGTGAAATTTAACGTGTAAAAATTAAGTGTGTGAGATTATGTATGTGTGTGAGTGTGTCTAAAGAGTTTTATGGGTTAGTATTTTTCAAATGGAAATGCAGATGTTGTCTATGTTCTCAATTTGCTTTTGTGAGAATCAGAATTATCAAACGCAAAGATCTAAATAGTTCTTTATGGTTTGTTTATATATTTTATAAGGTCTTACTGGTTATATAGTTATTTAATTGCTAATCTTAAAATACACTGAATTAGTGTTTCTTCCACTTCTATTCTCAAGCACTCAAGCTAAAAGATGGGACATATACCATATTTTTTTACATCACAAAATATTTTGAAAGCATTACCAAACTCTTATAATTTCATCCAAAATCCGATTGTAAGAAATGTTTCTAAAAGTTTGGGAGTATCATAAATTTGTGGTACAATATGTGAAGAAAGTGTAGAGTCAAGTAACCAGACTCCAACAGATCGCACTAAGATGGGCCCATTACTGGGCCACGGTAATTCATTTCAGTTTGGGCAATTGAACCCAAGTCAATTGAATGATAGTTGACTGTTCCTTATGACAAAAGGAAATCAAGTTCAAGAGGGAAAACAGAGGTGAAGTCCGATTCCTCTAAGGAAAAGAATATGTGTCAGACAGTATAAATAGGAGCAGGGATTAACATAAGAAACCATCCAAAAAAAGAAAAAGACAACGAGAACTATAACATTCGGTAAGTTTTAGTTGTAAAGGTTCTTCGGTTTTTTTGGGTGGGGTTTACCTATAAGTTTCTTCTTGTTTTCTTCATATTTTTGGGATTGGGAGTGGGTGCTACACTTCCTAGGCATAGCATCACGTTAGCACTCTTCTTGGTGAGATACTTATCACAAAGAGAGCAAGAAAGTTAGTGAGAGACTAGATACAAGATTGTAACAAAGAGACTTATAAATTCTTATTGAAAGTTGTGAGCTTAGTTCACTCGAGATGTATTTTCAGTTGAGAGGAATTTCTTAAATCTTGGTGTTGATTAATCCTATTAAGCACATAAATCAGAAATTAAATTAAGTAATAATTGAACTAAAACCTAACAAGCGGTATAAGAGCATAGTACAAAGCAAAAACGTGATTAAGTCCAAGTTCTGCAATTCTTAAAGTTATAGGGAAATAGGAGTTTTGAGTGATCATAGTTTCAAGCATGAAACAAGAAAATCATGGAGTCAAACTCCAGAAGATATGATTTGGAGAAGTTCGATGGAAAGAGAGATTTCTGTTTATGGAAATACAAGATGTTGTGCCAGTTGGAGTTACTTGGTTTAGACTCATGTCTTAAAGAAACTAATCCATTTACATCAGGTGATTTACATCATCCTCAGAGTCACTCTCAAAATCACAGTCACGTACTTCAATATATGATTTACTTTTACTATTTTGACTCATCACACAATCAGCTTTTGTGTGACCAAAACTTTTGCAGCCATAGCATTGAGCTTCCCTCTTCTTGATGGTGGGACAATTGGCTTTAAAGTGGCCTATGCCCTGACATTCGTGACACTTTTGATCTGATTTGTGTGTTGACTTCTCAGACTCACCTGATGGATTTTTGATGAATGGTCTTTGATTACCACGATCAAAATGTTTCAGAGTTCTGTCAAATTTCTTCACCATCACAAACTCATAGTGTTTTCCAATTCATGAATCTTCAGTTTGTCTTCAAAGATAAAAAGAGAAATTCCTTTTTGCATGCTTGGGGTTCTATGTTCCAGATTCATCTCAAGAGCCTTGATCATTTCATTGCAGACAAATGTGATTCAAATTTCCCTGTAAGACATCTCAAAAATTTATGTACCAGCTTCTTCTCCTTATACTTCTTTCCTAGAACATTTGCTTCACTTGCTATTGCACTCATCTTTGCCCTGAACTCAGTGACACGTTCACCTTCCTCCATACATAAATTATAAAATTTTGAGGCAAGAGCATCCAGATAATTGCGTCTAATATATGTTGTACCCTCATAGTACAACTGCAGTGTGTCCTAAAATTGCTTCTCATTGGTAGAATCTTGGATTTTTTTGAACTGATCCTCATCAATCGAGTTATTTATTGCTAAAACAGCTCTAGAGTTCATTTTAGATAGTCTTTTCTCTTCATCTATCCAATGTTCCTTTAGCTTAGATACCCACTTGCCGTCCTCACCTTTAGCAATAGGTTTTTTTCCAACCACTTTTGATAGCTGTCAAGGCATCTTCATCTATGCTACGAATAACATATTTTATTTTCACTTTCCAATGCCCATAGTTCGTGTCGTTGAGTTGATGTGTAGCTGTTTCACTTTCTACTTTCGGAAAGTCAAACAGTGCCCATCTTACGTCTCAGGATCCTCACATGTTGTTGGGTAAAAAAATTTGGTTCAGATGCCTGCTATGATACCAAATGAAATAGTTAGATGACCTCAATACACAAGAATATTAAGCTGAAACAAG
The DNA here is from genome assembly GCA_963922655.1 of Cardamine chenopodiifolia. Lineage (NCBI taxonomy): Eukaryota > Viridiplantae > Streptophyta > Magnoliopsida > Brassicales > Brassicaceae > Cardamine > Cardamine chenopodiifolia. The sequence continues at coordinate 3,261,895 of OZ000490.1, forward strand.
AAACTCTTTGTTTCACATTTTATTAGAAATCTCTCAAGATGTTCACATACTCTTGATGGTTTTACAAAGGTTAAGAACTACATTTCTTAATCTAAGACCTATGATTTCTAACATGTAATAGAGTAACAACTTTACTCTCTTAAACTCGAAGAAGCTTATTCTCTGCTTATTCGATTTTGCAAAAACGACCAACTTCTCAACTCAGACCTTGACTTCTATTTATCTTGAAAGATTAAGTTTGATTCGAGGTTATCCTAGCTTGATTCGGATACACCTAAATCTTCTAGATATTGTTTGAATATCTTTTCTTCTTGACTTACTCGATTTTCTGCAAATTGAGTATCTTCTAGTTGTTACCCGATCCACATCAACTCATTGTTGTCTCAAATCCATGTTAGTTACAATCCATGTCATCGTCTAGTTGACTTGTTGTTTATCTTCTTATACCAACATATTTTTCTTTGTTCCCACAAGTTGTAGTTTCATCCAACTTACACTTTTAATTTTGAAGGTGTCTCATCTCATGCCTATTTGGAAAAATATTAGCTACTTCAGCTTCGAAGGTTGCTTTCATGTTATTTAATCTGTTGTCCGAGTTAGCACTGTGTGCTTTCTTCAAATGAGAAATTTTTGAACAACATCTACTAAGTTAGGTAGGTCGATAATATACTTTCCTAGCCACAATTCTGCTATTTACATTTACTAAAAAAATCCACTTTTTTTGTTGACAAGGAATCCCTCGTAGGTAAAAAGAGTAAAGTATGTGCTTTAATCTGTTTTCCGAGTTAGCACATTGATCATGTTATTCGCCAAATCATTGTTCTATCCTCTCTTCACCACTTCATCAATACCCTGCTTTATATTCCACTTTTTCTCGAAATAAAATATTCCTCTTCCTCTTTCTTAAAGTTCTAAAGCAAAGCTGATCATAATGGGTCTATGGTTAGAAGCTCTGAGATCCATGTACTCCATTTGTGCTTACAGAAAAAGGCAAAACCAAACATCATTGCTGAAACTCTGATCTAGTATGCATTGTATCCGCACTTGATCTCGCCATCCAGCCGATGAGAACCAATTCCCTATGCTTTGAAGTTCCTTCAAGTTGCAGTTTTCAGCCATAGTTTTAAAATCCCAAAAGGATGACTCTGCCCGAAGTGGACTACCTAACTTATCATCATTGCTCATTAGTTCATTAAATTCCCCCACTAAAACCCACGATGTGTCTCTATCAATCTCGATGTTTTTTAGAAGCTCCCATACCAAATTGTTCATCGCTCTGGTCGGGTCTCCATATATACACAACATAAAGAAAATCATCGATCCCACCTGAACCTTAAGATCAATGATCATCTTGTCTAAAAATAACACTTCTACTTTGTAACTACTTTTCCACATTATCGTCAAGCCTCCACTTAAACCAACTGGCTCCACAGTAACTAACTCATTGTAACCCAAACTATTCTCCAAACCCTCAATGTAACCAAGCTTTTGTTTAGTTTCCATCAAAAATAAAAAATCCAGAAAAATGATTTTTGCGCATTTCCCGAAGACGTTGAAATGTCTCAGTGCTTCCTGTCTTTGACAGTTCTAGCTCAATATGCTCATTGGAATGGCAACGGCTTCAAATCGGAAGCCACCGTATTTTCTTCGGTTTTTGGGGTTTTGTTTGTCTGACTTGTACCAACTACATCTACTTTTCTCTTCGAATTATTATTTTGCCTCCATCTTCGTCTACATTAGACGTACTGGATACGTTATGCCCTGAAGTATCTTTCTGAGACACTCTAGTCCATTTTGCTGGTCTACTTCTTTTCTTTTTCTTACCATGTAAACTTCAATACAGTAAAGGTTTGGATAAAATCCACAGACTGAAAAATTCTTCACATCCAAACGTCGACTGGGAGAGAAATGGAAGGCCTAGGCACACGAGATTGACTTCTCCAAAAGCCAGAGATATGTGCTGGTTCGTAGATGATACAAAGGAATTATTACTCTGCGTGTCCTGACGCTTGGATCTGTTATCTTCTTCATTAAACTCAAAAACATTACCCTTTTCTTTGTCAATGTCAGTAGTAATCAAGGGCATTTGAGGCACGCTATCCGTTAAAACATCTTCAATGGATTTATAAACTTTTGTGGTACGTGTTAACCTCTCCGTAGCATCATCATGCGATATATATTGGACAGCCATCGCATTATCCTTTTTTTTAAACCAGAAAACCTAGGTGGGAAATTTGGAAGTCCTTCCAAGAACTGAGTTTATACTCCTTTATTAGCTTCATCAGACTGCTTAGAGCTTTCACCTATCTTCTCTTCCACTCGCTTTGGCCGATGTAACTGTTCTGTTTTTCCGCTTCATAACTTCCATAACAGAGGGCACATAAATTTCTCTTGCGTGAGACGATGACAGTGGAAATATCGCTTCCTCAGTTTCTCATATTCGCAGTTAATCACCACAACTTCCCTAGTAGGAAGGTCAAAATTTTTCGTGCTCCTCACAGGGTTTGCTTTGTTGAGAGTGATACGAGCTCTGAAAAAATCGATGGTTTTCAAGACCTTCGGGTCGTAAGCAATTTCCTCCACGTGCCCAATTGCTTAACGAAGCTTGTCCATCGTCTTTGTTGTGTAATGATTCATCGGGATATTTCTTATTCTCACCCTAAACTCTAGCGTGGTAAGAAAGTTTGTAGGAGGATGCGCAATCCATCTTTTCAAGAGCATAGTCCAATAATTGTAGGACCAAGTACGATCCTCCATAATAGTTTGGAGATCTTTCTCTGGTTGAAACACGAACTGAAACTATACCTAGAGAGAGCAATATATCGGACTCATCCAATCATCTGCCACACTCTAGGCATAGCCTCTATCATCTTAGCCATCAGTTGAGCATCCGGATTCAGCAATCTCCTTAGCAAACTGGTGGCGTTGTCATCAAAGACTTTGAAAGCTGGTGTGTCTGGAAGCACAAAAGGATCATCATCTTCAAGGGATATAGCTCCAATGGCTGAATGGAGGTAGTTCATGATAACAACTGGTTGTAAACGCAAGGTACATGGAAGATTTTGATGGAACCAATCGTTACGAGGGAGAAGGTCGAAAGAGTGATGTTCAAATTTGATGTGAATAATATTACATGATGTGGTTTTTGGTTAGGAAGAATTACGGGTTTCGTTCCAAAATCTCTAGGTAATTCCAAAAAGAAAAAAAAGATTGATGTGACTATCGCATAGTTCTAAACTTAATTTATGGGAATTTATATTTAAATGCACCTTGATTGACACGAAATCAGGAAAATGGAATAATATATTTCAGTGATATAATTAAATTTTAAACTAAAAAAATAAATTGAACCACTCACTTTGGTGAACATCGATTCTTCAGCTAGAATCATTTATCTGTCTCTCTCATCTCTTTTTGTTTTTATTTTTGTTTTTTTAAAAGATGAGATACCCTATGAAATACTTTGATGGGATGCTCTTATATGTTTAGTTATTTGTACTAAATAGTTTTAGTATTGTATAATTTGTATTGTACTAGCTGACAATTTGCGCTCTGCGTGGGACTAATACTACATACTATTAAATTGAATATTATATGAGATATAAATATTTATTTATGAATTATAAGTATATATATTAGTAGATGATGATATTATGTATTTTATTATATAGGCTTTAGTTTCTTTAAAATTATAATTAACATTATTAAGACACGTATGTGTCACTTAAAATCTCATATATCGTCACTTGTTAAATTTATATTTTATATAATAATTTTTTTATGTTAATGTATTAACACAACCTCTCCTTTTAGTCGAGTATGTAAACAACCTCTCCTTTCACTCGAGTTCTGGATTTTTGTGATTATTTTTTAACAGAAGTTGTTGAATATCAAAAACTGATTACACGAAATCCCATTTTTTTAGAACGTTGCTCGATCCAGGAATTTCATTAGACCTTGAAACTTCTCTCACTGCGAATGATGCCAAAAAGAGTTCAGCTCGCAAGCGGAGTCTCATTGGCCGTGAGTCAACAACCCAAGTCTTCCTACCCTACCTTGGTTATCCGCTTTCATGCTACCACTGAGCGGACTATAATTATAATTTTTTTGTTAATGTATTAACATAATTATAATTTGGATATTTGGGTTATTTTAAATTTATTTTAAATATATAAATTTATTTTGGATATTTCAAATATCAATTAGGTTCTTAGTTTAATACCTGTTTGGTTCTGATTCTTCGGATATAAGAGCGTAAAGTTCATTAGAGTATTTATGTAGATTTCAGTTTGATTCGATATCTCTCAATTCAGTGAAAAGTAGTTGAATATGAAAATTGTGTGGGTTAGATGGTTGGCTTTATTAACAAATCTATTTCTGAAATATTAGTCATTTTGGGTTAATTGAAAAATTATGAGAATTGAAAATGTTAAAACTGTTGATGAAAAGTAAAAACGATAATTTTGTATGGTTGTAAGCTTCAATTTCCGTTTAAAAATAAAATAAAATAAAGCTTAAGAATATCTTCTGGCCTATAATGTAGGAAATGAAACTGGACAGAACTACCTAAACAAGAGAAAGAGGAAGATGGCACAGAATAAGATTCAGAAGAAGCTGAAGCAGGAGTAGAAGACTTAGAAAACAGAAGCAAATGTAAAAATAGTATATGTTGTTTCTTTGTTTTTGGGGTTCTTGCTCTGTTTCCCGGTTTGATTTATAAAAACCGAAACAGAGTTTCATTCTTTCTTTGGGTTGACAAAAAAGTTTAAAACTTCAACCAGAAGAAGAGATAATTTTGATTTCAGAAGACCTTTCTTTATTGAGTTTTTATGTTGTTACAGTCTTAAGAGTAACTTTTTGAATTTTGAATGTTGGTTTATGCAAAAGAATCTATTTTTGTAGTTTAAAACATGAAAACCAAAGAGTTTAACATATTACGAGGACATCAATGATTTACAATGTGAACATTAGAAACTCTAACCAAATTACCAGATAAAAGAACCAATTGACACAATTATGAAAAATCAAACCGGGTTTTGTATATAAATCAAACATCAACAAACAAGATTTGTAACTTGTATTGTATCTTAGTTCTTATTCAGCATGCATGTCCATTGAAGAATCAATAGATCCTGGAGAGTTAGATCCCCTGTTCAGTTCACTGCTTCTGGTTGTGCCACCAGATATGTAGCCTCCCTGTGGAATTTGGTAGTTCTGGAGACTCCGGCGTATCGGACTTGACAGGGCGTTTGAGAAAACCGAGCTCTTGGCCTGGTTCTCACATTGCTCAGACCGAAGCACTGGAACAGCAGTTGGGCAAGAGGTGCCTGAAGAGGCCATGAGCCCGGAATTCGTGACATGCATTGCTGGTTGAGATGGCGGCGCTCTTGGGGACATTGGAGGCTCCTCTATGCAACATTCAAGCTCGTTCTACATAGGGAAACCAGAAACACAATCAAGAGCAGAAAACAGTTACTGACCAGAAATCCATATTACATAGATAGACAGATAGATCATACGAACCTGAATGTAATTGATTATATCCATAGGTGTTACTCTTGACCCTCCTTCTTGTTGTCTCCATATCCATTGGTACAGTTTTTCCTGATATAGGGAGGACAAAGCAGGACATTCTCGTAAGGGTCTATGGTTACCATAATGGAGCTGCCACAGAGCTAATGTGGGTTAAGGGTGCATAAAACTAACAAGAGACGTAAGTTTTTATGTTTCTCTCGAACCATAACCTATTTCACATATATATCTCGCGCAGCATTTCATCTTTCAACTACAGGTTTCAAATCACAACACAATTATATCCATATTAAGTAGAATTTCAGTAACCCAAGGAAAGACAAGCATAGACAACACAATGTTACTCTAGTCGTAAATATCTTATATTTCAAACAATCACACTCAATATAGTGAAAGAGACCTTTAACAAGAAAATAAAAACCCTATCATATCGACACTACTGTTCAATTCATGTAGCTAAGAAGCACCTATACAGGAAATATTCGCACTAGAGTTGAGACAAGTGGGAGAGTTAGACAGCAATGGGATGTTTTGACATTCGCTATGCTTATAGTCAAACATTGTAATATAGATGAAGAGACGATGAGACGCAAGGTGAAAGTTGGAAACCCTTCAGGCAAAAGAAAAGGCCTCAAGCGAGACTTCCACCTTGTTTCTTTTCCATCTTCAAACTACTAATTTTCATATTCTAAACTAGAGTTCTAAAATGTTTAGATGGAGCACATTATAATAAAGAAAAGGTATGTACTAGGTAGGAGGATACGAATTAAAGCAAAATGACTGTTTAGAGACTAATGAGAAGCTACAGTAAGACTTATAATCCAAAAGAAGAACAAGAAGAAGACAAATTATCAATAAAAAACACTGGTTTACAGGATGTGAACAAATCTTGGTGATTGGGAATGAATGTGAAAAGAGACTACGCTCTAAAGATATAACTAAGGACCAACTACAGTTTCATTCAAGCTACAGAAACAAACATACCACCAAGTATTTACTACCAATCAAAAAACCATTGAAAGCCAGAAATAAAGATGCATTCACATCGTTTGCTTTGGTTTCATTTGATTGGAGATGCAATGTCACAGAGACACTTTCAAACAAAGAGAAATCAAGAAGAAAAAACCTAGAAAAACAATTAGAAAAAACAACAAAAGAGAGAATCGTTTTGCAGTGTTACAGTTGAAATCGAGAGGGCCATAAGTAAATTATACAAAAAGCATAAGGCAAATTACATCTTATACTAAAATCAAACCAAAACAATGCTAAGAGTCTTAAAGCAATGTTCAAGACAAATCAATTACATATATTGATTGTAAACTAAATTAAGCAGAAATGAGAAAAAATTAACAACTTCGGCTAAAAAAACAAAACTTGAATTTTACATCTTAACTTAAAATCAAAGCAAAATTGAAATCAAAATTGAATTAGCCTAATGGATAAAAATCATAAATTTTGCTTCACAAGAACAGTCAAAGGGAGAAAGAGTAACAGGATTAATGTTTACCAGGCCATGGCGTTCACCAGCTTGGAAAGATAACTTCTGGTGGTTCATGGACTGAGTATAAAGCTGAGATAAGGAATTAGCGGCGGTGCGAAAAGAGGCGTAAACAGTCCGATCTACCTCATCGAGGCTCGTGTCTGTAGATTTTCTCTTCTTCCCCATCCCTAATTCGCTTTCGAATCAGATTTCACCTAATATTAAACGGCCACGATTCCGTCGGCGATGACGGATTCGTCGATTCGGAGATTGAGAGAAAAATTATAAAGAGGAGAAATCGGCTACAGAGGCTCTTCTCACTTTATACGAAACGGTGAGAACCAACAAGGTTTGCTTTGGTCTTTTTTATTATTTTTATTACTTTTTCCAAGTTTTAGTTTTTTAAATTTAAATATGAACAAAAATTTTAAATTAATTTAAAAAAATTCAATAAAAAATTCAAAAGGAATTTCTAAATAATTATTAGTTTCGAAAAAATAAAACTTATTTTCTCTCTCTCCTAATACATATAAACGAAAAATATAAAATTAAATTTTATATTTTGATTATATTCTTACTTTATAAGTAGTATGGTACATTTAAATAATAGTTTCTAAATTAGATTTATTTATCAAAAATTAATATTTATCATTTTATTCATGTACAATTATATATTTTGTTAAAGTAGAAAATATTTATATGTCAAACTTTAATTAACTATTTTGATTATATTTTAAATTCATTATTGTTTTAATTTTAACAAATGTTAAATTAGATGAGAAGAACCTTATCCGGCTTGGGGACAGATCTCTCTATATTAAACAATTAATTTTAAACGTTACTAAGATAATATGTCTACTATAAATTTATATAATAAATATGAATAATAAGTTTTGTTAATTTCGTGATTAATAAATTAGATTTTAATGCGATTTTGTAAACTATTTAATATCTCTATAATCATATTAACAAATTAAAATATTTGATACAATTTTATTTTAAATTAAAACCAAAAAATCAAATCTATTCAAAATAAATAAATTTTGATCAGTGGAATAAATTTAAATTAAATTATAGAAAAAATTAAAATTATTTTTAAAAAAATTGTTAACCGATTGCAAAATTAAGGTTTGAGATCTATAATATACTATTTAATTTCGTTATTATAAATGAAAGATTTGGTTAAATTTTATAAGAAATTATGGACGAAAATTAAAATTAATTTTTTAAAATTGTTAACCAAATGCAAATAAAGATTTGAGATCTATAGCATATTATTTATTTTCGTTATTATAATTTCAAAATATATTTGTTTGAAATTGTTCACATTTTTTAATTATTTAGTTATTAAGCATAATTGTAATGTTAGATTTCCTAAAATATCTCTACACAATTTAAACCAATATATTTTAGATTTATAGTAACTGAATCTTTTCAAAATAAATAAATTTATATCAATAATAATGGACAAAAATTATTTCACTAAATTTAATTTCAAATTTTGGATTTTGTGTGTAACCACCAAATTTAATAGATTTCAATTTTAGTTCTTTTTATTGTGATAAAATATATTTTAAACTATACACACAGATTTTCTGAAAATAAAAATGTATATATCAGTTGCAGATTTGATGTTAGTATCTTTGCAGATTTGATTTTATTTTTTTTAAATTAAAAATGTATATATCAATTGTTATGATATTCCAAATCTTTTAAATCTCCATGTATAATATTATTTTGAAAATTTTAAAAAGTATTTATTTTTATTAATTTAAATCTTTCCAAATAAAATCATAAAAATCAACTTAATATTTGCTAATTAAATTATTTTCAAAACGATTTTAAAAGTTTTTCTTGATCCCTAAGTTTATATTTCCCCATAAATAGAATGGAGAATTTCATCTTCAACCTCTCATCACGTTTTTTTTTCGTTTCTAACTTTTTCATTTCTTAAATTTTTCATGCATATTCAGAATAATTTTTTTTGGATATTTACTGTTGATAATAAGTACACTAACTAATTTTATATGTATAATTATATATAATATACGATTATAATGGATGAATTTTTGGAGAAGAACTAAAGGTACGTGAAGAAGACACATTGGAACTGGTCAATGGAGTATAGTCGGCTTACGGCTAAGATTGAGTTTTTGGAGAGGAACCAAAGATATGTAATATATTTAAATTTAATATATAAATTAGTCATTTAAAATTTACCACCAAACAAATAAACCATTATATATTTTATGAAGGAAAGTAATCCATATCTCTAGGAATCTAAGTTTGACCAAAAAAATTAAAAGAATCTCTGTGAATCTTTTTCATATATAATATTAGTTTTATTAAAGTTGTAGATTGTTTTTCTATTTTTTATCGCACAGGAATTCTTATTTACTTTTGTGGTTTTTTCAATGAGAAATTGAAAAAAAAAAAAAGAGGAAAGAAGATAGCCTGGGAGCTAGAGATTCCAAAGCGAAAAAAACAGTTAAACTCCCAAATTTTTAATTTTAATGAAATTCGAAACTGCAGAATGCGGAAGGAAGCAACTCTCACGTTAAGAGTGAACATTTATTAATCATGATTTTCTTATTGTATTTTTTACTATTTTATTTTATGAGAACCAGATTTGAGATCTAACCACTAACAACCGAGGATATTATAGCAACATACATATTTGAGTTGCAGTTCTGTAAAACGATGTAAGGCGGAAATGATTCGATGCACAATGTATGCAATAATTCTTTAGTCATAACCAAAGGTTACAAAATAGATTATTCATAAAAGAAAAAGTGTGTTAACAACACGCCATGCACTTAAGTGGTATTTAGCCTAATTGATGAGCAAAACCAAGTTTTTCTCTTTTTCTCCGATCATTTTTGACATTAGCCTTCTTTATATAGGCTTGTTGGAAAAAGAAACACGACGTTTTTGTAATAGGGGCGACCGGACAACTGTTTAGGCGATAAGGTATTGAAAGTTTTATGTGTGGCAAGATGACTGCTCCGCTAGGAAGGGCTACGGTGGCTGGCGAGGTTTCATTCCGGAGTTAAGAAGAGGTTGGTGGAGTTTGTTTTGTTCTTCCTTTGGAGTAAAAAGTGTGAGGAGGTTGTGATCCGTAAGGAAAGTGAGGGCCGTGCTAAGAATTCTCTGGCTTGGGCGCCTGCTATTGGTGAAGGGCTTTCAGTTAAGGAGGAGGGTTCTATTTGAGTGGCCATGTTAGATGTGCCGTCAATTTGTGCTGGGGCATTGGATGCAGCTTTAGACTGTGATCGGTTTCTTAGTTTTTTTGGATGTGGTTGCAGAATGTGTTGAGGTTTTGATATGTAAGGGCAAAGAGGATCACGTCGAGGTTTCAGTTAGGAATAATTCAGCGATTTGTATTGGGGTTTCGGGCCCCGAGGAAGTTTCTGTCATGGCCCAAAATTTGTATTGTATTCAATAGGTGATGAACCTACCCTTCATGGTTCTGTTTATTCGAGTGATAACACGGTGTCTCTGGCGGACTCTCCGTCTGCTTCTCCAGTGATTCCGGCGAGAGAAGCCCGTAAAACATAAATGTCAGTTGTTAAGAAACAGCCGGTTTTGTCTAAGCATGATTTGACGGTTTCATTGGAAGAAGTTAACTCGTTCATCATTGTTCATATGAAATCATCAATGATTAGATCCCCTTGAAGGATGATTTGATAGTGGGGAAGTTCCCAGAAACTGCACCCCATATCGCAAAGATTCACGTGATAGTGAATAAAATTTGGTCTTATGGGAATAATGCAACAAGAATCGATGCTTTTGTAGTAAATACAACTACAATTAAATTTTTATTTGTGACAGAGTAATAAGATATAGGGTTCTATGCAGAAGTATGTGGAACATCGCTGATAAACCCATGATGGTTTCAAAGTATGGACCAATAATTGAAGAGGAGCAATCAGTCCTACGTAAAATGCCTCTTTGGATTATTCTAAAACAAGTTGCAGCTTCTTTATTCTCTTGGAAAGGATTAAGCTTCTATCGAGCGCTGTAGGTGAGCCAAAGCCTCTTCATCTGGAAATAGAGCTCTGCAATAAGTTTGACGAGGCAAAGTTTTTATGGACATTGATTTGACTAAGTCGTTACCAAACTCGTTTTAAAACAAAGCAAGGTGTAGTGGCAGAAGCTCTCTATCGTATCCATGGCTACCTCCCAAATGCAATGTCTGTTTCTAGTGGGGACATCAAAGAGAGACTTGTAGAGCTAAGTATACGTCTAAAATAGAGATCCCTAGAATCCTCAAAAGAGGAAAAGTGTCACAACCAACTTCTATTTCAGTAGCTAAAGTGTGCGCTACAGTGTTAAAGTCAATAGAAGTTATGAAGGATATTCAGCCACAACAAGATCCATCATATCATGTATGTGAAGATACAGATGTGGGTGGCGGATACGTTGCACCTTTGAGTGTTTCTTCAGATGAACTATCAATCATTGAGAACTCTATTCAACAAGATCAGCCACATCATGTACGTAAAGATACAGATGTGGATGGCGGATACGTTGCAACTTTGAATGCTTCTTCGGCAAAGTTATCTATCATCAAGAAAAATCTACTCCTTTGTGATAAAGACTTAGGTGTGAATTCTCAAGAGCAGCCACGAATTTTGGGTGTTATAGATGGAGGTACGGAGCGGGATTTACCAAGTAAGTCCTTGGGGGCTTTAGAAACTGAAATTTTGAGTTTCACCTGGCAAGGGAAATCATTCAGTAGGAAAATCACTTCCTATGAAAGTCTTACTTCGCTCACTTTCTCGTTTTTCAGTTCTCGCTTTGGAGGAGGAAAATATGGAGGATCACACCATGAATCAGAATGTAAACTCAGTTAAACAGTTGGAAAGTCTAAGGACTTAAATGAATGGGGGTGACGAAAATGAAGAAGGAGAAATTTGTCACCATGATCGGAGGGATAAAGTGAACAATAGCGAATTCTCTCTTCGTCAATCTCTACCATGAAGATCAAAAGGTATGAATAAGAATAAGCCAGCAGTTGTTACCCTTACTGCAAAGGAGACTATTCCTAGTATTGGAGAAGGAAGAACGCCAAAAAACATTAATATGTCGGGTTTCTTTTGGAACGTTAAGGCCTAAACAAATCACTGAAACAATCTATCTTGAAGAGATGGGTAAATAACAAAGATATTCAGTTTGGTTGTGTGTTGGAAAACAAATTAAAGGAAGGAAAAGTGAGTAGGATTGATTCATCGATCTTTGGAGATTGGTCGATTTTATCTAATTATGAGTTCAACCATTTGGGGCGTATATGGGTTGTTTGGAAGCTATCTATCCGAGTAACTATATTCTTCAAGAGTGGTCAATTGATTACTTGCTCAGTGAAGTTGGATGATAGAGCAGAAGATATTTTTGCTCATTTGTTTATGTTTCAAATTTTGTGGAGGAACGTAAAGAGCTCTGAAATGATTTGCGGGATCACCATAACTCTCAAATTATTTGACAAAAGCCATGGACTTGTATGGGGGATTATAACCAAATTTTAGAGGGACAAGAGCATTCAAGTTTCAAAGTTTTGCCTCAGCTTACTCCCGGTATGCGTGACTTTCAAGAGATGGTACGAAATTTTTCTTTTGAGGATATGGCTTATCATGGACTTCTTTTTAATTGGTGTAATAAAAGGAGCGATGGATTAACTTCAAAGAAACTGGATAAAGTTCTTAAAATGATCAATGGGATCTTATTTTTCCTCGTGCTTATTGTGTCTTCGAATCTGGTCGGTGTTCGAATCATCTTAGAGGCAGAATTCATCTCGACGATAAATTACAAGTGAAAAATAATTCTTTCAAATTTATAAATGGTTTGATGGAGTTAGAGGTTTTTTGGATGACGATCGAGAAGTATTGGGTCAAACGCAGCCTATTTTTCTCTCAACCTCATCTCTTTTTCATTTTTCAAAGAAGTTGAAAGAGGTTAAGCCGTTACTAAGGGGATTAGTAAAATAAAAGATGGGTAATCTATCAAAGAAAGTGGTGGATGCATACCCGAATTTGTGTGAGAAACAAGGTTTGAATCTTGAAAATCCTACGCCTGAAAATATAGAGGGAAAAAATGAAGCTTATCGTAGATGGAATCATGTTGCGGGATTAGAAGAGATATTTTTTAAAAACAAAGATCAAAGCTTCATTGGTTGAGTACTGGAGATCAAAATAAAAAAGGTTTCCACAATGCGGCTGCTGCTCGTAAAGCAAAAAACACCATTCAGGAGGTAAGTGTCATGATGGTAATGTGGTGGCGGATGATGAGAAGATAAAGGAGGAGACTGAAGGTTTTTTCTGGGATTTTCTACAACATATCCCATAAGATTATGATGGAATTTTGATTGAAAATCTTCAAGAACTGATTCCAAATAGGAGCTCTGAGGGTGATAAAGACACACTGGTCGCAAGAGTTTCAGAGGAGGAGATCAGAGATGTGTTATTCTCTATGCCAAGAAATAAATCACACGGTCCGGATGGTTTCAATTCAGATTTTTACAAGAAGGTATGGCCAATAATTGGTAAAGAGTTCACCATCTCAATTCAGTCTTTTTTCTTCAAAATTTTTCTCCCAAAAGGAATGATCAACAATATTACCCCTTATACCAAAGAAGAGTTCAACTCTGTAAATGAAAGATTGTAGGCATATTTCTTACTGTAATGTGATATATAAGGTTATCTCGAAGATTATGGCAAACAGATTGAAAGATATTCTTCTACAACTCATATCTCTCAATCAATCTGCTTTTTGAAGGATTGGTTATTAATTAAATTTTTTTTTCTTGCGACGGAGTTAGTAAAGGACTCTCATAAGGACCCGATCTCATCTCAATGTGCTATAAAGATTGATATTTCAAAAGTTTTTGACTCAATTCAATGGTCTTTTCTACTCAATAGTCTAAAAGCTATGGACTTTCTGGATCAGTTCATTCATTGAATATTATTTGTATCACAACGGTCTCTTTCTCGGTCCAAGTGAATGGTGAGCTAGCAGGATTTTTTCAAAGCAAGAGAAGCCTACGGCAAGGCTGCTGTTTGTCGCCATATTTATTTCTTATACGCATGAATGTGCTTTCAAAATTGTTGGATAATGCAGCTAGTGCTCGAGACAAGTTATCACCCGAAATGTAAGAACATTGGGCTCACACACTTAAGCTTCGTGGATGATATTTTGGTATTCACATATGGAAAAATTTGGTCGGTGGAAGGAATAGTCTCAGTGTTTGAAGCTTTTGCTAAGATATCGAGGCTGCATATTAGCTTGGAAAAATCAACAATTTATCTTGCTGGTATTAATCAAACTACATGGAATAAGATCAGTCAGTGGTTTCTTTTCTCTTCTGGGATTTTGCCTGTAAGATACTTGGGATTACCATTGTTGACTAAGAGGATGACACAGAATGATCATATACCCACGATGGAATCAATACGTAACCGCATTAGTTCATGGTCGACAAGATTTTTATCGATTGCGGGATGGTTGTAACTCATTGCTTCTATATTGATGAGCATAACAAATTTCTGGTTGTCGGCATTTTGTCTCGCCAAAGCATGTATTAGGGAGTTTGAGAAAATTTGTTCTCCTTTTCTTTGGTCAGGTCCAACATTGAATCCAAAGAAAGCAAAAATAGGTTGGGAGTACATTTTTAAGCCGGAAAATGAAGGTGGACTTGGCATAAGGCCATTATCAGAGGTAAACACCATGTTTTTTCTTAAGTTGATTTGGCGTTTAATCTCATTGCAATCCTTGATGCGGGTTAAGTGGATTCAAATCTACTTAATACATAAAAACTCATTTTGGTATATTCGTAAGGACACTATTAGGGATTCTTGGATGTGGAGAAAAATACTCAAAGATTGTATGTTAGCTCGCACTTTATACAAGGTGGACATATAAAGTGGAGAAAGTACATCTTTTTGGTTTGATAATTGGTCAGATTTGGGTTGTTTGTTTGAAAAACTTGGTATACGAGGGGTTATTGATCTAGGAATCTCTTTGAATGCTTTTGTGGCTTCATTCTGGACATCTAAAAGGAGACGTCGCCATCAAACATAAGTTTTACAGAAAGTAGAGTCAGCACTTGAGACTAAAAGGATCAGGTTTACACCATACGTAAAAGACGTCTCACTTTGGCGTTTTAAGGGGGACAAATAAAAAGACATTTTCAGCTCGAAACACACTTGGTTATTAATTCGTCAAACATCTCCCATTGTTTTTTGGTCAAAAAGAGTTTGGTTCAAGCATGCAACGCCAAAATATTCAGTATTTGCGTGGTTGTCTATTCATAATCGATTAGCGACTAGAGATCGTATGTCACTTTTGAATGTTGGAGCAAATACATCATGTTCTTTATAAACTTCATTCAAAAATATCACATATTTCTCACTTATTTTCTTCTCGTTTAAACTTATTTAATCACCTCGTCGTCAAAACCCTTTTCAACCCTTGTGTCTTACTTCTTAATCTTGTTTCTTCTTGGTCCTATTATATTTTTTAGTCTTGAGGTTTCTCATCTACCTCAAAAACCCATTTTACCTCTTGTATGTGGAAATGTTTTTTGATTATCCTTTCCACTCCCTTTTCTTTGACGCAGATTTTGACTGAGCAATCTTAGTTAAGACCTCCGGTTTAGCTAGGGGGCACAATCATTGCATTTGAAAGTAGCGCTAGAAAGCCTATAAAAGCTGTAAACTTTTTATTGGTATATCAAATTTATTTCTTTTTTTTCTCAAAAAAATTCTTCCCCTAGTTCTACTTATCACCTTTTCATACTGAGCATCATATATTGAGTGTTGTTGAGATATTTCCAGCATAAGCTGCTTTTGACTGCTACCTGATCTAGTACCGCGGTTTACGCTAGATTAATCTTGACTCTATTTAGGTGGGAAGATTTTTAGGAGATTTAACCGTTTCGTTCAATTTTTTAATCGCTGCATTTTCCAATCTTGCTACAGAAAGATAAAAATATAATACTTTTTTTTATCGAATAATGTTAGAATAAAACAGCGAATAACACACTCAGCATTTGTAAATCGCAAAAAGAACAAAAAACTAGGGTGGGTGGATGAAAGTGAGCCATTAGAACCATTAACCCAGTAAAGACCTTCAAAGAATTTGATTTTTCCACATCTCAGAAAGCTCAACCAGGAAGAACCATTAAACCATCTCAGAAAGTTCAAGAAATGCAATGGACTAGGGTGGGTGGTTGCGGCAGCCGAAGTCGTGGAGGTCGAGGCAGTCGTGGTAATACCAACTAGATTTCAGTATTGAGATTGTTTGATCTACATCTCCCTCTGTTTAATTATTGTTGTACTCCTTCCATTTCATATTACTTGTCATTCTAGGTTATTGAACGTAGATTAAGGATTATTGTAAGTTGATTATTTTAACCTCACAAATAACATCAATTTACAATCTTAATTATATTACATATTTTATTTTATATTTTAATCATTGTAATTAATCTCTTAGTATTCTTCCCTATTCAAAATATAATTAACAACTTTACTAAATTAAATATACATATTTATGACTTGTTGACTATAAGAATATAAATGGAAGGAATCGAAAAAATTTCAAATCAATTTCACAATTGAATAAGAGAGCTAATGAATGCAAATATTAAAATTCAAAACATTTTTAACGTTTATTTATATTTACATGTAATATTTAACTTCCATGGCTAGCGTTGAACAATAACTGTGTTTGCTGTGAGACATTTAGTAAGGTTTATTATCTCCAGATGATCTTTCATTTTGTATCACATGTGAATCAGATTGTGGGGAGCATCGATGATGATATGATGGATCTTCTTCCCACTTTATTTATGCCCTTCTCTTGAAAGCAATCCTCCATAATTTTGCATTGGTACATTGTTAGTTATTTGATAGATCTTCATTTAGGAATCAACCTCTTTTAAATATTGAGATGACACTAGACATATTGCAACTGGGTGTAGACACTTTCAATTTGGTAAAGTGTCCCACATAGTCGCGTAATGACTCTTTTTCTGGTTTATTTCATAAAGGTAGCTGTCTTTTCAAAAAAATTGCTACTTGATAATTCCTCAACAAATTGGTTGGTCAGTGATGTGAATGAGTCTATTGAAGCGGTTTGAAAGTTCATGAACCATTGAAAGACTAGTCCAATGAGGCTTGATCTGAATCCCTTGCACATGCTAGATTCATGATATTTTCTTTCAAATGGCAGTCGTGAACAGCTGCCCCTTGTATTGTGATATGTGGTTCTTGGGATCACTACTTCCCACCTGTAATCTCTCTCTTTGACCACTACAAAAACCTGTGTTTTGGGACCACCAAAAGAATCCTAAAACGGTCGCAAAATTGCTATTTGCAATTACCCCAAAACTATCCAAACTGGTCGCAAATATTTGGTCGTAAAATATTGTGGTCGAAATATAGTCGCAAATTTAAGACTCATATATGATCGATAAATAAGATCGTATATAAGCGACTAGTTTGAGATTGACAATAAGAGTCATATATATATATATATATATATATATATATATTAAAAACTACATAGTGACGTCGCATAATTAACAACTACATTGTGACAAAGTTTGCCAATCATATACTAGAGACTAATTTGGGTTTACTTCTTGAGTCCTAGATTTGAGACGGTTTTAAGACTAAGATAGTAGTCGCAAATATTGTGACATTATAACAACTTATTTGCAACCATATATGTAATACTGTTTTTTTTTGTTTTGGAAAGCTATATAATTCAAATAAAATACTGAACTTAAAATTTTGATAGCCAAAATGTTGCTAATAAAATTAGCCAAACATTAAACAAAAGATCCCAAACATGTTCATAAGTTGTTCATAAGAAGAATAAAAGTTTTACGATGATGTAGAGGATGATTAAGTGTTTCACAAGGGTGAATTGGCTGGTGTGGTGGCTGGTACCAAATCAATTAGAAATGTTTTACCAAATCTAGTTGAACTTGCACGAATGAGCCACTCTTTAAAGAACCTTGATATCCAATTGCATGTACAATGATGGAGCTTTTTCCCATTGTTCTGCCATCTGATGGACTTGATCTAGTGTGATGCAATGTATGTTTCTTGCTGCACAGCCTAGTAATTTTGAACCCTCTTACACTACAAGAAATTTGTCGCAAAATAGCAGAATTTTTGATATAATGAGTTACCGGTCAGAAATTTCTGATTAAAAGCCAACGGATTTCTGATTAAAAGCCAACGGATTTCCGACTAAACCATTCCGTTGTAAATTCGTTGGAAATTTCCATCGTCATTTAGAAAATCGTCAGAAATTTCCGACGGATTTTGATCCGTCAAAATTACTGATGGATTTCTGACGAATTTCTGATAGGTTATTTAAATACATATTTTAGGACCTATTTAACATGTGTTTAATGTGATCCGTCATAAACCTAATTTCCAACGTATTTTCGACAACTCTAGGGTTTAGGATATAATTGTCAACAATATCGACTCTAACTAATTCCAAACACAATCCTACATCTAATTTCAAAAACATTCATCACAAATTAACCCTAAAACAAGTAAAATTGATGTTTATAAAAACTTTCATGATTAAGAGTTAAGTGTTTGTTAACATATCATATATTTTTATGTAACCTTATAACATTAATAATTTGAAATTGTTGGTTTGTTAATTTTTGTTATGAAGCCAACTTCTTCTTAATTATACACCGTTAAAATGTATAATATTTCATATTGCAACCCTATTTTCTGTGAAATGAATTGTATTTGAAAGTCTAAACCCCATACCCATTAGAAAGTTGTCGGAAATTATTGACGGATTTCCAACATGTTCTAATTTTTTGGAAATCAAATGTTTGACTTACCAATCAAATCACGCCAACAAAATTTTACTGTTCGTTGGAAATTTCTAACGGAAATTAGAAATTTGACTGTGTGAAAAGTTTTGTGTTCTGCATGAATTAAATTTGTCAAAATTTCTGAAAAATAGGCGCAAATGTTCTAAATATTTTCCAAAGACCACGTCAAGTATTAATTTTTTTTTTGCCATTTTTGACTGATTTCCGATGGATATGGATATACCTGTCAGAATTCCGTTTTCATATAAATCTTCTTTGTGAGTTCATTAACCATTTCAGAGAAAAACTTCAAATTTTCCAAATTTCGTCAAAAGCTTCTTGTTTCTACTCATCCCTACGACCAACATCAACAACAAGATTATCTAACATCTTCTATGGCCAACAACAACAAAAATTTGTAAGTTTCTAAAACTCTAGAAATTAGATTCATATACTAGGATTTTGATAGTGAAATTTAGGGATTTAAATGTTAGATTTAAGAATTGAAATGTAAGATTTAGATTTTGACATATTAGATTTGGATTTGAAATGTTTGATTTGAGAAATTTGATTTTGATTTGGAAAGTTTTATGAAATTTTGGGGGATTTATGTATTTTGGAAAATTTTAGAGTTTTAATGGCTTCTTTGAAGTTTTGTTTAGATAATTTTAATTGTTATAAAAATAATAACTATTTTAGAGTTTTATTTGGAGTAAAATGATATTGTATTAATTGATGATAATAATTAGAGTTTTAAATTTATTATCAATTAAAATTTTGAGTTTATATGATGTTGTATGATTTTTTTGTTGAATTTATCAAATTTTTGGATATTGTATGTATTTATGGATACTGTATGATTTTTTGGATATTTAGAATTATGTCTGGAATTGGTGGAATTTATGAATTGTTTTTTTTTTTGTTTTTTTGCCTTTAAGATATATACGGAGAACAGACTTCGACGTCGACTATGCAGAATTAGCTCAATTGTAATATTTGATGACCGAGTTTCGAGAGACCCGCTCGGAACTATAGTTTAAGTTTTATTTATTTTTGAATAATATTTATGTTTTTATTTGAAAATTTTCAATATTAATTGTAATTTTTGTTTTAAAATTTAATTTATATTCCATTTTCAATTAATTATATATATTAATTACATTAAATTTAATATTATTAATTAAAACTAATAAAATAAGATATCCATCAGAAATTCGTCAGAAGTCTGTCGGAAATCTGTCGTAAAATAATGTTTTGGAAATCCGTACGACAATAGTCCGTCGAAAATTCGTCAAAAATTTTGACAGATTTCCGACGATTATTTTCAGACGTTCTAAAACAGACGAATAATTCCATCGAAAAATGCTGTTTCAAATAGATTTACGACTGTCAGTCAGTTTAATGTTGTTTTCTTATAGTGTTAGAACATCAAGAAACGCGAATGATATTCTATTCAAATATGCTAATGATCTTAGTGTCATCCTATTTATATAAGCTACAAACAAAATCAAAAACAACAGTTAGAGTCAAAATCTAAGTTATCACAGAGTAAATAGTATGTAAAAACTCACAGTCGGGTACTTGCATGTTGCTTCCAATATGAAAGCTTCATATCCAGATCTCTGCAAAAGAAACAGATTGTCAAGCAAGCTTCCAAGTACGATTAAGATAAAACTTTCACTTTCAGTACTCGACAATGGACATGTTTAACTTGAACTGGTTTCAAATGTTACAAGAAGTAACAATTCAAGGTTCATCATTTCCATCCAACAAGCATCCAATACGGACAAATTAAATATCCAAAAGGCTATGAGAGAACATAAAACAACACAAATACCAAAAGGTTCACCACTATAACTTTGTGTCACAATTTGCTAATTTCAGGCCCTAAAAAAGATTGCAAAACCGAACATACTGTCTTCCATTCCCTCATACTGCATCTTTCTCACTAACTTCAACACTGCATAGGATGAAAAAGATGACGGCTTAGCAAACTCAAGACATTTGAGATCTCAATATGGCTGAAAAATGAGGAATCCATAGTGTAGAGTTACACAAACATTATTATATGGTATGGATTATTTAACAAACCTTTCAAAACAGTGTCTAGTACACACAATATTATTCAGAATATCAAAGATTAACGACAAGATTCCTTAAAGAAGACTCTCATGCCAACAAAAGAAGCAAACTAGCTTTGCCTAAGCATCGTCAATTTTCTGCTATTTGCTCATCAAGTTAAACAAAGCCAAAGATTTACCAGAAACCAGATCTTTCACTTTCACATGTTTAGAACCTAATTCGTCTTTCTCTTCTAATGCATTTTTGTTACGCTTCTCACCCGAAATCTAAAAAATTGGATAGAACCAAGAGACAAAGAACACAAACCTCATAATTCGATTGATTAAGAAGGAGGAGATTAATCGATTGGGATAAATGAGATTGGGATAGATGAGATTATTCAACTGATTGAGAAGGAGGAGATTAATCGATTGGTATAAATGAGATTGGGAAAGGAGAGATGATTAAATTGATTGAGAAGGAGGAGATTAATCGATTGAAAAGAGGAGATGAGATGAAAACCTAGAGAAAAAATTATTGATTAATCAAAATCGAGAAATAAAAAAGCAAATTTTCATAGCCTAATAAATAATGAAACTTAGACACA
Organism: Cardamine chenopodiifolia; assembly: GCA_963922655.1. Lineage (NCBI taxonomy): Eukaryota > Viridiplantae > Streptophyta > Magnoliopsida > Brassicales > Brassicaceae > Cardamine > Cardamine chenopodiifolia. The sequence continues at coordinate 3,283,423 of OZ000490.1, forward strand.
ATTTGGTCACAAAAAGAAAATATGGGTTAGAAGTAGTTGGTAGCAAAATAGTCACAAATTTTTGATAATCCTAAATTGGTTGAAATGAGTGCCAATACTTAAACAAAAATCCAACATTTTCATAAAATTTTAAGAAGTCGCAAAAGGATCACAAGTAGTTGGCAGCAAAATAGTCACAAATCGGTGAATACAGTAGCAAAGTAGTCGCAAATTGTAACCAATTTGTGACGCTATTTTATCAGTCACAAACATATGTGATTATTCTTAGCCGAAAACTACATATATGACTCTATGATCATCCATATTCTGATTGCAAAAACAAACATACTGTCTTCCATTGCCTCATACTGCATCTTTCTCACTAACTTCAACACTGCATAGGATGAAAAAAAGATGATGGCTTAGTAAACTCAAGACATTTGAGATCTCAATATGGCTGAAAAATGAGGAATCCATAGTACAGAGTTCACCAAACATTATTATATGTCTGGATTATTTAAGAAACCTTTCAAAACAGTGTCTTAAATTCTTATAGTCATAAATTTGCAACGGATTTAGTTATGTTTTTTGTGTAGTCGTTTAGTAGTCGCAAAAAAGTTTTCAAACAGTCCCTAATATTTGCAATCGAAGTGGTGGTCGCAAAACGTATGTTTTCTTGTAGTGGACCCTCAATTCTTCATCAATCTCCAATCTCTCTCTAGAGGAAGAAAACTAATTAAAGTCCTAACCTAAGATCTGAAGAACAGTCTGATATATCCAAAGTAGAAAGATCATGAACATTCAGATCCAAAGCACCACCGATTGTTCGCTTCTTAGTGATATTCTAAGAGCCATACTGCTCACGAACATATTCTAACAGAGCAGAGCCAAATTCCATCGTATGATTCTTTCCAGATGGTTGAAGATAGAATGGTATAGTTTTTCATTGATCGAAGAGCATATATAACACTACGATGTTATTGTAATGAGCAAAAAAATATACGTAAGGATTATAAACTTTTATGAACAATCAAATAAAACAACGAAAAAAGTTTTTTTATGTCAGAGGATGCAATTAAAGGCTCAATGTCTACAACTTGTCGTCGCCATCATTAGTGTCCTCATCCTCATCTTACGCAACTTCTTCATCACTCTCCTCAGCATCATCACCGCTAATAATTTGAAAACAATATCATATATGTTAATAATGTTTAAAAACAAGTGAAATTGATGTTTATAAAAACTTTCATGATTAAGAGTCAAGTATTTGTTAATATATCATATATTTTATGTTACTTTATAACATTAATAATTTGAAATTGTTGGTTTGTCAATTTGTGTTATAAAGCCAATGTCTTCTTAATTATACATCATTAAAATGTATAATATTTCATATTACAACCCTATGTTCAGTGAAACGGACTGTATTTGAAAGCCTAAACCACATACCCGTGAAAAAGTAGTTAAAAATTTATAATGGATTTTCAACAGGTTCTAATTTGTTGGAAATCAGATGTTTGACTTACCAATCGAATCACGCCGTCCAAATTCCACTTTTCGTTGGAATTTATTTCTGATGGATTTCCGACGAATTGCGAAAAAATAGGCGCAAATGTTCCAAATATTTTCCAAAGACCACACCACATATTAAACAAAAATTTGCCATTTCTGACGGATTTTTGATGGATATCCATCAAAAATCCGTTTTTATATATAACTTCCTTCATCTTCTTCGCGAGTTCATTAACCATTTGAGAGAAAAACCTTAATTTTCCAAATTTCGTCAAAAACTTCTTGTTTCTACTCATCCCTACGACAAACATCAACAACAAGATCATCTAACATCTTCTATGGCCAACAACAACAACAATTTGTAAGTTTTTAAAACTTTAGAACTTAGATTCATATATTTAGGATTTTGATAGTGAAATTTAGGGATTTAAATGTTAGATTTATGAATTGGAATGTTAGATTTAGGTTTTGGAATTTTAGATTTAGTTTTTAAAATATTAGATTTGGATTTAAAATGTTTGATTTGAGAATTTTGATTTTGATTTGGAATATTTTTTGAAATTTTGGGGGTTGATGAATCTCGGAAATTTTTAGAGTTTTAATGGATTCTTTGAAGTTTTGTTTCGATAATTTTGATTGTTATAAAATTAATAATTATTTTTGAGTTTTATTTGGAGTGAAAATGATATTGTATTAATTGATGATAACAATTAGAGTTTTAAATTTATTATAAAATTAATATTTTGAGTTTTATGGTGTTGTATGAATTTTTTGAATTTGTTGATTTTTTGGATATTGTATGAATTTATGGATATTGTATGACTTTTTGGATATTTAGAATTTTGTGTAGAATTTGGTGGAATTTATGAATTTTTGTGTGTGTTTCCATGCCTTTAAGATATATACGGAGAACAAACGTCGACTAAGCATAATTAGCTCAAGCAAAAAAGGGTAAAAAAAGCATATGGAAAATTTGATGACCGAGTTCCGAGCGTCCCAGAACTATAGTTTAAGTTTATTTTATTTTTGAATAATATTTATGTTTTTTTAATATTTAAATTTTAACTGTAATTTTAATTTTAAAATTTAATTGTAATTTTATTAAATTTTAATTTATATTAAATTTCAAATTAATGATATATATTAATTATATTAAATTTAATATTATTAATTAAAACTAATAAAATAGTCCGTAGAAAATCCATCGTAAAATAATATTTCAGAAATCCGTACGATAATAGTCCTTCGGATATTCGTCAGAAAATAGTCCGTCAGAAATCTTGACAAATTTCCGAAGATTAGTTTTCGACATTCTAAAACAGACGGATAATTCTGTCGGAAAATACCGTTTCCAACAAATTTACAACGGTTTTCAGTCAGTTTAACGTTGTTTTCTTGTAGAGTTAGAATAGAAAGAAACTTGAATGATATTCTATTCAAATATGCTAATGATCTTAGTGTGTTCCTATTTATATAGGCTAAAAACAAAAACAAAAACTACAGTTGAGAGTCAAAATCTAAGTTATCGTAGAGTAAATAGTATGTAAAAACTCATAGTTGGGTCCTTGTATGTTGCTTCCAATATGAAAGCTTCATATCCAGATCTCTGCAAAATAAACAGAATGTCAAGCAAGCTTCAAAGTACGATTAAGATAAAACTTTCACTTTCAATACTCGACAATGGACTAGTTTCAAATGTTACAAGAAGTAACAATTCAAGGTATCATTTCCATCCAACAAGCATCCAATACGCACAAATTAAATATCCAAAAGGCTATAAGAGAACATAAAACAACACAACTAGCAAAAGGTGCGCCACTATAACTGTGTCACAATTTGCTAATTTCAGGCCCTAAAAAAGATTGCAAAAACGAACATACTGTCTTCCATTGCCTCAGACTGCATCTTTCTCACTAACTTCAACACTGCATAGGATGAAAAAAGATGACGGCTTAGTAAACTCAAGACATTTGAGATCTCAACATGGCTGAAAAATGAGGAATCCATAGTGTAGAGTTCAGACAAACATTATTATATGGTTGGATTATTTAACAAACCTTTCAAAACAGTGTCTAATACACACAATATTGTTCAGAATATCAAAGATTAACGACAAGATTCCTTAAAGAAGACTCTCATGCCAGCACAAAAGAAGCAAACTAGCTTTGCCTAAGCATCGTCAATTTTCGGCTATTTCCTCATCAAGTTAAACAAACCCAAAGATTTACCACAAACCAGATCTTTCACTTTCACACACGTTTAGAGCCTAATTTGTCTTTCTCTTCTAATGAATTTTCGTTACTCTTCTCACCCAAAATCTTAAAAAAATGGATAAAACCAAGAGACAAAGAACACAAACCTCAGAATTTGATTGATTGAGAAGGAGGAGATTAATCGATTGGGATAAATGAGATGATTCAACTGATTGAGAAGGAGGAGATTAATTGATTGGTATAAATGAGTTTGGGAAAGATGAGATAATTAAATTGATTGAGAAGGAGGAGATTAATCGATTGAGAAGAGGAGATGAGATGAAAACCTAGAGAAAAAATTCTAGATGAATCAAAATCGAGAAATAAAAAAGTGATTTTTATTGCCTTGTAAATAACAAAACTTAATCACAATTTGGTCATAAAAAGAAAATAGGGGTCAGAAGTAGTTGGTAGCAAAATAGTCAAAAAAAATTCATAATCCTAAATCAGTTGAAATGAGCGCCAATACTTAAACCAAAATCCCAAATTTTGCATAAAATTTTAAGAAGTCTCACAAGGGTCACAAATAGTTGGTAGCAAAATAGTCACAAATCAGTGAATATAGTAGCAAAGTAGTTGCAAATTATAAAATTTGTGAAACTATTTTATTAGTCACTAACCTGTATGATTATTCATAGCCAAAAACTATATATATGGCTCTATGATCATCCATATTTTGATTCTAGAGTAAAATTCGTTGTTTAAAGAAGAAACAAATATATATTAAATAAATTTTCAAAGTTATAAAACCTTCACAAACATTGTATGAGTAAGACAAGTAACACTTAATACATGTTATGGATGATACAAATATAAATTTTCAATATTAAAAATACTGAGTTTTTTTGTATTTATAAAGATTCAGTATATATAGTTGTCCAAATATATGTAGAAACATATAACTTAACATTTTTTCAATTCAATTTTGTTTAATTTCTATAAAAAATCAAGAGGATTAAGAAAAATGAAGCAAATCAGTCACAAGTTCAGGTGTTAGTCGAAACATTTTCAGTTGTTAGTCTCTAATTCGACGCTCTTTGTGATGCAAATGGGACTGTTATAAGTAAATATGGATTTTGCAAAGTTTGTCGCAAATTAGTGGGTATTTTGCGACTCATTTGTGACGACTATATAAACCTTACAACTTAACATATTGACAATTATCTATTGGTAAATCTCTAAATAAAATAATAATGGTCACTAAATGGAAGCAAAATCGTCATAATCTAAGGCGTTCGTCACAAATAAGTTGCATATATATGAGTAATTTGGGACTATTTTGCAACTTTCCATCTATGTAATCGCAAAGTGCTACTATTTCGTAACTTATTATTAAGAGTCACAACCCTATTCATATGAATTTCAAAGCTTAAGAGCGAAACAAAATTTATGTATAATGTTACAATCACTCAAATTACAATAATAAATAAGATCAATCAGTTTTAATGAGTAAAACATGAAATGCAAAAGAAATTAAGAAATTTTGAAACCATTAGTTTAATATTACATATAACACTTATGTAATGTTTAGAAAACTTGTGTAAACCATAGAAAATCTAATGTCTATTTGGTATATAATGATTCACTATTTATAGTATTTTAAATCAATGTATAATCCTTGAAACTTAACATATTGACAATTATCTATTCGTAAATCTCTAAATAAAATCATGAAGCTCGCTAAATGGAAGCAAAATCGTCATAATCTCATGTGTTAGTCGCAAATAAATTGCAAATATATGGGTAATTTGGGACTATTTTGTAACTAAATCTAGTGACTTAAAAGAGAGTCTCTAAGTCGTTGCAATTTGCGACCATCAAAACAAGATAATCAACATCAACTATTACGACTAAAAAGAGTCTCTAACTCATTGCAATTTGCGACCAAAATGATATAGTCGTCTATTGGTACTAAACGAGTCGCAAATATGAGACTACTTTCTGACTAAACTTGTAGTCGTAAATTTTCGATGGATTTAGCTATGTTATTTGTGTAGTCGTTTAGTAGTCGCAAAAAAGTTTTCAAACTGTCGCTAATATTTGCAACCAAAATGGTGGTCGCAAAACGTATGTTTTTTTGTAGTGGACCCTCAATTTTTCATCAATCTCCAATCACTCTCTAGAGGAAGAAAACTAATTAAAGTCCTAACCTAAGATCTGAAGTACAGTCTGATGTATCCAAAGTAGAAAGATCATGACCATTCAGATCCAAAGCACCACCTATTGTTGGCTTCTTAGTTACATCCTAAGAGCATGACTGCTCGCGAACATATTCTAAAACAGAGCAGAGCCTAAGTCCATTGTATGATTCTTTCCAGATGGTTGAAGATAGAATGGTCTAGTTTTTCATTGATCGAAGAGCATATATAACACTACGATGTTATTGTAGTGAGCAAAAAATATATATACATAGGGTTATAAACTTTTATTAACAATCAAATAAAGCCACGAAACAAGTTTTTTATGCCAGAGGATGCAATTAAGGGCTCAATGTCTACACCTCGTGGCCGCCATCATTAGTATCCTCATCCTCCTCTTACGCAACTTCATTATCACCGCCGTCATCATCACTTTCGACGGCATCAACTTCTCCTACAATGCCTATATCTTCAAGATCAATCTAATCAGAAATCATTAGTAAGCATTAGGACAGTGCAGAGTTCTCTAGAGTACGACTATAGCCAAATTAACATCATATAAAGAGATAAGAAAACTTCACCATTGATGTCGTCCCATCTTCCCAAAAAAAAATTCATGATCCCTTTATTAATCCCGCATATGACTCCAAACACCGGGAGCATTCTCATTACTTCCTTGCTAGATACAAGGTCCACAATCTTAAAAGTGTTTTTCTAGGATCTAGTTCTCCGAGAAGTGCCTGAAAAGAATATTTTTCTCTCAAAAGTGCCTTCAAAGGATCTAGTTGTCGAAACAGCTCTAACGACATTTCTCGCCTCGAATTTCTGCTCCCGACCAGATTTCCAACTCACCGTTACTATAGTCGGACATACATTTAAATAAGGACCTCTTGACCACCCAGAATGCATCTCATGCCTAAATTCCAGTCACAATGAGCATACAAAAGTGGCTTCAAAACTCTCACCTTGGTTGCCTTAATTACCTCACGTTGTAACGAGCCGCCTATATAAAGTTCCCCTTCCCCTTTTGTAATTTTTCCTTGGTAGTTGCGCTCGTTTACATTAAACTCAAATGGATTGGTGTAATATGGAACATGTGCTTCGACTCTCGGATCAGCCATGGTTTCTTTCGCTCCATTAATGAATATCGGGTTAGTCCTCAACTCAGTACCCGTAACGTCACCTAGCCAGGAAGTTCCGTAAATAACACATCATCCTTAAATACCTTTCTAGTGCGTTTTCTGAGCTCTGTTGGAATTTTATTCGTTGTTCAGAAAATCTCTATGCATTAATCGGACAACCATAGAGGATCTAGCGGCTAACTAATTAATCAGAAACTAAACAGGGATTAATCGTGATTAGTTTTATATATTATTTTATTTTATTTTATGTTAAAATTGGATATATGATGACAAATATAAATTAGCACATATAAAATAGATATATTAATTTATATTTATATTAATATGCATTCTAAAAATATATAATTTAAGTTTTGCATATTTATTACTAAGCAAATATGTTTTTCTTTATGTATACCATACAGATTTTCATATTATTTCTGCAAATAGTTTGCAAGTAGATAAATTGTTATTTAACCTCAAAAGTTTAAAATATATCCGGATTTTCTACTTGAAGTCTACACATATAAATAATTATATATTTTAATTTAAGTCAAGGAAAGACCAAATATATTATGTGTAATGTATAGCATACAAAATTGTATATCTACTATTCTACTATATAGTATTAAATACGTTTTTACCCTTATATCTTTAAGGAATATTACATAAAATACCATTATATTTACTAAAAAAAATATATTCATAAAGGGTAATCTTGGATTAGGATAAAACTTAATTTATTTTTTTCTTTTTTTTAACGTCTAAATATTATTATCACTTCGATCAAGAGTTTACAAAATTATAGAGATAATATTCATATAACTATACAGTAAACAAAGAGATTAAAGAACGATACAACATAAGAAACGAAATTGACGATGCTTCAACTTTAAAAGCCTTACACGCTAACAGATTAACAAATCTGTTAAGTTCTTTCTCCATATTCGAATTCAACCATTGCGATTCTTGGCTATCACCTAACTATGACGCACTATAAGAATTTTGCAAATTTTAAAACACCACTGCAGGAAAACTTCAAACTCCATAACCAATGGTTGTCTCTGTATGAATTTATCTTTCGTCTAGACTTTAACAAACCAACAGAAATAACCGGCAGAAACACCACGATCACCGGAATCAAACTCTACGAAGAGAGGCATAAAATAACTAACACAAAAAACCAGAGTGGAAAATATGACTCATTTTCCACCCAATATAATCTATCAAACTGTTATACATGATAAACATGATGAGATTATCGGCAAAATACATAAACAGACACAACGTGTTGAAGAGACACGTCGAAAAGACACCAACCCAACCAATTGTGGTGTGAAAGAAAATATCATACTCATAGGCGAGATCACAGACAGATCGCCGGTACCAGCAAAAACGTTAAGAGGAGAAAGACAATCCTCCAAAAAGTCACCCACACTCGTGTTTTTCCAATTTGCCATTCCCAAATATTAAAAGTTTTTTATAGATAAATCTTATAATATAATTAGAAAGAGTACGGTCGATGTCGGAGTCAACGCCGGCCGGCGAATTTACAAAAAACAAAAAAGAAAAGTTGATTTTGAAGATCACTTTTGAAAAAAAAAAAATTTAGAGAAAAAAAAGTCAGAGTGAAGTTAGAAACTAATTTATTTTTTCATGTATCCAAACAACTCCCTAATTAATTTCTCTACATCATTACAACTAAACACAATTATTTCCATATCGAATACTGGATTTTTCTATCACTTTTGTTTTATCTTATTTTAAAATTATTTTATATTATTATATAATACATATAATTAACTAAATTTTATATTTTCTGCATATATTGTGATTCAAAATTTAGAAACAGACATATATTATATATCAATGAAGAAAAAACAGACATATATTTTATATCCCATATATGTTTTTATTAAAATTATATATATATATATAGACACATATACATATATAGTAAAATAATTTTTTTTATAAATATAATTATATATAAGATATATACAAATATATATATATATGGTTTTTTACCAAAACGTTATATAGTAGAATTAAAAGTGTTTGACAAGAAGAGTGGTAAAATTTAAAAAAAATTGAGAAAACTTGTGACTCCACCTTGTCATTTCCGTTTTGTAAGAAGTCTATGACATTCATTTGTTTCTTATTTATATCAATGAGAAAAAAACAAAATAGGTAATCTTATGAGCGATTCTCTTTTGCTTTAAAGAGGCACCATAACAATCCACCACCAAATGTTTTCCAAATTTCAGTATGTTTGCTTCGTATTACAGCATATTTGTTTCTAGTGGCTGGATCCACGCGACAAAAAATGCTCAAAACTAATATTCTTTTTCAAAAGTCTCCAAAGCAAAGTTTCACGTGTTCTTAATGTGTTACAAGTTGAGTATTATGTCAATATAAGCTTTTGTAAAAATTTTAGGTGATGATCAACAGATCGGCAACCTAATGAAAATTTTAACTTCTTATGAATTTTTCAACGAGTGTTTGTATTTTTAGATGAATATTTATGTTTTCCAATTAATCTTGTGGATATTTGTCATCGGATCGAGAACTGGTTCGGATCATAAACCGGGTTGTCACATCACTTGTACCATAAGAAGAACCTCGCAAGATGTTTTAGTTTCCTATTTTCTTTAGAAACAAGAAAGAAAATTTTTAAAAAGGAAAAAAAAATTCAAATCCTCTTTGTACTTGTAATAGGTGGTCTCAAGGTACTATATAAAGAGAGGGAAAACTCATAATTCATCATCCAAAAAACAAAGAAAACACAAGAGAATCATAGAGAGAGTCTTAGGCTTTAAGGTTCTCGAGTGTTTTAGTTTCGAGGGATGTTTTGCGGGTGGGTTTTTGGTTCTTGTTTTTCTTCTTAGTCTAGGATTTGTTGCTTCCTTGTCCATTTTTTTTGTTGTCAGTTCTTCATCTGCTTACAAAGAGGCCTTCAGAGTTGGTTTTTGTCTTCAAGAGCCCCTTCTCCTTCAGTTCAATCTCTTTTGAATAAGCAGCACTGGTAACATCATCGATAGTTGAGTCTGAGTCTTCCCAGCTCCATACTTGAGTGTATCCCTTAGAGCTTCATAAGGATCTGGTAGTGCAGATAGAATTTGTATAGCCTGATTCTCATCCGAGATGTTGATATTTAAGATGGCCAAGTCATTGATCAGCTTCAAGAAAATATTGAGATTGTACTTAATACTTTTGTTTACTTCAAATTTGAAACATGAGAACTTCTGCTTCAAATAAATGCGGTTGGCTTGAGATTTGGATTGATAATCCCTTTCCAGAGCCTGCCAGATAGCTAGAGTTGCTTTTTCCTTTATGATCTTTTGTAGTATCACAGCCTAGGCACATATAGATCGTATTCTTAGTTCTCTTCTCCTTTTTTTGCTGCGTTGGATCCATCTCAACCTTTACTTCAAATGATTTTGTTGTTATCCTTTTTTCTTTATCTGAGGGATCGCCTTTACATGAAGTAGAGGGATTTTCTTCCTTAAGAGAAGAGTCTAAGCCGAGTAACTCCAACATGCATATCATCTTGTACTTCCATAGACCGAAATCCCCTTTACCATCAAACTTCTCCACGTCGTATCTTCTGGAGTTATGCTCCATGATTATCTTGTTTCAGATAGAAACTATAATCACATAAACTCATTTTATGGATGTCTTTAGGATTTGCAGAACCTCTTGTGAAACGTCTTATGCTTGTCCTGGATGCTCTGATACCATTTGAAAGGTTTTAGTTCTATTAGCTTGTTTTGTTAATGCGATTAACTAACTAATGAACAAACAAAAATTTAACGAGTTCCTCTCAAACTAGAGAGTACGTATCGTGTGAGCCGAGCTCGCAAACATCCACTAGAAGATCACTTGTAGATTTATTTTTTTACAATTCTCTTAAGTCTCTCCTTCACCAATCTTGTGTTCTTGTGATAAGTACCTCATGAAGAAACAATAATAACTTGATGATGTGCCACGGAATCGAGATTATAGACTCCATGGTATTAAAAGCTAGCTTACTAGACACTAAGGATGAATGGGTGATGGATTGAGGATGTACTTTTCATATCACACCTAACAAGGATGTGTTATTTGACCTTAAAGAAGTCAATGGTGGAAAAGTTTTGATGGGAAATAACACTCATAGTGAGGTTAAGGGCATAGGCAAGCTGAAGATACTAAATCTTGATGGATATACTGTGACACTAACTGATGTGAGATACATGCCAACCATAGGCAAAAATCTCATATCGTATGGTTAGCTAGAAAAGAATGGTTGTAAGTATGTTGGTGGAGACTTTACAGTCACATTCTACAAGGAAGACAAGAAAATGCTAACGGGAAGATATCAAGATGGTATGTACTATTTTCGAGGTATTGTGTTGAAGGGAGAAGCATATGTGGTAAGGGCTGAGTTAAACCAAACCAACATATGACATTCTAGCCTTGAACACAGGAGTCTAAAGAATATAAACATTCTTGTCAAAGAAGGTTATCTAGACTCAAAGGAATTACACACACTGGACTTTTGTGAGGAATGTGTACTAGGAAAATCACACAAGCAAATATTTCAGGAAGCTAAGCACACGTCTACAAGCGTTCTAGACTATGTACATAGTGATTTGTGGGGATCAGTCTCCAATGAGGCGATTTTATAAGGTTTCAAGTATTTCCTAACATTCATTAATAACTATTTAAAAAAAAATTGGATCTGGTTCCTAAAAAATAAAGAAGAAGTGTTTGAAAATTTCTCTAAGTGGAAAACTCTGGTTGAGAATCAAACAAAGAAGACTCTTAAGTGCTTAAGGACAAACAATGGTCTGGAGTTCTACAACCAGCAAATGGATAAACTGTGCAAGGATACGGGAGTCAAGAGACATAGAACATGCACTTACACTCCATGCAGAATGGAGTATCAGAAAGGATGACCTTGATAATAGCTGATAAGATAATGTGCATATTGGCTGAAATCGGGTTAGAGAAGAAGTTTTGGGCTGAGGCTGCAGCCACTGCAATTTATTTAATAAATAGAACTCCAAATGGTTCATTGAATTTCAAGATTCCAGACAAATTTGGTCAGGAGCTAAGGTGAATGACAGCAATCTCAAGAGGTTTGGTTGTGTTGCGTACGTGCATATAAAACAAGACAAACTAAGTCCTAAAACTGTTTAGAATTTCTTCACGGGATACCTCAAGGTTCTAAAGGTTACATGATATGGTTACCAAAAAAAGGAAAATGTACTATCAGCATGAATGTGTTCTTCGACAAAAGCAAGAAGGTTACTTTCAGTACTAAACTGATCCAAGGGCCAGACAATACTGTTACGGTTCAAAGCTCCTCGGATTAAGGTGGAGCTGTTTCAGAAGAGGATGAGGTTGAAGAAAGCACCGGTCGAGGTGGAGCATCTTCAGGTACAGAAACATAAACAACTATTATAGCAGAAGGAGAATCTGATCTAGATGAGGTTCTGGAAGAAGCTCAAGCAAAACAGTATAATTCACTTGATGGTTATCTTCTTGCAATGGATAGAAATAATTGAGTTCTTAAACTATCCCAAAGAATATACTTAAAGAAAGTCCTAAGGTCATTTAAAATGATGGATTGTAAAGCTGTTGTGTCTCCGGTTAATACACAACTCAAGCTGAGAAGTTTGACACATGAAGAGTTGATTAAGGAAGCACAAATCATGAAGTCTAACGTATGCCATGATTGGTTCAAGGCCGGATCTTGCCTATGTTATTTACCTAGTCAGCAGATACATGGCTAATCCAGGGAGAATCCATTGGAACACAGTGAAGTGGATATTAAGGTATCTAAAGAGAGCTACAGAATCAAGTCTGAAATTTGCAAGGTATAATCACCTAGCCATACAAGGGTTCTGTGACTCAGATTATGCAACAGACCTAGTCAGCAGATACATGGCTAATCCAGGGAGAATCCATTGGAACACAGTGAAGTGGATATTAAGGTATCTAAAGAGAGTTACAGAATCAAGTCTGACATTTGCAAGGTATAATCACCTAGACATACAAGGGTTCTGTGACTCGGATTATGCAACAGACCTAGACAAAAGAATGTCAATTACAGGCTATGTGTTTCAGGTTGGAAGGAACACAATAAGCTGGAGAGCAAGTCTACAACATGTAGTGGTGTTATCAAACACAGAGGTCAAGTACATTTCTCTCACGGAAGCAACAAAGGAAGGCATTTAGTTAAAAAAGATGTGTGATGAGTTAAGCATTGGTTCTAAATGTTTTAAACTCAATTGTGATTCATAGAGTGCTATTCACTTAGCAAAGAATCCAATGAATCATGACAGAACTAACCATATATCACCTAAATACAATTTCATCAGAGATCTAGTTGAAGACGGTTCAATCAATGTCATAAAGGTTCACACTACACAAAATCTGGCCGATATGCTAACTAAGGTTTACCTAGAAATACGTTTGAGAGTTTCCTCGTAAAACTTTGGGTCATCGCCTGATTTGGTGAGAGCGCACTCTAAGATTGAGATTGCTCTGTTGATTGATTATCTCAAAGGGAAAGGAAAGAAACTCAAGTTAGTAGCACTACAAGTCTCAAAAGAATCGACAAAAGAAAATTCAAGATTAAAGACGGTAAAGTCTAAAATTAGAAGGAATCGAGTGTGCTAAGGGAATTACTTTGCACATGCAGGCAAGACATCGAACTCCTTGCGTTCTTCTTCGCCTGAAAAGTGAAAAGAACATATTAAAGGTTTAGGAGTTACGTAAAGCTGCTAGAAGCATCCATTAAAAATGGAAAAAATATTTCAAGGTTCGTCGGAATATGTGAAGTTGGACCAGACGACAAAGGTGGAGATTTGTGGATATTTTTCATCAGGTTGGGGAACAAGTTCATGTCATGAACCGGTTGTCGCATCAGTTGGACCATAAGAAGAATTCAGAAGATGAAGACCACAAGTTGTTTTATGGTTTCCTATTTTCTTTAGGAGCAAGAGAGACAATTTTCAGAAAGGGAATAGAAAATTCAAATCCTCTTTCTACTTGGAATAGGTGGTCTCAATGTACTATATAAAGAGAGGCAAGACTTCATAATTCATCATCCAGAAAACAAAGCAACACACAAAGAGAAACATAGAGAGAGTCTTAGGGTTTAAGGTTCTTGGGTGTTCTAGTTTCGAGGGATGTTTTGCAGGTGGGTTTCTGGTTCTTGTTTTTCTTCTTAGTCTAGGGTTTGGGTCTGGAATCTCGATTCGTGGCACATCATCAGGTTAGTCTTATTTTTTTGTGAGGTACTTATCACAAGAACACAAAATTGGAGAGTAAGAACACAAATGTATTTATGGAAGAATTATAATAGACTCTCATAAGAATAATGGTTACATGATACATCGACTTATATAGAAGTAGAGATAAATCTAATTACCTAATTTAATGGAAAGATAAATGTAAATAATAGATTTAGAGATAATGTTAAATTTCCTAATCTAAAATATTGACATTTATCAATAATCTTCTAGATATTTCTTGATCTCGGTTTGGTCAATCTCGATTCGGTTAGATCGATCTCACTGATCTCCCAATAAAAAAAGGCTCCGGCGAGGCTGGAGAAAGCAAGTCACAGTTCACAGCAAACGGCACCGTCGGATCTGGTGGCTTCGAGAATCGGAGATTCGCATGAGAGAACATCACCTTCGTAATGAGCGTAACAGCCATGGAAGTTCAAATGACACGCCAGCCAGACCGACACCGATGGAGAGAAGAATCTTCTCGAGCCAAACACAGATCTCAAGAAGGTAACGCCAACGATGCTCAGGCTGGACGAGCGGATAACCAGCGGCAGTAAATATAACTTTACATAAATTATGGCACATGAATTTTAGCATAATATTATTTATTAATTTAAGAATTTTGTTAAAAGTATTTTAATGTTGTCAAATTTGGATACAAATCTGCATACAAATTCTACAATTTGATGCATCGAACCAAAATTTGGTTTTACATGCAAACTGAATCCACATCCAGATGTAACATTCGTATAAAAATTACTAAATTGGACAACCAAAAAACATCTAGTACATTTGCATTTATATGTTTCATCCGTACGTAGAAACAAACGGGGCCTATATGTATGTAACTAATGTCATAATAACACATGTGAGGCGTAAAACAAAAATACGTTTAATTATCTTTCTCTAGAATTGGTGTTGGTATCGGATTTAACACATTTACCATAAATCTGATCTAAATCAAGATTCGAGATGTTAAATTTCAATTAACTTGGTTTATGAAAATTGACACTGACTTAGTAACAAGAAAAGAAATTGTATTTGGAAAAAGAAATCAACTCAAGAAAGAAAAATTTGAAGAAAAAAGAATTTCAAATTCAAGAAGAAAAAGAAAATCTTCAACCTCCTCAAACCATTATAAATAAGAAACTATCCCCTTTTCACAAGATATTCAGAAAGATCCAATCATCCAGAACACGTAGACATTTAGATTCAGAAACAAAGAAAAACACAAATTCCAAAAAATCCAGAGAACGCATCCAAAAACCCTAATTCGCCTAAAACACTCTTTTATAATATGAATTACGAATGATTTGATCCCTTCTCAAGGGTTTGTAGAAAACTTTTTCCACAAGGCACAACTATACCATCAAAATCTCCTCTTTCGAGTTAATTCTTTAATTTGGCGACTAACTATTCCTTGTAATTATTGAGTTAAATATTCAATAATAAAAAAGTCTCTAAATCCCTTTCTATAAATACTTGTTTTAAAACCCAAATTCAGCAATGGATGTCATATGTGGGGATTAGAGACTTTTTCAGGGTAAGAAGCCCAAATCTCGACCACAAAAAGTTTAAAAACAATAGATCCAAGCCACCTCCATTACGAGGAAATTTTCTAACGGAGTTCGAAGAACAAGATGACTATCAACGTATCCATGGATTTTTCCAAAAATCAGCTTTCCAGAGAACCCAATCTCACTTCAATCAGAGCTGTTTAACAAAAGTTATCAACGTTTTACTGAAAAAAATGAAATCTGTCAGAAACTCTAAAACTCAAATTCGTTGTTGTCAGATCAACCAACTTCAAGACCAGTTTCCCAGCAAACCACAAGGTACCACGAGACAATCTACATATCAACGAAAAGTCTTGAAGCTTATCTTTTTATAGAGACAGACCTAGGGCTATCAAAATTTGACTCGATAGTCTCGTACCGTAAAACAATAAATTCGAGCTCAGTTTCGCACTTATATAAGTCATCTGAGACAAATAACTCGACATCTCTCATAATCAGAGCCTGACTTTGACATATTAAAAGAGGAATGTGTAAATTGAGCTTTTAGTTCATAAATTGACCTTTAGTTCGTATCCTAAAATCTCAATAAACAAATTTTTCATACAAAAAGCCAAGCTCCACTCTCGTAACCTAACTCACCCAAAGGTAAGTCGGGAGACGTTCTACACTTGGCTAATTTTAGTTCATGAAAACGATCTACACCTCGTATCAAGGCAAAACCAAATCGATCTCAGTCCCATAGAGTAATCCGAACCTAGTTTTGCATCGTAAGCCGACCTCGTAATCATCAAATCTAAGTCGAGGTCAGTCTCGCATCATTAATAAAACCGAGCTCAGTCTCACATCATCAAGTTGTTAAGCCGAGCTTAGTCTCGAATCAAACCTCAAAACCAAAAATCTTCAAGACTACTTAAATCACAAGTCATCAAAACGGCCTATTCCACTTGTCTCTTTGACGTCAAATAGCTCATCTCTTGGATATCATTGCTTAATCGCATACTTAGACATGGTAAACCGAGTTGCAGAATCACACATAGCCTACAATAATCAAGTCTTTAAATTTGAGCTCTGCCTCGCATTAGTTTTCTAAAGCCGAGATATGCCTCACATCAAGTTTCAAAGCCAAAGTCAGTTTTGCATTGTAAGCCGATCTAAACTCCGCAGAGTAAGTCAAACTCAGTTTTACATCATAAACCGATCTAAGCTTCGCAGAGTAAGCCGAACCTAGTTTTGCATCGTAAACTGATCTCAATCGTGCAGTTTAAGCCGAATCCAACTTTGTATCATAAGTCAACCTATCACCTACAAAGCATTATGTCGAGCTTAATCTTTCATTAAACATATCAGTCTCGATTTACATCAAGTCAGTCTCGATTTACATCAAGTCAGTTCTTTTAGCTTTGTCGAACTCAAGTAAACACTCAGTCGACGAACTAGAGGGACTAATTGTTGGTACCGAGTTTAGCACACTCACTATAAACCCGATCCAAATCAGAATTGACATGTTATATCCCAATTAGCTCAGTCTATGAATATTGATGTCGAGTTAGTTACAAGAAAGGAAGTTTTATCTGGAAAAAGAAATCAATTCAAGAAAAAAAGCTTGAAGAAAAAGGAAGTCCAAAGTCAAGAAGAAAAAAAAAATCTCCTACCTTCTCAAACCAATATAAATATGGAGATAGCCCATCTCCACAAGACATTCAGAAAGATCCAAAAATCCATAGCACATAGATATTCAGATTCATAAACAAAGAGAAACACACATCCATAAGATCAAGAGAACGCATCCAAAAATCGTAATTCGTCTAAACCAATTTTTTATAATATGAACTACGAAAGTTTTGATTCCTTCTCAAGGGTACATAGGCAACCTTATCCACAAGGCACAACTATACCATCAAAATCTCCTCTTTCGAATTAATTTTTTAATTTAACGACTAACTATTCCTTGTAATATTCGAGGTAAACCTTCATTAATAACAAAAGTCTTTGAATTACTTTCTATAAATACTTTGTTTGAAAACCAGATTCAAGGCATCAATAATGTTAGGATCTATAGATTAGTATCATGTATTATGATTTGGTGGATGGCTCTTTTGACCTCAGCAATGCTTGCTTTCTTTCCTCTCATTTTTGCCCTTATCTCCGCCTCGAAATCATGGTCGTTCACCGCTGTATGCACCGATGTAGGCTCTATACTAAGCTCCTTAAGAACTTGAAGAATGTTGAGTAACAAACCATCTCGGTACTCGCATCGCATCTCTAACAAAACATCACTCTCTATGATGGAAACTTCCACCTCTTCTGATGTTTTTCTCTTACAAGTACGCGTACGCTTATGTTGTTGTTGATGATGAGTAGTTTCAAGCTCATTGACCCTCTTTCGAAGATGGTTTACGTACTCAATGGTGTCTCCAAGGATTGAGACTTTATCCATCTTGGTTACAAATGGAACCATTGATCTCAATGTTATGAATTTCTCGTTTAGCTTCTCTCTTCTACGTCGCTCGGCCACTACATGGGTCAACTCTTCCCGCGGTAGCCTCTTATGTTTAGTGTTGACGTAAAGGAAAGGAACTCTCAAGATCATGTGTTTGAGCATCCATTGCGACGACGACGATGCTTTCTCTTTGACATTATCAACCCTCCACGTTGAAAAGGATGATTGGACGTAAGGTGTGGAAACTGAATCTGAAAGAAGACTTGTTGGTTGTGACATAAGAAGTGTTGATACTGTCTGAGAATAGTTTCCACCCTCTTCCATTATATTCATCATGTCCATGTGTGTGTCTATATATGTACAAATGATAGATTTTTAGATATATTAAAGAAAAACACAATATAAGTAACTTAGGGTATATATATATATATACCTAACGTGTGGGTTGATTCTATAGGAAAATCAGAGCGTAGATTTTGATTAGAGACGTCTTCATCATCAGGAGACCCAAGTCTTATGTCTTCTGACATTGTCATTTCTTCTTCTGCTTCTACTTCTTCTTCGTCTTCTTCATGCACTTCGTAAGTGGAGTGTTCAGAAAGAACAGGCTTTGGGTTTGACTTGGACTGGTCATGGAAAAAACTCTTTATGTTCTCAACAAATTCTACATCTTCTTTTACCTTCACACACAACACATATAACAAATCATGACCATCTCCTTAATTAATTTTCCCTCCCATATTTTAACATTAAAGAAAGGTAGGCTATATTTACTTTTTTTGTTTATAGTTCACTAACAAAGAAAAAAAAAGAGAGATAAACAGTACTGTACCTTGTTCGTTGTGCCCAATTCCACAACGCCATCAAGCATGGGAATGCAAACCACAGTCTGTTTTTTTAATCACAAAGAATTCTCAAACATGTAAAATAAATGTAATAATTACTTTACAATTCTATAAAGAGCTAATTAAGTAATAAATGTAAGGTTTGATTACCTGAATTTTAGCACTCTAAGCATTGAGGAACCGACGTAGAAGGAGCATCCCATAAATAAGAAGAAAGAATTAATTAATTTGAACGGTGAGAATATAATATTAAAGGTAGAAGTAGATAGATGCATAGTGTATAGTGTACACATAAATAGGTAGAAGTAGATGCATAGTATATAGTGATGAATGATTATAAGAATTTACCTTAGCGAGAATAGCCCTAGAAAATATTTTACTGTCAACCTCATTTGCACCACTTAGCCATACGTGCTTCCTCCTCGCATACGCTTTTCCTGGCATCCTACAAATTACTACTTCCAAAAATTTATATTTGATTTTTTTACCACATTGAGAAAACATTAATTATACCCATAACTAACCCATTTTGTTCTGCATTTATGTAATATCCATTCATACTTCTACTTTAGATAATCAATCAATAACAATAAGAATTTCAACGGTCCAATTATGTTCATCAAAATGTAGTGTGTTTAAATTTCATTAACTCCCATTTCTTTCTTATTCCAGTAACTATACGTTCTCAGTTTCTCTTTAGTGTCTCCACAATATTTGTGATATTCGCATTTAACACACTATACTATTTTTGTCTTGACTTAGAGAAGAAACAAAGAAAGAACAAATTAAGAAACTTGAGTAAAGAGAGAGTTATGTACCCTGAAGGAGGAGGAAAAGAGAAAGAGACACACATAAGATAAAACCATTCAGTCTCTGTCAAATCCTCCGGTGACAATGCGGTGCATGCTCTTGCTTCCGTTGATGACTCTCCGGCCAAAAGTGTCTCGTAAAGCTCCCTCAGCTGTTGGCTCCTCTCGAGCGCCGCTTCTTCCGCTGTCACCTCCGCCGGCTGAGTTGTCTTCCTTGTCTTGATTGATCCGTTGTAGTATCCATTCCCCCACACCAAAACCCTAATTCATATAGTAACTTATTTTCATTACATAATAAGGATATAAATTAATATTATAGTTGTATTGTCAGAGATGGATGAAATAGAGAAAAAGAACCGTTGTTGAGGACAAAATTGCCAGAAGAGACTATAAGTCCATTCTACAGATTGAACCACCGCCTTAAGAAGCCCTTGAAACTCCTTTCTCTCAGCTCCGGGCACTTTCTCTGCCGGAATAATACTTGATTCATCCATCTTCCCGGAGATATAAAACTTAGTATCCCTATTTCTCTCTAAAAATAACTTTGAAGGGTTGCTAATATGTAAGAGGAAGATACTCTCATAAACTATTTTGGTTCATGGTGATTTTAAATGGTATGGGACCACGAGTTTTGAAAGATGCATGTATACATACCATCTTAATGCTTTTGTAACATGTTGACATAAGTGAAATAATGTAAATACTTCCATGTATATATATAATTACGCATGACTAAAACTCAGGATGTAGTAAAAATTGACTTTTTTTTTTATTTTGGACTGGTTGGTTCACCAGACGTTGGGTGAGAGAGTAGTATTACAGATGAAATGAAAATATCTATGTATCTTGTAAACGAGTCTTTAGAAATTGGATAAATCAAAATGAGAAAATGCATATTTTTTTAATATGTTGTGGAATTTGATTGGTCTGAAAGCATAACATTGTAGTAGATAAAATAGCTAACTGACAAACAGGAAGAAACAGATTTTGGTTTGACTTGTGTTACTGCTGCAAAGTGCAACAAAGAAATTGTGATCATTTACATTTTTTGTTATTATTTTAGAAAATTTACAGCAAAAATATGTATGGATAAAGGTTCACCAACGATTTAAAAAAGTAAGACTTTTTGGACTAACATTCTTATTTTTCTTGGGATGAAAATAGTAATTTCAAATAAAAATGGGGAATGGTAGAATTATTGACCTGACCGGTAAGTGAAGAATGACAAAGTAGTTTGGTATAATAAAGGAGGAGAATGAGATGTTTCAGAATTTGTTTTTCTTTTTTGACTACTGATGTTAATTGCTAGCCAAAGTAGCCACCATGTGTTTCCATTTTAATAATGTCTTATAAAATCGTAATATATATAATTATGTACACATATAGTACGTACAATTGGAATTGGGTCTAGCTATATGTAATTTAAACCTGGTTAGTTAGACAAAATCAACATTAAATATTTTCTGGCTTTGTCGACAAAAATAAATGTTGCTTGGCTTTTGCTTCTCTGCTTCTTAATTTTTCTTTTGAATTAGTCTTTTAACCAATTATGTTTCTCTGACGGCCACATGGAGTGAAATCTTGCTGCTTTCTTCTGGTTCTGCATCTTACTTTTCTTTAAAACGTGTGCTATTTCTTATTGGATATGATTCAAATTTCATAAAAATAAACAATGCTTTAGTACAGAAACGAGAGATTGGTTATTAACAAATGTAACCTAGCTATAAGATTCATTTAGATTCTTTAACCTATATATATATATATCCAAATAAAGAGGTAAAACCAAGTTCTTCAATTCCTCAAATAACACTGAATTATTTAGTTATTAAATAACTTATAACAATCTGAATGCTTTGTTTTCTTTGAAAATGACATGACCAAAAGTTTCGGCAAGAATTATTCGTTGGAATACAAGTTATACAACCATATGATCTTTGGAGTGCCCTGGTTTGTGAGAGTAAGCTATTTACTAAAATGGATCACATAATTGAAGAGAATAATGGATCATAACGTGTGAGGGAATATACTGTGAAATTTGTGATATATTTTTTTATTTTTAAAATATTAGTTTATGTGAACTAGATTGAGTATGTTCTCTTCTCCATAATGTTTTAAGAACCAATATGAACCGGCCGGTTTGATCGGTAAATCTACTACATGGTCACTAATATTGTCCTCGTCCATTGCTAAAATTCGCGAACACCAGACTTTATCATCAGAAAAAATCCATCAATATATAACTGGTGCTACATTAAGAACATGTGACTCAACCGGATTGCAATTTAAGAGATCACATCTATCAAGAGAATTTGGTTTAAAAACATTTTAGTGCAACTAGAGAGTTTAATTTGACCTTTTGAGATTTAAATGTATAGATTTACGGGTAATGAAAAAGATACATTTTAGAAGGCCTAATGGTATTTTCTGTGGAACCAATAAAATTATGGGTGGAAAGAAAATATTAAGAATACCAATAAAATTATACAATCTCTTAAACTGATATTAGAGTTGAACAAGACAGTTTGATACAACATCGATCACAAAAATTAAGCTTGACTATTTTTTTTTTCAAAAAAAACAATTAAGCTTGAGACGAAGCACTAGCAATACACAAAAGAATCAATGAATAATAACAACCATGGCACACCTACCTTCACGCCTTTCAACCCATCTTTATCTTCAACGATCATAAGTACAAGTTTTGGACGGCGAGAATGAAGACCACTTAGTTATTTATGACTTATGTGAATGTCATGTTATGGAAATTAGAGTTCTAAAACAGGAAAAGAAATTAGAGTTCTACTATAGCCTGAGGGAACTACACTATTTTAATGGCAATTCCTTAAACCATGTACTCAACCTAAAATTACAACTTTGAAAAATATGTCAAGGTGAAAGACATGATAGCTCCCTAGTTGTTGCAACACAATTACAAAACTTATAATACAACTTTCTTGAATTCTTATATATATATATATATATATATATATATATATATTGAAAATACGATTTAAGGATTCATGCAAAAGTTTTAGTGGACAATATGTATAACACGCTTGGGGATAATTGTGGAGATGCATGTATAATATAGGATCTCTAGCATGTACCAAAGCTTTTTTAAAGTTTACAAGAAACAGTTGAATGGTAATAAAAAAAACTATCGATCTATTCATTTTTCGCAAGAAAAACCATCATCTCAAACTTGTGCAAGTCAATTATACCATCTTCAAAGTCACCCGCAATATAGTCCATCCGCATATCGTCGACGTAGCTCCGTTAGTCGGTGTTAAAAAACTAACGAAAATCTTAAAACGACATCGTTTTAGAGATAAAAATCAAACAACATGATTTTTTCTAAAATCATCAAAACAGCAAAAAATTTTAGAATAAACCAAACCAAAATTTGTGTTTCCACGTTTTTTGTCAATTACGTAAAGATATCGACCTTTGCCTGTGGAAAAAAATCTGATGGATGAAACAGCTGTCATCGAAGATTCCTCTGATGTTGAATTTGCCTGTGGAGATCAACAAGTTGAGCCTCGTGTTGGAGACAAATTTCAGGTTGATTCCTCCTATGATGTTTGCATCACCATGGTTCACAATTACATTGTTTTCATTGTCCCTGGCGTAAAGAAATTTTCAAGAGACAAGCTTGTTAAAGGCGATGATTACACTTGTTAATGATGTTTCTAAGATTGGGAAACTCACTTGTCTGATAAAACTCTATCTGTTGGGTTGGGGCAATATGAACACATAGACAATGTTCTGCAATAAATTTAGTTTAATAAGGTTTCTCGATTGGGAAATTCAATACTCTGCATGAACTCTGGGACAACATGATGATAATCAGTATTCTGCAAAATAATGGAGGAATCAATGTCTTTTTATAAGGTTCTTTAGTAGTGACCCATTGAGAAATTCAATTATCTGTCTCAGGCTTTTCAGATTTGAATGGGTTTTTCAGATTTGCTTGGAGAAAGGCATGAAGACATGTGATGCATAAAGTGTTCATATATAATAAAACGGTACTAAAGAATTATATAGCTCATGAAGCTTATAGTTTCTTTTTGATCTTTGTGGCCTACTAATATGTGTTTACATTAAACTTGTACCAACTTAAAGTAAGGCACTGTTAGAGGCAGTTGGAGCATGTGGAAAAAGTAGCATTTGCAGTTACATGTGTGTTTCTAATTGAGCTATCCTAGGAATGCATCAACTTTTGATCAGGTAAGTTGTGATTGAGTTTGTGATTCGTCTACTTTTAATGAAAGCTGCAGGATTTTAGTGGTTTTTGCTTTTTGATACAGAGCATGACTATATGATTAGTTTATTAGAGGCAGAACTGAAGCTTTTCTCAGGTACGCCCTTCTCTTTTGAGTTTTGACTTTGAATTTTGAGTTCGTTGGACATTATACCTCAATTATGCCAATTAAGGTAAATATTATTTGTTTATCATTAGATAAAAGCCAACACATGAACACAAATATAAAATGTTATCACAATCGTAAACACGTACATATATACTAAACAAACACAAGCGAGAATCTCTAAAAGGAAAACTTAACGCAACACAAAGTTTACAATTACAAATTTACAATGGCCAAGTCAAACGCAAAAGTCATGATGCAAAAGTCCCACCACGAATTTAATTGCGAACACAAATATATACAAAACATCACGTGAAAAATACAAATTTGACTGCCATGGCTTTTGTATTTGTGTCACCACAAAAAAAAAAAAACAAATTTGGCTGTCATGTCAAACATAAAGATGGCGTGTCTACATCTGTAGATTGGCATGTTTTTTTTACTTTGTTTGGACAAGAACATCTAAAGCAGCATATGTATCTTCTTTCTCCCAAGTCTCAAACCATATCGCCATCACAGCACAAACCTTGAGTCTGCCAGAAGATTTGTTCTTGCTGCTACTTATTCGAAAAGAGGCATTTTTAACAGAGATTTCTCTTTCTGATGTAGTATTCTCTGTGTGATTCTCCTCACAATAAGAGGAGTTCCCGTTTTGTTGGCAACAACTACCATTAAGCTCTGAGACAGCTCGAGACTGGTAACATAAACGTTATTAACTGATTCTTGAGTCACCTCTGTTGCTGCTGATCTTTGATGTTTAATTGGAATCTTTGTTCTTGAGTTTTCTTCTGATCTTCTTCTAACATACCCATTTCACCCCCTGAATTTTAGAGACTGTCTAAATCAAGAACCTTTCAGGAAGAAATCTAAAAGACAAAGAAAAGATTTCATAACTGATATGCAAGATCATAAGAAGCCACATTGTAAGATTTGCATCAAAGACACTAGAATTCTGTATTCTGAAACCTTATCTAGAAAAAAATCAATAAGTTCCTAACTTGTGACACATAGAATCTTGCCAATACAAATATGAACTCATAAGAAATCCCAAATTTCCTCAAGAGAAACGACTTCACAACTAATTAAGATCTAAGAAACTCTTAACTAAGACAAAAACAAAAGAAATCTCAGTACTTTGCAGATTAGAGATCAAATTACAGAAATGATCAGACCTAAGTCCAGTTAAATCACTAAATTCTGGGAATTTAACATTCAAAAGGACTAAAAATCAAATCACTTCCTTCTTCATATGACTTTTCCTTGCCGACACGAGGGAAGAGAGAAGCCTCGGCAATCGATCGAACTCAGAAGCTTCGATCCTCGCAGGCCAAACGGAGGGTTTTTTGTAGCACAAGCAGACATGCCTCTCGTAGAACTGTACGGTCCCAGCAAGTATTCGTCACCAATCCTCCCATTATCCTTCTCCTTTTCTCCCAATTCATCGGACACCGGTTTGTTATCCGAAACAACATCATCATCAATCTGAAAACTGTTTCTTTCGAGTTCTTCTTCGTCATCCTTAAGGACCTTAACATCTTCTTGCTGCAGCTTATTCAGTGGAGGAGGAGGCTGAGATTCCAAAGTGTGAAGCAATACTTCAGCAGGTGTAACATTTGGTCTCTTTACGCAAGAGAAAAAAACGTAGAAACACAAATTCTAAAACACAAAATTTGGTTTGATTTTTTTTTGTTTGGTTTATTGTAAAAAATCTTGTTGTTTTGATGATTTTTATTTTTAAAACGATGTCGTTTTAAGAATTATGGTAGTTTTTTAACGCCGACTAACGGGGCTATGTCGACGATATGCGGAAGGACCATATTGCAAATGATTTTGAAGGTGGTATGATTGACTTACACATATTTAATACAAGAGTTCTTTTACAAAAAATGAATAGATTGATGATTTTTTTGAACAAAACCGATTACAAAACTTATAATACAACTTTCTTGAATTCTTTTATATATATATATATTGAAAATACGATTTAAGGATTCATGCAAAAGTTTTAGTGGATAATATGTATGACACGCTTGGGGATAATTGTGGAGATGCATGTATAATCTAGGGTCTCTAGCATGTACCAAAGCTTTCTTAAAGTTTAAAAGAAACCGTTGAAGTGTAATGAAGAAATTAAGTTGTACTTTCTCCAAGGCATAAAATATCTGTTTCGTCGACTTAAACTACTACATTGGGATGCATACCCAATGAAATGTATGCCTTCGAACTTTTCACCGGCGAATCTCGTTGAACTCGACATGATAGATAAAGAGCTTGAGAAGATGTTGGAAGGACCTCAAGTAAGTTTTTTTGATTGAATAGCATGAAGATATAATTATATATATATATATATATATATATATTTCTTTATGATAGTACCTTAGTTGATGGAATCATTCCTCAAGATGTATCAATATTTTTAACGTACCTTAAAATGTTTTGTGCAACCACTTATACATCTCAAGAGCATGAGTTTATGGAGATCCAAAAAACTGAAAGAAATCTTGAGGAACTATATCTTTGTCAATTTCCAAAGTTTAGAGATGATTCCTTCTTCTATTTGGAATCTCAAGAAAACAAAAACTTTGGACATGGAAGAAATGTAGAAAGCTTTAGGTTAACTTGTCTTAAAATTTTTACTGATATTTCACCTATTGATGAGTGGTTGCAACAAGTTAAGACGTATCTCGCCAAATATTTCTAAACTCAAACATCTTGAGGATGTAGATTTTTCATTCTTCTTGGCATTGACAGTCCCAGGATAGCTGATACAATGATACGCAGGTGGCCATTGCTATCTTGAAGAACTAAAAATTTCTGATAACACTTTCATGAGACTTCCACACTCATTAAGTTTCATAAGAAGATCACAACATTCACCAACGTTCAGAATAGAGAAAGAAAAAAAATGGTGGTTACAGATCACTTACACCAACCAATCAAATTCAAAATCTCACCATCGAGCCCTGTCGTCTTCAACAAAGTCTAGAACGCCGTGTTTTCTTTTTCTCTAGGTACTCTCCCTAGCCAGATTCTTTGTTTCCCTTTTCAGATTTCTGGTTTCTGAGATCAATCTCAGATCACCAATGTTATCTTCTCCGATCTGTCCTCTTAGTAAAATCTCTATAGGCTTTTATTGAAACAAGAAACTTGAGAATGTGAGGTTAAAGTCAACAATAGATGCAGGTGCTTGGATGTTCAATGTCATTACTTCTGTTGGATTCATCATTGTTAATAAAGCTTTAATGGCTACTTATGGTTAATAAAACTCTTCTAATGATTCATCTACATTGCAGCTACAACCTTAACTGGACTACATTTCGTTACGACGACATTAATGACACTTGTTTTAAGATGTTTAGGCTATATTCAACCTTCGATTGTTGGTATGAATGTAAGTCTTATGTGGAACTCTGTTGGGTTTTATCAGGTAAAATGAATTTATACTTGTTTTGTTAAAGAAACACGTCTTGTTGTTGATTCTTACAATGGTGTTTTTATCTTCTCTTTTGCTTTGTTAGATTGCAAAGCTCAGTATGATTCATGTATCTTGCTTGTTGGAAGTAGTATTTGATAAGATTCGTTACTTGAGAGATACGAAACTTAGTATAGGACTTGTTCTTGTTGGTGTTGGTGTTTCCATTGTTACTGATGTTAGTGTTAACACCAAAGGTTTTGTTGCTGCTTTTGTTGCTGTGTGGAGTTCTTCTTTGCAACAATATGTAAGTTCTCAGAGCTTTCATTGTAGCATTACAAAGTAACATAACTATTTTACCCAATATTTACTGTTTGCAGTATGTACATTATCTTCAACGAAAGTACTCGCTTAGCTCATTCAACTTAGTAGGTCATATTGCTCCAGCTCAGGCTGCAACGTTGTTGACAGTCGGTCCAATTCTCGACTATCGGTTGACAAACAAACGAGTAGACATGTATGATGATAACTTTGTCTCCGTGGTAAGTGCCAGTAACACTTAAATCATACAAATCAGTAGCTCTATGGATCTTTGGTGCCGACTAACCGTTATGACCCTTCATCATATAGAGACTCTTATTATGCATTTTAGTTGGCGTTTTCTTGTTGTATCATATTAATTGTCCTTGGATCTTTTCAGCCTACTCAAAGGCCAAACCATGATGTACAAATACAATGCAATACAGTCATGTTATAAGTTGTAACTTCATAACTTGGTGATGATTCTGCAGATGTTTATAACCTTCTCGTGCACAATACCGATTGGGACAAACCTGAGCCAGTTCATCTGCATCGGGAGATTCACAGCGGTGTCGTTCCAAGTCCTAGGCCATATGAAGACGATTTTGGTGCTGGTAATGGGCTTCTTCTTCTTTGACAGAGATGGTCTAAACCTGCATGTGATTCTTGGCATGATTATTGCATGATCTGGTACGGTAATGCCGCGTCCAAGCCAGGCGGCAAAGAGTGGAAGAGCTATTCTCTTCCAACAACCCGACAACAAAAACATGGAGCTCCTTCGGATTCTGATGAACACCAAGTTAAAACTTGGAAGTACTAGATAACCAATAAGATAAGTTATTCTTTTATAGCTAAATTTTGTTATCTTCATAGTGCTTCTAACTTTTGCCATGGTACGAAAAATTAAGTTACATACACAGATTTATTAGCATTGTTTTTCTCAATTGTAATACTTAAGAATCGGCTTAGTAGTGACAATACGCAGAGATAGCAGAAAATTCAAACAAATAAGACTATTTTAGGCAATTGGAAGGATCAAGAAGGGATAACAAAAGTAAAGAGATGACAAAAGAAAACCCAGACAAGCATCACATAACAGGTCCTAGTCCGAAAATAAAAACAAGTCCTTATGAAGCATCAAAAATACAGAAGTAGCAACATTAACTCTTGCTTAACGCTTCTTTGACACACCAACAGTCTTTCCTCTACGACCAGTGGTCTTGGTGTGTTGTCCTCTAACACGGAGACCCCAGTAATGCCTCAGACCACGGTGGTTCCTGTCCATGGAAGAAACATTAACACCATGTTTTTCTCAATTGAGAATCATATATGGTGAGTTTTTTTACCTGATCTTCTTGAGACGTTCAAGATCATCTCTCAGCTTCATGTCCAACGCATTGGAGACGACTTGGGAATACTTGCCATCTTTGTAATCCTTCTGCCTGTTCAAGAACCAGTCAGGTATCTTGAATTGACGTGGGTTTGCAACAATTGTCATGAGGTTGTCAAGCTCAGCAGCAGATAGTTCACCAGCCCTGTAAACAGTACATCATTTAAGACAACAGTCTCACACAAAGTACTATTTGCAAAGTATCTTCCACAATAATATGCTCTACACACAACATAAAACAGACTAACAGAATCATGTAAAGACAACAATCTCCCAAAAAGTAACACGAATTGCAAAGTATTGTAAGCAATAATATACTCCAAACACAACTGAATCAGACTACGAGAACTTCAACCAAAATCACTAGCATACATGTGTGGCAAAGTAAGAAAAAAGAGCTAAAGTTCTCGTTTGATTAACATTTACAGAAGGATATGACAAAGAACCTGAAACCATATTCATATTGTAAACAATAATATCAAACTACAGGAAAATCTATGATATAATTATACAGAACAACGGTAAGATACACTGAGCTAAGCCCTTCCTTTGAATTAACATTTACAGACAGATATAACAGAACTTGAAACCGTATTCATATCAATATGAATAAACAGAAATCTCAAATTACTAAAATCTATGAACTATACACATTACACAGACGAAAGAGATAAGATACTTTGAGAAGATTAACCAACACTCAATTAACAAAATCTATAACAAAATCTATAAACTACACATTACACAAAACAAAGAGTAAGCTAAACTGAACACTCAAGAATCTATAACAAACCATTACTAATCAATATTTCATAAGTCTTAACTGGCAAAACGTGGGAGAGTAAACAAAAGCTCAAACCTTTTGTTCATGTCAACATCAGCCTTTTTGCAGACAATGTTAGCAAATCTCCTCCCAATACCTTTGATAGAGGTAAGAGCAAACATAATCTTCTGTTTACCATCAACATTAGTATTCAACACACGAAGAATGTGCTGAAACTCTTCATTGGCAACCAGAGACTACACAACCAATAAACAAAATTCTATCACAAATCAGCAATTTCACAAAAACTAAGAAAAAAACGCAAACTTTCTCAGCCTCCAAGCAATTACATTGTAGATCAGAACATAATAACTCCAAATTTCTAGAAACTAACACAACCTAAGATTAAATTAGCTCATTGTTCCAAATTTCTTTAGTGGATCGAATAGATGAACATAAAGATCGGATTTTTAATGCAGATCGATAGAAGGGAGATTGAAATCTGAAAACCCTGATTACCATTTTTGATTTGCAGAGATGATGTGTCTGAGAAGAAGCCGTCTTCAAGCAGTAAACGATCTCTGCAGAGTGAAGAACACAAAAGAGGTCTGCTAGGGTTTTCCAATAATATATATATATATATACAGGGTTATCGTAATTCTAAAACGCCCAAAGACCATTATACCCTTCATGGAAAATAATTATTACCCTTGTTATATTTATTTTTTTGTCTTTTTATGGTAGAGTTGTTTTTTTTAAAAGACACTTATCAAAATAGTCGATTATAGATTTTATAAATTTAACAAAATCACCCAAAATCCTAAATTTTAATTTTATAAATATCAATTCTTCAATCCTAAAACCTAGTCATTAAACCAAAATCATTAATAAACAAAATCTATTTAATTAATTTTATTGCTGGCTCGGGTCAAATGTCTGGCCCTAATTTTATTTTTTTTAAATAAATGAAAATGGGTCAAAATTAACACAGAAAAGAGCAAAATACATCAACCAAAATAAATAATAATGGACCGAATTGACACCAGAAAGAGAAAAAACAGTGGATCCAAATAAAATTTGAATATTTTCGATTTACAAAGGTGCCCAGTTTTTTAATTTCACGTGCTTATAAATATTGAAATACATTTCTCCCATCACTTAATCATTTAGCTTTGTCTATTATCATTTAGCTTTGTCTATTATCATTTATCCTTCTCTCTCTTATCTTTAATCATTTGCATTTTTCTGCTAAGTTTTTTTTTCCTCGAAAAACACATCAACTAATGGCAGCAGTGCAGAAACCAAGTAATAATTTAAAACTTTGTCGATTTAATATTTTGCTGTTAGAAATAATTAGATTAGACAAATTGAATTTTGTAGTCGTTCAAACTGTGCTCGAGATCGACGGAAGACTGATTTATGTTATAAGTTTACTGTAGAATTGGACAAATGTGTTTCGAATTCTTTGCATAATACTAGTCCTAGTTCTTTGATTCTAACCTCCTCTTTTTCATGTTCTGTCCTTCTGTATATGATTTAAAATCACAAAATAGTAATTTTTAAAATCACATTAAAATTTTATTAAACAGTTTCTTTAGAATACATAATATAGAGAAATAATAAATAAAAATAAAACTTTATTGTTGAAATATGAATTTTTTGCATTTTTTCTATAATTTTATTTATTAAACTTACGTACTCTTGAGTTTTTCAACCATAACTATCTCAAATACTAAAAAAGTCAACCCATTAAAATTTTCTTGTATCATGGTAGACTAACTGTGTGTCTGCATCAACCGAGATATAAATTTTTAACATTAGATTATCTACAATGGTCTCAACATTCAATACCTTCTTTTTTACTCCACATCATCTTTTTTTTCATCCACCTCATAATTCAACACTCATTTTTATTTTACACTTTACAATAATTTTGTTTTAAAAAATTCAACATCATACCCCACATTTTTATTAAAACATATAATTTTATTAAAAAACACTTAAATTTTATTGAAACACACATAATTATTATAATATTACACATACAAATCATAAAACTCTTACATTATAATTTTTTTTTTTAATATTTTAGTCTCTAAACATTTCGAATTTTGTCCATCTATGTTTGACTACATCCGCTTGCAATTCGTGATGTATATTTGGTTAGGAGATTGATTTTGAAATTGATAATTGTTGGAATTTGGGTAGTTGAAATAGTAATTACCAAAATTTTTAGGATTGAAAGGGTTATTATTAGGATCCATTTTGAGGAAATAATATGTTTTTTTCTGTGTCCAAATCAAATGAAACGAGTCTCTATTTATAAAGTATAAAAATTATAAATTTTGATATAAAAATAAAAATAAAAATAATTATTATATGATCCAATAATTGGGTTTTAATAGTATGAAAAAATATCTCTTAATTTATTTTGGTCCAATGATAAAGTGACACATGTCATTTTCTCTCACCATCTTTTGCAATTAAACATGTTGAATTTACTCAACACATTTGAATCCACATTACATTCAACACTTTTCTCAACATCCCCATTAAAGTAATTCAATTGTTGAATTACTTTTTCAACACCCCCACTGTAATTAGTCTTATACGATAAACACTATTATAAAGTTTGCAACTTATTTTGGAAATATTTATTGGAGAAATTTTACAGATTTCTAGATTCAAAGACAATCTCCCACTTTTGAATTTCTAGCCATCTCTTTCTACAATCTCTGAGAATGTTTATCAAACCTGAAATGAATTATGGAGTCATGTTAATTCTTCTCACTTGCCAATGTTAGTTCCTTTAAATCAAACCAACAACCCAAAAAGTTGATGATTCATATATTGGAATTGTTCAAACATAGACTCAACACAAAACTAGAGTTGCATCCATGAAGGTGAGGAAGTTAGTATCACATGTTCATCAACTACTCTAAAACTTTTATCATAATTATTCTCTATCAATAATACATTTCTATAAGAAATTTGGATTTAATATCTATATCATATGAAATTTTTCCACAAGTTTCTTCAAAACCGATTGATAAACCACAACATCATTGAAAGACTAATATCTATACCATATCAATGTTTTCTTACAACAAGCTTTTGTTGACAATAAAAAGAAGAGCATATAAATAAATAAAAATTCAAAACTTTGTAGTTTTGTGTTTCACTCCAAAGGATTTATCTTCTCTTTGTGTTTTGGATCTTCAACATTTTTAGCAAATAACGTAAAGTGTATGATCTCTCTGAGGTAAAAAATTACTGTTTTTATGCTATCAATATGACTTTTCCAACATGTTTGAGATAGGTATTTAAGGGTTAGTTCTTTAGCAATATATGTCAATATGTCTCATCTATTGTCGAAAATGCAAACAAATTTTAATTTATTTGAACAATTCTAGTAAAACACACACAACTTTAGTGGAAGAAAATTTTCACACAATACAAAATTAAAATTGTGAAAACCACATGACATAAATATATATTTGATTAGATTTGTGACAATTTTTTTATTGACAAAAGAAAAAAAACTAATTTTAAATCTAACTCTAAATCTTAATTTTTTTGGTTTTCAAATCATAAATCCTAACATTTAAAAGTTAGATTATTGGGCCTTTTGGACTCTCAATATTATATATTATTCATTGTAATTAGGTAAATATTATCATGTTTATAAGACTATGCATTTGTAACAATATCAATAAGAATTTCTCTTCAAAACTCCTAAAATTTCTTGACATGGTATCAAAACCATAAACACCAAAAACTACAAAGCACTTTATTGGTATCGATATGTTAGGATATTGTATATTTTACATGTGTGTGTATTGTATATTTTCCTTTTCTCTTCTTCATCTAGCTTGATCTCTAAGATTTCTCACTTGTATAAATACCTTTGTAAAATCTTTCAATACCAATAAGAAGAATTAACTTTTATATGGTATCAGAAAAAACTCTCCTAACTTAAAAACAAAAAAAATCCTTTTCTTTTTAAGTCTTTTTCTTCAATCTTTAACCTACCCTCCGCTCGTCGTTCACGTTTGAATCAACGTCAACTCTTCTCTCCAATCCGGTTGATCTGGACACAACCATCCTCTCCGTGAATATGGCGGGTATTACGAAACTTACAACTACGAACTACATGTCGTGGTGCCTTCAGCTTTGTATTTTCCTTGAGGGACACGCTCTTTCCGCTTACATTAATGCCACTGCATCAGTCATGTCTCCGACCATCACAACTGATGGTGAGATCTCCGTAAATCTCAGATACGATACTTGGGTGCAACAAGACAAACTTATCTTTGCTGCTTTTCTTGGAACGATATCAACTCCTCTCAAATCACTTGTCACCTCGGCTTCAACGATCTTGGAAGCTTGGGAAATTCCCGCTCAGACATATGGCACACCGTCAAGGGGTCACATCAAGCAACTCAAAGCCAAGCTGAAAAAAAACCGTCAAAGGCTCCAAAACCATTGATAAATACATGCAGCTCATGTAGTACAAAGCCGACCAATTATCACTTCTTGGGAAGGAAATTGATCACGAAGACCTCGTCGAATACATCTTTGATGGTCTCCCGAAAGAGTACCGTGTCGTTTGTGATGCTATGAACAATCGTGATAACACCATCTCTATTGAAGAATTTCACGAAAAGTTGTTTAACTCTGAAGCCGACATCATATGCAACGCTAAGGTCTCTGGGTCTTTTCTGGTCACCGCCAATGCGTCCAACTATCCACCACACAACACAACAACAACTGGCGCAACAATAACAAGTCTAGGCAGCCAATTGACTCACGTTAACCTGAGAATCGCTTCTCATCACCATCAGAACAACAAGAGCTTCAACAAGGTTGTCGTCTCTATCTTGGTAAGTGTCAAGCATGTTGCAAATAAGGACACAATGCTCAGTGATGTTACCAATTTAAATCTTGTTCCAAATCAGTCCTCCCAGTCCTGTAACCAAGGCTGGGAACCTCGGGCTCAAGTCGCGATGCACACAGTTGACAAGCCTTCTTGGCTTCTTGATAGTGGCGCCTCTCATCAAATCACCTCTGATCTGCACACCCTTGCTATCCATGGTCTTTACCACGACACGGAAGATGTTCTGATAGGTGATGCTTTTGGCTTACCCATCCAAAATACGAGCTCGACAACTTTTTCTTCTCATACTCGTGATTTAAAACTTGAGAATGTGTTACATGTCACGTCTATGGCAAAGAATCTAATTTCAGTCTATAAATTGTGTGTTGATAATAATGTCTCTATTAATTTTGATTCGTTGGCATTTCAGGTGAAGGATCTAAGTTCGGGGATGCAATTTACAAAGGGAAAAGCTAAAGATGTGATGTATGAATGGATGCAGTCCTCTTCGCTTACATTTTTTCCGTTTCATGATTTTTCTAGTTCTAAAACTTCTTCACGGATTGGCGCTCTCGTTTAGGCCATCCGCATGTTGAACTTTTGAATAAAATGATTTCTAAATTTTTATTACCTATAACTAATAAAAATATCATCTTCATTATTTTGCAAATCTTGTTCAGTCACCAAAAGTTACAAAAATCCCTTTGGCAAAAACACTCTTTGTTCCTCTAAACCGCTTTAGCTCATATATTCTGACATTTGGACATCTCCGACTCTCTCGTTTGATGGTTACAAGTATTACTTGGTTTTAGTTGATCACTTTACGAGGTATAATTATTTTTATCCATTGAAGAGAAAGTCGTAAGTACTAGAAACTTGTTGAGAATAAATTCCACACTCCCATTATCATTCTTTATTCCGATAATGGTGGTGAGTTTATCGCAATGGCGAGTTTTCTCTTCCCATGGCATTTCTCATCTTACTAATCCGCCACACATATAAAACACAATGGAATATCCGAACGAAAACATATGTATATCGTTGAGACAAGACTTGCGTTACTCTCTCATGCGTCTATTCCTGTTGAGTTCTTGTCCTTCGCTTTTGCCACATCTGTTTATCTCATCAATTGACTTCCCTCTTCATCTCTTGGGCACTCCTTTTGAGTCTCTTTATTGTGAACAACCTAGTTTCCATAAACTTCATGTCTTTGGGTGTCTCTGTTTTCCTTAGTTAAGACCATATACATCTAACAAACTTGAGTCTCGGTCTTCTCCTTGGTTAAGACTGACCCATACTTTGTTTCTATGTGTGATGTTTTGATATAGTTTGACATATTTATTCGAGAGAGAGTAAACACGGATATGGGAAATCTGACTTAATATCTATGGAGGATCTAAATGATGAATCAAAAGGATACCTTTTTGAAGACACATTTGTTCTTGAAGCTTCTTTGCTTTGTATCACTGAGACTAAGTTCATCGACTCCATCTATAGACTCTTATTATCTCTCTTTCTGCATACATATTTCTTTTGTTAGAAAATAAAAAGTCTCCTTTGGTATTTCTTATTTGTTTTAATATTGTTGTGGGTAATGTCATGTGCTTGAATATTGATTTTGAATCAAGTAAAAGGATTGGTAATGGACTTTCGGGTGCCTTGGTTGTTGTAGAATAATGTCTAGGGTGATTTTCTTGTTTTTTGCATATGATTAAGATCGAGTCGAGATGTGTGTAACACGTCAAGTCCAAGTTCAAACCCACCAAATATTTTAGCTTTATATTTATTTTCTGCATGCCCTATCCCATTTATGTCAAAGTGATTTTGTCCCACATTGAAAAATCTAAAAATCCCTTCCATTTTCTTCCCCTAAATATGACATTTCTCCTCAATCTTTTTATTCAAGTCAAAAAATGCTTTGTAGAGGGGCAAACTGTTTGGCAAGCTCCCATTGGCTAGTCGTCACTGGTGAGTTTTTCAGCGAGTCGCCGGCGTGTTCTAGTGAGTTGTCGGCGTGTTTTGGTGAGTTGTCGGTGAGTTCCGTTGAGTTTTTTTTGGTGATTTTTGATTAGTTTCCCTGCGAGTTTCTGGCGTGTTACGACAAGTGTCTCAACGGATTCTGGTAAGATCGTTTTCTTCTTTCTCTTTCTTGTTAGTTGGCTGTTCAGACCGGTTTGGTTCTAGGTGATCGTTGACCAGGTTAGGTCGGGTTAGTTGGTCGTGTTGAGCTAGTTGGTTGAGTCGGGTTATCGGGTTAGGTTAGGTTATTGAGTTGGGTCAGGTTAGCAGGTCGGGTCGGATTAACTAAATCGGGATGGTTTGACCCACCGGTTTGACTGTTGCCTTGACTGTTGGCCGTTGATTTAACTGTTGACTTTGGCCGGTTTGACCAGATTAGACCGGTCTAAGATGTTTGGTCTGGTTTAACCTAGTTAAGCCTGTTTTACTGGTTTTCCTTTTTTCAAGTTAAGTCTGAACTGCATTTTCTTCAGTACTGACTTGTCTCTTGTTCGATTGCATTTTTTCCGCAAATTCTGTTTTGGTTCTTGGAAGTGTGGAACCGCCTTTTTCGTGACTAAGTTGAGGGCTAACCACGCAAACCCCACTCTCTTTTTGCTCTAACTTATGCTCTATCATTGATAGTGTAACACCACAATATATAATATCTCTATGATCGAGTATGCCTTCTTGTGTGTAAACCAAACATAAGTGAGGTACAGAGCGGGTGGACCTGTTGTACTACTGGAGTTGTGTGTGAGAGATGTGGCCAGCTAGTCGATAGTTGAGCCGTACCCGAGGATCTATAAAGCGTCTACGGGCGGTTATTATGGGCACTTCCTATACGGTAAGCCTCTATGGAGGGTGGGCGATCACTTAACTCGTATATGACAAATTGTTTGCATTGCTCGGATACTTTATGTGTCATGTTGCTACATGTTTTAGGACTAGACTCTCGTGGTTGTGGTGTTAAGCCAGATTGCAGACTTGCGTGTTGCCCCTACCATCCCACAACTTGTTGAGTAACTCCCCTGTTACTCACCCCTTTCTTTTCTTTTTAGGTGAACCTGACGAGTAGTCAGCTTTGCAGGCAAATCGGTGCTATTTTGGAATCAATGTGTTTTACATTTTCTATTTATTTTTACAATAGTTTTATTTATTTTATTCGGATTTTGAGACTTGGTTATTTGTTATTGTGTTTCGGAGTATGATTAATAAAGTTTATCCTTGGATTTTAAGTTACTTGAGTGAAAATTTATGGTTGATGATACGCCGTACTTTAGTGAGGAGGAGACGGGTGTCACAATTTGGTAGCATAGCGGATTTGCAAAACTGGTTCTAACCCAGGAGACAGTGTTTGAAGTAGATTAATTAAATCAGTTTTCAACGGTTTTTAAAAAATTTCGGGATGGAGAGTTTTTGAAAATAAAATAAAATAAAATAAAAGAGCATAGTTCAGTATCATTCTATTATTCGTTAGTGTTTTCTTGTTTAGAATAAAGTCTAACCAGATTGTTTATTTCTTAAAGCCTAACCTCTGTTCTATGAAAAGGGAAGTTGCCATTGAGGAGTGCATGTCAAGCAGAGCCAAGGTGGTGGTCTAGTTGAGTTTGAGTGTGACTCGAGGTTTGAGGGAGTCGATTCGACATTTGATATGTGAACCACTCCGCCTTTCTTTTCGTTTGGCTGTTGAGTTCGTGAAAAGGGATTGTGTTGTTAGAGTTCTTGAAGGTCATGGAAATAGGACGAGATCGGCTTTGTTGGGGGTGGGGATCTTACGCTTGTTCGATATCGAAGCTTTATTTTGATTATAAGTTTGATAATGATGTGTTGGTTCATTAAGCGTTTGTTTGTTTTGAATTCTGAGGATATTTGGACAACAGAAAAGGACAAGTAGAAGTTTATAGCATATGTCGAAGTGTATTTGTGACTCTAGAAGAGGAGAAGTTTGCCAAAAAAGGGAAATTAATTCAGATTGCATTAAGTTGGTGGAAGCTAAGCGAGGAAAACTTAGTTGGATAACCAAGCTGCAATGGACGCAACCGTGCTAGAGACGTCGCTTATAAATGTCGAGATGACGTTTGGTACGTGTGAGGCACTACTCATTAATTGAGAGGGATCTTCCTTCAGTTTTAAGGAAGTAGTATATATTATGGCTGTCGGGATAGATATCCTAAGTACTGGTAGCAAGGAGGGATTGTGTGGGATAAGACCATTCAATTCGATCAGGTATTTAGTGGGAGGACCCTTCTTCTGCCAAAAATATGCAAGGCATTATAGGTTGTAATAGAATTCCCTTGAGACCATATAGATGTCAGATAACATCTCGTTACAAAACAAGATAGACAAGGAAGTATGCTCATGTGACATTGTTTCCCTCAAAAGGTGTTGAGGATTCCCTTGCAAGTGTTAGAACTACTCAATGGATGAGGGTTTAACCGAAGCTCTAGGAGTTGCAGCTATGTCATTGGATGTTACAGTTGTCCATAAGGGCATAATCAGACATCCATCATTTTTCAAGAATAAGGATGATGAACTTTGTAGTTTTAACACGAAGCATTCTGGAAGCATATTTTCAACCAACCCCATTCATCAGAAGCATGGTGGCCAATAAACCACAAGGTGAGTGTGAGGACAACACTAAGTTAGTTAATGTAATCGGAGGACCCAAGGAAGAAAGATCACATAACACCACAGTGGAAGCATTGTGGGTCACAACCCACCGGTCACAAAATGCCTCAAAGATCACTACTATAATCTTCAACAGCGTGTATCAGGAAAATACGTCCATCAGACAATATAATTTACTAGAATCGACACAAAGGCCTACAATGGAAGGAAGATGCGTCAACCAGTAATGTGGATCATAAGTTTATGTAGCATCAACGAGTTTAAGTACTGTGCAAAGATAGATGTGGGAGAAACAACACAAAGAGATAAAACACATATTTAAGCAATGACCAAAGGATCTGAAGAATGAGATTTAAAGACAAGGACCAAAGGATTTGAAGGACGAGATTAT
The DNA here is from genome assembly GCA_963922655.1 of Cardamine chenopodiifolia. Lineage (NCBI taxonomy): Eukaryota > Viridiplantae > Streptophyta > Magnoliopsida > Brassicales > Brassicaceae > Cardamine > Cardamine chenopodiifolia. The sequence continues at coordinate 3,323,450 of OZ000490.1, forward strand.
AAATCAAGGACCAAGCTCACCAGATACGTGTCTCTATGCCATGGGATAAAGAGTCATAAAGGGAACCAGAGAAGTCTACCAAATGGAATGGTAATTAACAACTGAATGGTACCATCAAAGAGATACATAGTACTCAAACAGAAATAGTGCAATGCAAAGTGAACGCTTAAAATAATAGGGGTTTAAGGACTAAACCTCAGATATGATACAAAGACGAGAGCATGAAGGTCAAACTTTGCAGGAAACGACCTCCCGTGTAAGAACTTTGATAGTGCATAAATCGTCTAGAAAGGAACCAAGGTGAATTCATCGCAAGAGGAAGACTATTAGAGCTCTGGGAGAAAACAATGAAAGCTTTAAGTCAATACTTGGGTACAAACGGTAAACGCAAGTGGACGGTCTAGGTTAGTAATTTCCAAAATGGAAATGTGATGCTAATTGGGATCAATTTGAGGACGGATCAACGGGAAAACAAGTTACGATAAATCTTCATTACACAGAAAATGTGATTGTACTTGTTAACAAAGGATACTTCAAGGCTTGGTCGGAAATCAAATGGGGGGAGACTATGATCCCCGGATTCAAGGACAATTTTGTTTCAAGTGGGGGAGAATTGTAACTTCCCAAACCCAAGTCAAAACCCAGGTCCAACCCCATCTATTTCTGTTCAGTTGGTTGGTCCGACTGTTTTGGGTCTCGGTGACCATTGACCAGGTCAGGTCGAATTAGTTGGTCCGGTCGAGTTACTTGGTTAGGTTAGGTTACCGGGTCGGGTCAGGTTACCTAAGTCGGGTTGGGTTGACCAGTTCAACCAGTTTGACTATTGACCGTTGACTTGATCGGTAATCATTGATTTGACCATTTACTTGACAGCTGACTTTGGCCGGTATGACCATATTAGTCCATTTTGAGCTGTTTGGTCCGGTTTAACCTAGTTAAGCCCATTTTACTGGTTTTCCCTTTTTCAAGTTAAGTCTGAACTGCGTTTTGTTCAGTAATGACTTGTCTTCTGTGCCGATTGCAGTTCTTTTTTTCGCAAATTCTGTTTGGGTTTTTGGAAGCCCAGAACCGCCTTTTCCATGGATAAGGTGAGGGCTAACCACACAAAATCCAATCCTTTTTGCTTTTCCTTATACTCTACCATTTGATAGTTTAGCACCGGAATATGTAATGTCTCTATGATCAGTGTCTCTATGATCGAGTATGCCTTCTTGTGTGTAAACTAGACATAAGTGATTTGAATGATTTCACATATTGATTATTTCGCATGTTGTGGTGTTAGTGATGTGTTATATATATTTATATATACGTATATGAGTAAACTTGGACGGGAGATACAATATGCACGGACCTGCTCTAGTACCAGAGTCGTGTGTGAGGGGTGCGGCTAGCTAGTCAATCGTTGAGTCGTACCCGAGTATCGATAAAACTTCTACGGGCGGCGAGTATGCGCACTTCCCATACGATAAGCCTCTATGAAGGGTGGGCGATCAATTAAATCGCATAGGACTAATTGTTTTCATTGCTTGGGTACTTTAGATGTCGTGATTGCTCATGTTTTAGGACTTGAATCTCGTGGTTGTGGTGTTAAGTCGAGTTGCAAATTTGCGTGTTGTCCCTAGCATCCTACACTTCGCTGAGTAACTCACTTGTTACTCATCTCTTTATTTTCCTTTCAGGTGAGCATGATGAGTAGTGTATTTGCGGGCAAATCAGTGCTGTTTTGGGCTCATCGTGTTTTGTATTTTCTATTTATTTTTTGATGTTTTACATTTTCTATTCATTGTGTTTTACATTTTCTATTTATTTTTTGATCATAGTTTTATTTTCATTATTCGGATTATGAGACTTGGTTATTTGTTATTGTGTTTTGGAGTTTGATTAATAAAGCTGATCCTTGGAATTTAGAGTTACTTGGCTGAGAAGTTAGGGTCGATGATACGCCGTACTCGAGCGAGGAGGAGATGGGTGTCACAATGTGCCTTTGTTTCTCCAAAAAATGAGGTTGTCTCCCCACTCTTCACGTTCTTGAGTAGTTAGTTTCCTTTGAAAAGTCAAAAATTCATCCACAAAAAAGTTATATATATATATGTAGGATCCATCAGAAATCCGTCGGAAATTTCTAACAGAATTCCGACGGACCATATATCTATGTATATAAATTTTTAATGTGACCCATATAACACATATGTAACATGTGATCCGTCAGAAACTTCTGACGGGTTTAGGGTTATAGGGGCTCATTTTCTAATTGATCAACAATAACTAATTCCAAACATTGTTTTCAAAAATATACATCACAAATTAACCATATAAAAAAGTTAATTTTTTTTAAAATAATTTTTCATGGTTAAGAGTTAAATGTTGGTTAGGGTTTCTTTGTATGTGTTGTCCAGAAAGAGGAAGACTCAATGATTATTCGCTCACTGGAACCAAAAGTCAAAATTTTGTATTCTATCCGCAATAATATATTTTTTAATAAAAAAATAGGTACACCTTTGAAAAATTTGATTCGATGGAAAGATAAACCAGTAGCTCTTTCAATTGTGCAAGCAAGATTAGTTGAATTAGCTCACTTTTCTATATGTTATATATTCCAATGTTTCATTTCAGGGTCCAATGGAATTCATAGGTATAGGAAAAACCCCTTTCAAATAGAGATTTTTGCTTTCGAGCATATTTCGATTGTTAATACGATATAAATTGTATCATATACTTTATGTTACTTTATAACTTTGATTATTTAAAATTGTTGGTTTGCTATAAAACCAGCTTCATCTTTGTTATACATCACTAAAATGAATGATATTTCATATTATAAACCTATTTCCCATGAAACTGAATGTTAAACCCAAATCCATCAGAAATTTCCAATGGATGGTGTGATTTTGACTACGTGAATTAAATTTGCCTAAATTTCCAAAAAATTTAGACGCGAATGTTCTTGAAATTTTTCCAAAGACCGTGCCATCTCTGACGAATTTCTAATGGATATATATATATATATATATATATATATATTCCACGTAAATCCATTTTTATAAACAATTTCTTCTTCTTCGCTAGATCATTTCGCATTTTAGAGAAAAAAAAACTCAAAATTTTCATGTTCGTCAAACACTCTCTGTTTTCTATTCATCTTCACAACCAAACTCTACAACAACAACATCTAACATCAGCTGTGGCTAAAAACAACAACAATTTGTAAGTTTCTAAAAATTTAGAAGTTAGATTCATAGATTTGGAATGTTAGATTTATGGTTTGGAATGTTAGATTTAAGATTTAAAATGTTAGATTTTGATTTGTTATGTTTGATTTGAGAATTTTATGCTTTATGCAACTTTGGGGGGGGGGGGGGGTTTAATGATATTTTGGATTATTTTTTTAAGTTTTAGAGTTTTTTTGGATAATTTAGAATTTTAATGAAATTAATAATTATTTAAGAGTTTTTTTGGATGTTGTATGAATTTTTGGATATTTACAGTTTTGTTTATATATGGTATGGATTTTTGGATGTTTGTGAATTTAGAGTTTTTGAATGTTTGGATTTTTGTGAATGAGTTTGTTTGGATATTGTATGAATATTTAAAGTTTTGTTTAGAATTGAGAATTTTTGAGAAATACCACTATCAAATACCACTTTTCACAACTACCACTATTTTTTTCCATTTTCATAAATACCATGGTGGGGTCTTTTGACCAAAATACCTTTAATGACATGAAAAATATCTCTTAAAACTAGTCACAACAACATCATATTAGTTTTGGCGAAAATTACGGAATCAAGTTTTTATAAAAAAAATATAGATCCGTATTTTTTTGCGGGAAAATTGTGGATTTTTATTTTTGCAGGAAAATTAAAGAATAATTTTTTTGATGGAAAACTATGGATCTCTTTTTGATGAGAAGATTCAAATTTTTCATTTTGGAAGAAAATAACGGATTTGTATTTTAATTAAAAAATACGGAATCGAGTTTTTTGCTAGAAAATTATTTTAGAAAACCCCTAGATTTTATAAGATACATTATAAATGTTATAAAATATTATAAATATTTTGCAAAAAACCATTATAAAATATTTTTATACGTTTTATAAGGTTTTTCTAATGCCTTCTAAAGTTTATAATATTTTTAAAAACCTTATAAAACCTTATTATAAGGTTTTATAAGGATTTTTATAAAGTTAAAAAGTTTTTTATAAGGTTTTTATAATGATTTTATTCAAAATTCTTATTAGATTTACAACCTTATAAACCTTATAAAAATATTTTTATAAGGTTTTATAAAGTAAATTTTTGGCCAAAAAATGATCCATTTTCCTCCAAAAAAACTCAATTCTGTACTTTTCTTAACAAAATACAAATCTGTAATTTTCCATCAAATTAAAAAATTCGCAATTTCTCGAAAAAAACGGATCCGTAATTTTTCCGCCAAAACATGATTCCATTTTCCATCAAAATATAGATCCGTAATTTTCTTCCAAAACTAAAATCTACAATTTAAATTCATATTTAATAAATTGAAATAATAATTTTTTTTTTAGGTTAATTGATAATTTGTCTTTTTATCTTTCAATAGTGGTAGTTTTGAAACTGTGCACATGGAAAGTAGTATTTGTGAAATTTCACCCTTTAGAATTTTTGAAATTTATGAAAAAAATTAATGTCTTTTGTATATATAAAATGAACTTTGTTTTGTTTATTGAAAATTTAATGTCTTTGTTGTTTTAACATCTTTTATTAATCTAGAAAATGTTTACATAAATGTAAATAAAAAACTCCTCCTTAAACAGCTAGGAGGATACAAATTTTGAGTAATAGAACATTGGCAATGAGCCAATTTTGATGACTTGTCTGGAACGTTGTTGCAATCCCATGGTACCACTGCATACAAGATGATAGTGAAGCGATCCGCCCAACTGCATATATCTACAAGAAGATTTTTCAGACAAATATTATTTGTTTTAACATGGAGAAAGTCATTCAAAACTGAAGAAGAACATCCTTCTGAAAGTTATGATGATTTGCATTGTTTGTACTATCGTGTGTGATGGAAAAGAGTGAGTCGAGGGTTTGGCATATTAGCCATGATTGGAGATGCGGAAAGTTAATTCCATGAAGAGAAACAAATACTGTTACCAAGAACCAAAATTGAAGAAGAAACCATAAGCAAGAAAGGACAGATCATTATCTTTCTCTCTAAGAAACCCCATCCGAATCTTGCGTCGGGGATTTGACTTTGGCTTTATTTTCTTGAAATCAACTTTTGATATCATTTCCGCTTATCGACTATGGTTTCCTCTTTCATTCTAAAGTGCCCTCCCTTCCATAGTTTTTTCCATAAAGCATGTTTCCAAAACCAACCAAAACCGATGAAGAACAAAACCAACAAACTGCAATCTCAGAAATATGTTGGTAAGAGATTGTGTCTTACGACAACGAAGTCACTCCAAAATCGAACAAACATTAACATAATTAATCCAAAGAGATCGAAAATCAATTGCCAACAAATGCTCTTCTAGATAAAGAGAAAACAATTGCGAAAATCGCAGGAAGGATTCTCTTTCAAAAGAAATAGAGAAACCATATTAATTACAAATCCTAAGAATTAAAAGTAAAAAATAAAAAGTATTGGTCAGCCGGAGCAAAATCAGAGAAAACTGAACTTGATCGCCCTAAAAGTCGCTTGTCTCAAGAGAGAAGAAATGGTTTGAGTTTTTTTTTTTACTTTGTAACTGTTTAAAATTATTACTGTTATTATAATTATTTTCTGTGGTTTTTTATATATTTATTAAATTATTAAATTGTTAATCTTATTTTTTGTGCAAGGAATATGGTAGGTATAATTTACGTTTTTGGAAACGAGTGGTTCGCATTTTCAAAACCCTTTGACTCAAATTATGGAAATCCCACCATTTGTAGAGCCTACAAAAATGGCAGAGTTCTGAGCAGCTCAGCGGCTACATCCTCCACAATAGTTTTTAGTATTTTTTTGGATATTAATAATTTTTAGATTTTTTTGGACTTAAATTTTTAATTTTAATTTTAATTTTAATTTTTGCTTTAATTTTAATTATATATTAATTACATTAAATTTACATTTTTAATTAAAATTAATAAAATAATATATTCGTTGAAAAAATCTGTCAAAAATGATACGTAGAAATATGATCGTCGGATATCGATGGATTTCCGACGAGTTTTTTTTTTTATGCTCTAGTACTGATGGATTTCCATCGGAAAAATCAGTTTCGACGGCGTTCTGACATAATATTTCATTAGTTTTGCGCTATTTTCTAACAGCATTAGAGCTACACAGTAGATTTTTGGTTTGATAAAAATTATGTCTCTCCAACAAGCACTTTAGTTTTTTTATTGTCTACAAAAGAGACAGAATAAGTATTGGTCAAGTGAATTTAGCCACTAATTAAGTTCAGTTTTTTATTCTGTAACGAAATTTAGGTTTGTTTTCACTTTTAAAAGAGAAATTCTAGTGAAGAAAACTAAGTCTAGGACTCAGGGTTGAGTGGTAATTTATTTTTTGGTTTAAATTTCACGGATATCACTTCATAATCGGTTTTTGATAGTCCATAATATTTGATTCGCAAAATACACATTCTGCTCATCTAATATTAAGCATTCTGTATCCCAAAATAATGTATTTTTCTATTTTACTCTTCTTATTCTCTATGAAAGAGATGAAATAAGTATTGGTCAAGTGAAATTAGCCACTATTTAAGTTCGGTTCTTTATTCTCTAACAAAATTCAGGTTTTGTTTTTTCTTGTCAAAGAGAAATTTTTGGGGTTAAGTGATAATTTATTTTTTGGTTTGGATATTACGAGTTTCGTTTTATAACCGATTTTTGATGGCCCATAATACGTAATTTATAAGATACACATTTTGCTCTTTTAACATGAAGCATTCAGTATTCCAAATTTTTGCTTATAAAATACGATTTTCAACTCAATGCAGTGTTTACAAATACGAGAAGATTAAAAAGGTTGAAAGCTATGTTCAACTAATTGCAAGAAAACCTTTGAAACTTCTTTTAAACTTGAACCGTCTCCGATCAAATCACATCATATAGTCTTGTGTTTTTAACTTTACCACCAAACATGTCAATGCATTAAAGGGTAAAAGAAACAAAGGGGTGTGTATAAAAATACTCAATAAGTTAGGTCCATCCCGTCACAACATAATCCGTCCTACTACAATACCCAAATCGGCCCAAGCTCTTTAGACCATTATATAAATAATTACCGGCCACCGGGAATGGCCACAACTAGCTAGGGTTACCAAAGAAACGGGAGATCAGGAATCGCCAAACTTGTACCTTTAAAAATTTGACGGAATATATTCTGCATATTTTAAGGACGAGATTGATAACAAAAGGTGGTGGGAAACATAACTACTTAAAGAATATATTAATAGCAAAGTTTCAAAATCAATTGACTATAATCAAAAAGATCAACGGTAGTGGAGGATCAAATTTTGTCAAAAAAGGTAAAACATTACGAATTATTTAAAGTAATTAATGACAAGACTCTAAGGGGAATCTTTCTTTTTAATAAAAAAAAATCGAAGGGGAATCTTTGCTCTCAACCAGACGTTGATTCTTACTTAATTCAACGCCAATTTTGAAGTCTTCTGACTTGATTCTCACATCACATGGAGTCATGCATAAGTAAGTTATCTATATCAAAAACAGTTTATCATCCTTATTTATATCAAAAAGAATTTATCATCCCAAGTTCCGGAAAATCGATGATAGTTTTTAAATACAATTTTTTATATTATTTGGTTCAAGATGTGAAAAGAAACAAAGAACAGAAAATAGATAGGGACTAAAGTTTCAGAGATTGTTATTCATTTTCGCTACCATGACGATACAGAGATGTTTTGCTTGTAAAGAGAAAACGAATGAAGCTGTCAACATGACGCGTCTCTCATCTCACAAATTGTAAAACATCAATCTGTTTTGAAACACGACAATACTTTTGTTTGAACAAAGAATCATCTTGAAGCTTCCCGGAAGTTATTGCTGGAGATGAAGGTGAAAGTCTTGTTTGTACTGAAGCAGAAAAATTCTCTGTTTTGACTGCGGTAAAAACCTTTGCTTAATTGGAACCTGCTTCTTAATGCAGAGTCTTGAGTTGTTAATACAATAAGGTCTGATTTACTAAAATTGAATTCCAGTGAAAAATACGTAGCATTAGGCCGTTAACTATTTTATTAAAGAATATATTCCAATTCTTATAATCCAAGTTTAAATAATCAGTTTTGCTTTTCGTTTCAACAATCATCACGTTTGAAAATCAGTATTTTTATGTTTCTTTTCTCGTAATATATGTTTTGGCACCACGTTTTCTACTTGAAAAAATGAAAGCTAAAATAAACGAAAAATAAGGAAATGTATATATAAAAAGGAAAAAATCTAAGGTGAGTACGTAAGACCGACGATGTAAAGACGCTCAACGTTATCTTGTACAATAAAGGTATATTAAAACGTGTCGTATTCTGATTTATATACTAAGCAGTGGAATCCAAGTTGAGTTCTGTAGATTATTAACTGCGAGTTAAATAACTGAAAATCAGCAGCAAAAGGTCCGACTCACCTTCTTCATTAGTCATACCTACTTTTGTCTCATCGTCCATAATTTTATATTGTATATAAGTTTTCGGAGAGTCGACATACCTATATAAATCATATTGAACAAAGAATTATATTTTTAGAAACTAAACCGAACATAAACAAGAAAACTGATAGAGAGAACCGTAAAAATAGGCTAAATTATTAAAATATTTATCGGTAGAAATATCATGGACGTAATCGAGGAGTATCGATTTAGAATAAAAATGGCCACCGCTTTTAAATGTTGCCAATTAAATTGAAAGATTATGTATTTTCTGCTAAGTATTTGCTAAACTTCTAAAAGATTTTAAAGTACTCTTTGAAAATGTCATTACCTAATCATGGTCACATGATATAATTTAAGATTTTAGTTCAGTCCAACTTATTGGAATTGTTCCACGTCATCAGTTGGATATTTAGTCCCACAAATTTCACGTCCATCTTAAAAATATGTGGCAATTTTCCACTCTTAAACTAACTTTTGATGTGAATTATACATATTTCTAATACAACTGGTTCCATAATTTAAATGCTATTAACTATACTAATTTTGTACATTCGCGGACAAATAATGCACCTTGTATTTCTTGTGCTTATCATCTTCTAACCATATTCTCTAGCTTTAAAAAGTGTAACACAGGGATTTTTTTGGGAGAGATTACCCATATTTCTAGCTAGTTCTATGTTCGTTCAAATACACTTAGTAGCAGTGTTCACCGACTATGCTTGATCCATAGGTCTCCCACAAATTGAACAATAATATATAATAGTGGTTTGTGTTAGTAATTGTTGTTGTATCACCACCTAAATTCAAACCCCTAGAATATATTATTGACAAAAACAAATTTACAATCCTGTCTAAAATAATAAATGCTGAGAACAATAATATCAAGTATTATAGAGTTCGTTTGATATTTTTTAGCATGCAACGCAAGACTTGTTTCTTATAAATCATAACATTTACATTTGTATGTTTTTCACCACTCGTTTGGATTTCTGAAATTGTTAATTCAATAAATAACTAATTGACAAAAACTTTATCTATTAGTTACAAAATTATAAATAATGTCGATATTCTATATTCAGACTCAATAACCGCTCCAAGTTTATATTTTTTCTTTACCAAAACAAACAAAATTTTCTGTTTCCTCGTAGAAAAAAAATCCAATTATTTGCTTGTTTGATAGAATTTTATGTTTGAAAAATTTTCGAGCGTTTATTTAATATTTTACAATCTAACAAAATAATACTACCATTTTTCTTTATTTCTTTCCTGATCCTCTCAAATCCTACGCACCAAAGACAAAGAGATAGATCTTTGTGTGAAGACAAATGTCCATAAATACCTCTTTCAACACCTCTCTCATTCACCATGCAATCTATCTTTCCTTCTGACCAAGACTTCTCTCCTACAATAACAAAAAAAGAAGACTTTTATCCTCAAGATTCTCTGCAACTTTCTTGGTAAGCTGCTTCTTCTTCTTCCCAAGTTTGATCATTTAGTGAAACCGAGACTTCTTGATCTATCAATCGATTGAAATTGTATAATATATGGACACCGTTCTGCATGGTGTCGGGTGGTTTCAAAAGTAACAAAAGTCTTTACATATATATTTTCGTTAATATTAGAACCGCACCACACTTTTTTTAAGATGTCTGAGTACTCTTTATTTCGGAGCCATAAACTAAGTAACAAACTTAAAAGAACAGAGTTTTTTTCAAGAACAGAGTACTTCTAATTCAAGAAACAAAGAATTTGATTGTTTTTTATTTTCTCTCTTACAAAAAAGAAAACGATGGCGATAGGAATCTTTGGATTGATCCCAAGCTCATCACCAGACGAGCTAAGGAAGATCTTACAAGCACTTTCAACAAAATGGGGAGACGTAGTTGAAGATCTTGAGAGTCTTGAAGTGAAGCCAATGAAAGGAGCGATGACGAACGAAGTGTTCATGGTGAGTTGGCCAAGAAAAGAAACTAATCTCCGATGTAGGAAACTTCTTGTTCGCATCTATGGCGAAGGCGTTGAGCTATTCTTTAACAGAGACGATGAGATTCGTACTTTTGAGTATGTTGCTCGTCATGGTCACGGACCTAAACTTCTTGGCCGCTTTGCTGGCGGTAGAGTCGAAGAGTTTATCCATGCTCGGGTAAATTATTATTATTCTTTTCATTTTTATTTATTTATTTATGAATATTCTACTTTTCTGATCACTCACACGATTTCCGTGTTTATCGAATTGTTCGGTCCTGCTTTTAGTTTGGTTTCGGTTTGAATCTTTTGGCTTTAACTCCTAGACAAAAAAAAAATTGTTCGGTTTAAGAAATTTAGAAACCGGAAGAAATTGAATACCAGTAGGTTTTTGGTTTGTATATAGTTCTTGTTTTGGTATGGATTCGTTTTGTAGAAAATATTTGACAGATTTTCAATTTTTGATCTGTTTATTTTCTTCAGGTTCGGTTTGGTTCGTTTTGGTATGATTTTGTTCCAATTAAACTAGACTGAGCAAACCTTATCGCTCATATAATTAGTTTACCTTATAAAGAAAATATTTGACAGATTTTCAATTTTTGATGCGTTTATTTTTCTTCCGGTATGGTTTGGTTCGTTTTGGTATGATTGTGTTCCAATTAAACTAGACTCTGCAAACCTTATCGCTCATATAATTGGTTTACTTTGTAAGAAAATTATGCCTAAGCATAATTACTTGTTACCCGCTACTCGGCTCGTACCACCATAAAAATTCAAGTACCCGCTATAAGCCCCGGCCCAACAATTTTAAAAGTCCTAGGGTAAATTTTTTTATTTTGCTTTTCACTATAACTAAAAAATAAATGTTTTGGGCATTTCTTAATATTTATTGTAATAAAATGGGCCTTTTTCTTTAACTTTTAGTAAGAAAAACGAAAATATACTCTTAAATATAATATTTTTGGGTCCTTTTCTATTTTTTAAAATAAAAATTGGCTTTTTCATTTAACTTTTTTTTAAAAATAAAATTAATTCCTAAATAATTGCATTTCTGATCTATCCCTTTGAGCCGGGCTTGACCGCTACAGTCAAGTCGGATAACAAATACTTGCAAGAAGGGTCGAGTATCAAGTATCATAAAAAAATTTGATACTTGTCTTGTTACTTGCTCCGTTACTTGTTACTTGATACAATAATTATTTATACCCGTTGTCTCAAATAAATAATTAAGTCTCTAACTGAACAAACAATACAAAAGCCCACTAAACCCAATTATTTATAAACCCATAACTAAACCCCAACCCAAATATTATTTTTATTATAGCCCAATAAACCCAATTACTTAAAGTAATTTGTATGAGATTGTTTTTATATTCAAATATTTTAGTTCAAGTAGCAAGTAATAAGCCGGGCCAAATTACTTGGTTAACAAGTCGGATCAAGTTATTTGCAAATAATAAGATTTTGGACGAGTCCTTGATATAGTAAGTATTTGCTTTGGACGAGTCAAGTATCAAGTCCAACATTCAATTACTTGAACGGGCCAAGGCGGGTCACAAGTACTTGACTCGTGTCCAAGCCTAAAGAAAATATTTGATGGGTTTTCAAAGAAATTCAGGTTTGGTTTATTTTTCTTCCGGTTTGGTTCGCTTTCGTTTTGTTAGAAATGAATTATGAAACCGAAATGGTTTGCTTTCTCTGGTTCAGTTTTGATCTATTTGGCACGAATCTGGTCCAGTTAAACTAGATTAAGCAAACCTTATCGTTCATATAATTGGTTAACCTTTTCCTGTGGGTATTAAACCGGAAAAAACAAACCGGTTTAAGCTGTTTCATAAAAGGAATTAGAATTTGTTCCTTTTAAAACAGTGCTTCCAATAGATTCATCAGCAAATTTTTGTATTGATCTCTTTCCATTATTACAATATTAATTCTTGTATCTGTAACTTTGGTTCCAGACACTATCAGCAACCGATCTTCGTGATCCGAACATTTCAGCTTTGGTTGCATCTAAGTTAAGACAATTTCATAGCATAAACATTCCTGGAGATAAAACTGTACTCATCTGGGACAGGATGAGGTAAGAAACTGAAAAAAAACTATAAATGTTTTTCCTACTAAAATGTTTTGATCAGATGAATGTAATATCCATTGAAACCATGAAATAACAGGACTTGGGTAGGGCAAGCCAAGAATCTATGTTCAACTGAACATTCAAGAGAGTTTGGTGTAGACAACATTGAAGATGAAATCAACTTGTTGGAACAAGAAGTGAACCAACAAGAGATTGGTTTTTGTCACAATGATTTGCAGTATGGTAACATCATGATTGATGAAGACACCAATGCCATTACTATCATTGTAAGTCTTACACAACCACAAAATTTCATAACCCTTTTTTCTCTTTTTCAGAATGAGGATAAAAAGTTTAAAACCCATTTTTACGATACGATTAAAACATTATCATCACGCATTGATGAATATAAATTGTTTTAGTTTCTCTGTTCTAATCGTTTATGGAGCTTGTGTGAACAGGATTATGAGTATGCAAGTTGTAATCCTATTGCTTATGACATAGCAAATCATTTCTGTGAGATGATGGCAAATTATCATTCTGAGACTCCTCATATCCTGGACTACACTCTATATCCTGGTATAGAGATTAATCCTGAAATGTTCATAAATCCATAATCAAGAAGTGGGTTTTAATGAAATTCATGTGTTTGTGAATTTGCAGGAGAAGAAGAAAGGAGGAGATTCATCTGCAACTACCTCAACTCTTCAGGTGAAGAAGCAAGAGTAGACGACATAGAACAGCTTCTGGATGATACTGAGAAGTATACATTGGCAAGCCATCTCTTTTGGGGTTTATGGGGAATCATCTCTGTAAGTTAACTCTTTCTTTCTTTAGATGAAAATAACATCAACAATGGTCATAAGCTTATGATTGTGTGTGAATGTGATTGTGCAGGGCTATGTGAACAAGATTGAGTTCGATTATATCAAGTATTCAAGGCAGAGATTCAAACAGTATTGGCTTCGAAAGCCCCAGCTTTTGTCATTTTACTCATCTCCTGAGTAATGCTATCTACTTTTGTTTTACTTTTAGGGAAAAACGCCATTAAAAACGATGATGGATCTATAATATAACTATGCCAAAACTAAAAACTATGTGTAATTCTTGTTTTCTTGATGCTATGTAATGAGTAAACGTTATAAATATCCAGTACTATGATATTTCCACAAAAGAGAGAAAAGTTTCATACTTTTTATATGCAATCGTAATTTATTTTCGAGAAAAAACCATGGAATTGCTTGTACCTGCAAGCTTCAAATGATTTGGTCTAAAGAAAACCATCTTTTCATTTCCACAGGTATCAACTCTCATGTGAAAGAAAATGTTGAATCAAAAGATTGAATCTTTCTACGAATTCTGATATCTTCAGTTATGTTAATCAACAAGCTCACAAAGAACACGAAACAGCATGAACCATATAAGTCTCTAAATCCACAACAATCCCATCTTTGCATTTCCACAGTATTGAAATTTGTAGAAACAAAGCAAATTCTACTTGCAAGTAACCATTCTTGGTGAAATTCATATAGCCATAAACCCCAAAGGCGGTTGATCTCCATGTCTACAGATCAAAATCAGACAAAAGTAGCATTTTTAGTTCGGACAAGAGAGAAACACTGACAAGCGATGGTAATGAGTGATTACAAGGACGTACCTTTAAGAGAAACATTTTCGTGAGTTGTGGAAGATAGTACGAGTTCCTGAGTTTGTGGAGAAGAGATGTTAGATTAGCAATGCTGTGAAGTTGTAAGTCATAGACATCTGACTATAAGATTAACTACAACTAATATCGAACTTGTAGGTTCTATCTGTCTTCGTATTTTTTTGCTTCCTTGACATTGTTGTCAAAGCAGGAAAGTGAATCGCATCGGTATAAACTTTCTGATTTGATTGGAATTAGTGCAAAGTACATCAATCGGCACAAATAAATTTTCAGTGCTCAAAGAGAATTCGCTTGTCTTCTGCCGATAGTCATTCCACCTCCGAACGCTCGAGCTCTTTTTGGAATGAAAAAATGTTAATATCATTAAAGTTACCTAAAAACTATAAAAATGCATGAAACAATATTTTTATTATTTAAAAATTTTTGGTGAGTCCTTCAACAGTTTTTACATTAAACTTTCTGTTTCTTTTTTATTTTATCTGTAATTGGAGGACTTGCAAATAAAGCAAACGATAAGTAAAGAAAATAACTAAAAGAACATAAGAAAGACAAAAATCAAACTAAAATTGGTGTGCTAACGTAAGTGGGAGATATGAAAAGAACCCGCCATATAAACATCAAACTTTGTTATGAGTTTCATACAAATTAAAATGATTGTCTTTTATCACAAAAGATATAAGAAACATGTAACAGATATAACATAGAAGAAAAAAACATATCAGTCACCATAAAACTTGTTACTTTTCTATCTATGAATCAATAAAGCATAGTTAGATTTCAAGAATTTATATATTTTGAATCCTAAATTTTAGATAAAAAATAAATGATTTATTATAACAAATGCTATTTTCATGTTGTTAAATCAAAATCCTTAAAACTAATTTTGTAATGTGTATTAAAAGAATATAGATGAATATATTTGAATTCTTATCTAATAATATGGAGCAAGTTATGTACAAACTAATTTAATTGAATCAAAACTTATGTAAACTCATTTAGTAGGGTAAAACCTCAAGTGAGTTTAGATAAAATGTCAAATTTGAATTCTCTAATATGCTTATGCTGCTAACTTATCTTTATGTTTTCCAAAAGTTTTCATTGTTTTCCTCCACTTGTTTCATTCATCATCTTCTTCTCTTATGTTTCATATCCTCATCTATCGTCTCTTAGTTGGTTCAAACTCTTCAATTTTCAACTAACCCAGATGATCATACAACAAAGACTTTTTCAGCATAAAACCTAATCATTTAACCAATCCACCACTAAATAAAACATCTTTGATATCAATAATGTTTTATATACTAGTTTCAAAGTTTATTCAACAACTATTTTATCGTTTTTTTAAAATCTTTTAAAGGTTTTCATTACTTATTTTTTTTTGGGCTTGTGGTTCCATCTTTGTTCCTTAATGTCGGTCTACAAACATTGCTTCCTTCCATTAATAAACAATTTTGGAGATGATTGGCTCAATCTAAATTGTCAAAAATGTGGCCTCATTTTTGTCATTCATGTGGTCATCCTCCACATTTTCCCGCCCTTTGCAATGACAATGAGAAATGGTTGTGTAGAGGAAGATTTGGACGTTGCATTCAACAATGTGAAGACTTATGGGCTCATCTTAAATGGATATGGCTTAGAGTTCGAAGTTTGAAATCAGCAGTTGAACGAGATGATAACCTTGAATTATTTGAACTTTTCTATGCTCATCTACAACTCTGATATGCTATCAAGGAGATGGAATCCATTGTTGAACTTCACCATTGGCTGGGAGTTGTGTACTGTCTCCCTCGAATTGAGCGAGATTTCCTCCATTACCATAGCACGTTGGTAGAGAAATTCAACAATCTATTCAACGTGTTTCCCTCTCCGAATGAAGAAGAACATGAGTGGGATATGACTCTTGTGCGGAGTGAGGCCGGCACAGCTATGGGCGAGCTTCTTCTTCAACTACGTGAAGCTAGATGTGTCTCTGAGATTTTCATCATTCATTTTCAACATGCCGGAGCCACATCTGTATCTTTTGATTCTGTCAAAAATGTGTTCTCAATCGTAATCCCAAGGTCTTTGGTCATCTCTGATGATGCAGCATATGTTGCAAGTGGTGGTGATATTTCACACTTAGCGGTACTTCATCTAGAGACCACTCTCTAAAAGAACACTTATTACCGAAAGCAGTATTAAAACTTCTATGTTTTTTTGTTGTTTTTAAGTGTTTCTGAGATTTCAAGTGTTTTGTGAGGCTGTCTAATGTTGCTCGATGGAAATATCGTGATATGCTATGAATTATTATGTCGATTAAAAAAACTGTTCAAATTTTAGGATTATTAAAGACAAAAATGTTCTATCGTATTTAAGAAAAGTTAGCTTTCAAAACTATCTAAACATATAGTTATTTTCGAAATTATAAACATCAATAGAGCTTTTGACAAATATTCCTAGAAATTATTAAGTACCGGAAAGCATCAATAGTATTCATCAATTTCCGAGAAAATGATATGCGGCCTGACTTCATTCTCCATATAGTGATGATAATCATGCATATCAATGTCTATGAAGATATATCAATGTTACAAAGAGTTTAGGATTGCGTTGGCAATATTCTCTCCAAATGGAATCAATCAAAGATACTTTTAGGTAAAATGTGATATCGCTCATTCAAAATATGACAGACAAATAGATTAAAAAAAATTAGATTATTTCTCGCTTGAGACGCGTAAAATATGTTTATGATGTGTGATTTCATTTTTTCTCTTTTATCTATTTCACTTTTAGAAATTTTGAGTATATACATACCTTTATATTTTGTCTCAGCAGTGAGGAAGACTTCATTCATAAATTGTTGATGGGGTTCACACATCACCAACATGAGTTTTATTTATCCTTCCACACCTTTGGTAAATTAGCGTTATAATAATCGATATCAAAGTTTTTGATTTTCTAATAAATTGTGGTAGCTTTTGCATATCATCATTATAAATGGCACATCCAAAAATATTTTTACTAAATATCTTCTTATAGAGATATTCCAACGTTAATATGTTACCATCAAACACATTTAGTTTAGTCTACTGAGAGGAGAGGTAGTGTATTAGGAGGGGTGTCAATTGATACCCATGAAATTTTTGAAATTCGTTTTATTTTGAGTATGTATTCTAAGTTGACTCATGAAATTTTTGATACCCATGAAATTTTTGAAATTCGTTTTATTTTGAGTATGTATTCTAAGTTGACTCATCCAATCATACATTATTTTGATACTATAGCTACTATCATAGTCACACGGGAAGAGAGGTCCAATGGCAAGGCCATACATACGCCCGTTTGGCTCCTCGCGGAGTATAGCTCACATCCAAATATCATATCTGATTGGGGAACGGGGCAACACCCATGAAGCTCCGACGGAAAGGGAAGGCCTGCCAGAGTAAAACTTATTACAAATAATAAATCTTATATATATATATATTCAAAATATATAAAATTGAAAGGAAATTTCAATTGTTTTACACCTCATCACTTGAGAGTAGGGACTTTTTACCGGGTTGACCAATCAAAATCTGCAGATTCCAAACTAAA
Source organism: Cardamine chenopodiifolia (assembly GCA_963922655.1). Classification (NCBI taxonomy): domain Eukaryota; kingdom Viridiplantae; phylum Streptophyta; class Magnoliopsida; order Brassicales; family Brassicaceae; genus Cardamine; species Cardamine chenopodiifolia. The sequence continues at coordinate 3,341,369 of OZ000490.1, forward strand.
AACCCTAATTCGCCCTGCATCATAACCGCGGTTTGGTGGGTTAACACATAAGTTTTCCAAATTGAGATAACAAAAAAAAACCACACATCATTATGATAAATTTCATATTTTATCATTTTTTGTGCTTAATAACATATACATCATATAAATAACAATTATATAAGATTATAAAACACTTATTTTCCTAAATTTGAATAACCATATGAACAATTAAGCAAATAATTTTCTAATAATTATGTTTGGTCATTAACTAGAAAACATAAACGAATTAAACTACTATAAATATATTTCATATATATCCAAAATCAAAACAAATAGTTTCACAAATCATTATAAAGTTTAAATAAAAACTTATAATGGTTAGTGAGTTATTTAACTCTATTTTAATATTTCATATGTAAAAATATAACAATTTTTATGTAGTATATAATTATATAAACCTATAAAGTAAAAAAATATTTTGATCCGTAGATTAGCCTGCAATCCACGTTGATCCAAATTACCACATACCATGATGAACAAACCCACAATATCCGCTTTTTTGGGTTTCCAAATTATGAATCCTAATTCGTCCATAACGATACGGATTGGGTGTAATCCGCGGGTTTTCGACCCTAATTGACACTGTTACTTGAGAACATGTTAAAAAATGATATGTGTCTATATTTTAATTAATTAAAACTTACTTAATTTAAGAAGCATATAAACATATAAAAAATCAATAAAATTTATATTTAACTTTAAAACGTAAACTAGAGACACTATATACTTTGAAAAAAACTACATATGACTGAAGTTTTCTCAACCAATTTAATCAACATAATTTTGCATTTACGTAACATGTGATTATATTTAATATGAAAAATTAAACTGACAAAAAAAAAGAAAAGAAAATACAATATTAGCAAAACATAAGCAGCAATCTGGAGATGCACAAACGAAAAGACCCTTAAACTGTGGTTTATAACATGTTTATAGGAATACAGATGGATATACATAATTCTTATCAAGTTTTCTTGTAAAATGAATAGGGTGGATGTTGCCAATTTTTTATAATGCGAGACATTCATAAAATGACATTTGAGTTGTTTATAAATGTAAGTCTGAGCAATTTTGTGATAAGATAAGCTTTAAAATATTTCAAAACATTTATCCAATTGTATATTTTAGAATATCAAATCAATAAAAAATCTTATAATAACAATAAATAATAATAAGGGAAAATTCATTATATTGGAGGATTTTCAAAAAATGTGTTAACCTAAACCTTTTTTGAAAAAGTTGTTGATTTAATCCTTTTGAAATATTTAATCCTATTTTTCCCTCCATTTTTTTAATTAAAATAAAATAAATCAAAACTTCTAATTTAAAAAGAGGTTTTGATTTTAAAAAATTATTTTTCATTAATTTTAGGTGATATATATACCATTCTTTTAATGAAATCAGAGATTTTTTTAAAAAAACCCAAAACTAACAAAATCCCTAAAAAACTAAAATCCTTTTTTTTTCTTCGAACCACACACACGATCGATCTCTTATTCTTGCGGCGGTTCCGACGAACATCCTTTTCAAGCTTCGCAGTGACTGTTCTTCTCTTCCCTGCGACTTCACTTCTCCACCCCTATCTCAGGTAAAAATTTCACAGTCAACACCATCGGGAATTACCCTAGAATCAAGATTATCTCCATTGTAGAATCCAGATTATCTTCATTGTAGAATCTAGATTAGGGTTTTTTTCATATGGGTTTTCTGTGTCTCCATTATATCCATTTTTCGAATTTGATTTTGTTGTTCTACTCTAGGAAGACGAAGATTCATTGTTGGTTATTAAAGACTAGAATTTTTTCTTTTTTGCCATGATGGAATTGAAATGTTAGCTTTATCGGACTTTGAGATGCCAGGGAAGCGGAAGAAGGATATAGCTGATGATCAGCAATCTGTGTGTGACAATAAGGCGGCTGGTGAATCCTCCTCGAGATGTGTTGTACCTGGTATTGGTCTTCATCTAAACGCTGTTGCAATGTCCTCAAAGGACAGTAACATTGTCATACATGACTATTCCATATCTGGAGAGATTCAAAAGAGTTTCTCAGGCTCTACCATACCGATTCACTCTCAAGATGCTGTGCAAGAAACTTTAGACCAAGCAGAAAATGAAACTATAGAAGAAGTTCCCAAAGCACTGGTTTTCCCAGAGTTGAATCTAGGCAGCCTTAAGAAAAAGATGCAAGTTATTTCTTTAGAAAAGTTACATCAGATTTGTATATCGATTTCTTTTTTTTTTTAAATCTATTGGCATAAATGTGCAGGTGTGTATCTGAACAAGCTGGAGAGGGTGAGTCATGTAAGCAATGCAACTGCAAAAGTCAAAGTTTTTGAAGCTGTAAGCTCATAGCCCTAGCTTCTCTGTTCTTGCCTGTTCAAATTTAGACTGAATTGCCTTGAAGTAGTTAACCATTGTTTGAGTCTCTTTTTTCTCTGTAGTTACTGTGAATGCTTTGCTGCTGGGGTTTATTGCATAGAACCATGTTCATGTGTAGAGTGCTTCAATAAACCTATCCATGAAGAGATTGTCTTGGCTACCCTCAAACAGATTGAATCCCGAAATCCACTTGGATTTGCTCCTAAAGTCATCAGAAGCGCAGATTCCATCATGGAAGCTGGTGTAAGAGCTCTCTCTTCCATCTTCTTTTTCCCCACTCCCTCTCTCTATATATCCTTAATTTATCTGAGGGATGACACTGTAATCTTGCACAGGATGATGCAAGTAAAACTCTAGCTTCTGCACGACACAAGCGCGGATGGCTGCAACTACAAGAAATCAAACTGTTTGAAGAAATACTATGAATGCTATCCGGTTTTTCTTTCATCATCTATTCACCTGTGTAGGTTATCTCCATGGTCTGACGCTGATACTTTGTTCCTGATGATCTTATAGGGTGGAGTCGGCTGTTCCATAAACTGCAGATATGAAGGATGTAAGAATGCATTCGGCAGGAAAGAAGGTTAGCTTCATTTTCCATAACTATATAATGTCCAAAGGCTTTTGATTGGAAAATGAAGCTAACCTTCTTTCCTGCCGAATGCATTCTTACATCCTTCATATCTGCAGTTTATGGAACAGCCGACTCCACGCTATAAGATCATCAGGAACAAAGTATCAGCATCAGACCATGGAGATAACCTACACAGGTGAATAGATGATGAAAGAAAAACCGGATAGCATTCACAGTATTTCTTCAAACAGTTTGACTTCCTGTAGTTGTAGCCGCGCTTGTGTCATGCAGAAGCTAGAGTTTTACTTGCGTCATCCTGTGCAAGATTACAGTGTCATTCCTCAGATAAATGAAGGACATAAAGAGAGAGGGAGTGGGGAAAAATAAGATGGAAGAGAGAGCTCTTACACCAGCTTCCATGATGGAATCTGCGCTTCTGATGACTTTAGGAGCAAATGCAAGTGAATTTCGGGATTCAATCTGTTTGCAGGTAGCCAAGACAGTCTCTTGATGGATAGGTTTATTGAGGCACTCTACACATGAACATGGTTCTATGCAATAAACCCCAGCAGCAAAGCATTCACAGTAACTACAAAGAGAAAAAAGACTCAAACAATGGTTAACTACTTCAAGGCAATTCGGTCTAAATTTGAACAGGCAAGAACAGAGAAGCTAGGGCTATGAGCTTACATCTTCAAACACTTTGACTTTTTGAAGTTGCATTGCTTACATGAATCACCCTCTCCAGCTTGTTCAGATACACACCTGCACATTTATGCCAACAGATTAAAAAAAAAAGAAATCGATATACAAATCTGATGTAACTTTTCTCAAGAAATAACTTGCATCTTTTTCTTAAGGCTGCCTAGATTCAACTCTGGGAAAACCAGTGCTTTGGGAACTTCTTCTATAGTTTCATTTTCTGCTTGGTCTAAAGTTTCTTGCACAGCGTCTTGAGAGTGAATCGGTATGGTAGAGCCTGAGAAACTCTTTTGAATCTCTCTAGATACGGAATAGTCATGTATGACAATGTTACTGTCCTTTGAGGACATTGCAACATCGTTTAGATGAAGACCAATACCATGTACAACACATCTCGAGGAGGATTCACCAGCCGCCTTATTGTCACACACAGATTGCTGATCATCAGCTATATCCTTCTTCCACTTCGTCTTCCTAGAGTAGAATGACAAAATCAAATTCAAAAAATAGAGATAATGGAGACACAGAAAACCCAACTGAAAAACTCTAATCTCGATTCTACAATGAAGATAATCAATGAAGATAATCTGGATTCTATAGTGGAGATAATCTTGATTCTAGGATAATTCCCGATGGTGTTGACTGTGAAGTTTTTACCAGAGATAGGGGTGGAGAAGTGAAGTCGCATGGAGGAGAAGAATAATCACTGCGAAGCTTGAAAATGACGTTCGTCGGAGCCGCCGCAAGAAAAAGAGATCGATCATGCGTGTGGTTTGAAGAGAAAAAGGAGATTTTAGTTTTTTAGGGATTTTGTTAGTTTTGGTTTTTAAAAAAAATCTCTGATTTCATTAAAAGAATGATATATATATCACCTAAAATTAATGAAAAATATTTTTTTAAATTAAAACCTCTTTTTAAATTAGAAGTTTTGATTTATTTCATTTTAATTAAAAAAAATTGGAGGACAAAATAGGATTAAATCAACAATTTTTTCAAAAAAATGTTTAGATTAACACATTTTTTGAAAATCCTCCTATATAATGAATTTTTCCATAATTATATATATAGTATAATTATTATATCTATATGTAAGTTTTATGAATTATTATTCATCAAATTAATTATTTCATTATCAAAATTTAATAAATTAAGAAGAAAATATATTTTATGAAATATTTTCCATTTTGGATTAAATTTTGAATTTTCTACGTTTTTAAAATTTTAATTATTATTTTAAAATCTTGTTTAAGGTACACGTTCGAAAAGAAAAAAATAGTGGAAAAATGAAAGTTTGTTTTGATTCTTGCAACGAATGTTGCTTTTGGAAACCGGATTCAGGATATAGATCATATGGGTATTATTTGCTTACGAGTCAACAAGAAAAATTTGGTGGAGAAAGTAATGTTTCATCCTTTCATTATTATTAAGAAGAATTAGCAAATTGTGTTGGGGTTGACCATTTTTCATATAGTTTTAGCGAAAAGTTGGATTTTAATAGTTATTAAAGAATACCTTTAAATCCTCGAACTAAGAGAGTTTCTCAAACGACCACACAAAAAAGAGAGAGATCCTCAAACTACTCTCATTTATACTCTAAAATCACTTTATTGAAAAATAAAATGATTTATAAAATTTAGTTTTTAATTTTAATTGTAAAGATTCAATATGTTGTTATAATTGGAGTGATTATTGGCTATACATCATTATATGAGTACTACTTGTTATTGGTTTGATAGTTATTAGATTACTCAAAAGAGTTTTACTGCTTTTCGAATTTTTAATGAGAGAAATAGATTCTTTAATATTTTAAAATTAATAAAAAATACCTTTGAAGAATATAATTTAACAGCCAAAATATTTATATTTTCCCTTGACAATGCATTTGCTAATAGCATAATGCTTCCTTTTATGAATTAAAATATAATTTTAATCTGATTTAAGATGGAAAATATTTTTATGTTATATGTGTTTACATTGCTGTAAATTTATACGTCCAAGATGGTTTAACAGTTTTTCAGAATAATCTTGTTTCATCCATTAAGAATGTTTTGAATTGTTTATAGGGACATCTCTTAGTCTTCAAATAACAATTTCTTTTCTTGAAAGTGACTATATTTACTTTTTTAGTCTTCACATGACAATTTTTTAATATTTCTTTTGTAGTTTTGGATCACAGAATCAAAACTTGTTAAAAACTCATTAAATACAATTCTTAAACTAATAAGGAGATATATATAAGAAAAATATTAGGATTTCTTTGTTTGTTTTTTCCGTGCCCACCTTATCAAAGAAAAAGAAACTATGAGAAAAAGATAGAAAAAGTAGCGATGAGTAGATGCAACTTGTAGACAGATCCGACCAGTTTTGGGAGAACCGAAAAACGAATGGGCCCAATGCATTCTGTTTTTGACAAAACATTTTGGAGATATGCACGACACTCAGATATAACCACAACCGAAAGCAAATCTCTTTTGGAGTTACGGTCTAGAAGTTATGCTTGTTTTATCGAGTAAGTTCTCTGCATATCAAACCTTGCAAGAAGCTAACTTGATAAACAGTTTCCATCATATCAGAAAGAGTTAGAACCAGATCTACAAATCACTGCAAAACCCTTGCTGTCAGCTTGCTAGAGCCTTTTCTAGACCCAAAATACGAGGTAAGTTCCAAAAGCAATCTGTGTTTGAATTTTATGGCAACCTAACATAGTTTTAGAAAACCCTAGATCCACACATCCTAGTTCTTATTTGGGAAAGTTTCTATTGTTAGAAATTTCTATATAAGGAAAGTTTTAAGTCACTCTTCACGTAAGGCACTTGTGAACTTTCAGGTATAGTGAACCTATCCCAAGCAAAGGAAAATATGAACACATGAGTTGTCACCATCATCTATGATTAAGGTAAGGGTGTGATCTGCAGAAGCATAATATTATTTTCTTTTGTTATGCTTCATTATTCTTGAAATATATGCATAGATCTGATTTGATTATTGATGAATTAATGTGATCATGTCTGATGACATGATATACTATGTTGATATGTGGGTGTAATGTCATATGATATTACTTATGAGATGTTGATGTTTATGAAATGTGGATGAAACGACTTAAGCTGTGGATTTTTAGGAACCGTGGATGGTCGGTGATTGTGAATTTCAAGATGAAACGGCTTATATTGTGGATGGTCAGTTACCATGGATGGTCGTTAGTCGTGAATCACGTCATGTAGTGGCTTAACAGTGGATGGTCACTAACCAAATATGGATCTAGATAATAGTGAGTGTCTTGCTATGGGCAAGACGTATGAAATGTATGTTATAGCTTGACAAGTAACACATGCTATATGATTGATAGTGTCTAAGTTTATGTATTTTGATGATTGTTGTATAGAATCTAAGAGTGTTCATAACTTCGAGTGGGCAGAAACGATCTCCTCACTGGGTAAAACTTTTTTTACTCACCTATATATCTATTTTTCTTAGGTTAATATGTTTTAATAAGTTGCGGTTATAGTTTTGATTGTTTGTAAATTTTTGAAGAAAGCGTTTAAGGCGGTTCTAAGAAATAACATGCAGTTTTGGCTTGTGTGGCGATACGAGTGTTATAAATTTCTCTGTTACATTTGGGCGAAACCCAATCACGAGCGATACCAACACATCATATACCCTCTATAGATCTCTGATTGATGTAAGATCCTAACAACGCAAACATTTGCTCATTATCTGTTCGCTTCCAAACGCAGGATAAAACTCCAAGAATAACTATGTGCATAAGTACACACATGCTCCCTCGACTCATCCTCTCTATGTAGGCTTCAAAGGAAATATGTATAGTTTCTATAAGAACCTGTTGATAACGAACAAGAATGATTGCGACAGCTCAACCAGATGAGACATCTCTTATTTATAGAACTGTGCCAACTGTACTTCCTACCAACTCCGCCATGTCGTAGAAGGAGAGAACAGGTGGAGCCAACTAAGTAGTTCATCGGGGACCATGCCGTATATATAGAAATAATCTTCTATGCAAACTTTAAATTTCTCTCCAGTAGAAGAAAATATATTCTAATTTAGATGATCATTTACAAGCAAATCTACCTCTTTCTTGGTCACAAACAGGTTCCCCATGCAATCCTTCTCTGATGTGCTTTCTTTGTGACAAATGTGCTTATTGCAACGGATGATGAGAAAAACATAACATCTCTCCAAAAAGTTTTTTCTTTAGGTGTTCATACTGGTTAAATTCAACTTAAGACATGCTTATTGATTCTACTGGTTATACAGATTTATTTTCTAGTTTTATTTAATAAATTTGTAGTTCTTTAAGTCAATGAAATGATTGTAAAACATTTATGTTTGAAAAAATAATAGCTTGTAAATTTCTTTTAAATGAATGAAAATATTTTAAAGATGCAACATATTTATTTTACAACATGCGTATTGATTCTATTGGTTATACAGATTTATTTCTAGTTTTATTTAACAAATTTTTAGTTCTTTAACTCATTGAGATGATTGTAGAACACTTTTGTTTGAAAAGATAATAGATTGTAAAGAACTTTTAAATTTATTAAAATATTTTAATGATGCAACATATTTATTATCTTACCACAACTCAATATTACTAGTCATTTATTTTTAATGTGAATGTGGTAATGTCGTTGATGTAATGCATGAACATAAAAAATATTATTGTTTTGTTAGCATGTATTCTATATTAAAAGTATAAGAGATAAATAGCTAAAATACTACGAAAAATTTTCACCTCTTAATTTGGTTGTATCTATTTTGATCATCAAACTAAAGTAGATGGTTTGTTTGATTATCTCGCATTATATTATGATTTATAATAATTTTTGAGAGTATTGATGTTTCAAATATAATTTCAAGTTAAAAAAAAATAGAAATTTAATATTATGAAGAATATAAATAATTTAATCATCTCTACGTAATGATATTACATCAACTTCTGAGTTGAATTGTGCAGAAAGAGCAGCAAAATAGACAACTACCATCATAAGGCTATAATTCGGAACTTGAAAAATAGTTAGATAACAACTTTGACTTTAGTGATAAAATGCAGACAATAACTTTCAAATAATATAATAGTGTCATCTTTGTTTTCCCAATTTTAATAGTATTCATGTCAAACTCTTAATCTACTCTCGGTACTATCACCTTACCTAATTCATAAAAAAAGTATCCAATTCGTCCATAAATTTTACATCAGCAAGTTCAAAAAGACACATGATACAAATATATTTATATACTAATTTGAATGCATTAAAAAGAAAGACAACTATCATCACAAAGTTATAATTTGAAACTTAAAAGATATTTATATACTAATTTTGAGTTTAGTAATAAAAATGCATGTAATAACTTTCAAGTAATTCAATGGTGTTAGAAGAACTTTTCGATCCTCTCTATTTGCGATAAATGAATCCATTATTTTTCATGTAACCATAACTCGTGATATTACATCTATTATGAAAAAACCATTAAATGAAATAATCAAACTTGTCACGTTTTTCAATTGTAACAAACCATATTGGAATTATGATGAAATTGTTTATCATTTGCCTGAAAATAAAACTCTTGTGAGATACATTCTATCCCACAACAAACAACATCACCAATTGTATAAACTCCAGTTGTTATACTTTCTTTTCGATTCTCTCAATTTTAACGGTAAATGAATTAGTTATGCTCAATGTAACCACAACTCTTAACATTATATCTACCATTAAGGAAAGAAAACCATTGAAATGAAATAATAATAAAATGTCACATTTTTCAATTTTCACAAACCATATTTCAGTTGTAAAAAATTGTTTATTACTTACATGTAGAAAATTGGACCAGACATCGACACGGCAGTATCACTGGGTGATTGGTCAGACCAGTCCAACCGGTCAGACATGGTTTTCTAATATTTATATTTTAATTATATATATATATATATATATATATATGACAATACTAAATTTAAATAAACACAAAATATAATTAAAAACATATTTTATTATTGTATCTCTTACTAAAATTACAATAAAACAACATATATTAATCATTAAATCTAGAGAAATTCTTCAAAATACCACACTTTCAAGTTTTGTTGCCAAAATACCACTATTAGTTTAATGTTCTAAAAATACTACCAAAAGTTTGGTTTCCAAAAATACCACAAACACAAAATTTTATTTTATAAAGTTTATAATTAAAATTTTTGGTTTTGAACTAATTATTTTAGATTTAGGGTATAGTTTTTAGGGGGTAGGGTTTAGGGTATAATTTTTAGGTGATATATTTTAGGGTTTAGGGTTTATAAACCCTAAATCTTAAATCCTAAAAGCGTGAAGTTAGGGGATTTGCGGTCATTTTGTTACAAAATTTATGGTATAGATAGAAGTTTCTAAAACTTGTGGTTTTTGTGTAAGTAAAACATAGTTTTGTGGTAATAATGAGAATTGCCCTTAAATATATAGAAAAGTGAATAAAAAACTTTAAATATGATTTGTTTCTTAAAACTCAACGTGAAATAATAATGATCATAAAACACAATCCGAATGATAGATATCTAGATTTTAAACAATTTTAAATTAAACGGAATAGTTTTCTCTATGAAATTTTGTAAATAGAAATAAAATTAAAAAGTAAAAATTGATGATTTTGAATTATGGTTTAAATTTGACTTAAAAGCTTTAGTTAACCAAATTTTTGATTTTAGTTTTAGACTCAAATCCGGATTTTGTATCAACTCAGACCCGATTAGGTAGCCGATTCCCGGTTGGAACCCGATCCGGTTTTCAAAACATTGTCCGCAATCAACAATATCACCGAGTGTATAAGCTTCACTGAAGAACATTTTAAGCCTCTCCATTTTGGCAAATGAAATGAATGAGTCTCACTTATATTCAATTATCAGGTTCAATTTAATATTAAGTTAACTTCAGAAGCTGATTTGGTTTTCAGTCAGCCATTTCAACCTCAATCATATCGTGAGACAGTCAAACCTTTTTGTTTCTTTCTAACCACAGTTTTACAATGTTTCTTGTAATTGGGCCTTAAAACAATAACGATTAGAGGCCCAATAATAATTTAGCCCTAGAATGTGAAACTTCAACAAGATTAGGGTTACAACAAATTGATGCCGAGTAATATAAATACTCTCTTTGCCTCATTCGAGTCACGAGCAAGCAGCATCAAACATGGAGCAAACTTTCATCATGATCAAGCCTGACGGCGTCCAGAGAGGACTCGTAAGCTTCCCTTCCCCTTATTACATACTTGTTGATTTTGGTTTTTGTTTTTTAGTTCCTTTGATTGTTTATTACTTAAAAATTGAAACATGACAAATATATCCATATGTTTGTGCTTTTTTTCAGATCGGTGAAATCATCTGCAGATTTGAGAAGAAGGGTTTCACTTTGAAGGGTAATGATTCTGATTACCAAACTTAATTGAATGATTTTAGATTATAAGATTATAGATTTTATATCAACCTTGAGGTTAAATTCTTACATGAACTGAGATTGAAATTATATAGCAGTTGTTTCTATGATCAGATCATTGTAAAAGGTTATGGTTTGGTCTAGTTTCTGGTTATTGTGTAGTATCTATTTTATATTAAAGAGACCTCAAGTTTTCATAATTTAATAGAGCGTGCTTGGTTTCAAAGATTTTATGTAATTGAGGTCACATTGTTATGACACAAAGTTGCTTCCATGATCAGCTAATTGTATAAGGTTATGGTTTAATCTAGTTTCTAGACATTGTGTATTATGCTTTTAAATTATAGTATCTATGCCTAACAATGTGTTGTGAACAGGTTTGAAGCTGATCAGCGTTGAGCGATCTTTTGCTGAGAGGCATTACGCAGACTTGTCAGCTAAGTCCTTCTTCAATGGACTTGTTGATTACATTGTGTCTGGACCTGTTGTTGCAATGATCTGGGAAGGGAAGAATGTTGTATTGACAGGACGAAAAATCATTGGAGCTACAAACCCAGCAGCGTCTGAGCCTGGAACTATCCGTGGGGACTATGCAATTGACATTGGAAGGAATGTGATTCATGGAAGTGACTCGGTCGACAGTGCTAACAAGGAGATTGCTTTGTGGTTCCCTGATGGACCCGTTAACTGGCAGAGCAGTGTTCACCCTTGGATCTATGAATGATCTTTGATCTATTTTTCCGTTGGCGTGTTTTCGACATTTTGTTGCGTTGCTTGTTTTTGCTCCGACTTCTATGTTTTAAGTTGAACTTAAATCGTTTGATTCTCCTTCTTGACATTGATTACTTGCCACATATGAATACAAGTTATACAACTAAAATAATTGAAGTAAACCGTTATTACAAATAAACGTATATGGTTTACACTAGTCTTGTGGGTAAGAAATTTTTTATCTTTAATAATCCAAACGAAAAAAAAAGTTCTCTAAGAATTACAGTATTGAACTAAAACGAATGTGTATTATCAAATCATGGATCAATAAAATATGTATATTTCCAACTTTTTGGTCATCCTGAGTCTGGTAATACACGTAACACAAGATCCAAAAGTACTCTTATTGCTGGCTTATAAAACTTTATGATTAAACTTAGCCCTGGGCGTTAATTTCGAACTGAAGTTATTGAACTAGAGTTTTGTCAATTCGATTTGTATTCGGTTTCTTCTCAACAACCGAGTAAAAGCTTAAATAATTTCTTTCGGTTATCGGTTTATATCGGTTCGGTATTCGAAAACTGATCGATTTTGCTTGGTAAACCCTAAATTTTGTTTATCTAGTTATAACTCATTCAATTATTTTTTCATTCTAGAAAGTTTCAATTATCTTTTCTATGTGCGCATCTCACCTCAGTAAACACAACTCGGCAAAAATCTCAGATTCAAGAGGTAATTTTACTCAAATTCTCTTAGTTATCGATCTAAACCCTTGTTTTCTTAGTTCTCGTCTCGATCTCAACCCTTAGTTCTCGATCTCGATCTCAACTCTTTTCTACTTTACTCGTTATCGATCTCAACCTTTTTTACTTTCATAGTTTCTTTTTATTTTTTTAATTCTCGATCTCGATATATTTTTATGGTTCTGTTTCTTTTTTTAACTTTCATTCATGGCGATTTTGCTCTGATTGTCCATTGTTTATAGCGATTATCTTCAGAATATTCATCAATCATGGTGATTTTGTGGTTCTAAAATTTTATGGTGATGTCTGAATGTTCATCGTTTATGAGTTGAGTCTGTTTGTTGCAATGTCGAGTTGGTTTTTTATGTTTATACTTGTTTCTTGTTTGATTTTGTTTAGTTTTTGTCATGTTTTATTTTGTATATAAAAAGCTGATAGTTTAATTTTGTTTTGTAGATGTCTCTGCCTTCTGTTGAGGAGAACGACCAGAAATAACAGCTCCAGAGCACTCGTCTACTGGAACCAAAAGGCCAACAACTGAGAAGCCTAATTCTTCTGATGTTCCAAAGAAGCCAGGGAAGCAAATTCCTCCAAGGTCTAAGGTATAAAAGCACTTTACTCGGACTATAGAGGATTACAACAAGTGCATTTGTAATTACTGTGGGCATTTGTTTAATTGTGACTCTGCATCAGTAGGAACTAGCTCAACAAGAGGTCATATTAGTAGGTGTAGTTTGTAGAAGATGTCGCTAGATGGTAACAGTCAGAAGGTCTTAGCTGGTGCTACCTCTAGTAATCTCACATCCGTTAAGTATGATCAAGAGTTGTTTACACGATCTATTAATGAGATGATTGTCTTGAATGAGCTGCCTTTTTTATTTGTTGAAAGTGAGGGATTTAGATGATTATGTTTTAGTGTTGTACATGTGTACAAGCATATATCTTGAAGGACATCCACCAAGGAAATATCTGCCATGTATTTGCAATAGAAGACTTGTTTGCAGAGGTTGCTTATTGATGGCAATACAAGAGTGTCTCTCACAACAGACATTTGGACAACTCCTACAACTTCCTATAGCTATATGGTTGTTACAACGCATTGAATTGATGAAAATTGGCAATTACATAACATGATCATTAGCTTCAGGCCAATTATTGATCATAGAGAAGTTATAATCGCTGCTCAAGTTCTGGAGTGTCTAGATAAATGGGGAATTGAGAAGATCTTCACTATCATAGTAGATAATGCTAGTGGGAATACTACTGCTCTAAACATAGTGAAAGATACATTGAGGATGAAAGGAAGTGATATGATGATTCAAGATGGAGCCTTTCTGCATATGCGTTGTTGTTCCCATATTCTAAGTTTGATTGTGCGAGATGGTATGGAGTGTTGTTGTTGTGCGGAATGCAATCAAGTATGTTAGGTTTTCTTATGCAAGAGTTAAGTCCTTTGAGCTGTGTGTAGAGAGGGGAAAGTTAAACAGATGAAGTTTGGTTTTAGATTGTTGTACTAGATGGAAATCCACCTATTTAATGTTGACTTTTGCTCTCAAACTAAGAGTGGTGTTTGAGAAGATGGCGGTGGAGGACAAACTGTATTCTGATTACTTCCTTGAAAAAGAAGATGGTGATAGGAGTAGCAGAAAAAGGATTGGACCTCCATCTTCAAGTGATTGGGATGAAGTGCAAAGGTTGGTAAAATTTCTCAAGATCTTTCACAAGTGTACTTTGGCATTTTTGCATCTACAATAGTTGCATCTACCATATGTTATAATGAGATATGCACCATTGAAAGAAAATTGATTTTTTTGGGTAGAAAAAGAAATGAAACTGTCAGGATTAAGGTTGAAAGTACGAGGGAGAAGTTCAACAAGTATTGAGATCGATTGTCTAATATGAATGGATCAGTTTATATCACTCTGTTTTGATTCCATCTACGGTAAGGATACTGCAGAAAACATTCAAGCTAAAGAATCAGTGCTGACTATTCTAAGAAACTTGTATGAGGAATACAACATACTTATGAAGCCATATGATGATGCTGCAAACACTACTAGCGCTTCTGAAGTTCCTGCATCAAGTTTTCAGTCATATATATGAGACGATGAAGATGGTTATGAGAGCATGGATTTTTTGTATACTCAGATGGCTAATGAGAAAGGAACCGAAGAAGGTAGTAGTGAGTTGGAAATGTATTTGATGGAAAAGGTAGAGTTGCAAGCAACTAAAAATCTAGGACTGAATTATGATGTTTCTTCTTGGTGGAAGAAGAACACACCAAAATATCCAGTCTTGGCATAATTAGCCAGAGATGTTCTAGCTATTCAAGTGTCTACAGTTGCTTCTGAATCAATTTTTAGCACGAGTAGTATAATATTGGATCCATATATGAGCTCTTTGACTCTATATATGATTGAAACACTCATATGCACACAACAATGGCTAAGAGCGTCTATGAAGACTGAGACAAGTTTGGCTACCATGAGACATATGTTAGAGGAACTTGATTTCCATGGATCACTTGGCAAGTTCTCTCAAGTTTTGTGAATTTTGGAATTCTGTTTTTTTTTTATTATGAATATTAGTGACTTCTTTTCTATCTACAGATTAAAGGAGACAATTAGGCTAGTAAGTTTCTGCTTAAATCCTTAAATGTCTCCAAGTTGCAGGTAAGCAACAACATAAGTTTCACTTAAATTTTCAGGTTAAAATGGAATGTCTGAGAATATTAAAACCAAATTCTCATTATACGCATTATAGTGAATCTGCACTTGTCTATTTGTTTCAGGTACTTGAAGAAATTCAAGCAACTTCCTCGGATTCATTTCTATTCTTTTGCTTAAATGTCTCCAAGTATGAACTTGTTTATTTTGTTTTTAAGCCAACTATTATTTAAGATTGGTTGTTTTATTCTGTTTCTTATGTTTGAGTTTGCAACTCATGATTAACTCCTTTGGAACTTCACTCTTTTGGAATTTGAAGTCTTGGATATTTGTGTTTTATTCTGGTTCTCTCAGGTTGTTGTTTCTAAGATCAATATAAACCGATAAAAAATAAAAGTATTAGGAAAATTCAGTGTTTTTATACTCAAAACCGAACAAAATTAAAAGTTTTGTTTAACTTCAAGCACCCCAATAATTAAGACCAAACCGAACCGAAATAATTTGCACTAAACCAAACCGAAAGTTCTGATCGGTTCAAATCGAAAATGATTTCTTCAACCTGAACAATCCGAATTTCCGAACTCTGATTGTCCATGCCTAATTAAACTATGAAAACATGCTTTTAGACATGTGAATTAATAAAGCTATATCTACCGATCTATTAAGCATCCTTTTTTCATAGTTTAATAAGAATACTTTTGGATAGTCTATCATTTTACACTGCTTGAAGAAATATCCAAATGGCATTACAGCTTTCGTTTCTCATGTTCAATATAAAATAATTTAGAACAAACCAAAAAAAAAAGGAGAAAATAATCGAAGTCACAAACCAAAACCCTGAAGAACCTCAAGATAGTATTAAGAGATACAAATCAATCAAATCAATAAATATGAAAGCTTAAAGAGGAGAAAAGGAAACACAGACATACAAAAACCAACACAAAATGATATTTCGATTTATCTATAATTGAGCCGACACATAAGACCATTATTGTAGATAGGTCTAAGCAAAATATTCGTTAAATTCTCTTTGATTCACCATCTATTTTGATTTGATCCAAAAAATTTCGAATATCCGTGATATTACAAAGCAAAGAAAATACTAAAAATCAATATTCGTTAAAAACGAAGCAAATCATAAATCTATATGTATATATATATAGATAATTATATATATATATATATTATATAATGGTTATATTTATATGTAAATTTTATGAATTTTTAGTCACCAAATTATTTATTTAAATATTAAAATTTAACAAATTAAGAAGAAAAAATATGTTTGTATGAAATATTGTTATTTTTAGATTAAATTTTGATTTTTGTTATTATTTTAAAATTCTTACGGAGTGAGTCGAATATTTGACAAATAATATACATTTTAACGAATATACGAAGACCAGATATCCAGTTATATACAAAGCAAATATGGATCAGAAAACTGTTGATCCATACGGAATGAAGCGAATCACAAATACCATCAAATTTCTGAATATTTACTTTGTGTCCACCCCTAATAATAGTCACAAAGCATTATTATTCATTACTGCATTTTACATGGCTGAGTAAAGATATTTTTGACTAAAACATACCGCATTGCATCGGTTTTGGCTTAAAATCTGACTAAAATGTTGGTCCGGTTTAAGTCTTCCAATCTTTTATCTTCCTTTTCTGTCCTCACCCAATCTTTTATCTTCTTCTTCTTGCTCCCCTTTCGTTTTGCAATTTTCTTCTTGTATTTTTCACGTAGAGGATCATTAGAAGTCCATTTGCACAATCATTCATTATCATAAAAAAACAGATACAAGAATCTCCAAACATAACCAAGTTCACGTTGCAGTTTTCAGCTTGATGTTTCTACTGAAATGCTAAATAAATCAGATTTCAGAAGCTTATAAATAAGAGTTATTTCTATATCAAAAGTCTATGACTAACCAAATGTAAGAAAGCAAAAAACGTACGGGTTACTCCAATCTGTTGTATCCTCATTGACAAGGTGAGGCCATTTAGTTTTTCTACTGCGATTAAAGTGTTACATTATTATTTACTAGTACGAGTGGCATCTGCGGACTCAGCTTTCGCTTCCTCGGTCACAACTTCATCACTTAGTGTTACATTACTAGTACCCAATGTTTAAGAAAATGCTAGATGCTAAGCGGGCGGTAACACTCCCCCTATTGTCTAAAATATCTAGTCGGGGCTCAGAGGATTTTAAAGAGTTTAGAATAAAACTATATATATATATACACTATATATTAATAAAAAATAATATAACATAATGAAATTATATAATAGAATAACTTAAATTTTTAAATTAAATAAAAATTTAAGATTAAATTTAAAATTCATCATTTTCTTTATGAAAATGATGAGTCATAATTTTTTAATTTAGAAAAACGAAAAATCATATCTTTTATTATAAATTTTCTAAAGATGAAAAAGAAATTCACAAAATTTTAAATACAATTTTTTTTTTTTATAATTTTAAGTTTTATTTATCAAATAATATATTAAAAATATATAAATATTTGGATATATTTATTAAATCCGCCTACTCTACCTAATGATCATTTAACCCACATAATAGCCGTTTAATAACCGCATAACCCGCAAAATCTAATCATCCGTCTAATATAACTGATTTTCTTATAAAATCCAAACAATTTACAGGCATCTAACGCCTAAATCTAGCGCCTAAGCGCCAACTGCCAACTAGACGACCGCTACTGTGTTGAACATTGATTAAATGACGTCGTGAATGTCTCAAATAAGTCTACCGAAGGCATTAAAGGAGCACAGTGAAGAACGAGCACACAAGTGTCTTAGTTATTCTTTTTTGGGCAAAAATTAGATACAATTTTTTTTTTTGAGTTTGTTCACATACACCTTTTGTTTAATATTGTTTATACTTTTCAAATAATCAAAATCCAAAAGTGCTCTTGAATATGTGATTTAAATTAATAATAATAATTCACAATCTCCTCATGGAGTTTTGAACCATGTACAATCATAGCATGTTCAATTAAATAAGCATATGAAAATTCAAAGATGAAATTTTCAGGTAAATTGCTCTGTTTCAAATAGTAAAAAAAAATCGTACCAATATAAATTTTCAGGTAAATTCAAAGATGACATTCACAACTCGAGAATGTTGTTTTGATACAATTACTGTCTGTTTAAAAACCATTCTTCTCTTCAATAGCAATCTTCTCAAGAAATGTAGAACACAACGCAACAGCAAGACCAGCAGTTAGATATTGATGTTCGCCTTTAAACAGCCAAACGAATAAATTAATAATGTAATTAAAGAACGGCATAAAACAGAGCAAAAGAGAGTCTATAATGCAGTGACTACAGAGTGAAGTACAAGCCCTCGATTCTTAGACAGCAAAGTTATTACCTTCAAGTTATTTTTCGAGGAACTACATAATGAGCAGGATTCTCTTTCAAGTTATTTATATTGGTTACTGGTCGGTTTGCAGCCATGAATAGGCAGTCGGTAGTAACTCTTAGAAAAACTCATTCGTGTCTCTTTGAAAAGGCATTTTCATATGTCTAAAAAAAGAGGAAAATGCATAGACACATAATGTTGGAGATTTAAGTTAATCAGCGGTTACTTATTAACCATCACGATTATTGAAGTGGCGGTTACTATATTAAACGTACGGTTGCAAAAGTACATCGCAACCGTTGGGCATTATAAAAGTCTGTCTCTCTATATCAAAACTAAATTAGAAAAAGTGAGAAAAGAGAGATTCAAGAGACCAAAGATTGAGAGAATCTTTGGTGAAAAAAACATAAACAAAACACAAAACCTATAATTGTTTCTCTTGTATCTTAGCATAGAACAAGAGAGAGAACTTTGATTGTCGTATACTAGAAGGGATTTTGTGTAACCCAAGGCTTGAGAATGTTCAAAATACTCTTTAAGAAAAGTGCTCTCGTGCACCATAAGTTTATGATTGCGGATTTATAACATTCTTAAAGAGTAATTTCTTGTGAACAATGGCTAGTGCATCAGTGCACGAGATGACAACATATTTTGGAAAGTTAGATAAGTTTGAAGGAGTCAATTTTTGAAGATGGCAAAAGAAGATACACTTCTTCCTCACAACACTCAATGTGGTGTACGTTCTAAGTATGCCAATGCCCACTGTGTCGGAGAATTCTGAGAACGAATCTGTGGAGAAGACAAGGAAGCAACTTAAATGGAAGAATGATGACTACATATGTTGTGGCCATATTCTCAACGGTATGTCAGATCATCTTTTTGATTTCTATCTGAATGTCGAATCCGCAAAGGAATTGTGGGATGCGTTGGAGTCGAAGTACATGGCTGAAGATGCTTCTAGTAAGAAGTTCCTTGTGAGTAATTTTAATAATTATAATATGTTTGATTCTAGGTCGGTTATGGAGCAATACAATAAATGGATGAATCCATCTCGGTGTCAAGTATCATCGAAAAGTTGCCACCTTCATGGAAGAATTTTAAGAACATGTTGAAACACAAGAAGGAAGAGTTGTCTTCTATAAAGGCGTAAGAGGGAGAAAAACTAATACTCAGAGTTTTAACCCTATTATAAGACTACAAATGCTCATTAAGCACTTATCTCAAAATAAAACATAAATTTATAACCAATCCATTGTCGTGGTATCAATTACTTTATCTAGCAACCTAAGATTCCAAACTATCGTTTGAACTTAGAATTCTAAACAAGCACTAATGAGCATACTCAATATGTTGACGTATCACAATAACATCATCTTTTGTTGGATAAGGACAATACGTTCACCTATGTTCTATCCAGCAACCTATAACATTTTTGGCGAAAAGATTAAATCCTAAATCAGAGACTAAGTTATCAATATAGTATAAGAACTGTGAGCAACGATAGATGAATATACAATAAGGTAATTCCCTGTATATGTCTAATTCAGTGATTCATGAATTCCCTTGAAAACCCTAAACTTAACTAGATAACTACTCAGCCATAGAGAAAGAGAAACAACCAATGATTGAAGACAAACTTAATCAAATAGAAATAACAAATGAGTATTCAAAATCTCTAAGAACTAGGTCTCAATAAAGCAATAGAATGGTGATGCCTAAACAATGGCATAAAAACTAGTATTTATAGGTTTAAACACGCCTAGGTCGGAGTCTCAATCAAAATAGGATAATAAGCAAGATTTCTATTTTTCTTGGACAGACTGATCTGGTCTGGATCGATTGGTCCAATGCGGGATCGATTGATCTGGTATCTCACGGCAAACTGGGTATGCGCGTGCTTTATCTGCTCCCCAGACTAGACTTTCTTCACGAAAATAGGCATAAATTTTGATCGCACCGTTGGATCGTATTTAAACCTATTCCAAATGAAATTCTAACTCAAAGATCTATCTGTTATCCAAAATTTAACTCGATCCATCTGTGGTAATTGATTTAACGAATGAAAAACTTCATACATTTCTGCATAATTCTGCATCTTCATGTGCTGGATCGAACAATCTAAATGAGGATCGATAAATTCTGCATCTTTACGGCCAATTCCTTAGTAAGATGGATTGATCAATCCTAATGTAGATTGATCGATCTGAGTGCTCTAACTGCCCACCTTTTGCTCTTTTACTACAAATTTTGCTCCTTACGAATTTGATTTTTCCTAAGCATGTTTATACCTGAAAAGACTCTAAAGACACCTAAGAATCAATGTTACAAAGCGTCAAATACGAAATATATCAAAACCTAAACATAAAGAGACTGGACCTTCTTCCAATAATATGATGGAGGAAAGTGTGAGTTTTAAGATGAATAATAAGGGGAAGAAAATCCCTTTAATAACAACAATAATGATGAATCTAACAAACATTTAAGAGCGTTTGTTGGATTTGTAACAATCCAGGTCACTTTAAACTTCATTGTCAGGCTATAAAGGATAAGAACAAAATGCAATATAACCGTATGAGGCAATGATCTAAGGATCAATACCTATTCTCTCATCAAGGTCAGATTTCTGTTTTTATTCATATTCAAAAGTGAATTATGTATCAAAACTTGCTGAGGCATTTTATGTGCAGGATGATGAGGTGACGTGGTGGATTGACTCGGGTGCAACAAAAAATGTTTACAAGGATCATGGCTTGTTAAAGACGTACAAGCCAGTTTAAGATGTGTCCGTACTTTATATGGGCAACGAGTCAACCACTCCTAGCCTAGGTCGTGGAAAAGTGGTGTTAGAATTTAGTTTCAAGAAAACCCTTGATCTTAATGATGTAATTCATGTACCCGGAATTAGGAAAAGCTTAGTCTATGGTAGTGTTTTAAATAAGTGTGGATACAAAAAAGTGTATGAATCAGATAAATATTTCTTATCAAAATGTGGTGTCTTTGTTGGATTTGGATATTTATGTAATGACATATTTATGCTTAATATTAATAAAGTTGTTAATTCTATTTATATGGCATGTTCTAGCAAAAATGGTACTTCTCTATGGCATGCAACATTATGTCATGTACATTATAAGTGTATGATTTTTATGTCTAAGAAGGTTTAATTCCTATGTTTGACATGAATATAGAGAAGCGTACAACATATTAATCCTTTTAATTCTTTGTACACTGTAAAAGAATTATTTAACATGTTAAATAGGATGATTAGACAACCTTTTAAAAAAATTAAAAGAAATTCAATGGTGCTTGAACTTATACACATTGATTTATGTGACTTGCATGCTATGATATTTTTAGGAAACAAGAAATATTTCATCATGTTCATATATCACTATTCTCGTTATGCTATGTATTTTTATTGCATGCTAAAGATAAACTTAAGGTTTACAAAACCGAGGTTAAGTTGTAATATAATTACTTGATTAAGAAGTTACGCACCGATAGAGGTGGGGAGTATTATGATCCTACATATTTCCAGTACTTAGGAATTATACATTAGACTACGATTCTGTATACACCACAACAAAATGGTGTGTCCAAGAGGGAATATAAAGTCCTAAATTAAATGGTTAATTCTGTGTTATCCTACTCGGGATTAAGTGACGGATTTTGGGGTGAAGCCATGTTGACGAATTGTTATTTATTAAATAGAGTTCCTAACAAAAGAAACAAGGTTACCCCATAAGAGCTTCGGTACAAAAAAAACAAATTTGAACTACCTTTGATTTTAGGGCTATAGGGCGGTCGTTAAACTACCCCAATCAAAGATTAAAACTTTGAGGGAAAGTGGTATTGATTCAAATTTTATTTGATATGCACAACATTCCAAACCGTATCGGTTTTATGTCATAGAACCTAATTATTCTATACAGGTTCACATGTTAATTAAATCAAGAGATGCAATACTTGATGAAAGTCATTTCTCATCAATATCTAGGCTAAAGGATTTAGTTCCTAGTTCAAGTGGAACAAAGAAAGAAGATGACACGTTTGTTTCTCCTAACGAGTACGCTCCGTAAAAGCAAACGAGGGAGAATAAAAAATCATATGGTCCCAATTTCCAACTTAATCTAGTTGATGGTTCAAGAGATGAGGTTGGTTGTCAATACTCATATTGTTATCCAGTTGATTAGGATCCTACCACTTTGATGAGGCCATGAGGTCGCAAGATGTTGCGTTTTGGAAAGAAGCGATAAATGATGAGATGGACTCCAACTTAGGGAATTATACTTGGTTATCAATGGATCTCCCATCCGTTTTTGAGCCTTTGCGCTGCAATTAGATCATCAAAAAGAAGATGAAATTCGATAGAAAAATTTGAAAGTTTAAAACTCGTATGATTATCCAAGGCTTTAACCAAAACGAAGGTATCGATTATTTCGATACATATGCTCTGGTTGTTAGGTTTTCCTCTATAAGGTTATAAATTGGTTTGACAGCCATTCATAACCTTGTGATCCACCAAATGGATTTCAAGACGACATTATTGAATGGTGTCTTAAAAGAAGAGGTGTATATGAAACAATATGAAGGGTTTGTTATGTCCGAAAATGAGCGTAATGTGTGTAAGTTGATAAAGTCATTGTATGAGATAAAACAATCACCTGAGAAATGGCATAAAAGGTTTGATGATGCTCTTTTTTCAAATGGATTCAAATTAACGCAGTCGGACAAGTGTTTATATAGCAAATTTTATGAGTCGATAATGGAGTGATCATTTTATTATATGTTGATGACGTGTTGATCTTTGGCACAAACCTTAGACAAATTAGAACTTCGAAAAGAGTATTTGTCATCAAAGTTTTCCATGAAAGATATGGGGGAAGCAGATTTGATTCTTGGAATAAGAATCAAGCGTAAGAACAAATGACTATCTTTAACACAATCTCCTTACATTGAAAAAGTGGTTAAGAAGTTTAACTATGATAATTGTTCTCCTGTGACCACTCCCATGGATCCGAGTGTGAAGCTTATGCCTAATACGAGACAAGCAATATCACAACTCGAGTACTGACAAGTAATTGGCTGCTTAATGTATGACCTAACGAGAACTAGACCGGATTTAACTTATGCGTAAGGAAGGTTGACTTGATACACTAGTTATCCAAAGACTCATCATTGGCCATCTATAATACGGATGCTAAAGTACTTGAAAGTAACCATATAATGGATTTCCTCCGATCTTAGAAAGATATTCGAATGCAAGTTGAATCACCAACGTGAAATATCATTTTTCTACACGCGGTTGGGTGTTCTTACTTTGGGGTGGTCATTTCATTGGCATCTAAGAAACAAACTTGTATTACAAGTTCGAATATGGAATCAGAATTTGTGGCTTTAGAAGCTGCGGGGAGAGAGACTGAATGGTTAAGAAACTTACTCTCCAAGATTATATTATGGCTGAAACCAGTCTCACCCATTTCTATTCATTGTGATAGTTAATCTACTTTGGCTAAAGCATATAGCCAAGTGTATAGTGGTAAGTCGCAACACCTAGGTATTAGAGATAGTGCGGTACATGAGTTGATCACTCATGGAGCGATTACCATAGATAACTCCCACCCGGTTATGAGCGTTTGGGCTGCAAATGGATCGTCAAAAAGAAGATGAAATTCGATAGAAGAATCGATAAGTTTAAAACTTGTTTTGTTATCCAAGGCTTTAAATAAAAAGAAAGTATCAATTATTTCGATACATATGCTTTGGTTGTTTGGTTTTCCTCTATAAGGTTATCAATTGGTTTGACAGCCATTCATAACCTTGTGATCCACCAAATGGATTTCAAGATGACATTCTTGAACAGTGTCTTGAAAGAAGAGGTGTATAAAAAAAATCAGAAGGGTTTCTTATGCCAAAAAATGAGCATAAGGTGTGTAAGTTGATAAAGTCATTGTATGAGATAAAGTAATCACCTAAGCATTGGCATCAAAGGTTAGATGAGGCTCTTTTGTCAAATGGATTCAAATTAAATCAGTAAGACAAGTGTTTATATTGCAAAATTTATGACTTCGGTAATGGAATGATCATTTGCTTGTCTATATAGCAAAATTTATGACTTCGGTAACAGAATGATCATTTGTTGATATGTTGATGGCGTGTTGATCTTTGGCACAATCCTTAGCCAAAATAGACTTGGAAAAGAGTTTTTGTCATCGAATTTTGCCATGAAAGACATGGGGGAATTGGATATGATTCTAGGAATAAGAATCAAGCGTGAGAACAAAGGACTATCTGTAACATGCCTTACATTGAAAAGTGCTTAAGAAATTTATTTATGAGAATTGTTCTCCCGTGAGCACTACCAAATATGCGAGTGTGAAGCTTATGCCTAATACAAGACAAGCGGTATCACAACTCGAGTACTCACAACTAATTGGCTGCTTAATGTACGCCAAGACGAGCACTAAACTGGATATAACTTATGCGGGTAAGAAGGTTTAGTTGATACACTAGTAATCCTAACACTCAAAATTGGAAATCTATAAGACGGGTGCTCAAGTTCTTGAAAAGAACCATAAATTATGGTTTTTCATATGTTGGATTTCCTTTGGTCTTAGAAGAATATTCAGATGCAATTTGGATCACGAACGTCGAAGATCATTCTTCTACAAGCGGTTGGGTGTTCAAACTACTTTGACTAAAGCGTATAGCCAAATGTATAATGGTAAGTCGCCATATCTAGATGTTAGACATAGCGCGGTATGTGAGTTGATCACTCATGAGATGATTACCATAGAGATCTCCCACCCGGTTGTGAGCCTTTGAACTTCAAATTGAGCTTCCAAAAGAAGATGAAATTCGATAGAACAATCGACAAGTTTAAAGCTCGTATGGTTATCCAAGGCCTTAAAAAACGAAGGTATCGATTATTTTGATACATATGCTTTGGTAGTTAGGTTTTCCTTTAAAAGGTTATTAGTTGGTTTGACAGCCATTCATAACCTTGTGATCCACCAAATGGTTTTCAAGACGTCATTCTTGTACAGTGTCTTGAAAGAAGAGGTGTATATAAAACAACCCAAAGGCTTTGTTATGCCCAAAAAGAGCATAAGGTGTGTAAGTTGATAAAGTCATTGTATGAGATAATGCAATCATCAAAGCTATGACATCAAAAGTTTGATGAGGCTCATTTTTTAAATGGATTCAAATTAAATCAGTCAGACAAGTGTTTATATAGAAATTTTTATGAGTCCAGTAATGGAGTGATCATTTTCTGATATGTTGATGACGTGTTGATCTTTGGCACAAACCTTTGACAAAGTAGAACTTGGAAATGAGCCATGAAAGAGATGGGGGAAATGGATTTGATTCTTGGAATAAGAATAAAGCATGAGAACAAAGGACTATCATTAACACAATCTCTTTACATTGAAAAGTGCGTAAGAAGTTTAATTATGAGATTTTTCTCCTGTGAGCACTCACATGGATGTGAATGTTAAGCTTATTCCTAATACGAGACAAGCGGTATCACAACTCGAGTACTCACAATAACTGGCTGGTTAATATACGCCAAGATGAGCACTAGACGGGATATAACTTATGCGGGTAGGAAGCATTAATTGATACACTAGTAATACTAAAACTCATCATTAGCAATCTATAAGACGGGTTCTTAAGTACTTGAAAGGAACCATAAATTTTGGTTTTCCATATGTTGGATTTCCTTTGGTCTTAGAAGGATATTCAGATGCAATTTGAATCACAACGTCGATTATCATTCTTCTACAAACGGTTGGATGTTCTTACTTTAGAAAGGTCATTTCATGGGCATCTAAGAAACAAACTTGTATTACAAATTCGACTATCGAATCAGAATTTTTAGCTTTAGCAGTTGCTGGGAGAGAGACGGAGTGGTTAAGAAACTTAGTCTCTGAGATTCTATTATGGCCGAAATCGGTGTCAGCCATTTCTGTCCATTGTGATAGTCAAGCTACTTTGGTTAGAGCGTAATACCCAAATGTATAATGGTAAGTCGTAACACCTAGATAATGATATCGATTATATTGATACATATGCTTTGGTAGTTAGGTTTTCCTTTATAAGGTTATTAGTTGGTTTGACAGCCATTCATAACCTTGTGATCCACCAAATGGTTTTCAAGTTTTTTAACGTCATTCTTGAACGGTGTCTTGAAAGAAGAGGTGTATATTAAACAACCCGAAAGGTTTGTTATGCCCAAAAATTAGCTTAAGTTGTGTAAGTTGATAAAGTCATTGTATGAAATTAAACAATCATCTAAGCAATGGCATCAAAAGGTTGATGAGGCTCTTTTGTTAAATGGATTCAAATTAAATAAGTCGAGCAAGCGTTTATATAGAATTTTTTATGAGTCTAGTAATGGAGTATTCATTTGCTGATATGTTGATGACGTGTTGATCTTTGGCACAAACTTTTGACAAAGTAGAACTTGGAAAAGAGTTTTTGTCATCAAAATTTTCCATGAAAGACATGGAGGAAGTGGATTAGATTCTTGGAATAAAAATCATGGGTGAGAACAAAAGATTATCTTTAACACAATCTCCTTACAATGAAAAGTTCTTAAGAAGTTTAATTATGAGAATTATTCTCCTGTGAGCACTCTCATGGATGCGAGTGTGAAGCTTATGCCTAATACGATACAAGCGGTATCACAACTCGAGTAGTCACAAGTAATTGGCTTCTTAATGTACGCCAAGATGAGCATTAGACCGGATATAACTTATGCGGGTAAAAAGCTTAGTTGATAAAATAGTAATCCTAACACTCATCATTCGAAATCTATAAGACGGGTGATCAAGTAATTGAAAGGAAACATAAATTCTAATTTTTCATATGTTGGATTTCCTTTGGTCTTAGATGGATATTCAGATGCAATCTGGATCACCAACATCGAAGATCATTCTTCTACAAGCGGTTGGGTGTTCTTACTTTGGGAAGGTCATTTCATGGGCATCTAAGAAACAAACTTGTATTACAAATTCGACTATGGAATTAGAATTTTTAGCTTTAGCAGCTACGGGGAGAGAGACGAAGTGGTTAAGAAACTTAGTCTCCAAGATTCTATTATAGACGAAACCAGTGTCAACCATTTATATATATTGTGATAGTCATTCTAATTTTGCTGAAGCATATAACCAAGTGTATAATGGTAAGTCAGAACACCTAGATGTTAGACATAGCGCGGTACGTGAGTTGATCACTCATGGGGTGATTACTATAGAGATCTCCCACTCGGTTGTGAGCCTTTAGGATGCAAATGTATCTTCCAAAAGAAGATGAAATTTGATAGAAAAATCAAACAATTAAAAGGTCGTTTGGTTTTCCAAGGCCTTAAAAAACGAAGGTATCCATTATTTCGATACATATGCTTTGGTAGTTAGGTTTTCCTTTATAAGGTTATCAATTGGTTTGACAACAATTCATAACCTTGTGATCCACCAAATGGTTTTCAAGACGTCATTCTTGAACATTGTCTTAAAAGAAGAGGTGTATATGAAACAACCTGTAGGGTTTGTTATGCCCAAAAATGAGGATAAGGGTTGTAGCTTGATAAAATCATTGTATAAGAAAAATCAATCACCTAAGGAATGGCATCATAGGTTTGATGAGGCTCTTTTGTGAAATGGATTCAAATTAAATAAGACGGACAAGTGTTTATATAGAAATTTTTTTGAGTACAGTAATGGAGTGATCATTTGCTGATATGTTGATGACGTGTAGATCTTTGGCACAAACCTTTGACAAAATAGAACGTTTAAAAGAGTTTTTGTCATCAAATTTGGCCACGAGAGACATGGGGGAAGCGGATTTGATTCTTGGAATAAGAATCAAGCTTGAGAACAAAAGAATATCTTTAACACATTCTTCTTACAGTGAAAAGTGCTTAAGAAGTTTAATTATGAGTATTGTTCTCCTGTGAGTACTCTAATTGATGCGAGTGTGAATCTTATGCCTAATATGTGACAAGATGTATCACAACTCGAGTACTCACAAATAACGGCTGTTTAATGTATGTCATAATGAGAAATAGACCGAATATAAATTATGATGTAGGAAGGTTGAGTTATCCGATCACTCATCATTGGCAATCTATAAAAAAGGTGCTCAAGTACATGAAAGGAACCATAAATTATGGTTTTTCATATGTTGGATTCTTTTGGTCTTAGAAGGATATTCGGATGTAAGTTGCATCACCAACGTCGAAGATCATTCTACTACAAACGGTTGAGTGTTCTTAGTTTGGGAAGGTAATTTCATGGGCATCTAAGAAACAAACTTGTATTATAATTTTGACTATGGAATCAGAATTTAGAGCTTTAGCAGCTGCGGGGAGAGAGACGAAGTGGTTAAGAAATTTAGTCTCCAAAATTCTATTATGGCCAAAACCAATGTCATCCATTTCTATCCATTGTGATAGTAAAGCTACTTTGGCTAAAGCGTATATCCAAGTATATAATGGTAAGTCACAACACCTAGATATTAGACATAGTGTGGTACGTGAGTTGATCACTCACGGGGTGTTTAGCATAGAGATCTCCCACCCAGTTGTGAGCCTTTGGGCTGCAAATGGATCTTCCAAACAAAGATGAAATTCAATAGAAAAATAGACAAGTTCAAAGGTCGTTCGGTTATCCAAGGCCTTAACAAAAACGAAGGTATCAATTATTTTGATACATATGCTTTGGAAGTTAGGTTTTCCTTTATAAGGTTATCAGTTGGTTTGACAGCCACTCATAACCTTGTGATCCACCAAATGGTTTTCAAGATGTTATTCTTGAACGGTGTTTTGAAAGAAGAGGTGTATATGAAACATAAGGTGTGTAAGCTGATAAAGTCATTGTATGAGGCAATGTCATCAAAAGTTTTATGAGGCTCTTTGTTAAATGGATTCAAATTAAATAAGTTGGACAAGTATTTATATAGAAAGTTTTATGAGTCCAGTAATGGAGTGATCATTTGCTGATATGTTGATGACGTGTTGATCTTTAGCACAAACCTTTGACAAAGTAGAATTTGGAAAAGATTTTTTGTCATCAAATTCTTCCATGAAAGACATGGGGGGAAATGGATTTGCTTCTTGGAATAAGAATCAAGCGTGAGAACAAAGGACTATCTTTAACACAATCTCCTTACATTGAAAATTGCTTAAGAAATTTAATTATGAGAATTATTTTCCCGTGAGAACTCCAATGGATGCAAGTATGAAGCTTATGCCTAATATGAGACAAGCAGTATCACAACTCGAGTACTCACAAATAACTGGCTACTTAGTGTATGTCATAACGAGAACTAGACCGGATATAAATTATGATGTAGGAAGGTTGAGCTGATACACAAGTAATCCGAACACTCATCATTGGCAATCTATAAGATGGATGCTCAAGTACTTGAAACGAACCACAAATTATGGTTTTTCATATATTGGATTTATTTTTTTCTTAGAAGGATATTCAGATGCAAGTTGCATCAGCAACATCGAAGATCATTCTTCTACAGATGGTTGGGTGTTCTAATTTTAGGAAGGTCATTTCATGGTCATCTAAGAAAAAAAAATGTATTACAAATTCAACTATGAAATCAGAATTTGTAGCTTTAGAAGTGTCGGGGAAAGAGACAGAATGGCCAAGAAACTTAGTCTCCAAGATTCTATTATGGCCAAAACCGGTGTCAGACTGTGATAGTAAAGCTATCCACTGTGATAATAAAGCTAATTTTTCTAAAGCGTATAGCCAAGTGTATAATGGTAAGTCATAACACCTAGATGTTACACATAGTGTGGTACGTGAGTTGATCACTCATGGGGTGATTAGCATAGAATTCTCCCACCCGGTTGTGAGCCTTTGGGCTGCAAATGGATCTTCCAAACGAAGAAGAAATTCGATAGAAGAATCTACAAGTTTAAATTTTGTTATGTTATCCAAGGCCTTAACAAAAACGAAGGTATCGATTATTTTGATACATAAGCTTTGGTAGTTAGGTTTTCCTCTATAAGCTTATCAATTGGTTTGACAGCCATTCATAACCTTGTGATCCACCAAAATGCTTTCAAGATGTCATTCTTGAACGGTGCCTTGAAAGAAGAGGTGTTTATAAAACAACCCGAGGGTTTGTTATGCGCAAAAGAGAGCATATGGTGTGTAATTTGATAAAGTCATTGTATGAGATAATGCAATCACCTAAGCAATGACACCAAAGGTTTGATGAGGCTCTTTTGTTAAATAGATTCAAATTAAATCATTTGGACAAGTGTTTATATAGAAATTTTTATGATTCCAGTAATGGAGTGATCATTTGCTGATATGTTGATAACCTGTTGATCTTTGGCACAAACCTATGACAAAGTAGAACTTGAAAAAGTGTTTTTGTCATCATATTTTTCCATGAAAGACATGCGGGAAGCGGATTTGATTCTTGGAATAAGAATACAGTGTGATAACAAAGGACTATCTTTAACACAATCTCTTTACATTTAAAAGTGCTTAAGAAGTTTAATTATGAGAATTTTTCTCTCGTGAGCACTCCCATGGATGCGAGTGTGAAGCTTATGCCTAATACAAGACAACCGGTGTCACAAATCGAGTACTCACAAATAAATGGTTGCTTAATGTATGTCATAACGAGAAATATACCGGATATAACTTATGCGGTAGGAAGGTTAAGTTGATACACTAGTAATTTGGACACTAGTCATAGGCAATCTATAAAACGGGTTCTCAAGTACTTGAAAGGAACCATCAATTATGGTTTTTCATATGTTGGATTTCCTTCGATCCTAGAAGGATATTCGAATGCAAGTTGGATCACCAATGTGGAAGATCATTCTTCTACAAGCAGTCGGGTGTTATTCCTTTGGGGAGGTCATTTCACATGCATCTAAGAAATGAACTTGTATTACAAGTTCGACTATAGAATCAGAATTTGTAGCTTTAGCAGCTGCGGGGAGAGAGACAGAGTGGTTAAAAAACTTAGTCTATGAGATTCTATTATGGTTGAAACCGGTGTCAGCTATTTCTTTCCATTGTGATAGTCAAGCTACTTTGGCTAAATTTCATAGCCAAATATATAATTGTAAGTTGCACCTAGGTGTTAGACATAACGCGGTACGTGAGTTGATCACTTATGGGGTGATTATCTTAGAGATCTCCTACCCGGTTGTGAGCCTTTGGGCTGCAAATGGATCTTCCAAAAGAAGATGAAATTCTATAGAACAATCGAAAAGTTTAAAGCTCGTTTGGTTACCAAGTCCTTAACAAAAACAAAGGTATTGATTATTTCGATACATATGCTTTGGTAGTTAGGTTTTCCTTTATAAGGTTATCAATTGGTTTGATAGCCAATTATAACCTTGTGATCCACCAAATGGTTTTCAAGACGTCATTCATGAACGGTGTCTTAAAAAAAGAGGTGTATTAGAAACAACCTGAAGGGTTTCTTATGCCCAAAAAAGAGCATAAGGTGTGTAAGTTGATAAAGTCATTGTATGAGATAAAGCAGTCACCTAAGCAATATCATTAAAGGCTTGATGAGGCTCTTTTGTTAAATGGATCAAATTAAATCAGTCCGACAAGTGTTTATATTGAAAATTTTATGTGCCCAGTAATGGAGTGTCATTTGTTGATATGTTGATGACGTGTTGATCTTTGGCACATACCTTTGATAAAGTAGAACTTGGAAAAAGTTTTTTTCATCAAATTTTTTCCATGAAAGACATGGGGGAGGGAATTTGATTTTTGGAATAAAAATCAAGCATGAGAACAAAGGATTATCTTTAACAGAATCTCCTTATATTGAAAAAGTGCTTAAAAGTTTAATGATGAGAATTTTTCTCCTGTGAGCACTCCCATGGATGCGAGTGTGAAGGTTATGCATTATACGAAACAAGAGGTATCATAACTCGAGTACTCACAAATAATTGGCTGATTAATGTATGTCATAACGAGAACTATACCAGATATAACTTATGCGGTAAGAAGGTTGAGTTGATACACTAGTAATTCGAACACTCGTCATTGGCAATCTATAAAAGGGGTGCTCAGGTACTTGAAATGAACAATAAATTATGGTTTTTTTATATGTTGGATTTCCTTTGATCTTACAAGGATATTCAGATGCAAGTTTGACCACCAACGTGGAAAATCATTCATGAGTTAATCATAGTGCGGTACGTGAGTTAATCACTCATGGGGTGATTATCCTAGAAATCTCCCACCCGTTTGTGAGACTTGGGGCTTCAAATGGATCTTCCAAAATAAGATGAAATTCGATAGAAAAATTGACAAGTTTAAAGCTCGTTTGGTTATCCAAGACCTTAACAAAAACGAAGGTATCGATTATTTTGAAACATATGCTCTGGTTGTTAGGTTTTCCTTTATAAGGTTATCAATTTTTTTGACAGTCA
Source organism: Cardamine chenopodiifolia (assembly GCA_963922655.1). Taxonomy (NCBI): domain Eukaryota; kingdom Viridiplantae; phylum Streptophyta; class Magnoliopsida; order Brassicales; family Brassicaceae; genus Cardamine; species Cardamine chenopodiifolia. The sequence goes on from OZ000490.1 coordinate 3,374,466, forward strand.
TTCATAACCTTATGATCCACCAAATAGTTTTCAAGATGTCATTCTTGAACGGTGTCTTGAAAGAAGAGGTGTATATAAAACAGCCTGAAGGGTTTGTTATCCCCAAAATGAGCATAAGGTGTGTAAGTTGATGAAGTCATTGTATGAGATAAAGCAATAACCTAAGTAGTAACATCAAAGGTTTGATGAGGCTCTTTTTTAAAATGTATTCAAAATAAAATAGTCAGAGAAGCGTTTATATAGAAATTTTTATGAGTCCAGCAATGGAGTGATCATTTGCAGATATGTTGATGATGTGTTGATCTTTGGTACAAACCTTTGACAAACTAGAACTTGGAAAAGAGTTTTTGTCATCAAATGTTTCCATGAAAGACATGGGGGAAATGGATTTGATTCTTGGAAGAAGAATCAAGCGTGAGAACAAAGGACTATTGTTAACACAATCTCATTGCATTGAAAATTGCTTAAGAATTTTAATTAATAGAATTGTTCTCCCGTGAGTACTCCCATTGATGCGAGTGTGAGGATTATGCATAATACGAGACAAGCGGTATCACAACTCGAATACTCACAAGTAATTGGTAGTTTAATGTACGCCAAGACAAGCACTAGACCAGATATAACTTATGCGGGTAGGAAGCTTTAATTAACACACTAGTAATCCTAACACTCATCATTCGCAATCTATAAGACGGGTGCTCAAGCACTTGAAAGGAACCATAAATAATAGTTTTTCATATGTTGGATTTCTTTTGGTCTTAAAAGGATGTTCGGATGCAAGTTGCATCACCAACTTCGAATATCATTCTTCTACAAATGTTTGGGTGTTCTTACTTTGGGAAGGTCATTTCATGGGCATCTAAAAAACAAACTTGTATTACAAATTTCACTATAGAATCATATTTGTAGCTTTAGCAGCTGCGGGGAGAAAGACGGAGTGGTTAAGAAACTTATTCTCTAAGATTCGATTATGGCCAAAATCGGTGTCAGCCATTATTATCTATTGTGATAGTAAAACTACTTTTTCTGAAGTGTATAGCCAAGTGTGTAATGGTAAGTAAAAAAAACTAGATGTTAGACATAGCACGGTATGTGACTTGATCACTCATGGGGTGATTAGCATAGAGATCTCCCACCCAGTTGTGAGCCTTTGTGCTGCAAATGGATCTTCCAATCGAAGATGAACTTCAATAGAAGAATTGACAAGTTTAAAGGTCGCTCGGTTATCCAAGGCCTTAACAAAAACAAAGGTATTGATTATTTCGATTCATATGCTTTGGTAGTAAGGTTTTCCTCTATAAGGTTATCAATTGGTTTGACAGCCATTCATAACCTTGTGATCCACCAAATGGTTTTAAAGACATCATTCTTGAACACTGTCTTGAAAGAAGAGGTGTATAAGAAACAACCCGAAGGGTTTGTTATTCCCAAAACTGAGCATAAGGTGTATAAGTTGATAAAGTCATTATATGATATAAATAAATCACCTAAGAAATGGCATCAGAGTTTTGATGAGGCTCTTTTGTTATATGGATTCAAATAAAGTAAGACAGACAAGTGTTTATATAGAAATTTTTATGTCTAGTAATGGAGTGACCATTTGCTCATATGTTGATGACGTGTTGATCTTTGGCACAAACCTTTGACAAAGTAGAACTTTGAAAAGAGTTTTTGTTTTCAAATTTTTCCATGAGAGACATGGGGAAGTGGATTTGATTCTTGGAATAAGAATCGAACATGAGAACAAAGGACTATCTTTAACACAATCTCCTTATATTGAAAAGTTCTTAAGAAGTTTAATTATGACAATTGTTCTATCTTTAACACAAACTTATACCTAATACAAGACAAGTGATGTCACCAACTCGAGTACTCACAAATAATGGTTGTTTAATGCATGTCATAACGAGAAGTACACCGGATATAACTTATGCAGTAAGTAGGTTGAGTTGATACACTAGTAATCCGAACACTCATCATTGGCTTTCTATAAGATGGGTGGTCAAGTATTTGAAAGGAACCATAAATTATGGTTTTTCATATGTTAGATTTTTTTTGGTCTTAGAAGGATGTTCAGATGCAAGTTGCATCACCAACATCGAAGATCATTCTTCTACCAACGTTTGGGTGTTCTTACTTTGGGAAGGTCATTTCATGGGCATCTAAGAAACAAATTTTTATTACAAATTCAACTATAGAATCATAATTTGTAGATTTAGCAGCTGCAGGGAGAGAGACAGAGTGGTTAAGAAACTTAGTCTTTGAGATTCTATTATGGATGAAACTGATGTCAACTATTTCTATCTATTGTGATAGTAAAACTACTTTTGCGGAAGCATATAGCCAAGTGTATAATGGTAAGTCGCAACACCTAGATGTTAGACATAGCATGGTACATGAGTTAATCACTCATGGGGTGATTATCATAGAGATCTCCCACCCGGTTGTTAGCCTTTAGGCTGCAAATGGATCTTCCAAAAGAAGATGAAATTCGATAGAAGAATCGACAAGTGTAAAGCTCGTTCAGTTATCCAAGGCCTTAACAAAAAAAAAGGTATCAATTATTTCGATACATATGATTTGGTAGTTAGTTTTTCCTCTATAAGTTTATCAATTGGTTTGTAAGTCATTCATAACCTTGTGGTCCACCAAATGGTTTTCAAGATGTCATTCTTGAATGGTGTCTTGAAAGAAAAGGTGTATATGGAACAACCCGAAGGGTTTATTATGCCCAAAAATAGGATAAGGTGTGTAAGTTGATAAAGTCATTGTATGAGATAAAACAATCACCTAATCAATGGCATCAAATTTTTGATGAGGCTCTTTTGCTAAATGGATTCAAATTAAATCAGTCGGACAAGTGTTTATATAGAAATTGTTAATGACATGTTGATCTTTGGCACAAACCTTTGACAAAGTAGAACTTGGAAAAAAGTTTTTGTCATCAAATTTTACCAGGAAAGACTCAAGTGTGATAACAAAAGACTATCTTTAACACAATCTCTTTACATTTAAAAGTGCTTAAGAAGTTCAATTATGAGAATTTTTCTCTCGTGAGCACTCCCATTGATGTGAGTGTGAAGCTTATGCCTAATATGAGACAACCGGTGTCACAACTCGAGTGCTCGTAAATTAATGGTTGCTTAATGTATGTGATAACGAGAAATTTACCGAATATAATTTTTGCGGTAGGAAGGTTGAGTTGATACACTAGTAATTCAAACACTGGTCATAGGCAATCTATAAAACGGGTTTTCAAGTACTTGAAAGGAACCATCAATTATGGTTTTTCATATGTTGGATTTCCTTCGATCCTAGAAGGATCTTCGGATGCAAGTTGGATCACCAATGTGGAAGATAATTCTTCTACAAGCGGTTGGGTTTTCTTCCTTTGGAGAGGTCATTTCACGGGCATCTAAGAAACAAACTTGTATTACAAGTTCGACTATGGAATCAGAATTTGTAGCTTTAGAAGCTGCAGGGAGAGAGACGGAGTGGTTAAGAAACTTAGTCTCTAAGATTCTATTACGGCTGAAACCGGTGTCAGCCATTTCTATCCATTGTAATAGTCAAGCTACTTTGGCTAAAGCGTACAGCCAAGTATATAATGGTACATGATTTAATCACTCATGGGGTGACTATCCTAGAGATCTCCCATCTGGTTATGAGCTTTTGGGCTGCAAATGGATCTTGCAAAAGAAGATGAAATTCGATAGAACAATCAACAATTTTAAAGCTCGTTTGGTTATCCAAGGCTTTAACCAAAAGGAATGTATCAATTACTTTGATACATATGCTATGGCTGTTTGGTTTTCCTCTATAACGTTATTAATTGGTTCGACAGCCATTCATAATCTTGTGATCCACCAAATGGATTTCAAGACGACATTCTTGAATTGTGTCTTTAAAGAAGAGGTGTATATGACACAACCCGAAGGATTTTTAATGCCCAAAAATGAGCATAATGTGTGTAAGTTGATAAAGTCATTTTATGAGATAAAGCAAGCACCTAAGCAATAACATCAAAGGTTTGATGAGGCTCTTTTGTCAAATGGATTCCAATTAAATCAGTCAGAAAAGTGTTTATATAGCAAATTTTATGAGTCCGGTACAGGAGTGATCAGTTGCTTATATGTTGATGACGTGTTGATCTTTAGCACAAACCTTAAACAAAGTAGAACTTGGAAAAGAGTTGTTGTCATCAAAATTTTCCATGAAAGACATGGGGAAGCGGATGTGATTCTTGGAATAAGAATCAAATGTGAGAACAGAGGAATGTCTTTAACACAATCTTCTTACATTGAAAAAGTGCTTAAGAAGTTTAATTATGAGAATTGTTCTCCCGTGAGCAATCCCATGGATGCGAGTGTGAAGCTTATGCCTAATACGAGACAAGTGGTATCACAACTCGAGTACTCACAAGTAATTGGCTGATTAATGTATGCCATGACAAGCACTAGACCGGATATAACCTATGCAAATAGGAAGGTTAAGTTGATACACTAGTAATCCTAACACTCATCAGTGGCAATCTATAAGACGGGTATTCAAGTACTTGAAAGGAATATGTTGGATCTTTTGGTCTTAGAAGGATATTCAGATGCAATTTGGATCACCAATGTGGAAGATCATTCTTCTACAAGCGATTGGATGTTCTTACTTTGGAGAGGTAATTTCATGGGCATCTAAGAACCAAACTTGTATTACATGTTCGACTATGGAATCAGAATTTTTAGCTTTTTGGGGCTACGGCAAGAGAGACAGAGTGGTTAAGAATAAGTGTCACCCATTTCTATCCATTGTGATAGTCAAGCTACTTTGGCTAAAGCGTATCGCCAAGTGTATATTGTAAGTTGTGATGCCTAGGTGTTCACTCATGACGTGATTACCATATAGTTTATTCGGTCCCAACAACATCTTGTGGATCACTTGAAAAAAGGATTATCTAGAGACTTGGTGATCAAATCGGCTAAATAGATGAGATTAAAGTCCATTAGAAATCTTTAACGGTGGGATACCGAATTCTCCTCTGATACGATGTTAGAGGCTAAATTTAATGCGTAAAGCCCACACTAAGAAATTGAAGCACTAGATTATATCATCCCAAAGCAAGTGCTTAAACCTGCAAGAAAATATTAGGTGGAAGTTTTCTTCTTAAAAGAATTTTGAAAATTTGCATTTTGCACATGTAAGATTAAAATATCTACATATATGTGTGTGAAGTGTAGCCACTTCAAGAAGGTTGGACTTAGCTTTTATATGCCCATGAAAGGATAAGGACATATGGCTTATAATAGTGTCAAGAATAAACACTTAGACTAGTGAGTGCATTCGTGTATATATTATTACCTTCATGAGCTCAAAAGAGTTGAAAGGATTAAATCCATTGGACATCCTAATTCTCGAGCATTTGAAATATGTAATATGACTAAGATGAAAATTCAATCGTTGTGACACTTTCATTTATACATGAGTTTGGTTTATGTGAGCTGATTTTGTGAATCAAAATCAAAATTTTGTGAATCAAATATTATACTTAAATATGGGAGGAATGTTTGAGATTTAAGTTAATCAACGGTTACTTACTAGCAATCAAAACGATTGAAGTGGTGGTTACTATATTAAACGTACGGTTGCAAACGTACATTGCAACCGTTGGGTATTATAAAAATATGTCTCTCTACATCAAAAACTAGATTAGAAAAATCGAGAACAGAGAGATTCATGAGACCAAAGATTGAGAGAATCTTTGGTGATAAAGACATAAGAAAAAACATAAAACCTCTAATTGTTTATCTTGTATCCTAGCCTACAACAAGAGAGAGAACTTTGATTGTTGTATCCTAGAAGGGATTTTGTGTAATCTAAGGCTAGAGAAGGGTCAAAATACTCTTTAAGAAAAATGCTCTCATCCAAGATTCAATCATTATTCAAGTTCACCATAAGTTTACGATCTTGGATTTACAACACATGACACATGAAACATAACTATTGATACAAAAGAGAGAATTAAGAACAGAATTTGAGATATAGAAAACATTTTAGAGATAGAAAGCATTGAGGAATCAACCGGAAGAGCACTTGAATGGTGGCTTGTGGCTTATTTCTGTATGTGATTTTAACTCTGATCTTTGTGTCAATTTCTAGCTGATTCCGTGACAAATTCGTCACTAAACCGGCCAAGGTTTACGTTCTGATTTAACGCTTCCACATAAAAATCTAACATTGAATTTTTGGCTTTGATTCTGGCAAGTTTTCATTTTTAGTTTTCATGATTAAAGTGAGATATATGTTATTCTCACCTATTCATGATGAATTGAAGAAATTGACTAATAATATGAATGGTTACAAATGATAACTTCGTGATTCATTGATAAATTTAGATGAAACTTTGCACGATTGTGCATCATATTGACATGAATGTTTATGGAAAATATCATATTAAGAACCAGAGTATGCGTAGATATTGAAATCATCTTTCTATTAGTATATATAAAGCACAATTTTGATAGGTACACAAAGATATATGAGGGTCGTAATTTTTGGCCTAATAGATGCATACATATATGTGAAAATATAGAAACTTTGATTCATTCATAACTTTCTGTAAAAATTTCAGATTCGCATGCTTTTGGTGTATGTGCGTAGACATTGAAATTATATTTCCAATGATATATTGCACTCATGATTTGGTTAAGTATACAAAAAGTTATAGGGGTCGAAGTTTTTTGGAAAAGTTGTATATAAACATATATGTTAGGAAGAAAATGAAAAGTAATCACCAGTTGTCAATTACTGATTTGTCTAAAAGTGTATGTTTTGTTTATACAATAAAATGAGTTTGGTATGTTCAAATTTGAAAATTTAAATTATGTCTCAATGAGGAGATTAAGAATATGAAATAATTTTGGAAATAATTTTAATATTTAATTAAAATAATTTTGTATTAATTAACATGTTATATTGTTGATTCATGTTACAAAATACTTTGATCTAGTGGGAGTTCTAACTTGTTTAGGACTTAAAATTTTGCGTGAAACAAGTTTATAGTTTGTAATTAGATTTTAATATGGGTGATGATTGGAAACATAGTGAATTCTCGATCCTATATTAGAAATCGAATTACTTTTAATTAATTTGTGTTTATTGAAAAATTGTGTGTTGTGTGTTATGTGTTAGAAGTATGCAAATAAATTAATGTCCCTGAATGTTTAAACATGCATGTCGTCTGCTGGTAAGAATATTATTGCTAAGCTCAATCGAGGAGACAAACTAGATGGTGAAAATTACGATATTTGGTATCGTAAAATATAGTATGTCCATGAGGAGCAAGAGGTAAAAGAGACTATTTTCCATCTCATGGAAGAGCCTGAGCAGGGTACTATTGCTCAACATATAAGCGATCAAGAGCCATATGTTGTCTGGAAAAGAAAGAATAGAATTTCTCGCATCAGGTTGCTAAGTAGTATGCAAGGTGATATCATGTGCGATGAAATTGGTATTTTTAGACAATTGACTACCCCATATACACCACAACAACATGGTGTAGCAATAAAAAAAAAATCAAACGCTTCTTGAAATGGTTAGGTCTATGGATGGTGCAAGAAAACATTCCAGTTTCATATTGGGGGATGCACTACTGACTGCTGCCTATTAATCTTGTGCTCTCTAAATCTCTTGAGTTCTGGACAGGAAGAAAGCCCAATCTAATGCATTTGAGACCTTGTGGGGGGGGGGGGGGGTTACAGGGTTTGTTCGCGATACTTTTCATCCTCATGGAAAATTGGGTCCTATAGGAAATAAGTGTATCTTTATAAGATACTTTGAGCACTCTAAAGGTTATCTGCTCATCGGCGAATACTCAGATGGAAGTGAAACACAAAAAATCACGAGATGTTACGTTCTTAGAAAATGACTTTCCTCGAAAGGGAGAGAATGATAAGGAATTCCATCTTCAAGAGATGGACGATCCAACTCATGTAACTCCTACTAACCAATCTATGGAAGTTAGTGAAAGTTCATTTGAATTATCTCAACTGAGTGGGAGAGAGACATTGGTTAGTGATCCTCATAGGAAGGAATCATAAGAGTCTAAGGTGTGTAGAAGTGACCGTAGAGAAATTCCTCAATGTCGTTTTGAGATTGAAGGGGAAATTTCTGTGGTTGCTCTGCATGATGACTGGAATGTTGCAATAGGAGAAGATTTAGAATCGATGAAGGTAAAACAAGTATGGGACTTGGTTGATCTTCTGCCAAAATGTCGAGCGATCAGAAATATGTGGGTTTTCAAGATAAAACGAACGACGGATAGATCCATAGATAGGTATAAGATTCGATTGATAGCGAAAAATTATACCAAAAAAATAGGGTAAACTATGAGGAAACATTTTCACCAATTATGAGGTTTGCCTCAATTGCCTTATTCTAGCTATAACGAATTAGATTTAAAATTACATTAAATGAACATTAAAAATGCATTTCTCATGGAACAACCGATCGGTTATGTTGTAGTAGGCCAAAAGCGCAAAGTTAGCGAGCTTAAATGTTCGAAAATCTGATAATTTCATAATTAATTAGATGCTATAGTGAGAACGTTTTTTAAAAACGCTAAGGAACTTTTAACTTATAAGTGGTCGGATTACTGAATATTTATGGTGATAAGGTTTTTAATGCTTACATGTATCTTTTCCTATGAATGAGTCCATATGTTGACGATTTGATTAAGAGAAATATGTTACTGTTAGAACATCTTTTAGAAAGTCTGACTCCATGACGGTGCCTCATGCGTAGAATAGAACCAGGAACTGGTTCAATCTTTTGGCCTTTGACAACTTTGATACCATAGTTTTGTAATATCTTTACGGAAAAATGATAGAATAAACATAGAATAAATAGTAGAATGAAGAATGTGAGAATAGAATAGAAGAAAATTTCTTATTGTTTTTGAATCAAATGTACAACATATATATAGAAGAGAATGAGAGATTAAATACAAGTGATCTGCATGAAAAGCATTAAAAAACGTCCATAACTTGCATGCATAGCATGGAAACACAACACAAGCTTGCATGAAAGAGAGAGAATGGTAAATTCTTGTCGCCATCGCCAGATCGATCGATCCTATAGTTGGATCGATCAATCTAGAAACTTAAGGCAAGATGAAGGCGAGTTGGATCGATCGATCAAAGGCTGGATCGATTGATCTAAAAACTACGGCAAAATGGAGGCGAATGAATTAGATCGATCGATCCAAAAACTTACGGACGTTCCAAGTGAGCTCATTTGTTAACTCATTACGCTCATTACGAACGAAGAGCTTTAAGCCAAGTGAGCTCATTTGTTAACTTACTCATTGCTCGGTATTCCATTTCTGCATTTGAACAAGATACCACATTTTGCTTCTTTGATTTTCAAGTGACCAAGTTTCCTCTGATGAAGGTACAATAATCGGTTGTTGATTTTATATCCAATGTATCCTCGACATAATCTGCATCGCATTATCTTACTATCTCGGTGCTTGCATTTCTTTCCATCCAAATTCCTTGGCGTAGACTTCCTTTAAGATATCTAAGGATCCGCTCCACCATGCTCCAATGAAAGATTGTGGGACATTGCATGTGTTGACTGACTTGATTCACAGCAAAACAAAGATCATGTCTAGTAATGGTTAGATATATCAACTTACCAACAAACCAACGATATTGTGTTGGATCCTCGTATGGTTTGTCTTCTTTTCCACTTTTCTCCCCTTTTCGCTTGGCCTTATTGCTGTTTATGAGTGAAGTCTTGGCAGGTTTAGCTCCAAATTTACATGTCTCATCCAAAAGATCAAGTATGTACTTCCTTCACGAAAGAAATAAGCCTTCCGGAGAACGACAAACTTCAATGCCTAGGAAGTACTTTAGTTCACCAAGGTCTTTAATATCAAACACAGATTTAAGGTATGTTTTGGTTGATTGAATACCTTCCTTATCATCACCGAAGATGATAAGATCATCCACATATATGAGAACAACAATGATACCTTGAGAGCTTTGGAGTATGAATAATGTGTGGTCAGTTTCAAATTTCTTGAAACCTCGGTCTTTAAGTGTGGAGCTCAATTTATGATACCAAACTATTGGTGATTGTTTCAGCCCATAGATAGCCTTTCGAAACCGTAAAAATTTTCCAGAAGCGACGGATTCTTCAAGGCCGGGTGGAGGAGTCATATAGACTTCTTCCTCAAGTTCACCTTGTACAAACACATTCTTGACGTGCATCTGCCACAACTCCCAAGATAAATTAGTAGCTAAAGAAATAATAACCCTTACCATGTGGAGTTTGGCTATGGGAGCGAAGGTATCCGTGTAGTCTTCGTCATAGGTTTGTGTAAAACCTCTTGCCACCAAACGTGCCTTGTAACGTTCAATATCTCCATTGCTCAAGTATTTTATGCTGAAGACCCACTTGGAGCTAATGGCTCTTTTTTCGGGAGAAAGATCTGCTTCATCCTATGTATGGTTACGATTCATAGCTCCGATTTCATCATCAACATCATCCATCCATTCTTTTCTTTCTTTGGACTCCTCATAGTTTTGAGGTATCCTATCAAGGTCAATCTTTACAAGAAATTCTTGATGGTTAGTTGGTTAAAGGTCAAGTGAACATACTGATTTCTTTGGCCTACAACTTGATTGTTGTAATAGACTCGTGTGTTCAACCATTTGGAAGGATGACGGATCCTTGTGCTTTGTCTAAGTTGCAGAGGAGCATCTTCATCAGCTTTTTCATCCTCTTCTTCTTCTTCTTCATGAGGTATATGTTCTTTTTCTGGAGTCACTTGTACCTCCAGATCATTTTGATCATTGATTTCAATTCTCTGATCATGTGGGTGCGATGTTTTAGATGATACTATCTCATCCCTTTGTATTTGTGATGGTTGATTTTTGAGGTGATCAAAAAAGAATCGCAAACATGTTGCCCGGTCAGATGGAGAATGGGATTAGTCTTTTACATCTTCCAAATCCTTTTTGTCGTGATATCATGATATCCTTGATTTTTCGATAAATTTGACATCTCGAGACACAAAAATATGATTGTTGATGAGGTCATAGCACTTGTAGTCCTTTTGATATCTAGCTTGTTCAGCTGTTCTCCTAGAAGAACACAAAGCAAACACACCAAAATATCCGTAAATGATCAATTGACGGTTTGAATCTATTGAGTACCTCAAATGGTGACACATCTTTTAGGACTTTAGTGGGAATCCAATTGATGAGATAACATGCAGTCATAACGGCATCACCCCAAAATCATCTTGGTACATTGGCATGAAACATTATCGATCTTGCTACTGCCATTTGGTGTCGATTCTTTCTTTTCTCCATTCCATTTGTTGAGGTGTGTAAGGGCAGTTTGTCTGATGCATGATTCCATGTTTTGTGAGATACTCTTTGAATCTATGACTTGTGTATTCTCCTCCATTGTCCAACCTTATTACCTTAAATTTAACATTAAATTTATTAGTCACATAGCTCTAGAAGTTAAGTTAACCATGTATACTTTGATTCTCATCTATGAAAGTCACAAAATATTTTTTGCTATCTCTAGAGACACATGGAACTGTCCAAACATCATAATGAACAATATCAAAACAATTTTCATAAATAGACAAAGATTTAGGTTACTAATCATATGGTGAGTAGCCTCCGAATCTATGACAAGAGATTTACTTGGTTTACTAGCAAAGAAAGTGGTACCATATTCTTTTAAAGAGGCAATAGACCGGATGAGAGCCTCAAGGTCGGACTTTCTCACAATATCATCGACTACTTCTTTTCCTTTTTTGATGAACCAGCTTGTCCTTGATTTCCTGTGGCTCTGTAAGAGAGGTTGGCCTTTGGGTCTTTGTTGAACTTATTTGTATCCTTTTGGCTAAGCTTGGTTTGAGATGAAGGCGAAGATGCCAACATTTATCCTTGAGATGACCCTTCTTTTTGCAATGGTCACAAATCCATATCTTCTTTTCTTCTTGCTGGTATACTCCTTTATTTGCTATGAGAAAACCTCCTTTTCCACCGAAAAGCCCAAGAGATCCTTGTTCCTTTTGTATTTGAGAACAAACATCATCAAGACTTGGAAGTTTATCCGCTCTTAGAATATGCTTGATGAGATCATTGAATGTTAGATTCAAAGTGAGTAGAAGTCCAAAGACTGTGTCTTGCTCATGCCTTTCATTTAGGACCGCTTGGTCCATGGTGTTTGGCCTTAACATCTCGAGTTCTGCCCATAGAGACCCAAACTTCCCGAAATATTTGGTGAACTCCAAGTCTTGTTGACTAAGATTGTTAATGGCCTTCTTTACTTCAAACACTCGAGAGAGGTTTGACACATTTTCATACACATTTTTGAGAGTATCCCAAAGTTCCTTTGCGGTTTCACAATATGAATAAGCTTCAAGGATGGAAATTTCAAGAGAATTTTGGAGTATTCCGAGGACAGCTTGATCTTCTTGAAACTATTTGGCTTCTTTCTCAAGGACTACCTCTTCTTCTTCTCCAACAACAATGGCATCCTTTCCATTTCTTTTAGTGGTTTCCTTTGGAACTTGAGTAGTTTCAATATGATTTCAAAGTCCACAGCCACACAACGTGGTCTTTATGGTCCTAGACCACAACAAATAGTTCCCTCCTTTGAGAACAACCGGAATCACCATAGCTTTTGATTTTTCCATTGTTTATCACAAATAGATGAAGAGAATTGAAAATGGTTTTATACGATACGTGGCGTTGTGATCCAAGAATGGAACGATATATGCAAGAATGACTTTCTCCTTGTAGTAGGAGTATCTTAGGGTCTCCTCGTACCCGTGTTGGTTTTCCAGCCATATATACCGTATGGACAAAGGTTTGATTTAGAATAGTGACAAATATATTGAAAAGAATGAGAGAATCGTACTGATGCTTTGATAGAATAAACATAGAATAAAGAGTAGAATGAAGAATGAGAGAATAAAATAGAAGGAAACTTCTTATTCTTTTTGAATCAAATGTACAACATATATATATATATGAGAATGAAAGATTAAATACAAGTGATCTGCATGATAAACATGGAAAAACGTCCATACCTTGCATGCATAGCATAGAAACACAACACAACCTTGCATGAAGGAGAGAGAATGGTGGAGAATTAAATTTTGGTCTCCATGAGCCAGATCGATCGATACCAGGGTTAGATCGATCGATCCCAAAAGTTACAGTCGATCTTAACAACTTTAGATCGATCGATCAGAGGATAGATCGATCGATATAGAAAATTACGGCAAGATGAACGCGAGTTGGATCAATCGATCAGAGGCTGGATCGATCGATATAGAAACTTACGGCAAAATGGAAGCAAATTGGATCGATTGATTGATTCGAAAACTTACGGACATTACAAAAAAGATCAGATCAATCGATCTGATATTGGATCCGCATTCTGGGTCGACTTTATGCCCACTTGGAAGCACATCTGGTTTTACGTGAGACAAACACTCGAATGGAACCGGAGGGTGAAGTCTCATTGCTTCATACAAGGCACCACTTAAATACACCAGTTTGTTCAAAAAAACCAAAGAATCATAAGATGGCCGCCTCTCTTAGTTACAACTTAAGGGTTTTTAGACAAACGCCAAAAGAACTAAGTGAGAGCAGAAGCAGTGGTATCTCTCCCCGCTAGAATGAAAGCTAACATGGTGTCTCTGAGAAACTTATCATCACTCGGGTTCAAGAGCTTGTACTTGGTTGCATATAAGTTTACGCCCTCTTTGGTCTGTGTCCAAGATGATGTGCAATGATGAGGTGCTTGTAACTTCTGATGAAAACGCATAATCGATCGATTATGGGACTCTTTGATACAACCAAGTAAACAATCTCATGTTTTAATCATTCTGGGTCAATAGATTATACTTTTAAGTGCCATGATTTGAAGTATAATGATTGTTTCCTATATGTTTTTCTATTATAGTTCTCATGGTTGAAGTATTTAGAGTCTACATCAGTTGTATAACTAAGACAATCTGTTAAAAACCCAATCAGAATCTCTTTAAGGTCAAGGAGTATACATAGCAATTGTAACCGTGAGGAGTCCAACTTATATACCAAAAAGTCAACCTTCTCGAGGAACCATACATACAGCTACTCATAATAACAAATCATTTACATCGGTAGATTACAAAATATATAGAATTTGAACTTGGTTAATAAGAAAATCAGCCAAAACCTATGGATGAAGATGGAAATTTATTGGTTTGAATTGAACCGTACAGAAGGAAAATACTAACAATTTCCATAATTGTATATTACTCAACAATCCAACAACTGTGTGGGGGAAATGGTTTAAAATTTATCAGCTCAAGCATTTCATGAAAGAAACAAATTTTGTTAAAAGGTTTTTCTAATATTATTTTTTTGGTTTTTCTAACATAGGTGCAGAAAATATTAAAACCTACCATACCAAATTGGGCCCAAAATAGGTCTCACTAAAAACGAATTAGGTACAAAAACGCCCAACCCTAAATCTGTGACCTAGAGAAGCGACGAGGCTAGAAGGAGACCCCGTCGCCGACGTGAAGCCACCAACGGTTGAGCTTCCTAGGAAGTCCCTCGGAGTGGGAGGAGAGATCTACCATGCCTCCATCGGTACCGCCGTTCCGCCTTGGAGAGATACAAACCGATTTGAAACCACGAGATCTGCAGATCGGAGATAGACAGAGAAGAAAACGCTTCGATCCGGCTTGGCGAGTGGAAGGAGAGTTCTACCACGCCTCACCTCTTCGGAACTTGACCACCACCGGAATCAGCCTATATATCCGCCGTCGTTGCTGTCCTCTAGCATGCAGCAAAAAAATAGACATCCCCAGCGCCTCTTCTCCGCAATCACAGAACCACACCGTTTTGTCTCCGCCTTTAAGACGCCGGAAAGTCAACACCAAGCTCAATGCGAACAACGCAGCTTGAGGGGATGGATGCTTCTCCAGACCCTGTCCTCACCGGATCTGGGTCGGCAAGGCGCGCCGTGGCAGAAACCGCCATCAACCGTCGTAGCTCCTCCATCACGAACCCAAACCCGGCTTGTTTCGAGGAGAGAGGTGGGAGAGGAATCACGGGCGCGTGATTTACACGCACTTAACTCGAACCAGGGTCTCTCGGTTGAGAGCCGAGTATCTTAACCAGCTAGACTACGATAGATTTTTATTGCTTTTCACATATACCGCTATATTACACAGAGAGACCTTGCGTCACAAGTCATTATCGGGTCCATGCTAAAAAATAAAGAAAAGATAATATAATGGAGAGGTAATTTATTTTATTTTATTTTATTTGTTAAAGATAATATAATGCAATGGTAATTACTTGGGATTCCTGACAGATTTTTTAAAGATAATATAATGCAAGGGTCATTAAAGATTTGGGTATGTAATCAAAACACACAAATAAATAAAAAGGATAGAAGATTCGGTCATGGAGATCGGCAATGACGGACGAACGAGAAAGCAGAAGAACAGAAGCTGTCTCTTCTGGTGCGATTTGTTATCTCTAGTCTCTCATTTGGGTTTCTCATTAATAAACAAATAAAAAAATAATAGGAATAAGGGGAATCTTAGGAGACGGCTGTTAGTGAAGAATTTTTGAGCATCGCCGACGGTAGAACTTTTTATCAATATTTTTATAATAAATTTTTTTATAAAATTTATTAAGAATCCCATTAAAAGATTTTATTTTTTTTCTCCTCCAATGGTAGAACATCATATGGGTTCTAAAAAATAAAAGTGGTGCAATCTCAAAAACAAAACAAAAAATGATGTAATCTCACAAAAATGATGTGTTCTCACGATCTCACAAAGAATACAATAATACAACATTTAAAACAGAACAAAAATGATGCTGCTATCTCACAAGCATCCAACGATGCAATAATACAATAATACAGAACAAAAAAATGACAATTGCTAATACACATCTTGTTTGAGAACCGTGTGCTCCATTGTCGCCTTCCATGTCGTTTCTCTTCATTGCTTCTATGGTCATGTCTGGAAGTCACTTTAGTTCATACAACCTGTTCATTTCCACAATCATAAAGTCATTTGAGCTATCAAGTTTGGATACAAAAATTCACATATTTGAGCTATTCCATGTCTCCTACAAACAATGTACTAATATCAAGTTTGGATAAAACATTCACATATTTGAGCTATTCCATATCTCCTACAAACAATGTACTAATATCAATACAAGCTCTAAACCAAAAAACACCATCACAGAAGAACACCAATATCAATACAAGAACACCTATCAGATTAACCAGAGAACAACGTTAAAATTACTCTCTAATTTGCATTAGTATCAATAACAAAAATAGTATATCTTCATATATGAGCTTTTAGCAGAATCACTTGGACATTTGAAGGAATGGTAAAGCTTTGCCCAGTTTTCCCTGCATCAAGAAAACTTTATGTGAAGCTCAGAGTCTAACACAAGTTCCAGATTAACACTAAAGGATCATTTTAATAATAAGATACTCGAATGAATAAATGGTATCTGGAAAAAAGGAAACAAAGGGCATCAGCTATATAAAAAAAATCAATAAAATTGATAAACTATACAAACAAGAATCTATCTACCCACACTTTTCAGAGTCAAAAGGTGTTTGGACTCTAAATTTACAGAGTTACATAATGCTAACTACAAGCAATTGCGTCTCAAAATAATAACTACGAACTAGCAACAAAATTATCAAAAAGTTGACCAAAAAGTTACGAACTTTAGATATCAAAAGCATCAAAATTAACCAAAAATTCGATGAGATAAAAAAGAGCTTTTCCGAAAAGAGAAACCCACCGACTGAACCAAGCTGAGATTTCTTCGATGACCCTGAATTAGACGATGCCGTACCTCTAGCTGCAGCCGCTTGCTCTCTCCTCTCCTTAGCAGAAGAACTACTCGCAGAAGACGCCATTTTCTTAGCCGCTAGGGCTTGTTCCGGAGTCACATACTTCCTCGGACGACCTCTCTTCCTCTTTAACGGCTCCATCGGTGCCGTCATAGCCGAGGATGGTACTAAGTGAGGGTATACCGGGAAAATTTTTTTCAGCGATAGAGACGAAGAAACGAGGGAGACAGTGAAGTGGCAAACAAATTTTCTTCATACATACACATACGTACAGCCAATCAAATAATGTCACATCTAACCGTTTCTAAAAATCCCTTATTAAAAAACGGTTCTAAGTAATTATGTATTTTAAGTTTAATTTTAAATTAATTTTTTCTTATAAACTCATTTAAGAGCTCCCTATGGAACTGTTCTTAGAAGAAATTCTAATGCATATTTGTCTTTTTAGTTTCTTTAAATTATTTAAAATTTAATTTCATAATTAGTTACTATTAAATATTATTAATAAATGGATGAGAGACTTAAATGAGTCTCTCTCCGGTGGGGATGTTCATAGAGTATCTTCTTCATCTTAAAGGGTGTCTCACTGAGTATCATAATATTAAAAATTTTCAAAATAGGGTGAATTTGCAAATTGTCAATATCTTGTGCCATAAAATTAAGTGATAAGTAAAGAGAAAAAAAGCTTTGCATAAACGGTAAAAGTATACCAGGAAAAGTGATGGCTCCAACTTATTTTCCCAAAAAACAATCCTCATGCGCGTGAGATTGGAAGGAGTTAATAGGATTGAAAGTAATTTTTATTAATTATATATACCATTTTGACCGGAGTGAGGATAACCTAAGAGGGGAAGAAAACAATATCAAAATTTGTTCGTTTCTGCAAATAACATGATCAAAGAAGTTTATTGCTTTCTGAAGCTTTATAGAAGTTTATTTTTTATTTTTGTTTTAAAAAATCTCTTTATGCCTTTTACTTTCTGTTTAAGTTGCATATTCCTTATTTTTATGGAATGTTACTCATATCAAGTTCATTTGAAATCAAAAACAAAAAAAAAATAGTATGTGGTTAAATTAATAATGTAACTCAGAAGATGCGATCTCCCCCAATGTCAAATTACATCTCATTACAAAGAATTGTTTGCATCTGATTGACTGCGAACTCTAACCCTAAGGTTATGCATTAATTGCATCTTCTTCTCCTCTTTCTTCATTTTATCTTCAATCTGTTTTTTCTTTCATCATTACTTTCGTCTCTTTCATCTACGTCTGCTTCTTTTTTTTTTTAAATCGTTTTTACAAGTGTCAGCCGCTCAGAGATAAAATATGATATGATAGTCTCGTTAAAATCCAATTCTGAAAAACTCAATTGGGACAAAACTGGAATTGGGAAAAAAGTACCATCATTTTCTAATAAACTGAAAAAACAGTAGAAAGAAGACATAAATTGTTAGACCAAAAAAGGTAACTAACATCAACGCACCCTGAAAGTGAACTAATCTCTCAGTCCCTCCAAATACTTTTCTTGTAGCTGGAGAATAGATAGCCGATTTCGCATGATCCTATCAGTGCCTTTAATGAGGATACCCTGATCTTTTGGCTGCTCGTTGCGGCGTCTCCTGTTTTGTTCCTGCCAAATAACATAAATTGTCGGTTGGAAGACATACCTCAAGAGGAACCGGTGAGTTCCCCCCAAAGCCGAGCTGGAGGCGATATTCACAATGTGATCGAAGTAAGGAGTTGAGAGCTGTTGTAGAATCTCCGATGAGAGCTTATTCCAGATCAAAAATGTAAACTTGCAAACAAAAAAAATATGATCGCAAGATTCCACAACCTGGTTGCAAAAACCACAACTTGAGTTTCTCCCTTGATTCCAATGAAGCATTCGGTCCCCTGTAGATAGCTGGTTTTGAATTGCTAGCCAAACTATGAAAGAGTATTTTGGAGTCACCAAAGGGAACCACACCCCTCGATACCAGCTCTTAGGATTAGCAACCGTTCTTAGTTGGTTCCATGTATTTTTTGAAGATAAACAATGCTTAAGAACATTAGGCGATTGACGCCACAGATGAAGGTCTGGATCAGTGCTTCTATTAGACATAATCTTCTCGATCTCCTCCTCAATGCTATTAAAAACAAAGCCACGCCTTCGCCTCCTCCGGTGTGTAGCTAAGACCTCTGCTAACGTAGCTAAAAGGTTGATCCCCATATCAATGCACCCCTTATCACCCAGGATCTCATGCAGGTGGCCCAAAGACGATCAATCGTCAAACCAAAAAGAACACTCAAAACCACTCTTCACCTTCACCTTGTGGAACTTTTTGCTTGATCTCTATATTTTATGAGCTTTCGCCGAATCCAGGAACTTGTCGTTGAATTCATACTTACAGAGCAAAAAGAACCAGCTCTAATCAAATTCTTCTTGACCCAATTCACCCACATAGATTTCTTCGCTGAAACTATCCGCCAAATAAGCTTATAGCAACTAACTTTGTTGGCCTCCGCGAGTGACCTAATACCCAAACCACCTTCTTCCTTAGGATGATAGACATCCGGCCCAGCCATTTTAGCCTATGAGGATTAAGGTCAGGACCCGACCACAAGAAAGCCGAGCTTATTCTCTCAATTTCCCTAATACAAGCACTAGGCAAGCGAAAAATAGAAGTCCATAAATTTGTTAGACTAGAAATAACCAAAGTTAGAGCTGAAGTCTATCCGCAAAGGAGAGGAAATAATGCTTCCAGGATTGGATTCGAGACCGAATTTTTTCGATGAGGGGCTGGAAGTCTGATTTTGACATTCACTTAGTGATAAGAGGGAGCCCCAAGTATTTCACCGGGAGAGTCCCCAAATCCAGAGAGAACCGAGATGTAATATTAGAGCGCCGTTGTTGTGAAACACCTACAAGGAATAAAGTAGATTTCTCTAGACTTATCTACAAGTCCGAGAACCTGCCAAAAACTTGGAAAACGTCGAGAATACCCGCAACAAATCTTGGTTTCCCATCTGAGAAAATCATTATATCATCTGAAAACCAGAGGTGAGTAATATCCAGGGATCGACATTCTAGGTGATAGCCAAAATTCCCTACATCCACTGCATTGTTTAACATCATAGATAGGACATTCATGCAAATAACAAAAGCATAAGGAGAAAAAGAGCACCCTTGGCGTAGACCTCTCGAACTATGGAAAAACCCTGCTAGCTCACCATTTACTTGAACCGAGAAAGATAGTGTAGTAACACACAGCTTGGTCCAATGAATAAAAACGGGTGGTGGGCGGAGGACCGTGAGAACCTCCAACAGAAAAGGCCATTGGACCGAGTCGAAAGCCTTTGAAATGTCAATCTTTATAGCACAACGAGAAGTTATGTCTTCCTTATGGTAGTCCCTTACCAGTTCCAAAGCTAAGAGGATGTTTTCCATGAGATATCAGTCTTTAATAAACGCTGATTAATTTGGAGTGATAAAACTATCAAGAATCCGCTTTAGGCGATTTGCAAGAAGCTTTGATATAACCTTATAGATGACATTGTAGCTCGAGAGCGGGCGATAATCCTTCATTGTCGTAGAGTCCGTCATTTTGGGATAAGAGCTAGAATAGTGGTGTTGAGACCCTTAGGAAGAAATCCATGCGTAAAGAAATACTTGACCGCAACGAGGAAATTTTTTCCGAAAATAGGCCAAGTAGCTTTGAAAAATTCCATTGTATAGCCATCCGGCCTAGGACACTTGTTTGAAGGCATGGAGAATAAGACCCCCTAATCTCTTCATCCAAAAACTCAGACACAAGCATCCCTTGCTCCTCTTCAGAGTAGCGGTAAGGTAGGAGATTCTCAAGCTTCTGAGTCATAGGCCCTATAAAATCCATAGGCCGGTGAGTAAAAATATTTGTAAAATACCTGATGGCCTCTGATTTGATGTCCTCTTTTATAGTAAGAGTAACCCCATCTTGGTCGATAATTTTTCTTATCATATTCCGAGCTTGTCATTTCTTGACCACATTGTGGAAAAAGCGGTTGTTTTTGTTACCCAACTCCAACCAGTGTAGCTTAGATTTTTGCCTAATGAAACTCTCCTCCAGATGTGTCACATGGTCCCATCTTGTGAAGGCTAAGGCTTGTGTTGGGAGACGGCTGAGAAAGATTTGCGCTTTGACAAGCACAAAGAGTTTCATAAGCTTCATCTACCCGTCGGGACAAATGATGTAGTTTTCTCGACTAAGATTCTGAATTAGCGGCTTGAGAGACTTTAGCTTTTTCGAGAACCTATACAAAGAAGAGGTAGAGAGAAAAATAGGAGCCATAGAGCTCCAGTACTTCTCCACCATAGGCTTAAACTCCTGCACCTTAGCAATAGCATTAGAAAACTTAAAAAGATTTTTAGCTCTAGTAAATATACCAGACAGGAGGACATGGCCCCGCAGATGATCAGAACACCCTCCGGCTTCGAACTTACTATATGAATCAGGGTAAGTATGCAATCATGTGTCATTTATCAAGACTCGGTCCAGCTTTTTACAAATCAGCTCAGATTTCTGTTTGTTACACCATGTTAAAAGTGGCCCTGTAAACGCCATATCCATAAGAGAACAATCCTGAACAGTCTCCTGAAAAGCCAACATACTATTAATAGTAGGAGTCAAGATAGTACTTGAATGTTCAGAGGAAGCCAAGATATCGTTGAAATCACCAAGGCAAAGCCACGACATTCCTCCCATCTACACATTATTTTGAAGGTGCTTGAGTTGGTGCCACAAATGAAGCCTCTCCTCATCCAAGTTTGATGCATACACAAAGGTACAGAGAAAGGTTGGCGCTTGGTCTATTTGAACAGAACAAGTGATCATCTGATCACTTTTAGCCACTATGCTAAGATGCACTCTCTTATCCCGAACAACCGAGATCCTACCGAGATAATTATGATCGTAATTCGAGGTTATGGACCAGCCAAGAAACACAGACATTGAAACTACTGTAGCTTTGTTCTCTGTTACCTTGTCTCCATTAACCCTCCAAACAACATGTTCTTTGACTTAATCCAATTAAGGATCACTGAATGTTTCTTTTTCTTATTTAAACCTCAGATATTCCAAAAGAAAGTAGACATTAGTGTTTCTTGTTGAGTTTCCGTCTTCCAACGCCACTATTAGCAGTTCCCATTTGACGTTTTGAATTTTCAAGAGTCCCTGTTTTCTGCGACTTTGACGTCCGGGGTAGATAAACTCTGGCTCCAGGATCATCATGTTGAGTGTCTATTAGCGAGGTCTAATCTGCTTTTTTGGTAGTGGTGATAGAGATGTGACCTATATCTGCATTTTGATGGTCTGTAGAAAAAGAGGATAGCTCAACAATGGCATATGCCCCTGTTATCACTGCTGGTCCTGATTTTTCCTCGGCACCTGTGATGGCCTCTATAGCTCGAGTTGCCTGGGAGATAATATCGCCAGACTTGGGAGTCAAAATCACTACTGAAATCACTGCTGCAGAGAGATCAGATTCCAGCTCCGGAAGTAGCAAACTTTCCGAACGAGATGGCGTAGCTATTTTCACCTCACCATAAACTAGTTTTTTCTTTGACGAGCTTCTTCCGTTGGATGGAGACATTTTTTCCCACTCATCTTCATCATGTGGAGCTTCGATTTCCCTTTCTTCACGATCTTGAAGCTGAATCGGAACATCAACTCGAGCTCTGCTTTGTTTTGAATTTTTTCTGTCAGCATATGTTGATCTCTGTTTCGCAAAAACAGATGCAGAGCTATTCGCAGTTGGCAACTTCAAGATGTAGGCTCAGAGCTTTTACGCCCTTGCAAGAGACATCCATCCTCTGTGTTTCTGTGAGCACTGCTTTATGTTAAATTATTCCTGTGAGCATCTGTTAATCTCCGTTTTGTAAAAACAAAAGCAAAGCTATTCGCAAGTGGCAATTTCGAGGCTATAGGATCAAAGCTTGTACGCCATTGCAGGAGACATCCATCCTCTGAGTGTCCCTATTTCTGAAATGTAGCACACCTTAAAGGCAACCACGGGTATTTGAAAGCCACTGTGACCTCCTCTTCACGAATTTGAAAACAGTAGCTTTTCGGTAACTCCTTTGAAAGTAAAACATCAATGAACATTGTGGCTTCATCAAAAACCTTTACTAGCTTTGTATCAGTGTGTAATCGGATTGGAGTCCCCACATTACTCGCAATGAAGCTGAGTCATTTCCACGAGAAGAGAGCCAGCAGAACATTCGTCATTTTAACCCACATTGGCATCGAGGTAAGTTCAGGTTGTGCTTCTTCGAGAATTGGTGTCCATTTCGAAAAAATCATCGGAATCTTGCATATGTTCCACCTGCCTCGCCGCAGCACACGAGTTCGAGTATTAGAGTTTCAGATTCAAAATTTAATTGTAGTCTCGTCGACAACATATGCGTCAATCTTGATCGTTTGTCTCCAAGATTCCATATTTTTTTAACGATAACGTGAACTTTGGTAATGTGTGGTGTAGTCGTAGCAAACTGTTCAACTATAAAACCCTCCCATAGCGGAGGAGTAGCCTTAAGGACCTCCTCCGGGACCGTAACACACTGTTTGCCGTCGATGACATGAGCTTTTACAGCAAATTTTAACATGTGACCTGCAACTTGGGCCCATGACTTTTTCTGAGGGGAGCCTGAAGGTGGAGAGAATTTTGTTGGTACTGCAGCTTCTGTCGCCTTCTTTTCTAACGCAGAGCCTGAACCAGGAACTGCAGCTACGTCAACGACTGCCGAATTTGGATTCTGCAGAGCTACAACTTCCTTCGGTGAACTCAGCGTCCCCTCCAAACCTGGTGATGATACCGTGAACAGAGCTTTAGACTGAACTTGTTCTATGCCTTCTTCCCAAACAAAGAAAGGTTCGACTAAAGACTGCAGAGAAACAGAGAGATCCTTCTGCAAAACTAAGGACTGCACAACCGCCGCCGCACCCTCGTCCACTTTCCGATCTGCAAGAGAGACAAAGACATCATATCCATTACCCCTCACACGGACCCGTCCCTCTGTACTAGTGCCCTCTGTAAATCGTTTTGACGCAAGGTTGTCGCCACCCCTATCCCTCCGTCCGACCACCACGCCGTCAGCCCTCGGAGGCGGCCGCGCAGCCTTCATGGTGAGCTCCTAGACAAAAACCCTAGGAGCCTTTGCAATCACCCTAAACTTGCCTTAAACGGCACAGTTACAATTTTTCACCCTCTCCTTCTACTTCTTCTCTATCTTTGTTTTCTTTTTCTTCTCATATTTCTCTTTCATATTTTCTTCTATTTGAAACAAAGCCTATACATGCCTTCGTCTTCATGAGATTATGGATCGATCCCATTACCAACAACAAAGAGCGTATATAAGAGGTTTGGATGCCTAACTAAGTAAAAATAGAACCCAATGTGTGCAAACCTACACACAACAATAGAGCAATATGAAATAGAACATTAGCAATAAAAAATATATATCTAATTATTATAGGATAAATTGAACGACTAACAAGAAATATAAAACTCTATAACAAATAAAATTGGATTTGTGCAGAACTATAGAAAAAGTAGTGGCCTATGAAATTTTCAGGTTGAAATATAAAAAGTTTGGATGTCTAACAATATGCATGTTAATCTAAGTAAAAACAGAATACAATATGTGCAGACTTACAGACATCTATGAAAATGAAATCAGATTTGTGCAGAACTACGAATTTTTTTAGATGGATGTGATGTAAAACTTGATTTTGAAAATGTAAATATCTATTAACCATCGTAAGTATCTAAAATTGAATTTCTAGTAACACAGCTTCGAACGTAGAACAAAGAAATATCAATCGCATACAACAAACCCCCAAACTTTTTAAACTATATACAAGCAAAAAAAATTTTAACGTCTATATATTATTATCACTTCGATAAAGAGTTTACAAAATTACAGAGATATCATTCATATCGATATATTCTAAATAAAGAGGTTAAAGAACAATACAACGTGAGAAACGAAATTGACGATACTAGTTCTTCAAACTTACTCGCTAACAGGTTAACAAACATGTTATGTTCCTTCTCTGTACTTAAACTTTAGCATTGCGATTTTTGGCTATTACCTAACTATGAGGCACTATAAGAATTATGCAAATCTCAAAACACCACTGCATGAAAACTTCAAACTCCATAACCAATAGTTATTTTTGTATGAATTTGTCTTTTCCCTAGATTTTGATAAACCAATAGAAAAAATCCGGCAGAAACACCACAAATGATAAGTTCGCCAGACTCAAACTCTTTTTCTTCAAACTTACTCGCTAACAGGTTAACAAACAAGTTATGTTCCTTCTCAGTACTCAAACTTTAGCATTGCAGTTTTTGGCTATCACCTAATTATGAGGCACTATAAGAATTACACAAATCTCAAAACACAACTGCATGAAGACTGCAAACTCCATAACCAATAGTTGTCTTTATAGGAATTTGTTTTTCGCCTAGACTTTGATAAACCAACAGAAAAAACCCGACAGAAACACCACAAACGATAACTTCGCGGGACTCAAACTCTACGGAAAGAGACATACAACTAACACAAAGAAAATCAGAGTGGAAAATACGACTCATTTTCCATCAAATCTAATTTACCATACTATTTATACATAGTAAGCATCGTACTCCTAAATCAAAAATCAAAAATTATCAATCACTTTCAAATTCGAAGGTAGTTGATTTTGGTAAACTTTATCTCACCGGCGGAGATCATAACAACCAACACCAACAACAACACCAATGTGATGGATGTCGGACAAAGACTATATGGAAAAAAGAATAGACGATTCCATTGTGCCCTCAGTAATTTGGTTACTCTTGTGCGAAAATTGTTTGATGGCCGTAAAAACTCTATAGTACAATAACCCAAAGTACAAAATCCAATCGGTAATGTTGAGAATGTGGAAAACAGTTATCGTTGGCAAAAAAATGGTGAGATCGTCGGCAAAACACATGAACAGACATAACTGTGTTGAAGAGACACGACGAAAAGACATGAAATTTTGTTATTGAATAGATAAATCCTAAATTATACCTAGTATAATCTGAAAAAGTACGGCCGACGCAAGAATCGATGACGGCTAGAAAATTTACACAAAAACAAAAACAAAAAATTGATTTAGAAAATCACTTTTGAAAAAAAAATTTGAGAGAAAAATCAGTTATACAAACAAACAATTTATGTTGGATGATTATGAGTGAAAATTAGTGATAGATTGATATATTAAGTTGTAATCTCCAAGTGCTCCATTAGACACCTAACAAATCACATAGATGCATGGTATCCAGGGACAAATTTGTGAAAAACTTGCTACGACGGTGGAAAAGAACTTTCCAAACACTAAAAATCAGAAATGGCGAACAGAGTTTCGGAAATGACGAACACACATAGAACTCACGATTTATACAAGAAAATAGAATGAAAGAAAAAAAAAGGATAATCGGAGATGAAATCGAGAAATATAACATGAGATTTCTGATAAAGTGGCGACAAAACATGTGAAGGTCACAATACCTAATCAAATGGGTGGGTGGGAGGTGCTGCGTGTGGCGGATGCAGTCACATTTGGGAGAAAAGGAACCGACAACTACGGAGGAGGTAGAGGAAGAGTATAGTGTTAGAGGGAAGATGAACATTACGGCCGAGTGGGGTGAGTTTAAGGCGGTTTAGGGTAATAATATGTTGGATATTTCATTGGGTCCCATTCATTGAAAGCAACTGTTTGTCGAGAAATGAGGACGTGCGTACGGGTAAAATGGTCTATAACGCGGCGAATATTATTGTTGTCACTGGCAACAAGATGATATAGTTGAATATCTAATTTAGTGATTATTTTTGCTCTTCACCCAATTCTCTCAAAATAAAAAGTAGGAAGACAGAGAATCGATTCTCGCTGGAGAAACTCTAATGACTTTTGTCATTATGTAATTGGTTCAATTTATTTTTTATTTAAAATTTAATTATAAGATTAAAATATAATATTATATACATGAGACACTCTCCCAATTCCAATGAGGTTGCTCTAATACAATAATACAAGTATAAAGCCCTACCGAAAATGAAGAATTTAAATTTAACCAGAAATAAAAACTAAGTAAACCGGCTAATACAAAAAAAAAAACAAAGTTAGTTTACACTAAACCAAAAAATACATCATTCAATCAGAAATAACTTTTAGTTTTGATGGGTATTTTTTCTATAACATCTCCAGAAATATCACTGATCTTGAATTTTTCAAAAAGAAAACTTGGAATTACAAGTTCCCAAACCAAAAACTGTTTTTTTTTTTATGAATGGCTTTTTTTTTATAACAGTTTTCATTATATAATTTTTTTCCTTTTTGCTGCCCTTAGAAATACCAGAACGAGTCTGTTAGAAGTAGGAACCACTTTCCCCACTTTCATGTTTTGTCAGAATCCATGATTCCATATTTGCTTCCATGTTCCATCTCGTATTTAAGAATAAAAATGAAAGGCAATAGGCAAAAATTAATTCTAGCAAAACACAAGTTCATAGGATGGTTAATAGTAACAAGGACAAACTTGATCTACTCAACGTCAGCTTGAACAACGTCCAAGAAGAGCTCGTGAAGATGCATCTAGAAATCAATGAAAAATTCGCTTACATTGAAGCCTCCCTGAAACAGGTCATCGAGACTCTTACGGATTTCTGACGGATAGGCAAAATTTAAAGCATCACGGCAATCCATATGATTAGTATGTACAATCGCTATCATTTAATCAAAATCGTTTTGAAATGTTAGAATTTATTAAATACATCGTTTTATATATGATATTCAATGCATATAATATCTCACCAAGTGTTAGATATTTTCTATACTAATGTCTAACAATTTAATAAAACAAATCTTTCAAAACCCCGAATTCGTCAAAAATTTCTGACTGGTTCGTGGTTTCAAAACAAAATATAAAATTTTCGTCGGGAATCCATCAGTATTTTAGTAAAATCCGACGGATTTGGAGTTTTTGACAAAAAAAATAATAACATACCAAACTAAAATCTCCATACTTTACAATACCAAATATAAAATACAAAACAAATTACTCCGCATCTGTAGATGATCCGTCCGAAGGAATTGAGTCTGAATCTTTTTTGAATTCACCACGTGATTTGTTTGAGTCTGAATGAACTATATCATCACTGGTTTGTGTGAAATCAACTACAAGCTCAATGTCAAACGAATGCTCAACATAATCCATTTGACAAATTCTAGTTGGCTGTAGGATTCCGAGGGTAACGAATGTAGCAAACCTATATGAAATGAGGATAATTTGTTAAAAATCAAATATATTAGTAATTTTATAATAATAAAATATGTTAATCTAATCATACCTGATCTGCTTGTGATGTTAGAATAAATGGATCGTATTTAAGAAGTCTTTGTCTTGAATGTATTGATGTCACGCCGAATTAGTCAATTTGAACACCACGACCAATGAATGGATCATACCAATCGAACTTAAACACAATGCACCTCAAGTCCAACATTCTTGGTTATCGGAGTTCTAAGATTTCCATCAAGCTGCCGTAGTAAACTACATCACCTGATTGTGCTGAAACACCAAAATCTGAAGTTGGTCTTGTTCTTCCCTCCTCAAGAATCCTAAACGCATATCCCCTAGTGCAATACCTAGGATATGAAGATGCAATGTTCTTTGGACCATTAACAAACTCCATTAACCATGTCAGAAATTCTTGACCATTTTCTATGCCTTTAGATAGCTATAAAATATATAAATAAATAAATTATTGTCAAATAAATATTATAATACAATTATAAATTATTAAAAAAATTTAAAAACTTAGGTAAAATCGCAACCAAGATGCAAATTCTTGTTTTTTTAGGATATCAAGTTCAGGTTTTTTCTTATTAGGATAATAGCCCCGAACTAGCACCTACATCTACTTTCATTCTTTCTCCTATGCTATCCGTAACATTTTATTCACTAATACTACCATAATCATAATTTTTTTCTCCATGTAAATACCAAATTTTCTAATCAGGCATAAACCCATTACTATACAAGTGATGTCAAACTAACTCAACCTTAACATTATAAGAATTCTGGCATATACTACAAAGACATTTAATCTTACTATTTTTTTGCTTCCCTTTGATTTCCGATCAATCCCATGAACTCGCAGATTCCTCGTGCATAATCATCTTTTAGTAAGTCTGACTCCGGATCCATCATATATTTGTCCATCCATGACCGAAAATAATTAGTAGAAGACATATTTTTAACTTTTACGATTTCTATAAAGAGATTGAATGAGTGAGTGGTGTGAATGAATAAAGAAATGTAAAAATATATATATAAAAGTCGTGTACATCAGAAATCTGTTGGAATACAAAAATACAAACGGCTATAACAACGTCATATTAACGTTCTTATTAATCGATAACATTTTGACAAAATTCCGATGGAGTCCAATGGGTTTCGGTCAGAAATCTGTCAGAATGTAACGTCTATTATTTTCAACGGATTTCTAACGGAATTGTTCTTCTCTGTCGGATAGTTTCCGATGGATTCTCTGTCCATAAAAAATCCGTCGAATTTTAACAGTCGTAAAACCGTCGCAAAACTGTCGGAATTTTCCAACCAAAGATTTCGATGAAGCATTATCCAAGATTCCACAAACAGGTAGTCTCCAAGACTATCTACGGGAGTTAGAACGTCTTCCAAAGAGGGTCACAGGATAGACACAAAAAGCTCTAGTGGGAACAGGGGGAACATTCATGGGAAGTCTTCATCATCGATTACTGATAGTATTCAGATGTTTCGCCCTCAATCTTTGAAGGATGTGATCATGTTTGCTAGAATGAGAGACGAGCAACTGCATAAGGTGAAGAAGAGTTCGGCCAACCACAAGAATTCGAGTTGGAATTTACAGCCTTCGAACTGTCCGAACTATTACCATGTAACAACGCTTTAGTCTTGGTTAAAGACTCGGGAATGTCCGGTTTATTATAATTATGGTGTAGTTTCTGGTTCATTCTTGGTTTAGGGAGTTTGTTGTTTGATATATGGGTGGCCAAATTACGGAACCAATGGTATTTTACCGAACCAAATTTCATCAAACTGAACTGAAACCAAATTTAAAATAAACCCAAACGGTATAAAAATTTCTATGCCAAGTTACCTAAACTCGTGAACTATTCAATCAAAATTCACTAAAAATTAATATGATTAATTGAATATATTAAAATATATTAAAATTTTATAATATTAATTTCAGTTAGCTAGATATGTCTATTTTGTTATTTTTTGTTTTTAAATCAGACTGAACCTGAACTCGAATTGATTAAAAATACATTTACATATGTATATATACACAGCTCATTACCTAGTAAAAAGGATCTTTGAAGACAATAACAAACACTATACAACATATTGCGAATACTATAATCAAAATATCGAACGTAAGAGCAGTCATAGCTTGATCACTAAGCTCCATGTTCCTTCCACCTAACCGGTCAACCATATCAGGTATAGATTCATAACTCTTAAACTCTTGCTCTTTTGGATCCTCAAGCTGCCTTCTCATTTTCTCAGCTTGACGACTCGCAACTTCTTGAGCTAATGTCCAGTCATAGAACCTTCTAGTCTCCTCATTACTTAAAACATCGTAGACTTCTCTTAGTTTCATGAACTTTTCTGAAGCTGTTTTAAGTGGTAATGAAGTGGTGTCTGGATGATACTCTTTTGATAATCTTCGGTAAGCAGATTTTATCTCTTCTAAATCAGCATCCGTTGAGATACCTAAGAATCTTAAATGATTACAACTACTAATTATAATCATCTTTTTCACATTTATTACAAATTACACTCTTTTTAATAATTAAAAAAAAGAGTGAGAATCTTTGTTTTGCTTACTGGTAATGAGAATCAAAAGAGTCTTTGATTAGTTCTGCAAACTTGTCTTCACTGAAGAGATTGTTTTTTTCCTCGTTAACGGATTTGGTCGGGTCAGATCCTCCGATCCATCCTTCGTCCGGGTTGTCCCAGTGGATTCTTGTGTCTACTCCTGGCGATGGTTTTGGTGGTTTTGTTGGGCCTTGTGATGCGTGAATACGTGTCACTCTTCTTGCTGTTTTCGTTCTAAATGCTCTCATTTAGTCCCTGAAATGTCTGCCGTTTTGGATTTTGGGAAGGGAAATGTAAGACGTTCGAGCGTAGGTGGAAGTTGCAGAAGCCATGGCTCTCTGTTGAAGATGGTTTGTTCTTTCTTCTTTCTTTTTCTTCCTTCATGTTTTTGGTTTTCTGTTACGCCGCAGAAACTTGTCCCACGGCCTCATGATATGTGTGGTCTGGATTTTTTTATCTTTATTGTCCTATATGTCCCATAGGAACAAAAAAATGTAGATAACGTATAGTTATATTATATCGCATATATAAATGACTTTGTAGAAAATTGAAAATAATAGACTTGAAAGACTAAAGAAAGGCTTTAGACTTTGAAACTATGTGTACTATATAATCCTATATTCTTTTAGTGGGCAAATGTTGGATAACCTTGAAGGTTATATTAGCTTGCAATTTAAGGAATAATATGTCTTAGGATAAGATAATTGCTAGTTACGATAAGTCAAATTGAATTAGGAGATATATAATTATACTAGAAAAAAGTTTAGCAAATGTGTGCTAATACTATATATATATCAATGTTGAGTTGTGATATTGATTATCAAGAAAAACAAGAGAGAACCATTGTTGAGTTATAACAAGATGTTAAGAGAGAAATTTTAGTTTTTATAGAGAGGTTTTCTAAATTTAATAAGAAAAAAGTTTTTATGATTCCCTAAAGTGTTTTTACAAATTCAAGGTCGAGTTCTTATAAAACTAGAATTGGTAGCAGAGCTTGAGGTTTTTTGATCCATTAAAAAATTTGATCTCGAAGCATTGAAGAACAAGGAGGAGACGTGACCAAGCCATGGGAGACGCCATCACTCCCTCTCGCCCAAAGGAATTAATACATTCTTCAATCCAATGTCATATGCTAAATTCAACAAACTATATGGTAAAAGCCATGATGATGAAAGTTATGTTGTGAATTCATAAGATGTGGCAAACAATTGAACCCGGTTCAACAAAATCCGACAATAATGATGTCGCAATAGGATTATTGTGTGGAAAAGGATCAATCCTTTTTCAAAGCAAAAGCAGATGAGCAAAAAATTGTTACCGATATCTACCATATTCCCAAATTTAAAAGTAATATCTTGAGCTTGGGAAAATATACAGAAGCTGGGTGTGATGTTAGGATGAGGCAAGACTACTTGTTTCTCCATGATCCAAGTAGAAGACTCGTGGTAAAAGTCATACAGACACTTAATAGACTTTACAAAATAAATCTCAAGATAGGAAAACCGATATCTTACACACGAGGATTGAAGATGATGCTTGTAGGTGGCACGGGAGGTTAGGACATATAAGTTTTAAAACAATCAAATATTATCCAAACAATAGATGGTCTGTGGCTTGCCGGAAATAAGAGAAGAAAAAAGTTTGTGAGTCTTGTTTAGTCGGAAAACAAACTCGTAAATCTTTTCCAAAGGCCTCTATGTTTCGACCTTCTAAACCCCTAAAACTTCTACACGCTGACTTATGTGGCCCCATAACACCACCAACCATTTATCATAACAAATATACATTTATTATCATAGACGATTTTTCAAGATATATGCGGACGATCTTGGTAAAAGAGAAGAAGAGTGAAGCATTTGGTAAATTCAAAGCGTTTAAAAGTCTAGTAGAGAAGGATCTTGGGAAAGTAATCATGACTCTTACAACTGATAGAGGAGGTGAGTTTACTTCAAGGGAATTCCATGACTTTTGTGATATAAGAGGAATCAAGAGGCATCTCACGGCATCCTACACACCGCAACAAAACGGTGTAGTGGAAAGGAGGAATCATACACTATTGAAGATGACAAGAAGTATTCTCAAGGAAATGGAGGTAAAAAATTATTTATGGGGAGAAGTAGTACCCACTCTACCTATTTAATCAATAGAGTACCTACAAGAGCCCTTGAAAATTTGACTCCTTATGAATGCTTGCGAGAGAAGAAACCAAACTTAGAGCATCTAATTTT
Organism: Cardamine chenopodiifolia; assembly: GCA_963922655.1. Taxonomy (NCBI): domain Eukaryota; kingdom Viridiplantae; phylum Streptophyta; class Magnoliopsida; order Brassicales; family Brassicaceae; genus Cardamine; species Cardamine chenopodiifolia. The sequence continues at coordinate 3,407,540 of OZ000490.1, forward strand.
TTTTGGTTGTTTAGCACATCCCAAAATTGAAGCCACAAATCTCAAGAAGCTAGATGAAAAATCACAACTTCTAGTTCACCTTGGAATTGAGCCGGGATCCAAGGTCTATAGGCTTTATAACCCAACAACAAAGAAAATAGTTGTGAGCCGTGATGTGATTTTTGATGAGAAGACAAGTTGGAGCTGGAACAAAATAAGGGATAGACCAAGAACGGATCTGGGAATCTTTCACATGAGATAGGGTGAAGTTGTAGATGCAGGAGAAGACCTGTTGTCATTGGTAATGATCAAAAACATCACGAAACTGAAAGCAACGAGTTAAATGATTATGATCATCATGATCACGGAGACGATAACACGGACAAAGATTCTCATGATAATTCAGCTTATTCTCAATCAACATCACATGCTAATGAGACTAATACACATCAACAACAAGAAGAGAAACCACTAAGAAGATCAAATTGTCAGGTAAATAAACCACGTTATCTTGATGATTATGTCTTTTAAGCCTCTGTAGAATGCGAAAGACTCCTACTTTCAATTAATGCTGAGCCAAGTTATTATGAAGAAGCAAAGTGTTTGTTCAAAAGGAGACAAGCATATGAAGAGGAGATTGATTCTAGCAGCAAAAACAAGACATGGCTTCTAATTGATAAAGCGAGTGAGACAAAGATTATTGGTCTCAAGCGGATTTTCAAAATCAAGAAAAATGTGGATGGTACTATCGACAAATACAAGGCGCGGCTTATAGATAAGGGATACGTACAAGAATCCAGCGTAGATTTTGATGAAGTGTTTGTACCGGATGGTTGTCTTGAAACCATACGATTGTTGATTGCATTGGCGGCATCAAATGGATGGGAAATCCACCACTTAAATGTGAAACAACATTCTTTCATGGAGAATTAAGAGAAGATGTATATGTTGCTCAACCCGAAGGCTTTGAAAGGAAAGGTGAAGAACATAAGGTGTACAAGCTTTCAAAAGCCTTGTACGGCTTGAGACAAGCTCCTCGACTTTGGAACACGAAGTTAGACCAAATCTTGAAGGGGATGAGATTCAAAAAGTGCTCAAAAGAAACTTATGTGTATCGAAAAGAAGAAGGAGGAACTCTTCTCATTGTCGCTATTTACATACATGATTTGTTTGTGACCGGCAACACACTCAAAGTCATAAGTGAAATCAATAATGGGCTGTTAGATCTCGGAAGACTCACTTATTATCTCGGTATTGAAGTGCATCAAGCTGAAGATGGAATCAAAATTAAACAAGAAGGCTATGCGCATAGGATCTTGAGAGAAGCTGGCTTAGAAACTTGCAATCCTACTCAAGTTCCTGTGGAGTTTGGAATGAAAGTTTCAAAGGCACAAGAAGAAACAGAGATAGATCCTACATGTTATAGAAGAAACGTAGGATGCTTGTGGTACTTATTACACACACAACCAGACTTGGGATTTGCTGTTGGAGTTGCTAGCAGATATATGCAAAGTCCTCGTAAGTCATATTGTGAAATAATGAAGCAAATACTACGGTATCTTAAGGGAACAGTTGTATTTGGCTTGAAGTTTAATCGTGAAGGATCAAAGAAGATCATTGGATTTAGTGATAGTAGTCGCAATATTGATCAAGATGATGGAAGAAGCACTATAGATCATATATTCTACTTAGGATCCTCAATGATTACTTGGTGTTCCCAAAAATAGGGCACGGTTGCTCTATCATCGTGTGAGGCCGAGTTCATGGCAGCAACAAAGGCGGCTAGACAAGCCATTTGGCTTCAAGACTTGTTAAGCGAGATCACGGGATGGAAGACTGAGAAGATCATCATCAAGATTGACAAAAGATATGAAATAGCACTCACCAAAAACCCCGTATTTCATGGTAAAAGCGAACACATTCACAAATATTACCATTTCATACGAGAATGCATTGAAAAGGATCTTGTTGATGTGGAGCACGTACTGGGAGTTGAACAAAAGGCGGATATCTTGACTAAAACTCTTGCAAGAATCAAGTTCAAAGATATGAGAAGTTTGATTGGAGTTCAAGAACTCTCAAAGACTAACTTGAAGTTTAAGGGGGTGAATGTTGGATAAGCTTAAAGGTTAGTAACTTGCAATCTAAGAAATCTTATATGTGTTAGGATAAAATAATTGGTAGTTAAGATAAGTCAAACTGAATTAGGAGATATCTAATTCTACTAGGAAAAGTTTTAGCAAATGTGTGCTAGTACTATATATATATCAATGTTGAGTTATGACATTGACTATAAAAAATAAGAGAGAACCATTGTTAAGTTATAACAATAGGTTAAGAGAGAAGTTTAATTTTTTTTGAAAGATATTTTCTAAACTTAATAAAAAATAAGTTCTTATAATTCTCTAAAGTGTTTTTACAAATTCAAGATCGAGTTTTTATAAAACTAAAACAGAGATACTAGTTAGATGTTAACTGACATTTCCCTTCCCACAATAAAATCTAGCTTTTGTCTACGTTGCTTATCCATATGTACCGTAACGCCTCCTAACGGATTCCAATCCTGCACTCCGAGAACGCTTGATACAGGTTAACTGATAAGGTTCTATTCAAAGATGGTAATTTACAATGGAAAAGGCTGGAAAACCTTATATCACTTGCAAAGGAAAATGTGGCCAAAATGAGTAGCAACCCTGCTCTACGAGTAAAGCTTGTGTAAGTAATTCAAGCTTTGGAGGGAGAGGAATGCAAGGATCTTCACTTCAGTCTCTACACCGCCTTCCATCATTATATCAGCCATCGACCGTGCAATGAGGGATCACCTCCTTTATTTCCTGGTTACGAATTTGCGTTCTCCGTGTCTTCTTGAATTTTATTTTGGTTGTATTTCTTTTCCCTTGTAATTTTTTGTCTGTTAAGCGTATGTTCCACTTGGGTAGTTGTCTTTATTTAGTTATTGTATTAACTTTTTAACTCTTTGTAAAGGTATAAATCTTAACATTAGAAAAAATAGAAAGTAATCGAGCCTTATATACGCATCACTCCCAAATCTCACTTGGTCACATAATGTTTCTTGAATTCAAAATCCTGTGTTTTATGCTCTGGAAACTTAGGGAGAGTAAGCTTGACTTAACATATACCATAAAAGAGGGGGAGCTCGGCAATTCCCCTTGATGAAGGCTCGGTAGGAAACTTATTCTTGCACTCCCAGAGGATTTGAAGGTTCATGTAGAAGAGGTGCTTACATTAAACATCAACATAGTTATTATACCTTCAACACTTATTATCCCCATAGACACTCTAAAGAGGTAATTCTACTTTTGTCAGTTCAAGCATGTGCTTAAGGACCTCAGATTTATACAAATTTTGTGGCAAACTTTTCAGTAAGTGCGTTTGTTTAGATGGTTTAAGGAATGTGTTTGTAGTCTTTCACATGTTAGGGTATCAAGTTCGAATACATAAGTAGACTTTTCTTTCTTTCTTTTATGTGTAAGAGACCATTTTTTTCTTTCTTTTATGTGTAAGGGGACAAAAAAAATTCTTGTTTCTAACTACAAAAAACTCAGGACCGGCTCTGTGTGGACTAATACAGATTGGTTGAAGAGGAAGTTGACATTCCCACACTCCCATGACACTCGTGCAAGGTAATTTAAAGAAGAAGAAAAAAAACCGTTTTGCTTTCTTTTTCTCTTCACTTATCTATGAATGAATGAAGAGATTAATAATTGAAGGAATAAGTGTGAATCGATCACTGTAAACATGCGTTTTGTATGGATAGGCTTCTCACTTAGCCTTTTTTTGGCTCTTTTGAAGAGGAAAGAGGTAATTATCAGGAGTAGATGGGAGGAAACGTAGACGAATACCAGTTTAATCTTTGACGCATAAGTTATACTTATACATGCATGTAATTATATAAAAAGCACGAACTTTATTTCTTGCTCTTTTAGGTTTTTTTTTTTTTGAATAACCAAGAGGTTCAGAGTTCGTAGGTTCCTAATTCTTTTAGAGTAAGATCCAGACCAATGTTAATTAACTCTTTTTCGGAAGAGTTACCACTAACCTAACTTCACGTTGGTTTCTTTTAGTTTTTTTACGTTTGAATAACTTTCTACATTAACATTATTAGTTGACGTTATCAAATCAAAACTATAGTGTTCGCACAACACTTATTCACAATCCGGACTCAAAAGAATTGTTGTGAGATAGAGGGGACTCTAGGCGAAAAAACAGGGGCCCTATAATATAAAATATATTTTTATTTAATTTAATATATTTTATTTATTTATTTATTTTATAGAATTTATAAAAATATTTTACTTATTCTATTTGTTGAAATATACAAAAATATTTTACCTATGTATAAATATATTTTAATTTTAATTTGATAGAATATACACAAAATTTTCATTATCACTTTATATAAAAAATTTGTAACAATATTTCTAGTAAATAAAATAAAAAAACATGAAAGAGACTCCACAAAAATGGAGATTCTAGGCAAATGTTTCATGTGGTTCCCTTCAGAACCAGGCTGCTTAAAAAAAGATTTTAATTTCCAAAAAATCCTCAAAACTATTTATTGAATCCCTATAATTATATATATCAGAAAAAGTTTTACTAATTTTTCTGTTTATCATTCTCCGTCCCTAGCTCATAAATATGTTGAATATATTTTCATGAAATTAACTACCATGCTTAAAATCAAATAAAAACCTTAAAATTAAAATCAAATTTTAATATAGGAGAAATATTTTATAATCTTAAAAAACCAGATTTTCTATACCTAATTTTGCTTTTATTATATTAAAAACATACACACAAAATACCGTATAAACAACAAAAATTCCGATCAGATATTAATCGCTAAAAGGTTATTAGGTTTTTGGTTTTGGCCGCCTAGCGAGCACGAGAGAAGAAGTGAAATCAGTGAATGGTGAATCAATCAAAAGGTCCAGAAGAAATTATCAAACAAGTGTTACGAAAACCGCTTCTATTTGCGGAAAGTTGCACGTTGTGCATATTCCACATGGAGATGTGGTTGGTAACAAGGAAGGTATATGGGACATGGTTGAGCGGGGAAGCTTCGGAAGCTTGTGTGCTTCTCTGAGATCAAATTCGTATTGCGAGTACACTATTGATAACGGAGCGATTGGATGGTATGACACCGAGGTAAGCAAGTGGAGAAAGTTGAAGGGTTTGGTAATTGGTAGGATTACCCAAGTTCCCTCCTGAAACTGATAATACTTGTATACTTGTGGAAACATGACGATTTTTTGGAACAAGAGATCGCCAATTATAATTTTACCCGTACGTTGATGATTTGGTGTGCAGTGATCGCTCTTGAAACACGCCAAAGTTGTGAAATTTGTGGACAAGTTGAGTGATTTGATCATGTGCTTAGTACCTCTGAATATGATTTATTGAAGGTTATTGCTGTCACTGTTTGATCAATGCGTCTGACACAAGGCTTGAACGTATGTTTGGGTAGGAAAATGTAAGACGTTCGAGCGTAGTTGGAACTTGCAGAAGCCATGGCTCTGTGTTGAAAATGGTTTGTTCTTTCTTCTTTTTTTTCTTTTCATGTTTTTGGTTTCTGTTACGCCGCAGAAAAATGTCCCATGGCCTCATGATATGTGTGGTCTGGATTTTTTATATCTTTATTGTCCTATATGTCCATAGGAACAAAAAAATGTAGATAACATATAATTATATTATATCGCATATATAAATGAATTTGTAGAATATTGAAAATAATAGCCTTGACAAACTAAAGAAAGGCTGTAGACTGAAACTATGTGTTGTCAACATAATTGGTGTAGACTTGTGGCTTTAGACAAAAATTTGGTTGTCGCGCCAGTCTCCAGAGCTTCTCCTAATCAAATCCTTTAGGGATGAATCCATGTTCAAAATATCGCTAGCCGTTAGTTGGACGGTTGGACAGGAATTAGCGCTTAGAGAATAGATCGGAGTTTAACTGGAGATTTGTTTTTAATTTTTTAGTTATTTTTATTTTATTAATTAGAAAATTAAGCATATATGCCAAATATAAATAATTATAAATATTAGAAATCAAAAACAAATATACATAGTTGTAAATATTGATATTTAAATTTAAGATAATTTAATTATAACACATATATTTTCTAAATTAATCAAAATATTTCTAACAGTTTGATTAGGAGTGTTAAATCGATTTGGATTCGGTTTTAATTTAGATTATTTCACTATATAACATAGGATATCCATTTTGAAACGGAAAACCGTCTCGTCTAGTATCCATAAAAAAAATTTCGTCCCATAACCATTCTCTTTTAAATAGTTATATGTTCGACAATATTTTTAAAGTTAACCGTCCGACAATGTTTATTATAAGAGATTAAGTAAGAATTTAAGACGGGATACTTGTGTTCCGTTTGAATATTTATTTTTATAAAATGAATAAAAATTATCCAAAAAATTATAATTCTAAAAATTTCTAAAGTTTTTCAAAAATTATTCAAAATTCCTAAAATATCCGTCTCACTTAGGATCTTAACCTGGCACATAGTCAATTTTTACCGAAATTAGTGAAAATTTGAGAATTGAATTTATCTACCCAAATTTTCTGATCTTGTATATCCAAAATTCTTGTCCATTTTTTACCAAAATTCTTTTGAGTAATGTTTTTGTTACCCGAATTATTTGTTCCCTCTATTACCCACTATTTTCTGTTCCAATACTAGAAATAAACTGGTCTTTAAAATTTAGTTTTATTTCACCAAATAATGATATTAGAGTAATCAAAATTTAATTATGGTTTTGAAAGTATATGTTGTTAGTAAAATAAATTACTTAAAAAACTGGTATAATTAAATTGATATTTAAAATACTTTTCATGATTTTTTGCTTAATTATTTTATTTATGATTACTATTTTACTTTTAGTAACTTTATTTGAAAACATTAAAGACTAATGACATTACATGTAATACTTCTCATTTAATAGTAAAGATTATAAATCTGAAATAAATTTAAATTTAAATACAACAATACTCAATATTGTTATATCAAAGTAAATAATAAAGAGTGACGTTGTGCATTTAAGTAATTGACGCCCAAAAAGAAAAAAAGTAGTGAAAATCAGCCAAATGAACTTTTTCTAATATCCCACATCGACAACATTTTAAGGAAAGCAAGAGAATCTTTTCTATAAATAAGAATCAACACTTCACATGTTATCAAAACAAAGTATCTATTAACATATGACGTGGTAAACGATATTGCGTGTGTTGCAATAATTTTTTGACATAATTAGGCTTAATATATAATTTTGTACAATTTTTCATGTTAGATTATATTATTGCAGGTGATATATTTTTAATATAAATTGAATATCTTTTGAGCCATGAAATGGCTGGCTTTCCGGTTATATCTTTGATGGATTTTCCAAAAAAATTATACTCTTCTTCTGCTTCTTTCTCTTCTTATGTGATAAGACCTCTTCAAAAAACAAAAATTCTTTTTTTTTCTAATTATATCTTCATAAAAAAGTTGTAGTGTCTCTAAAATAAATGGTAAAATCATACATTTGTCATCACAGTTAAAAAAACCTCTAAATTATTATGACTTGGATATCACACATTAAGTTACGTTGTTTTTTTAAAGCACACAATTAAAAAACATTAATAAATGAATTTTTTTTTATATATAGATATATATATTTTTTTCTTTTACCGATGGTAGTTTACCTGTATTTATTTTTATTTTACTTATATTTTTCTTCAATAAGGTTTTACAGCAAAGGAAGAGACGAAGAAGAGTATGAGTGTTTTGAAAAATCTATCGAAGATATATATTTTTTGTATATATATGTGTATGTGTATGTATAAATTTTAAATACTTAATAAAATAGAAATTAAAAGAAATATAGAAGATTAATATTCTTTATTCATTTAGTGAAGCGCGTTGATTTCAGGTTGGTTCAAAAGAAGTGACCTCGTGTTTGTTTATGGGAACACCAACATATAGCCATACATCGGTATCTCATTTCCAAGCCTGGTCTTGGGCATTTGCCCGAGGTGAAATTGTACAGAGAAAATTTATTCAAAATCAAATTTTAGTACTATTTTAGGGCCTAATATTTAAAACATAGTATTAAATGCATGTAAAATTAGGGTCTAAATCTTTAACGAGTTGAGTAACCAAGTAGAAAAGTTGATATATAGTGTGGGGATGAATTAAATCTTGTTAGGGGATGAGTAACAAATAATCATATGCAGTTAAAGTAATACGTGAGAGCTCTAATTGTACTTAGATTTGGTACGCATATCAAAATGAAGTATCTTTTCATATTTTTATGAAGTCAAAAATGAGTTTTTGATATTAAGTGATCTAACAGCCAGAAGAGTATCAATGGTACTTTCATTGTAAGAGTGCTCAATTTAGGTTCTATACTCTCTATGCATTAGAGCCTTTTTCTTTTTTCCCTATCAACAACATATTTCGAATTTTGGCCCGAGGATTGCATACAAACTACAAAAGCAAATATGACCGAGTAGTGGATATAGCAAGGGCAGATCCATAATGATTTTTAATTTGGGAAACAATATAATATATACATGAAAAAGGTTTATAATAAAAACATCCTATAAATATATTTTACGTCTTTCATGTTTTAGAACCTTTTCATCACTATTTTATTCATCATTTTTGTAATACCCGTCTTCCTAATCATTTGAGACAGCATGGCACATACCACTTGTAACATCCGTCTCTCTGATTATTTGAGACAGCATACCACCAGCCTTACTGATAACATCGTATTTTACCTATTTTATCTATAAGTTTATATGTTTTTAATAAAGATTTCAAGTGAAATTAATATTGTCTTAAGGAATTTTGGATATATATGGATTTTAGAGTCTTTATAGGTTTTTGGGCGAAAAGTAAAAAAAAAAGCAGCAAAATAAGCTTTTGGACAGTTTCAGAACCTCAGATTCAAGACTATGTTTGAAGAGCTTTCAGTGAGCCAAATTCAACATTATCTATATCATTGGAAAGCTAGAAGATTCATGTTTCACCTCCAATTATAATCACTCCAATCCATCAAGCCAAACGGAAGTTCCAATGAACCGAATACATGTTCCTGCAGAGTGGCACCACGGCGGTTTTAGAAGCCCATGCACCGCTGGACCCCAAAACCACACCAATCCACCTCCAAAGCTCTTTTGACTGAAAATATCATGCTTCATTTAACTCATCCTGAGAATCCCTAAACTTAATTGCACCACCTCTAAACCTTATATATACGAGTCTTTATGAACCCTAGAAGGGCATAGCGAAAAAGGAGCAGCAGAGCAGCCTCCATCCATTGAAGAACCTTTGAAGAACTTCCACCTCCATCGTTGCCTCCTTGATTTCGTTTCTCAACTCTTTTCATCTTGATTTCCATTTGTTTTTGTGTAAGAGAGAAGATCAATTACTCTATAGAGAAGATTCCTAAAACTCTTTTTAAACTTATATATAATTATGCTTTCCATATCACCTTTTGCCATGGTGTGTTTGATTATGTATTAGTAGTCTTTTAGTTGGTTTTAGTGGGAGTGCTTGAAGGGGATTCATGGTTTAATATTTTTAGGTTGGTAGATTTGTTTTTTCTTTCTATATTATGATTAGGATTCTTCTATCTAGATTCTTTCTTAATGCTTAATGTTTGATTGATCACTTGCAACTAAACTTAGGAGGAGGGTCCCGATGAAAGTGCAACATCCTTCTCCCAAACTAGCTAGATAGAGTACTTAGCGTCATGACCAGCCATCAGTCGAGTTATGGAGTTGCTATGAGTTAAGATCACTAGGATATAATGCATGAATAGTCTTCGTCGTGTGCCTGCCCATTGGTTGAGTCATAGAGGAGACTAGACATAGTTAGCTTGCCTATCAAAAGTAATCTAATCTTATGTATAGAAAGAAAACCATTAGTGTTGCGAGTTCTAGAATCCTATTAGAGAAGAACATATGATAATTGTTGAAACCTTAGAGAGCCATGATCCCTGGATAGTCCTCATTCGTCCAACGCCTTTACCTATTGAATTTACATCTTTATGTGCTTAGTTTAGTTTAGAAAACCCCAAAACATTTCCCTTAATATTCTTCATACTCTCATAGAATTCATACTTGTGACTTCACTCTCTCTGTGGGATCAATCCTTAAGTACTACACACGATCGGGATGTGCAATTGCGGCCTTACCGTTGTGTCTATTTAAGGTAAAACCTAACACACATCACTTACTAAAAATATCCTCTTATTCATTTCCTCTGTAAAACTCGTTTCCAAAATATAATTATCTGGAAACCTACTTTATTAAAATCAATCCATGAAAACAAACACATCATAAAACATCTAGAGAAAATCTTAGCAAAATCCAACATAAACCGTAGTAAATCAAAGTTTAACAAAAATAAATAAATAAATAAAAACACCCAAGTCTATGAAAATACCACCAAGCGAGAGGGAGTTGCACGGCTACTAAAGGTTCTCATCCAGACCTGGAAAAGGGAAAAGGGATTTGTAACGAATTTCTCAGTGAAAATATCATTTCCGTCCACTAGAAACGCACGATAACACATATCTACATCTATACTTCTATCATCAAACACACATAAATAGACACAACAAACATATAGCCCGCATCACTATGCAAAGTTATAGTACACATATTTTCCTCATGTTCACAGCAAGATCTCCACATCAATACAAGGCACAACCATCTCTTATGTGCATGTAAAATATATATTCCACTAGTCTCGTTAACCGATTAATGAGCTACAATGACCTGTCGGTTCACTACAATCTAGGTTCCACTGTTTTCTACTAATTTCCATTGTATCCATTGTTCCAGTGTTTCCACTACTCATCTTAATCTCATAACATCTTGATATCACTATGACATCATATCATCACATATAAAAATATCACATATCATCATATTATCAAACAATCATCAAGCAATCATCATGTCTTTCAACAAGTTATAAACAATAAACAATAAGATCTATTCATATTCGAGAGAATATATATGTATAAAAATAGAAACATAGTATCCGTAGATTACACCCTCACTTATAACTTGTTTTCCTTGTCTCGACTTTCCTTTTTGGGATATTCCTTTTCAAAAAACTTTCATTTTTGGGAAACTTTATTTTTCTGAATCTTCAGTGTCTACGACTTTTACTTTTTGAATCTTCTTACTCCTATGTTTTTGAATTATGGTTTTTGAAATTTGTTCACAACAGTCGTCATCTCAAACCTATATTGCGACCGTAGTTTACAATGGAATCATGATTTGTAAGAGGATCTGGAAAGCTGACGTCAAGGGTTTTCTAATGATATATAGATATTTTTCTAACTCTCTACTGTTCACCAGGAAACTGCTGTTGAAGTTAGGAGCGGCATCATAATCCGATCTGCAGTGATCTGCCATAGAAGAACAACCATAACTTTTCAATTGTAACTTCAATTTGGGATCCGATTGCAGCTATGGCTAGATTTTGATGTCGTAACAAAGTTTGTCAGAAAATCATGTGGTTCTACATGGTTCGTCGGAAATTCACCCCACAAGGTGGAGGCGGTTGTGGTACAACTTTGACGAAAATAAGATATGTACATGTATATATCTACATGTACACTTAGTTTTTTTCCCTAATATTGGGGTTTAAAACTTTATAAAACTTTTATTTTCAACAAAACAAACTAGAAAATCGTTTAGAAATTGATCTCCTATTCGGTTGTGTAATGTAGTCTTCACAATATTCATCGCAGATAAGCATCTTTCAATTGTAGCAGTAGCCACATGCAAAGTAAAAAAACCTAGCTTTTAAAATCGACAAGCCTGAGGATACAAAAGATATTTACTGTCTCCATCATTACACATGCAAGATCTCAAAGACCCTTCAAATTTGAATATCTTTCATCTTCCTGGATATTATCAACTTAGACACCAAGTTGATGCTCAAGAAATATCGCTCGACGTAACTAAAATCTTCTGGATAAAACTCAGATATTCTCACAATTTTCAATTGATCAAACTCTTAAAATGAATCAATAGGGCTCAAAGATGCAATGCAACCAAGTAGTTAAGTGTGTACCTCATAAAAAGAATCATTAAACTCCTGAATTTTCATATCCAAAACAGTATAAAAACAATCCACTTGATAATGATGCAAGTTGATAATGTTGTTTCTTTTTCTTGGCTTATTTGAATCGACAAATTCTTCTTCCATAATGATCAAGTCAGTGTTATGTTTCTTACAAAAGGAAGAAACTTTACAAATCAGATAATCCCATACATTATCTTTTACCTTGCACAATTGTTGTTTGGTGGATTTCACAAGGGACATAGCATTCAAAATTTCTTGGTATTTTCTTTGTAGAGCCTTTGAAAAGTTATTTGTGAGTCCAAGAAGAAGCAATATCAACTGTAAGTAGAACACAAATCAAAGGTGTAAAAGTACTTGAGAAGACCATTAACTTGGCGTCTTTCGGTACTATCAGCCCTTTTGCTTTCAAGATACTCAAGCACTTTGATGATAGAAGCAAATAAATCAACCAACCGTAATAATGTTGTGTAATGAGAACCCCAACGACTATCACCGGGTCTTTGAAGTGCAAGCTCTTGATCCTTTTCCTGACTTGATTTCATCTTGATTTATTCCTTCCTCGATTCTCTTTCGATGGCATGCTCGATCATATCATTTCTGATGGCCAAATATCCGTCAAAAATCAGTCGGTTCAAGCCTACTCAGTAATATGTCAGAAATCCGTCTGAAACAGCTCCGTCGGATATTTGTTGGAAATCCGTTGGAAATGTTTCCGATGGGTAAACCGACATATATGTTTTCGACGGACGTTTTTTCGAACGATTTCTGACATATACGTATTTTATTTAATTTTAAAAAATTAAAAATACAAATAAAATTTTAATTCTGATTAAAAAATAATAAGAAAATTTAAATTTAAATTAAATTAAAAATCAAGAAAATGAAATTATGCAAACTAAAATAAAAATCATTCAAATTTAAAATAAAAACATAAAAGTGTTAAAAATAAATAAATAATGATAACTAATTAGGCGGTGGCGATTGCTGAAACGTGCCAAAGAATGCTTCCATATGTGTTCGCATTTGTTTGAGTTCTTCCTTATCTGATAGTCGCTCTTCTTCTATTGCTTTGACCCGTTCATGATCTGATACACGTTTCTCTTAAATGGTTTGACTTTTCGTCTTCAAACCTTCAACTTCGGTCGTTTTTTTCTGCGAGTTCCACCGTAAGATCAAGATCGCCGTAAAAACTTGAAAAAACAGAAGATGCGGAAGAATGGTACTCCTCTGGACGTTCAAAAATGTGATCTTTGGTCTCCAGAATTGCTTGCGAAACAATTAAATGATAAAATTATATAAATTATAAATAGAATTAGATAATAAGTTAAAAAAAATAAAACGTTACCTACTTCATAAACCAACTCGTTCAACTTCTCGAACGAAACTTTAGTACATAGATGAATTCCTTCAACTACCGGTTGGGATTGAAGAAACTCTTCACCAAGCCTCATCACGTTCTTGACGATATCCCGAGCAAGTCATTATGTTGGTGTGTGGGTCAAATACAATCACGTTCTTGGGATTGTATTTGACCCATCATTATGTTGGTGTGTGGATCTTGTAGCAACCTAAGATGTGTGGAATGCATACTATCTTTCAAAAACTAAAAAATGAAAAATTCATAAAAATGTTAATGAATTGAAATAAAAAATTTTAAAAAATTTACAAGTTGTTGTTCCCGAAAAACCTTGCTTGTTGCCCCCAAATTATGTGTAGCTACTTCTTTACCCTTGCGGTCGCTTTTCCGGTTGACACAATGAGTTACCAACCTTGTCCGGGTTTCCTCCATCTTCCAATAATCAGTTCGCAAGCAACTCCCTAGGCACCTCATTCCGTGTCCACTTGTCCTTCAAGTCGTTCAACTTCCTAAAGTTCATCTTCGATGCATTAGCTTCGAGCTCACATCTAACCGTAGCCGTGAGGTCTTTCTTCGAAGTGAAATCTTACTGCAAAAAATATATATGCAAATAAATTATTTAAATTAAAGTAAATAAATAATAAAAAAATTTACCGTAAATTATCAAAACCACATATTACAGTCTGCCATCGGCATGGTCGAGTACGTCGCATACGGACGCTATAGCAATCCGTTAAGGATCCATGTAATAGACTTTGTGATCCCATTATGGGATAATTTATACCTCAAAAAAATTATTTATAAAATTTTAAACGTACAGAAGTTAATTGTTTATAAAATATAATAAATCTAAAAATTATATTATAATAAAATAACTTACCAGGTAGCTCTTTCCTCATAATCCGGATGAAGAGTAGTCAAACGTTCATGTGCATGTTAAGAAATAAAGTCTTTGATGCTCATCTGGGAGCTGAAGCTAATGTACGTGTAGAAGCCGATGATTGGGTCTCTGGAACATGAGTCGGCCGATGAACGCACTATAATGCCTAGAATTTTTTTTTATTAAAAATTTCAAAAAATATATATTAAAAATTAACAATTACAAATTTGAAATCATTATTAGAACAAATCATAAATATAAATTAAAAATCTAAAAGATAATTAAAATTCTAAAAACAAATATAATAATATAATAACAATTAAAATTTTAAATTCATTAGAAATTTTTAAAATTTTAACAAAATTCAATCGTATAATTTGAATTTTTTTTACAGAACAATCTAATAATTTTTAAAAATTCTAAGATATTCCAAAATCCAAAAAATAATCTAATAATTTAAAAATAATCCAAAAATTTTAATATATTAAAAATAATTTTATATGAAGATAATATTGCATATATAAATAAACAAAAGAATGATATATCGAAAATAACCGAGCCAAACGTATCTCTCTAAAAGATTATAATCATATACCCAAGATATTAAGTGAATGGTCGTTCAACAATGCTGCAGATTTTTAGAAAACTCACTAACTACTTCTGTGTCATAAAACTTGTAATGCATCATTGGCAAGACCTTTAAGATGCTATCATAATCATTTCAGAGAAAGATTAGGTAATTGTACTTTTTCTATCTTACTATGTAATTTTCCTAAAAATATTTTTATCGAAACAAAAAAACATTAGTCTTTTTTTAAGAATGTTTCAAAAGTAAAAAAGAAAAAGAACATATGGGTAAAATTAAGTTGTATGGAATCCACCGTGGTTATATATACATGGTAGTTCTCTTACGCCTATAAATACAAACTCAACTGTAATTCACCATTTACAATTTCAGGACATCTCAGCCCACCTTCATTTCTATTTTTAAACTCTATTTTAAAGTAAAATCATCTTTAACTCACCTCTATTTCCATTTCCAAAATGAAGATCTTCATTTTTAACTTCATATTTGGAGATCTCCATTTTTTTACTTTATTTTGAAATTAAAATTTTTAATTTGCAAATCAATCACTTAAATTTATTATATTTATATTATATATGATACTTAAAAATATATAATACTTATATTAATTATAAATTATAAATACATGTATATGGTATAATTGTATATGTATAATGGTACATAATTATACCTTATATATACAAGTATATTGTATTTTCTATGTTTTTATTAATTTATTAATGTTATGTAATGTAATTTTATTTTATAGTAAATTTAAAAATTTAAATAATATTACAATTTTTTATTTATTGTTTAACTTAAAATAAATAGGTAGAATTTTAACTTTAGAAAAAGAGAGTTATAATAAAATTTAATAATTAAATAAAATTAAATTAAATTAAAATATTATTTTTTGGATAACAAATGGAGTAATCGGTCTGGAGATAAACACAACTATAAAATGAAGTTATTCCATTTTGGAGTAAAAAATGGATTAGTGATATCACATCGATTAAAAAACATAATACAAATGTCTTTTTTCTTTGAGTATTTCGATCTTTGGTGATAAATTTTACCATTATATATATGTATTTGTCTCAACTCCCAACTAAAATTATAAGACAAAAAGCACCAAAAAGCAAAATCTAAGGAGAAAGAGTAGGAAGAAAAAAGATAAAGAAAAGAAGAAGCTTACCTACCTAATCCTCACACAAAACACAGCAAAGCAACACAACCCCTCTCTCTTACATAATCACAAGTATATGTACCAAACTTGGTCAAAGTCATCTCCTTTTATATAAACCCAAACATAATCGTCACATCTTTGCTTTCTTCTTCTCTCTTACACAACCATGGGACGATCTCCTTGTTGTGAGAAGCCTCATACAAACAAAGGAGCATGGACTAAAGATGAAGATCAACGTCTCATCGATTACATCCGCAATCATGGTGAAGGTTGTTGGCGTTCACTCCCTAAATCCGCCGGATTGTTACGTTGCGGTAAAAGTTGTAGGCTTAGGTGGATTAATTACCTTCGTCCTGATCTTAAACGTGGTAATTTCTCTGATGAAGAAGATGAAATCATCATCAAACTCCATAGCTTGCTCGGTAACAAGTACGAAAACTCTTTCTCCTCTTTCTTCTTTATTTATCTTCCCGTTAAAAAAAAATTCAACTTTTTAAGAAACAGAGAGAAAATAAAAAACAGATTCGCTTCTCTTGATATTTTATATTTCCCGGGAAAAAATCAACTTTCTAGGAAACAGTGAGAAAATAGAAACAGGGTCACTTATTTTCCCTACTCTATCTCTTCATCTTTGATCTTTCCTGGGAAAAAATTTCCAACTTTCCAAGAACAGAGTCCATTTCTTTTCCTACTCTATCTTCTTATTTGAACTTTCCCGGAAAAAAATGTTTTCAACTTTCCGAGAAAAAGTGAGAATATAGAAACAGGGTCACATCTTTCTACTGTCTCTTCATCTTTGATATTTCCCGGGGGGGGGAGGGGGAATTTCAACTTTCCAAGAAACAGAGAGAAAATAGAAACAGAGTCTGATTCCTCTGTTTTGTTTTTGATTTTTTTCTCGTGAATTTGATTTTTTTTGTTTCAGATGGTCATTGATTGCTGGAAAATTACCAGGAAGAACAGACAATGAAATCAAGAATTATTGGAACACTCATATTAAAAGGAAGCTTCTAAGCCTTGGGATTATTGATTCACTAATTCATCATCCAATTAACGAATCGAAAACGGTGTCGTCTCCCATTATTGTTGTTCCTCCTCCAAACGACGCCGTTGAATACTCTTTCTCAAATCTCAACCCGAAGACGGAACATTCCTCCCATAACGGAGCCTCCACTAGTGGTACGACGACCGACGAAGATCTCCGGCTGAACGGTGATTGTTATCATAGTGATAATTCAGGACATAATGAGCTGAATCTTGATTTAACTCTAGGGTTTGGGTCCGGGTCGGGTCGGGTTGTTGGAGCCGGGTCATCTGCAGATTCGAAACCGTGGCGAGATCCAGTGAAGGCGGTTCGTTTGTCACTGTTGTAAGATTTGTCGAAATTAGCCCCAAAAATGGGTTCTTTAGATACTTTTTTTTTGGGTCCTTTTGGATAACTATAAAAATTATTTTACTTCAATTTCTTGGCATTTTGTTTTGGTTTTGTTCATAAATATCTTTACCTTTTGAAGAACGAAAAACTATAAAAATTTTAATTTTCCTGTACTGTGTTGTGAAAATAGATATTCCACCACCAAGGAGTGAAAATGAACTAATTTGATTTCCAAAAATAGTATTATAAAATGTATAAAGAATAATCTACCAGGAGTGGAATGTGAACATGGTTTTGGACTCTTTTGGAATAACCGTTATCCATTTTTTACGTGTAGATAAAGATAGATTTTGTTTTTAATAAAGGCTTCTAGAAACTTGAATTAGTTTTATAATGGGGACCGTAAAGTAGCACCTAGCAAGATACAATAAAAATCTCATCCACTATGTTACTATTTTTCGTAAATTTTTCCTGTTAACTCATTTCAACAAATTCCATATTCAATGTAATTTTAATAAAAAAAAATTATTTAATCATTTTGTGGTAAATTGTATGTAACTATTACATTAAGTTAGCGTAATTCGGTGCTAAACAAACAAACAAACTTTTATAAGTATATTACTATGGGCAAGCAAGAAAAGGAATGTGAATAAGCCAGTTGATTGGGAGAGATGAAATAAATAAATAAAGAGCAATAAGAGAAAGGAGGAAACATGTGACATGTTTTAGGCAGGTTGGTGGCCGAATCTATCATTATAACCACATTGTACCAAAATTAATTGACTTGACCTAATTTTTAATGAGATGGATATTTATATCTCCTACCATAACTTTATACATATCTGAAAAACAAATATAGAACATATCCGAGTCTCGATAAAAACATTTATCAATATGGTCTTAAGGCAAAGCTAAAGTAAAAGACTATTTCATCAAATGTTATGTCTCTAGAAAATGTTTGGTCGACGTCAGAAGAAATAAAAGAAGAAGACAAGAATTGGTTTAGGAGACATATATAATAATTAATAAGCATAACATATAAAACAATAAAGAAAAGAGATAATCATGTGCGTAAGAAGCGGAAGAAGGTCTGGGAATGTGAGATTTAGGTGAGATCCAGCCAAACATGACTCCCTCCTTTCGTGGAAATAAAAAAGAAGTTGTCACTATCATTTTTAAAATTAATAAAATTCTCTAACGACTTTAATAAGTTATAGGTACTATTATTATTTATGAATGGATGTACCTTTTTATATCTTCTAGATATAGACTAGATACATTTATATATCAAATACGAAGAATCAACGTTAAGCTTTTATCTAAAAAATTCCACAAATTTTGAGAGGTTGATTTGATATAATATAAGTTTTTTATCAAAAAAAAAAGATATAATATAAGAGGTTAATTTGATGAAAAGTACGTTGTTACTTACAAACGACGGGTGTGTGGAAGATGGAAGTGTTACGTACGTAGCCACATGTGGATATATAACCAACATGAGCTGTCTCTTAATTTTCAATTACTGAAATTTGTAATCGCATGCATTTTGTTATATCTTGATTAGTTTTTTTTTGGGGTTTCATACTTTAATTGTAGACTTACTTACAGTCACATGCCTGAATAACGTGCACACTTCCATGTAAACACACACACACATGTTTTCCAATAATGGTATTTCATATCTAATCTATCTTATTACTAAAGCTAAAAGAAATCGGTAAATAAATCTTCCAATTTCGTAAACTATCAATTCATTAGTCAAATTTTATATATTTTTAATATTGTTAAATTTGTTTTCTATTCAGACGTCAAGTCGGTTTGTTTTTCTTTGTAGTAAATGTTAAATTTATTCAATCCAAAAATATTTTATATTAAATTATTACTGTTTTTGAAAGTTTGAAACTATAATATCAAAAGATAATTTTGTTTTGTGAGGACCACATTTCTATTTTTTTTCCGTATTGTTATCGCTAACATCACAAATCGAGGATAACATGTTGTGAACTTGCTTATTTATAGTTTTGACAATTATGATTGGTGATTGTGAAACCTTCCATGTCTCTGATTGTTCATTTTTCTCCAAAATATAAGTAAAATGGCTTGAAATGCATAGGGCAAAAGAAAGAGATAAGCCTTAAGAAGTATCCACCAGCAATTTCATGATTTGGTCTCATTCCATTGTATATCTCACTAGGAGCAGTTTCTTGACCAGTGTAATGCATATATGTTTCAAGAAGGTACATGAAAAATTGAGGTGATTTCGAGTCCAAAACATTTTAACAAAACACACATTAACCATTACCTCATATACTCAATTGTGACATTCTATATCCAATCGATAATCATTTTTTTAATTGCCAGCCACATATGGAACACAAACTTGGGTGTGGAGTAGGCGTAGGCTTACTTCTCGCATTAGGTTCCAGGTTTTTTTGGAGACAAAATTCGAAGCAAATTTTTCACATTTACTTTTCCACAAAACCATGTTTTAAGGTACCAAACTTTACTTTCTTCTTTGAACTTCAATAATATATTCTATTTTGTTGAAAGTTTCATACCTGTGGTATTTTCTGCGATGTGTTAGGACAACATGTTTAACTGTAGAAAAATTTTGAATACCTCTAGAAATCCTTCCCTGTCACCTCAATAATCCTTCCATATCAGACCAATAATCATACCAAAATGAGGTTGTTTCACTATTACCCACCTCCATTTTGACAAAAGATTTGGAAAGTTCTTTGTATTTGAGCAACTTCCTCCATATCCATAATCTCATTGATGTGGATTCTCTTACAGTCCAGAAAAAGCCTTTTCGGATTAAGTAAATCCATATCCAGTTTATCCAAAGGGAAGAATGCGCTGATAGTATCCGCCAAATCAGTTTCAAATAGCATACTTTGTTCATTTCATCCAATGGTCTTAATCCCAAACCTCCTTCCTCCTTGGGCTTACAAATATCTATCCATGCCACCTTCATTTTCTTAGAGTTTAAATCAGGTCCATACCAGAGAAATGCTGAGCAAAGCTTATCAATTTCATTGAAGCATGCCTTTGGTAATCCGAAAGTTGAAGTCCAAAAGTTGGTTAAACTATGGATTACCAAACCAATGAGTTGCAAACTTCCTGCAAAAGACAAGTATTTTGTTGTCCAACATATTATTTTTCCTCGGATCTTTTCTATAAGGGGACTGCAAACCTAAACTCTCATTCTCTTTTTCAATAGAGGTAAACCCATGTATCTAACTGGCAAAACCCCAAAATAAAATGGGAATTGATCAAGAATTATCTCCTTAACTGTATCCCTAAATCGAGCCATGAAGAAAATGGACTTCTCCAAACTTATGTTAAGCCCCATGAATTTTGCGAAACCTAGATGAGTAACTATAAATGAATAAACTCAAATCTAACAACCTAGTTTAGCAATCTATAAATCCTCTTTCAAAATTCTTAATCCCAACAAAAAAAATAATCAATCATTAAGAGATCAAAACAAAAGCAAAACAAAATCATAAAACATAAATAAAGAAGTAATATTGTTAAGAATACTCATCAATGAGATACAAGGAGGAGGATCCGTCTCTTTTGAAAGCTTTAAAGAAACAATGTGAAAACCCTAGAAACTATGATGTAATGATGAAGAACGCCCAGGAGGCTGAATCTTCTAGGACGTCAAAGAGTGTATTTATAATTCTTTAAGAATCTCCTAGGTCGGTTAGGTTTTTTTTTCAACTCGAATTAGGTTAAGTGATGTCGTTTTGGAGCAAAGAGCTTCAATATATCTTCGGGCGCTCCAGCAGGGCTTGGTGGAGCGCTGGAGAGGGCTCTTGGCACTTCTGCGGGCTCTCTTGATGCGCTGAGTAGCTCATGGTGCTTCTCTGCATGACATATCTTCAATGATTTCATCATAACTTCTGATTGGTTGGATGGATTGGATTGATTCTAATTGGAGGTGAAATATGAATCTTCTAGATTTCTAATGATATATTAAATGTTGAATTTGGTCTGCGAAAAAGTATTCAAAAGTAATCTTTTAATCTAAAGTTTATAAACTGTATAAAAACGTATTTTGCTCCCTTTTTTATTCTTTCCGCCTAGAAACCTGCCTTGTTCTCTTGAAACTAGAAATATTTGAATGTGGTTTAAAAGAACTTAAGTTACACCAAAATACTTGTTAATCATCTTAAAATCATAGTTATAATAGATAAAATATGATGTTATGACATGCTACACAAACTGAGGAGAGAGAATCTTTGTCTTTGACTTTTTTTACTTTGAAAATAACTAGCTAATTCTTTAGTTACTTGAACTGGAAAAGAAGTTGATGTAATGCAAAGTTGTATCCAATGAATAAATTTCCGAGGAAAGTTAAAAGCAGAGAACGTTGTAAGATAAATTGCCATTGAAATGACTCAGAAAACCTTTGAGATACCTATATGTTTTATTGCTTATATTGTTTCCCTTAACCGATACCACACATCATTTTTCTACTGTGCAATGTATTTTGAAAGAGAAAAATCAAATAAACTTTAATGAAAATTTTAATTTCCTAAAGGTTTCAAGATGATCATACGTTCATACCTATTGTTACCAAAATAAATTATTTTCTCTATGTTACACAGATCTCGTCCTTGGTAGTTTGCGAAAGATATATATATATATATATATATATATATATATATATAAGTGAAAGAGATATTCCAACCCAATTTTAGACATGAAACCGACCAATTTTCCGGTGATTTTTCCAGTGACATCTGTCGTCGGATTGATCGAAAAATGAATACGTTGGATTTCTACAATGAACATTAAAACTTAGTGTATTCACTTGTCAAAACTGATTTCAATTTAAATAAGAAATGAATGTTTAATGTAGGTAGTTTAAAAAGTCTATAAGACATGCAACATTTCATTAAGTGTTAAAATAGGTATTTGTCCCTAATTGGAAACTTAGAGAAAAAACTTTCAAATATATACAGAGGAGGGTCTTACCAAATATATATAGGCTTGGATCTTGGAGAGAGGCCCACAACTTATAAATTTTGGGCCAAGTTTTGGTTACCATTTTTTGGTTACCAGTTTCGGAAATAGGGTTACATTTAAATTTAAGATTTAAATTTAAATCCGTTTCTGTTTTTTTAATGTTGAAAAATGGTAAAGGAGTCAATGAATTGACCGGTCTTCCACCGAAATCCACGCTCTCTGATTTTGCGCTCAGAATTGTAACTGAAGATCTTACCATAATTGTGCAGATTGAAACGGCTCCCCCCTCCTCTGGCTATATATTCAGCCCTCCTCTCTTCTTCATTCGCACTGATCTTTTCTTAACGAAAAAATCTGACAATCTTTCATATCTTATTTCTCTCCCACGAAAGTAAGTCTCAAAGTATTAACATAGTTCTAAATTTGTAGATTCCATAATTCGGGTGTACATTATGTAATTTAAGTGTAGTGAATACGGTCACGTGATTGTATCATGGGTTCTGAATCGCATAATATTGTCACATTTCATGTGCGATTTTAAGAATTGAGAAAAATATCATATCTCGCCTCCATGTTGTTCGTGTTTTCTTTGCAGTTTTCATAAAATGTTCTTTCCGTAATTCGTTTTTCTTTGCACTTTTCATATCCAGATTTTTACGGTCATACAAGAGATGTATATATTACACCGATGGTTACCTTCATTGACGTATATGAGCAGCATGATGTTGAGGTCCAAAATTCACAATAATTTTTTTTTCCTTTTCCTAGTCCCTAAGTGTATTAAACAAGGTTTGCATGACATAGGTTGTGACTGGTATTTGAAGAAAGGAAAACCATTTCTTTGGGCCTCACAAGTTAATATATTGTTAATCTTCAAACTAGATTATATGTGAATCTTGGCTTTGATTCCTTACTCACTCTCTCGTTCACTTGTTTGTTTTAATGGAAACTAAAGATCCATGCAATTTTAAGAGTTCGGAGCAAGCTTCTACGTCTCGTCGGAACGAATTGAATCGACTATAACAACTCAAACTCGAGCTCTTGATCACTTTTTCTCTCTACAATCATCTCTTTTATTTTAGGTTACAAGATCTTAAGAGAAGAATGAGAAAGGTATACCTCAACTTACTTGTGGCTATAAGGACATGTGTACGGCTGACTTAATACCAACATCAAACCCTCATATCGCCTAGAGACTCTTATATGAGTAATACTGAATATAAAGGAAAATAAACCTTCAAAATTTCTCCTTTGTACTCATTTTTTTCTATTTTTCTTCGGCTCCCATTCAGGAACATGAGAAAACCCGCTCACACTTCTTCTGAGTAAACCCAACTCAGCCTTCTAAAACTTTCTGAGTAAACCCACACCTGTGATATGGAGCTAAAGCTCCCTTAAGCTTCATTAACTACGAGCAGTTCCAAGGCTTTCTGAACCTTTCCGACTGGTAACACTTTAGTGAACATATCTTGCAGGATTATAGGTGTTAGCAATCATCATAACCTGCAGCAACCCATCACTTATCATATCTCTAATTAAGTGGTACTTAACTGCAATGTGTTTGGTCTTTTTTTGGTACACTGAATTTTTGGCCTGTGTAATAGAACTTTAAGAATCACACTAACTGTTTCTTGTTTGAAACCAAGCTCATTCATTAGACCTTTAGTCAACTAATTGTGTTACCACCAAAAATAAAAACCATTCATGGAATTGATCTCCTCTTATCTTGGTATGCAGCATAATCCGAGTTATATAATAGCTTCTAATGACAAATCTTCATAATTTCTGTAGCATAATTTATTTTTCAATGAACCATTTACATACCTCAGGATCCATTTGACAACTCGTCAATGGTCCTTGATCGCGTTGCTTCTACACACAAGACCAACTAAGTATTCTATATCATGTCTTGTTCCAATCATCGAGTATATTAGACTCCCCACAACACTTTGATACAAAATACTTCTCAGAAACTCCACCACTACAAGAAAATAGTTAGGAAAACCAACGGAATTTCCGATGGGTGTAACTGTCGTCAAAAATTTTTGACGGTAAACCGACGATATTCTGACTAAACAGCATTAATCGAAAAATATATACATATAGCTGCTATATAAGCGTTTGAGATTTTGATGTTTATGATGAATTTTCGACAGCTTGTTCAGTGCCCGTCGGGAATTTTTCAGAAAATATATACGTTAATATAGATGTTATATGTTTGAGATTTTGAAATTTGTGACGGATTTGTGACGGATTTTTGACGGGTGATAAATTTATAAATATGTTTCCACACTCCCACATACATTCATAACTCAATATACTACTAAAAGTTCTTTGAAATTGGAAAGAGATGTCTTCTTCTGGATATTTTTGGTCATGGATGGACAAACCGATGATGGATGCAGAGTCGAACTTAATGAAAGAAGAATATGCACAAGGTATATGCGAGTTCATGGAATTGGCAGGAAATCAACCAGTCGTGAAAAGGTCGTAAGTCGTAAGTCGAAATGTCCATGTTCTAATTGTTGGAATTCGCCTAATGTTAAGTTAAAATTTGTTTGAAATCACTTGTATATGAAGGGTTTATGTCGGGTTATAAATTTTGGTATCTACATGGAGAAAAAAATTATGATTATGGTAATACTAGTGAACCATATGTTGTGGAAACCTTAGGAGAAAATATAACGGAAGTAAATTTTAGTGTAGGTACCATTGAGATGGTGAACGATGCGCTTAGAGAGAATATGTTATCGGCCGCTATAGATGGAGATAGAGTTGAAAAATTAAATTTAGAAACAAAAAAAGTTTTTTGATATGTTAGATGTATCGAAGCAGCCATTATATAAGGGGTGTAGAGAAGTTTATTCGTCTTTATCATCTGCAAGTAGAATGATGGTCATTATGATGAACTACAATTTGGTAGAATAATGTGTAGATGTGATAGCTGATTTTGTGAAAGATATTTTGCCGCTAGATAATTTTTCACGAGCATCATATGATAAACATGTTTTAAACCCAAATATAGGACTGCAAGTTCACAGACACACACAGTAGTATATGTGAGATTGAATCCACAGAGACCAATGTTGCATTACGATTCTTATAGCATAAAAGCTAAGGTAAGACAAAAATAAGATTGTTGTATTTTGAAACTAAACTACAGTAAGCAATAAGAAAGGTAAATAGTGATGTATATCAATGGATATAAAGGTGTTAGGTCAAGGAAATTTCTCGGAAATCAGAGATCATGAACCAAACAACTATTCAGAGAATGGATTAAACACCTATCTCAAACTCAAACATAAATTATAACCAATCCATTGTTGTGATATCAAGTACTTTCTCTAACAACCTAAATATCTAAACTGTCGTTTGAACTTCGAATTCTAAACAACCATTAATGAGTAGGTTCAGTTTGTTCACATATTACAATAACATCAGCTTTCGTTGGCTAAGGATAATATGTTCATCTATGTTCTATCCATAAATCTATAAGCTTTTGGAGAATAGATTTAACCTAACATCATAAACTAAGTGATCAATTTAGTGTAAGCAGTAAAAACAACTATAGATGAAGATGACATAAGATTAAATCCTTATTTTTGTTTGATTCAATGATTCATAATCTCTTTGAAAATCCTAAACCTATATGGAGAACTACTCAACCATGGAAGTGGTGAAAGAACCAAGGATTGATGAAGAACTCATTGATAAATCCAATATAACACCTAAACTATATCTCTTATTAATGAGTCTCAATGATGTGAGAATAAGATAAAAGAACAAGAGGGTAAAGCCTGACCTAAACAATGGCAAATAACATTTATTTATAGGTTAGGAGTCGTCTTGGTCGAATCCTAATTCCATTAGGAAAAGATAACAAACTTTCTTTTTTCTCAGGTAAAATATTCTTGTCTAGACCGTCTTTATGAAAATTGGCATAACTTTTGATCGCACCTTTCGATCGACTTATAACCACTTCCGAATGAAATTTAACTCAAAGATCCATATTTTTCCAAATTTAAGCTCAATCCATCTAAGGGAAGTGCTTAATCTAATGTCAAACTTCAGATGCTTATGCATAATGTTTGAGATCGATCGGTCTTGATAAGGGATCGATCGGTCCATGTCAAAATCAATTAATTTTTGATGTCTTTTCATCTAGTATCTCGTAACCTCTTTCTATCAATAAAGATGGGTCTTTAGTATCATCGTTTGTTTGATTTTTTCGCACTTCCAGCTTAGACGCTAAACTTCCCAAGTTTATCTATGAAGAGCAGATCTAATTGTATTAGTGTCTACAATTGATTTCTTCTGTGTATCTGAAATCTTCTTGGTCGATCTTGTTCTTTATGGCAACTTCTTAGGGATGATGGATCGATCGATTCATTGGTTGGATCGATCTAAGCTTTCAAATAGAGTCTTTTAACCTCTTTTGCTTCAAACTCCTTTCTAAATTGATATAAATCATTCCGAGCGACTTTATACCTTATAAGACTCTAAAAACCACTAAAGGACCGTAAAAACACATATGAATCCTTAGTGAAAATACGTAAAGACCCAACATATCATCATACTATGAGGTTCAAAAGCTTGTAGCTAGTCTTGCGTTGCCATATCAGATGATAGATGTGTGCATCGATAATTGTATGATATATTGGAGAGAAGATGAAAACTGTAGAAGATGTAAATTTTGTCGTAAATTGTAGTTTTAGTAAACTAGTGGGAGAGTTCCAATTCAATATAAATGGATTTGAAATTTACCGTTAACTAAGAGGTTGAAGAGGTTATATCAATCTCAGCGTACGACAAAGTCAAGGAGATGACATGCATGGCATAGTCAAGAATGAAAGATTACACACCTTCGCACGCAGAAGGGTGGAAATATTTTTAATCAATGTATATGGATTTTACGTTTGAGCAAAGGAATATATACCTCATATTATATACAGATGGTTTTAACTCATTTGGAAAACATGGAAGACAATATTCGTTGTGGTCTGTAATCGTAACTCTTTATAATTTGCCTCCATCTATGTGCATGTATAGATATTTTTTTTTTCTCTACGTTCTTGTTTATGGTACAAAGCATCCTAAGAGACCATTAGATATATTCCTCCAGCCATTGATCTATGAGTTACAAATGTTATGGAATCATGGTGTCGAAGTGTATAATGTTTCATGCCAGCAGAATTTTTTCATATGCATATGGTTCTTATGTGGACCATAAGTGATTTACCAGCATATGGTATGTTATTTGGATGGACTATCCATGGAAGATTATGGTGTTCGTATTGTCAAGACAACACTGATACATTCCAATTGAGTTACGAAAGAAAGAGTTGTTGGTTTAATTGTCATAGAAGATTCCTACCGAATGGTCATCCGTACTCGATCGAAGACATTATTTACAAATTATAAACAAGTGTTCTATGGTCCATCTCCTGAGATAGACAGTAGTTTTATATTGGATCAGTTAAGAGATTTTAGTTCTCAGATGACTCCTTACTATGGCAGTAATGAACAATGATCCTGTTGATGGTGTTGGTAAACCACAATTGGCACAAAAAAAAGTATTTGTTGGGATTTGTCTTATTAGAAAGACCATTTATTGAGGTACAATATAGATGTCATGCACATTGAAAAGAATTTCTTTGACAACATCATGAACACTGTTTTAAACATCCCAGGAAAGACGAAAGACAATAGTAAGAGTTGTTTGATCCTTCTCAGCTTCCAAGACAGAGAGCATCAAATTAAAACAAGGAAAGATTGTTTGCCATTAAAACAAGGCTTCCCTTGGAATGAAAATGCATCATGCATTTGGACTATCATCCCCATGTATATCTTCAAATTCAATAAACAAGAGAGTGAAGAGACTCATCGGATCTTCAAATTCGACCTACAAATTCAAGAAACGAAGGGACTAGGATCAAGTTCTTTACCTGTAAAATGAGACCATAGAGTGGATAACACAAGATCAAACCATAATCTGACCATAAATTTTAAGAATCGAAGATTTTCAATCAAAGAAAATCAAAGACAAGATTGATTATTCGATTTGATGAAATCGATCTAGAGTTCAAGGATCTAAACTTACAGAATGTTGAAGAAGAGATTGATGATGCGATTTGATGAAATCGTCGATGAAGAGCCACTCGTCAGAGCCACACTATGAAGCTTCGTCAAACGCCCGCAGACCTCACCCGCAAATCCGCTACTGCTTGCGGGGCGGATCTGGACCACCGAATTGAAGACCGCGGTCCGAAGCGGGCCGACCCACGCGATCGGAGGAAACGGTGGTCCAGGCTGTCGCGGTCTCACCCGTCTGACAACTCTAGTTCAAAGGTTGCGGTTTTTCTCCATCTATTATTTCAATTTTTACTCTAAAAAAATTATTTTCTTTCTATTTAATTATTAATCTTTAGTATAACCTTTTATTTACCAAAATTGCAAATTCTACCCATTTATTTTATTTTTATTAGTAACTAAAGTTTTCTTGAAAGCTTTTTAGCTCGAGTACTCATTATGTAAAAACATTTAGTCGTCTATGTTTTTGTTAATTTTATCGTTAGTTATGTTATTTTATTTTTCTAATGTAATATATGTCATTGTTGCATTTTAAATATTAATTAACAACATAACCTAATTTTATTATTTATAATTTTAATAAGTATAAAATGATAACAAATTAACTTTACTTGTTAAAAAGTTGAAATATATTAAATATAAAAGAATGATTTTCAAACGAGAGTAATGAGTTGGAGAGCTCCATTTTTGAAATGATATTTAGTTGAAAAATATTTTACTCTAAGACTAAGTACAATGCGTTGTTGAATAATTATATTCAACAGTTGAAACTAATGTAATGAAAAAAAAAATAATGAGTTGAGTACATGTAACTTCACGGGTGTTGAAAAGTTTCAACGCGTGAATTTAAAAGCAGTTTGACAAATGTCAAAATTTAATTGGTTCAAATTTTTTATTAAAAATAAAAAATAACTAAAATCTGATTGGTTGATTAGATTTTATGTGTTTTTTTCACCCTTATCCTTTAAACTCAATTATTAGATAATATAATAATTATTTTAATTTTATTTTTAAATCAAAATTTATAATTTTTATACTCTATAAATAGAGACTCGCTTCATTTGATTTGGATACAGAAAACACCATCTTATTTCGTCAAAATGGATCCCAATAATAACCCTTTTAATTTCTAAAATTCTGTTAATTACTCTTTTAACTACCCAAATCCCAATAATTATCAATTTCAAAATCAATCTTCTAACCAACTCCAACATATACCCAATTATGGGTATCCTCCAAATTTCTTCATACCGTCAGCTATTCCAAATTTTCATCCATACTATGGATCAATGATGTCATATCCATCTCAAGAACCCCTTAATTCCTCTACTCCAGCCAACAATGAAGTTATCTCAAATATCATTACAACTCAATTTCCCGAATTTTCTATACAAATGGCTCTTGCTGGTATGGACGGTACTGATGAAGCCACTCCAAATACAGATGATTCAACTCATGTTCGTCGCAAAAATCCCAAATGGACAACCGAGCAAAATTTAGTGTTATTGAGTGGTTGGATTAAATATGAAACCGACAGCGTTGTTGGCAGAAACCAAAAAGGTGAAACCTACTGGGGTAAAATTGCTGATTATTGTAATGAGCATTGCTCATTTCAGTCGCCACATGATGGAGCTTCATGCAGAAATCATTACAACTACATCAACCAAAGACTTGGCAAATGGATTGGCGTTTATGATAACGCTAAGCGTATGCAACAAAGCGGGTGGTCAGAGAATGATGTATTGGCACAAGCGCATGAATTATATTCAAGTGCTAATAATGGTCATTATAATCTAATGTCATAATGACACACTATTCGTGAAAAACCACGGTATAGTAGTCAGGTCGGAGGAAATACTGTCTCCGGGAGCAGTGGATCTAAGAGATCACGGGAGAGTGATGCAAGTGGTTCAAGCTCTGTTGGATCCATTGCTTGTCCAATGGGGAGGGATGCAGCTAAAAAAAAGGGTAAAAAAAAGCAAGAATTCATCCATGGAAGTGATCAACGAAGAGTGAAATGAATTTAAACAATTCAAGGAGAAAGAGTCGGAACGACTAGACAAAATAACCATGAGACAAGATGAAGCTAACCAATTAATGAAAGAAAAAACTCAAACTAAGAAGATGAAAATGTATTTGAAGTTAAGTGAGAAGGAGCATCTTGATGACCGGAGTAAACAGCTATTGGAGAAGCTGGGTCAAGATCTGTTTGGAAATTAATAATACTGTTTGGCGTGTTCTGCTTTAATAATGTCTATCGTTTTCTATTTCAATAATTTCTCTCCATGCCTGTTTTAATAATGTCTATCTGTTCTGCTTTAATAATGTCTGTTGTTTTCTATTTCAATAATTTCTCTCCATGCGTGCTTTAATAATGTATGTCGTTTTCTATTTCAATAATTTCTCTCCATGCTTGTTTTAATAATGTCTATCTGTTCTGCTTTAATAATGTCTGTCGTTTCCTATTTTAATAATTTATTTCCATGCCTGTTTTAATAATGTCTATCTGTTCTGCTTTAATAATGTATGTCGTTTTCTATTTCAATAATTTCTCTCCATGTATGCTTTAATAATATCTGTCGTTTTCTATTTCAATAATTTTTCTCCATGCCTGTTTTAAAAATGTCTGTTTTTTCTAACTTTAATAATGTCTGTCGTTTTCTATTTTAATAATTTCTCTCCATGCCTACTTTAATAATGTCTGTCGTTTTCTACTTTAATAATGCATGTCGGGAAGCCACCCCTGTCAATCAATGTTTGTTTGGAGTCACCCAATCAATTTCTTTAAATGGAGACTCATTCTTCATTTGATGTACCAATATCATAAATCTCATACTACTAAAAACTAGTAATGGATCCATCAGAATTTCCTTTCGATATCGAAGCTTACAAAAAGCAGTCTAAAATCGAAGATAAGTATATCATTAATCGGTTTAGAGAACAACGAAAAAAGTAGAAGAAGACTATCCACCTCGTAGCAAAAGAAAATACTTCAAAAGAGATCATGCAGCTGCAAACTAGAGACTGATTGACGACTACTTTTCCAATCAACCCATATATGATGATGCAATGGTTCGTCGGCGATTTCGAATGCGAAAACATGTTTTTCTTCGGATTGTTGGGGACCTATCAAGCACCGACAACTACTTCACACAACGAGTTGACGCAGGCAATAAAGAAGGTATATGTCCATTAGCAAAATGTACCACGGCCATGCGAATGTTAGCATATGGTGTGGCAGCCGACGCAATTGATGAATACATCAAAATAAGAGGTACTACAGCCTTGGAGTGCTTGCGTAGATTCTGTAAAGATATCATACAATTGTATGAGCATGTGTATCTTAGAGCTCCAACTCAAGATGACCTACAAAGAATACTCCATGTTAGTGAGATGCGGGGGTTCCCGAGAGTGATTGGGAGTATTGATTGCATGCACTGGGAATGGAAAAATTGTCCTAAGGCGTGGGAAGGTCAATTTACTCGGGGAGATAAGGGAACGACCACTGTTATTCTTGAAGCAGTTGCATCTCATGATCTATGGATTTGGCATGTATTTTTTGGATGTCCTGGCACATTGAACGATATAAATTTTCTAGACCGTTCACTAGTGTTCGATGATATTGAACAAGGAAATACACCAAGAGTGAACTTCTTCGTGAACCAACGTCCATATTATATGGCGTATTATCTAGCTGACGGTATATATCCTTCTTATCCAACTTTTGTCAAATCAATAAGACTTCCTCAGAGTGAACCAGATAAGTTATTTGCACAACGTCACGAAGGATGTCGGAAGGACATTGAACGTGCATTCGGAGTGTTGCAAGCTCGTTTTAAAATTATCCGTGAACCAGCTCGCATGTGGGATATAACTGATTTGGCTATGATCATGAGGTTATGTATCATATTGCATAATATGATAGTTGAGGATCAGCGAGATACATATGTTCAACATTGGACCGATTATGATCAATCTGAGGCAAGTGGGTCTAGTACACCACAACCATTCTCGACTGAGGTGCTTCCTGCATTTGCAAATCATGTGCGTGCTAGATCCGAGTTGCGCAATTCGAATATACATCACGAATTGCAAGCGGATTTAGTCAAACATATAGGGGCAAAATTTGGAATGTTTAGAGACTAAAATATTTATAAAAAATTGTAATGTAAGAGTTTTATGGTTTATATGTGTAATATCATAATAATTATGTGTGTTTCAATAAAATTTAAGTGTGTTTTAACAAAATTATATGTTTTAATAAAATTGTGGGGGTAGAGTGTTGAATTTTTTAAACAAAACCATTATAGAGTGTAAAATAAAAATAGGTGTTGAATTATGAGATGGATGAGAGAGAAGATGATGTAGAGTACAAAATAAGGTTGAATGTTGAAACCATTGTAGATAGTCTAAGTTTGGAAGTAGATATAGAATAGGGTTGGAGTCTTTGGAAATGGTTTAAAATGGCTATCAACCTCACAAAAGAAAAGAACTAGCCATGATTTTTGGGACCCCATACAAAACTAAATGATAATTTTTTAATCGTAAAATATAATATTTTTAGTGAATAATATTATAAAACTATGATAAATCTTTACTGTTAAAGAAAATATATTATTTAAAATTTATACGTTTAAATGATAATTTTTAAGTCATACAATATATTTAAAATATAATAATTTTATGATGAATATTGTAAAAATCATAATAAATATGCACTCTTAAAAAGTTTTAACAGTTATAAAATAGTTTTTTTAGCAACAATTTCACCGGTAAATTTATTTTAATTATTTTTGTTTTTCTATTACAGTTGAAATCCTTGAAAAAATAGTTCAATAATTTATCTACTAATTTGTTTTAAATGAGGCTTCTTTAAAATTGGGTGCTCCATGCAAATGGTTCATGTCGATGGAGTCAGACCCGCACATATCACTTTTTGTTTTTTTTTCTTGATTTTATCACCCTGCAATGTAGATAAATTATCTTTTGATAATTTTATCACCCTACAAAGTTGCAGTGAATTTTTATATGTTTGTAGAAAAAAATATACTTTTAAGTTTTAAGTGACTATAAGTCTTTGATCTCTTTCTACTCCTTCCACCACCTCGAGAAGCTGCTTTTCTCCAAGAAAGTCTTCGGCGACACTTCACGTTTTCCGATCATCCCTCAAATGTATTCCTCAAACATTCTCATAAGTGTTTACAGGTAATAGATTACTATCAACTATTCCTCAACTTCAGCTCAGAACAAAAATCAAATATTAAAAGATCAGTCAAAACTCTCTTTGCATATATATATATATATATATATATATATATATATATATCTAAACATATCCTCTTTTATACGCACAAAACAAATGGTCCAAACCAAATATCTAAACATATCCTCTTTTATACGCACAAAACCCATTCTTCCATTTATAGCCTAAATGACATGAAGATATCAATAGAGTATATAGAGTAGTACAATAAGTAACGCAAGAAAGACCACGATAAGTTCACGATCCGGTATGTTATGTGGCACAAAGCACCTAAGATATCGCTTAAGACCAACTTTAATTTATAAAATAGTTTTCTTGGAGCATTACATATTATCACTTTTTGTGTGTAGTTACTATGCAACAAACATCTACTTTTGTTTTGATATCTCAAACTGAATCTACAATTTCTATTTATTGTTATTTTTTAATATTTATTTATGTTTTGCTTGTGGTTTATGTTTTGCTTATGGTTTACTTATGCTTTGTTTATGGTTTCTCAACTTATTTTTCTCTTATTTTAGTTTTAAACAATTATAATATATAGATAAAGTTGTAGTAAGAACAAAATTTTCAGTAACTGCATTATTAAAAAACTTATTTTGATGTTTCGAAAATATATGATATGATTATATTTATTTCATAGAATTAAAAGCATTATATTTTGAAAGAAACATGAATTCCTCATGGAATTTTCTATAATATGTTGTAGTGAAGCGTCTCCGATTAAAGACGAGCCAAATGTGATGCACAAAGAAGGTTTTAGTTGAGGCGCGATAGCATAAAGAAGCCATAGCGTAAAGGGAAATGTACGTAGTTCCTCCTAACGCACCTCCAGTGATGATCACCCGTTTCTTAGACTTGAGCAACTGCAAGACAAATAATCTAGAAGGGAGGAAAATGCCGGCAATTATGACGGTGTCGACATCATTGTACTCAAGTCTGAACAATCAGTCCTGAATCAGGACACATTTATCTTATATCGGATGATACACTCCATTGCCTAAATGAGGGTTTATAACTCTGTAAAGGAGAGAGATTTCATCGCTTGTGTCATAATCCTAAGAAAGTCCTTACGCCATGATCCATCTCTTCTGCATCTCTAGTCATCCTATATCTTTGAATCTTGAGAGTCTTGCCTTGATGGTTTTTTAGACAAGATTGGAAATGTTGGGTTATCGTCTCACCATACATTCATAAATTTTGAAGATCTTTTCCGAGTAACAAAATTTATTTTATATGCTTTTTTGATTTATTTTTGTTTCTAACCAAATCTAGTGGTTTTTTTTAGGGCTGACCGGTTTCGGGTTCGGATTAACGGGTTTAGAAATTTACACTCCAATAGAATAATTTGTCGGGTTTGGATTTGAATTCGGGTAAAACTTTTATGGTTCGGCTAGGATTCGGATTTCAGAGTTAAAACCCTATAAAAAAAAAAATTGGGTTTTATCGGATTCGTGTTCGGATTCAAGCTTTTTGGGTTTTTCAAGTTTTTTAGGTTTTCTGGTTCGGATTCAGATCGGGTTTGTGTATGTTACACATACAAAATTTATTTTATAGGATAGGGTTTTCGAATTAGGGTATTTTTCTCATGGGTAGTTATGTGTTTTCGGATTTTTGGGTACTCTAACGGATATTGGGTTTAGGTGCGGGTTTTTGGATTGACGAATTTATATTTCAATGGAATAATTTGCCGGATTCGAATTCGAATTCAGATAGAACTTTTCGGGTTTGATTCAGATCGGATGTTCGAGTTTAGTTTTTTTTCCATTCCTAATTTATTTACTGATTTAAGCACCAAAAGTATAACCGTTTCGATATTTGAATATTATATATATATATATATATTTGTTGTCATTGATATATTTTGAAGTTATAAATGCCTAAAACTCTTATTGGAGTGAGAATCACAGAACGATATTTTGCGGATATTTATTATTTAATATCTTCATGTCTTTCTATCAAATTCATATATGATAGTTTTGTTTATCAAACTTATATCTAAATTTTCTTAAAACTAAATAATTTCATCGCCACAGTATACTTATAAACCTGCATATCACACAGATCCAAATGGAATTAGATAATATTTTTCAACATTTTTTCTTTGATATAGACACGAATCAGTTTAGTAATCAAATAGTTGGATCAAAGAGAAGAGCAGAACAGAACTAATCTTTGTCTGATTAAAGGTATTTTGCAACCCTTACTCTTGATAAACGATGTTGTCTCAAATAACATAATAATACCAAAAAAACAAAAGAAAACAAGAATCAACAAGTCCATGACGCAGATCTCTTGATAACAGGTTTCATCTGTTTATCTTCTTCAAGAGAGATCATTCCGATATGCGAAGGATCTTCAAGCATCATCTTCGCAACCAAGTAACCCGCGATTGACCAAGTCTGTACCTTCCTTGCTTGTTTTCCAACGTACCTTCCTTGCTTACCATCGTAATATTCCGGCCAGCAATCTCGGTGTAGCCGTGACTCGATGAGGTCAATCGCACGTCTCGCGATTTGAGGCCGACCTGTCTTGATGCATGCAGCTGTCAGCGTCCACAGCAATACTGCAAACAAAGATAGCGATAAGGACCAAGCGTTTGTACATGCTTTACTAGAGGACATTTTAGAGAAAATGCATCTTTATTTATTATGATCTCACATTAATATTAATCTACTCTTGTTATGGGCCCAAAGGGATTACACGCCTATGGCCCAAAATATTTGGTAAAACAAGGTAAGAAAAAAGTGACAAGGATGGGAATAACCACCCTAACCGAACCAAACATTTTCAAACCAAAATCAGAGAGAATATTATTCGGGGAAAAGTAACAATACTTGGTGCAAATTAGCAATGGCAAAATTATCAAAATGAATGATATTTTACAGAATCAAATCGAAATTCAACAAACCTAACTGAAATCAAATTTTAAAATACCTTAAATGGTATAGAAATTTCTAAATTAAATCCGAACCGAACCATTTAACCAAAATCTAATAAAAAGTTAATACATTTACTTACATATAGAAAAAATACATAAAGATATTAAAAACTTATGATATCAATTATAATTAATTATTTTATGTATATTTTAACGAAATTTTATAACAAAAATAGACATAAAATAACCAATTTTAATTTATGTTATGATTTTTAAATATATTTTCAATATATTTAGTATAATACATAAATTTTTAAGTGGATCTTGGTTAAACAGTTTGATTCAATATGGGTTTAGAGCAAACCCTAATAATAAGCTTAGAGTCATTCACATAACAACAGCTTTAGTTTAAGAGTAAAGAAAGCTAACCTGGCCATGAACCACCGTTATGGTAGCTCCACCGAGTGTTCTTAGGATCACAACCAGTAACAATCCGCCACTCATGACCCTCGATGCAAGGATAACATATCTTGAGTGGCATCTCACCAACTAGTTCCTCCCAACGATGCTCAAGGAGGTCCATAATAGCCATTGACTGATCCGGAGTTGCTAGAGAAGAGAGGATAGAGACACAATTGCCTAAAGAAAACCACCTAAAGTCCATACGAGCCGGACTTACATTGCCAACAAAGTATCCTCCACGGAGAGGCATGAAGTCGAAAACCCAATCCGGTATCGAGTCAGGCATCACGTTAAACTTGTTCACTGCGGTGTGTGAGTACTCCTCTGTCTTGTACCTTCACAAAAGTTTGATCCTTTAGTAAATCTCAAACATATATTATCCATACCAGAAGAGTACTCGCACTAAATGCGGATTCTTTGTATTCATATTTCATTTTAACGCGTATATTCGGGACATTTTGAGGTAACTTACTTACCTATAGATATCATTGAGTTGCTGAAAATCGAGCCAAAAGTAATTACGCATATGGAAACTCAGCGCGTGAAGTCTCTTAACAATCCTTTCTATGAACTCTCTACCTTCATCATCAGGTTTAAGCATCGATAAAGCGCATCTCAGCGCCATGAAAAACAGAGCTTGAATCTCTATCGGATATCCATAAACACCCTACAAAGTAACAAATCAAGATTTGGTTTTAGTTTAAAGAATCAATCATATAAGATTTAGTACAACAAAAAAGTTCTTAGTTCTTACCATTCTCCTATCAACCATTGAACAACCATCAGCACAAAGCAGTGTAGGGAAAGTATCGAACCCCTCGGATAAGCATAGTGAGAGTATAAGTCTCATTCCCTTTTGACACTCTGGTGTCTCAGAGAGAGTTAAATCTCCTGTAGATTTTGTGTAAGCACGGAGAAGTATGATCCACCAGAAACCTGAATCCACTGGTGCTACTCGTCCTATAGCGCTTTCCCCAAAATCCGCAACGATTGTATCGGTTTTACGGATTGGATCATGAAGCACCTTGAAACTAGCTGGCATAACGCCTTCACCGAGCTTGAAACGGTCAACACGTTTCTCCCAACCTTGAAGCTGAAGTGTCTTGAGCAAGAAGTTTTTCACTATATCTGGCTCTCCATTCATCAGAAACGCCAATGCACTCGGTACAAAGTCACGTACAAACACCTACACAAAGATAGAAGACAAGTTTTGAGATATTTTTTAATGTTCAAATGCTCTAACCAAAATAAAATTAATGTGACCATTATTTTATAAAATATCATGGAAAAAAACATTTACTAGTTTGTCTAGTTTAAAAATGTGTTCAAATGCTCTAACTAAAATAAAATTAATTTGACAATTATTTTATAAAATATTATGAAAAACAAACCATATTATTAGTTAGCCTAGTTAAAAAATGTGTTCTGTAAGTTTGAGTATTAAAATCAAGAAAACAATATTTGAAAAGTTTTAGTTTACCAATGTTACCTTTTATATATTAGTTAAGTCTTTAACAACATTTCTATGTAACCCTAAAACATAAAAATGGAGAATCACAACATAAAAGAAGCTTCTAACTAAGAGAATTTTGCTCACTTTATATTAATTATTTCACGATTATGTTTCTGTTTTGATTATATTCAAGCGCAGGTCCTGTTAAGAATCTTTAGTTACCTGATCATAGTTCAAGACCTCCTCAGAGGCATGATCATAAGCTGCAATGGTACCAACAGGTTGACCACGAAAGAACACCATTGACCTTCTCAAAGCTTCCCAAGCCTCAGCAACCATAGGATGAGGCTCAAACGAGTTTCTAACATACGAAAGAGGCGTATCCACAATCGATCTGCTTCCAGGAGAATGAGCCATGTCTAAAATATTGTCATGTCTTGCATAGCCAGTCGATAACTCGCTCATTGACCTTTCATCAAATGACCTTTTCCGTTCGATCTTTAGCTGCCTCGGCTTTTCTAAAGCTCGAGTAAGATCGAAATCATCCATTTCTGATAAAGAACAGTGTGATCCAAAATCTTTAAGCTCCAATGGTTCTTTATAATTACCTTCCATTTCTTAATGGATAGAACAAAACAATAACAGATAAAGAATTAGTTATTAAGATAAAAACATTAAACAAATTTTATTTTTTTTGTACAACAATTAATACAACTTATCCAAACAATTGTGTCGTTGAGACACACGAGATTAACCATAAAAAACGAATCCCATGAGAAAGCAAAACTTATCTTAATGATAAAGAGTTGTAAATAATAATCCAAAAATAGTGCAAATCCATTTAAGAAAAAAAACAAATCAATTATTATTTTTTTGAAAAACAAATCAATTGTATCTATTTCATAATCCATAAAATTATGTTAAAATTAAAGAGACAGATAATCAAGATCTATGAGAATGTAACTAGAGATTAATAAAAAACCAGATCTACATATAAGTGAGATTTAGAAGGAACCAAACCTGAAGAGATAACGGAAGCGTAAGAAACTCGTAAAAACGGCGGTTGAAATTATCGCCGGAGAATAATAGAGGAAAGAGAGTAGAAAAGGGGAAAAAAGAGTCATGAAGAGTGAAGATGTGATTATATAGATAGAAGAAGAAGAAGACAAACGGGTATTGTTATGTTTAAGAGACGGAAACAACACATAACGGACAAGAAAATTGTCGACGAAAGAGACGGAGTTTACCGGTAATGACCGGTTAAGAAAATGGTCTACGTGGAGTAACCGGTAATGTACTGACGAGTACTGATTCTCTTATTGGCTGATTTGGCTATTGGACTTTTCGCTTCGGATACTCATCACATTTTTATTTTACTATTTTTTATTTTAACATATTAACAAATGTCAGTGGTGGACTGGTAGCTTTTTACTTTGTTAGTATGGTTAGGTAGACAGTATAATAAATATATATCACATTTATTTAATGTTTTATTTTTAATAGAATGATGATACCTTCAATGTTAGTTAACATTTTTTAAGTTGTTCTTGAAAAAAATGAATTTATTATAGAGTTTATATACTTTATTATATTATATTAGGACCTGTGTTTACGTGGGTAAAACATTGATGAAAAGGAATATCGAATTTAATATAATATTTATTTATTATAATTCGACCCTTATAAAATATTTAATTTTTTCTTTAAAAATATTTTTT
The DNA here is from genome assembly GCA_963922655.1 of Cardamine chenopodiifolia. Taxonomy (NCBI): domain Eukaryota; kingdom Viridiplantae; phylum Streptophyta; class Magnoliopsida; order Brassicales; family Brassicaceae; genus Cardamine; species Cardamine chenopodiifolia. The sequence continues at coordinate 3,447,866 of OZ000490.1, forward strand.
TCAATCTTTGTTTTGTTTTATGAATTTTTGAGTTAAATGATAATATATGAATAATTGAATTTCTAGTAACTCAAACTTTGACCAATATCACACATTTACTTACTTTATGTAAATTGAATTAAATTATGATGAAGATACCATATTAATCGTTTGTCATATCTTTTAATTTAAAATAATCTCGATAATTCCAAAACCGGAAATTTCCGTTGCTATTTGCCAGAATTGTTCTCATAAACTGGGTAATATCGTCATTTTAGTTAATCTTAGCATCAACAATTCTTATTCTCATCTGCCACATAAAAGTTGTAGATTTCAAGAAAATTTCCTTCAATATTTTCAAAAAGGAAATGATGCACAGAGTCATAAATTGTAGTATTTTTTTGTGTTAAAAATAGATTGGAGTAGGACAGTTAGTAATTAGTAACTAATCATAATACAATTATTATGGAATTACATTTGAAACTTAATTACACCAAATTTCATTGTTAAAAAGAATTTTAAAGAGCAAATCTACATATCTCATAATGTCCAACACAATCTCAAATCTAAAACTATTATCTTATCTTAGAATCATTAATATAATCTTAACAAACTTAATAATTCTAATTTTTCAATTAAAAAGTAACAAAATTATCAAAAAAAATACTCCCACACATTGTATGGGTTAGAAGCTAGTTAGTAATAAATAGAAAAACATTATTGTAAAAGACTATAAATTTGCCAAAAGTAATAAAAAAAAAACTCATTCGCAAGAGATCATTGTCTTTTTCAAACTTTCTGGCTCACCGCTTTTGGATAAAAGTATCTAATTTATCTATGTTAAATAACTTGTATTGTTAATTTGAGCTGCAACACTGATATTTCTTGGTTGATATGCATGTTAAATATTATTGTTGGCAGTGTAATATTAAACGTGAAAACGTTTAAAGAGAATGAAAAGATTAATAAAATAAATTTATCAAAGTTTTCAAAACAATCAAAACAGAAGAAAATAAATAATAACAATAAACTCAATTCAGTTTCTTCTTTTTAGAGACAAGCCCATTTTTAGAGCGATCAAATTCAATTCAGTTTTTTTTCTTTATATTTTGTCATTTTTTACTTTTATTTTTTGGATTTGTAATTAATATGGTTTCTCTATCTCTTTCGAAAGAGAATCCTTCATACGAGTTTTGCAATTGTATTTTTTTTTGGAAGAGTGTTTGTCGGCGATTGATCTTCGCTCTCTTTGGGTTAATTCTGTTAATGTTTGCTCGATTTTCGAATAATTATGTTTTGTAAGACACAATCTCTTACCAACATATTTTCGAGATTTCACTTTGTTGGTTTTGTTCTTCATCGGTTTTGGTTGACTTTGGAAACATGTACTATGGCAAAAAATTATGGAAAGGAGGGTATTTTAAAATGAAAGAGGAAACCATAATCGATAAACGAAAACAATATCAAAACTTAATTTCAAAGAAAATAAAGTCAAAGTCAATTTCCCATAGCAAGATTTGGATGACGTTTATGTAAATATTTTATATATTAATAAAAGACATTAAAAATAATAAACTCAATTCAAATATCAAAAGAGAAATTAATTCGTCAAGTTAAATTTTTTTTTAAAGGTTTTCAAATTAAAATTTTATTGGATTACACAAATATTGAAAATTTAAAGCATGCAACCCTTATGGACACATAATGAACCTAATCAAAACAAAAAAAAGGATACAAAAACCGGAACTTAAGACCTAGAGAGGGAGGCGAAGCAAAGGAGAGGACTGCCACTGGCGATAGCCAATCTCGATCAAAACCCGAGTCCACAGCCAAGAAGCTACCACGCCTCCAAGAAGACCACTGTTTCGTCAAGGAGAAAGACTCATTGGTATGAAACCACAAGCACATAAATCAAAGATAATGGAGAAGAGAAAGACCTATCACTACAAAAAAACGTTCAATATGTGACGGCCATTTGCGACGGTCATTGTCGTCTCAAAAAAAGATGACTAATTAAAAAAATTTTTACAACAAGTTTTAGACAACGGTAAAAGCATCGCAAAATTGTCTCAAATTTGAGACAAAATCAAAATCGTCGCACAATAGTTGATAAATTGCAACAATATTGGGACTAATGACGAACATAAATATTGACACAAATAATATGTATCAAATTAATCACAAAATCAACATTTTACTTTTCTTCATCGCAAAATTATTGCTGATTTGCGACGTATTTACCACTATAATAGAACTAACGTATTTCACCATATTAACGCTGCAAATTCTTCACCAAGTATTTTCGCACATGGTAGTATCATTAATTAGTTGTACTGATTTTTAGCATCGACAAAATTCTGTTGTACATTGGTAAGAATTTAGTCGTATTTTTGTCGCACAACATATATACATATAAGCTAATCATGCTCTCTATTGTTATGTAGAATAGAAAAAATAACTACAACAAATGTTGGATTTTTCACCAAATGAAGATTCTGATTCCTTACCAATGCTAAGTTGTGGTGATGTTACTAATTCACAATTGCCAGAACTTGTAGCAAAATGAGAACGTGATGTGGTTCACTATTCATGTGAATTAGAGATGCAAAATGATTATTTGGGACAACCAATCACCAAAGATCTTTCGGCTAACGTCTCACTCACAACCACTCAATCATCCGTCTGTGTCAATCAGTGGAGTCATATGGAAGGTTATGCGATGAGTGATGGATTCACTCAACCACCAGAAGAGCCTCAGAAGAACTTAGACGTCAATGAAATTGCTAAACAGTTTAATTTCAATGTAGTTCCTGCTCCATCGAACCCTCAACCTGAATATGTGGAGCCTTCATATGATGATACCTATAAATGTCTAAATGATTAGTACGAATGTTGTCAGTATCATATTGAAAAGTTTGAGCATAATCATTAATTGTATTAGTGAGAGTAAATGTTAAGATAAATAAACTTAATAAGTGAGTTTATAAATATGTTGTAATTAATAACGAATGAGTTTAAAAGGTAAAATGTTTAAGTTTGGTGTCATCATATCATATGTATACGTGTTTACGTCAAATTTATAGGTTGCGATGGATTTGCAACCTCGGGGACTCGAACCTGGGTTAATTGGCCCTAAGAGTTTATAAATCGTGGCACACGACCAATATGTCATGGACCTTATTCGAAATAATTTATCAATCCTTGTATATATCCTTTAACTTTTGTAAATTTTAAAATTTTTAATTGTAAATTTGTGTTATATAATTCTATTATATAAATACATATAGTATAATATTATATTGTAAACTCAAGATATATAAAAAAATATTTATAGTTTTTAAAAAATCATCGCAAATCCATTATACTTTGCAATGGTTTTGCGATGGTTTTTTTTTAAATTGGTCTTGCAAGCTTTGGGACTCAAACCCGAGTTACTTGGTTTTGGGAGTTTATAGATCGTGACACACGACGAATGTGCCATGGACCTTATTCGTAATAATTGAACAAACACTTGTATATATCCTATCACAATTGTAATTTATAAAAAATCAATTTTTAATGTGTTATATATTTCTATTATATAAATACATATAATATAATATTATAGTGTAAACACAAGATTACAAAAACAAAAAGATATAGTTTAAAAAAAAAAGATTGTTGCAAATCCATTGCAAATTTACAAAGGTTTTGCGACGGAACCTTTTGCGAAAATAATTAAACAAACGTGCCATGATCTATAAGCAGAAGATATAAATATATATACATTTGGCTGTCAAAAATTCAGAAACTAGTGTACCTACTGGTTGCGCGATGCACATTATAAATGCGATATTGGTAGGTGTACCTAATTTTTGGTACTAAAAATATAGTATAAAAAGGTGACATATATGTTCTAAATATGTTGTAAAATAATGTCTATATATTAAGTGACATACCACATAAGAAATATATCAAAACTAACAAAAAATAATTATAAAGTGTACAATGTATAATGACGATAATAATATTTCGGAAGCCATCCCAACTCTTTATGAGTATTGGTTGGCAAATCACACATTGAGTTCCATAAAAAATAATACGGGTCTTCTGAATCCTCCTCATGATGACATTAATTGTGTAGAAGCACCATACATCCATGTTTCAAGGGCATCTCAACTATATGAAAGCGTCAAACATGTGATTCTAGGTCCAGTCCGACTTATTCAAATTGCAAGAGAATGTATGAGAAAAGAAGGTTATATTTTGCTTGCTGAAGATGCACAGCGTAGAACAACTCATGATTTTGTTCGTGAAGTTCTAACAAAGCCAACTTCGTATGATACTGATTTTAATGAACTACGATGGACATCTGCCATTGATTACCTTGTGAGCTATGATAAAGTAAACTTAAATCATTGTTACATTATTAAATTATTACGATTATGTAAATAGTGAAATTAAACATTTTACTATGGTTCGATAATCAAAAACCCTAAATTCAGTTACATGTCCATTACAACGTTGGAAAAAGTCAAAAAGGTAGTTCTAATGTAAATTATATATACACGACTAATAAAAGTACTCAAACCCTTAAAATAATTTTATAGATCGTGGCGATGATACAATCTTACAATCTAAACCACGAAGGTGATGCCATGATAACTCTTAAGGATCCAACTGGGACGATAGACGCTTTGGTGCATAGGAAAGTATTTGAGAATGCAGAGAATTCACAAGTATTTGGAGTTGGTGATGTGATGATACTTCAAAAAGTTTCCGTTTGTAAGTTTATAGGAAAGATTAGTTATCTTAACATAATTGCAATAAACATTGTGAAGGTAAAAAATTGAGCCATGGATACTCAAACTGCATAATATCAGTTAATATTCCATAGAAATATTCTTCATCTGATGAGTTTAAATAATTCTCCCCCCTAACACATACACCATAAACTTCTAACTTGGCAAAAGTATTAACTTGCCAAAACATCATGATGCATGTAATACTTATATTTGAAGCATTTAAAATATGTTTCTTTATCTACTTTTTAACATACTATATAATTAATAACTTGTAACTCATTAGATTTTTAAAATTTTGTTTGTATTTAAAAGATAGTTACTATTGTAATTACAAGATTACATTATCTGTATAAATTTTGTGTTCATAAAAGCTACAAGATGTCGGGTGTTGGGAGAAGTGTCTGTGGTCGTGGCCAAGGTAGATCCTCTACCTCAACTTCTTCTCAGGTAGTGAGAGCTTCTTCGTCTGCTTCAGTTGAGTGCCATCCGCCTCAACCTACACAAAATATTGCGAGTTCGTCTACCCGAATTCACGAAGACCGGCAGCAAATGCCACCTCCTATTGATGAACTCCCACAAGTTTTCCTGGATCCAGCAGCGGATCCCCAAGTTGCAGATGAGGTTCCCAAAAATGTGGGGCCGGGCTATACCATGACATTAAATGAGTTATTGATGATGCCTAATCAAGATGAATTTTTAACTTGTTTGGATCCAAGAATTATAGAAGGAACAATATGGTAAGAGTTTTTTTTAGTTATTAATATTATTTTGTTTATATGTATTTTTTGGAACTTTTAACAGGTTTGACCGCGACGGAGGAAAACTACCTCGTGCTATCTCAAAAATACTGTAGAAAAAGTATGACGGACCTTATATCAATTGACCAGGCACGTCTCCCATGGAAAAGAGATCAATATTTCGTTGATTTTGCGGTAAATATTATAATGTTAGATCCATGAAATGTTGTTACTTATAATTTATTTTTATGTTTAATTTCCTACAATTACGCCGGTTGTTAGGGAAGAGTTCGATACCGTTTGTAGCCAAAGGATGAAAGAGATGATGAGTCAAGTCAAATGGGGGGGGGAGCGTCCTCTATGGATTGGGGCCGAGGTATGGGCTTTGTTGTGCGCTTACTGGAAAACCGAGGAAGCACAATCAAAGAGCAGCAAAGAAACTCTGAACGTGATAGACTTGCTATACACAAATATTTATCGGGTCAAAAATCGTATGCTCGTATACATGGAGAATTGGTACATAATATTAACTTTTAAAATATCATATTTGAATAATTAGTACTAACGTAAGTTTTATTGTTATGTTTTTTAATAACTTAGGAGGAGAAACTAGGTAGACCTGTGTTTATTGGTGAGATATTTTAGAAGACACATACTCGATCGGATGGGACATACGTAGATATGAAGGCGAAGAAAATATGCGAGAATTTTGACAAGAACGTAAAAGATAGACAATTACGAAGAAGAGACTTCGGATCTGCCTCGCCTTTCTACAGATGAGCTAAATGTCATATTTCTCTAGGTAAAAAATAACTTAAATTTTCAACATTAATTTATTTCTAATTAACTTCATTAATGCATATGTTTTTTGTAATCTTATATTCCGGACAAACCAGGAAATTCTTCTGGTCTTGGGAGTATGGAGCGCATATTCGGGGAAAAAAACCGTCGATGTACACCTAGTTGTAACTCTACACTTGCTTCTTTGCAAGAACAACTTTTGGTTGCGTAGAACATGATCGTAGACCAAGCGGCTGCCAATGCGTTACAATCTGCTAAGTACGAGACCGAATTCAATCGACATCAACGCAATCTGCTTTGTGAGAGACACAAATATCTTTGTCCCAAGTCATCAATTGGATCCAAAGCCAAGATCCACAATTCCAAAATCGTATGTCCGCCTCCACAATGCCTACTGAAATACCCTCTTTTGTTTTGCAACCACGTGGTCCTCAACAGTATGCACTGATCGGATCTCCTCCATATATGTATAACTTTAACCAAATTTTTTTTTATATTTTTTGTTTATTTTGTCGTTTGTACTATTTATTTTTCATGTTTTTAAATATTATTTACTTTTTAATATTTTTGAATTTATGAACCACCTTAAATATTACTTTTTATGTTAATTAATTTCATTTGAATTTATGATTTTATTTATTCAATTAACAATTATTATATAAATTATTTAATAGCAAATAAAATAATTTTTAAATAATTAAATATTTAATTATTATGCAACAAAATATATATTATTATGCAACACAATCTATTATGACTAATTTGAGATGCCTTTACTACAATATTTTTTTATAACAAATTCGTCTCAAATTTAGTCATTTTTTCATCCCAAATTAAAACGTGACTAATTAGCGACGGTTTTTCATTTCCTAATTCGTCACAACAGCGTCACACTTTATTATGACATTATTAGGACGTCAAGACAAAGATGTATATCACAAATTCGTCCCAAATTGTTAGTAATTTGTATCGTCCGTTGTAACAGTTTTCCAACCCTATTGGTACGCTTAAGTTAGTCTTAATACCGTTTATATTTTACAACTCGTCATGTTGTTGCAAATACGTGGTAAAATAGCCACGATAGTTTTCGTGGCAAAATCGTCTCTATTTTAAGATGAGATTGCGACGAAAAAATTAGGACAATAAAATGTCGTCGTAAAATCATCATATATTTCAATTTTACAAAGATATCGAGACGAATGTGACTTTCCCAAAAAATATGTTTTTTTGTAGTGTAGATCCAAGCAAGCAAGTGGGACGAAAGAACCATGCCTCACCTAGCTTAGACTTTGACCACACCACTTGAATCAACCTACAGATCATCTGCCATTGTCGTCCTCGAGCAAGCCACAAACAAATAGAGAAACCACCGGCGCCTCTAACCCACAAAACTCCTCTTTATTGCCTCGCACCTCCATCCCGGATTGTCTCCGCTTCCACGACGCCGGAAGAACAACAACTAGCCCAAACGTGTGAGTCAAGGGCAAGAGACGAACGGAAATCCAGTTGAGCACGTTTCACCAGACCTTGTGTTCACCGGATATGGATCGACAAAGCAACACCGCCATAGTTCCACCATCAACAACCGTAGCTCCACTGGAAACCAAACTCACCACCGACGTGTTCTAGAGAGGGACCATTCCATTGAGTGAAACCGCAGAGGCAAACAAACAAAAAGGAAAAACGGGCCATCTCACTGCGTCACAAGGACACCGGAGAGGCGGCGGAGCAACCACAAAGCGAACTTCTAGGTTTTCCAGGTTTTGATTCGAGAGATAAAAAAAGAAATAGCGTGTTAGACCGACACGCTAAAATTTAAATTCTTTCTAAATCAGTATATTATAATTTTTTGTTCGTGGTTACTTTTGTATATTTCTTGTTGGACCATAAAGGATAATGAAAAAGTAACCGACTTAGTTAATAACTTCTTCTAATCAACAAATATTAATGAATTAAAACGGTTTAAAAACCCAAACTAGAAGTTTGAAGGTTTACATAACAAACAACATGCCGATATATTTTAGCACTTGGTGCTAAACGATTCGACTTAATTAATAACATTTAAGCTTAAGAAGCTCTAGTCTATGAATGTTATAAGATAGTAATGACTTACAGATAACTATCCAGACATGGGATCAGGCAATTACGATCTGGATGAGCTGATGGACCAACCTACATAACACAATGCCCCTATTCATACTAGACCTAAAGCTATGTCTACAACTATACCGAGACACATTAATTTATCATGCCACATTTAATGGCTAAGAGCAACAATCTACGGCCCACTTATCATTTTCCCAAACACGTTTTCCAAACCTTATAAAGAAAGTTCCTATCATCTTTGGTAACCATAATGGCGAGTCAAAACAGAATTTTCGGATTCTAGTTTACTAATATAAGACTTACTCAGTTCAATTCAGAGGAATGGTTTAACTTAGATCCTGAAGCCATCATTAGTGGGTAGTCCTAATGTTTCTGATGCATACACAGAATGGACCATTATACAACTGCTCAGCTAGAGGTGTATTGTTGTATCACTAATCTGTTTCCTAATGCTTCAATCTAACTATATTCGGTAAGATCTAACTAAAGTTTTATCGATAAACAGACGCATTCAGAGACTACGGTAAAGCCACTCTCTTCATCTTCACTGTTTTGTTGGTTAGTCTAATAGACAAAGAAACTAAAAGCATTATAACATAAAAAACCATTGGAAGGTTTTGTAACATCTCAAGCCCAAGTCCCAACCCATCAGAATAGTCTAATGTTTTTATTTCTTTCTTGCAAATTTATTTCTTGCAGACTTAGCCCCATTTATTTTAGGTGTTTTTTTTATCGCATTTGGAAAATTTGAAAATTTCTTCCCTTTTCTTTTTCTATAAATATGACCATTCTCCTCTCTTTTTTTCTTCAAGTCAAAGCATTGTTTTATAAAGGGGGTAAGCCGTTTGGAAACCTCCCACTGGCCAGTCGTCAGTGGCTAGTTTTCTGGCGAGTCGTCGGCGTGTTCTGGTGAGTTGTCGGCGAGTTCCGTTGAGTTGTTCCCGGCGAGTTTCGACGAATTTCTCGGCTAGTTTCTGGTGCATTCCCCTGAGTTTCCTGGCGGGTTTCGACAAGTTTTGTTCTTTTTCGCAATTATGTTCAGATTTTTGAAAGTCTAGAACTGCCTTTTTCGTGCCTATGGTGAGGGCTAAGAACAAAAATCCCATTATCTTTTATCTCTGGCTTATGCTCTACCATTAATAGTTTAGCACAAGAATATGTAATGTCTCTATAATCGAGTGTCTCTATGATCGAGTCCCCACTCTCTTTTTTCTTGTATGTAAACCAGACATAGGTGATTTAGAAGATTTTCCATATTGATTATTTCGCATGTTGTGGTGTTAGTGATGTGTTATATATATATATATATATATATATATTATACCTATATGAGTAGACTTGGGCAGGAGGTACAAAGCAGACGGACCTGTTTTCCTACCGGAGTCGTGTGTGAGGGATGCAACCAGCTAGTCGATTGTTTCAGATATAGGCTTTTTTCTTGTGTGTAAACTGAAACAGAGGTGATTTAGAGGATTTCACATATTGATTGTTTCACATATTGTGGTGTTAGTGATGTGTTAGATATATATACCTATATGAGTAGACTTGGGCGGGAGGTAGAAAGCGGACATACATGTTGTCCTACCGGAGTCGTGTGTGAGGGGTGTAACCAGCTAGTCGATCGTTGAGCCGTATCCAAGGATCGATAAAGCGTCTACGGGCGGTGAATATAGGTACTTTCCATATGGTAAGCCTCTATGGAGGATGGACGATCACTTAACTCGCATAGGACCAATTGTTTGCATTGCTTGGGTATTTTGCAAGACTCTTGTGGTTGTGGTGTTAAGCCTCTACATGTTTTAGGAATACACTTTTGTGGCTATGGTGTTAAGGCGGATTGCAGACTTGTGTGTTGTCCATAGCATTCCACACCTTGCTGAGTAACTCCTTCACTCTTCTTTTTTTTCTTTCAGGTGAACCTGACGAGTAGTCGGATTTACGGGTAGATCAGTGTTGTTTTGGTATCAACGTTTTTACGTTTTCTATTAGTTTTCCGACAATGATTTTATTTACTCTATTCAGATTGGTTATTTGTTATTGTGTTTCGGAATTTGATTAATAAAATTGATCTTTGGAATTTAGAGTTAATTGAGTGAGAAATTAGGGTTGATGATACACAGTAGTCGAATTAGGAGGAGACAGGGTCACAGGTTTACACAAACCTAACAAGAGAGAATTATCTTCACTTGCACAAGTTGTAACTTATACCAAAATCTGTATTTTCTTCTCTATTGTTGCAGCCAAATTTGCTCCATATATATATATATATATATTTATATTTATATATATTTATATCACTATGTTCAATGCATCACCAAGAGCTTATAAATTGGTCTTTACATAGAAATTTTTTCCATGATAAAGTATAAATATCAGAGTTGATATTTTTATTACACTTCCAAAAATCCAAATTCTCAAAGAAAAATGCAAAATTTTACGAAATTCATACATCTAGCTTAAGAAACTTGGTGATGACTCCCATCATTTCACCGCCATGGAAACGGCCAAGACATCCCCTTGCAGCTGCAATCTCATTCAGCTCTGAGACTGAATCTCCACCAATCGCCAGAGGAGCTTCCCTCCCCGCACCATCTTCTTCTTCTTTTCCGGTGACATTTTCACCGGATTCCTTAACCGTTGGAAGAGGAAAAGGGTCCAAAGACGTCTCTAATAGGGCTGATTCTCCTCCAACCGCTTTCACAAAGTCTCTTAATCGGCACATTGTAAATGGGACGGGCTCGAAGCTGTGGTCTCCATACTCAACTGGAGTAGAATGATCACCCGTCACACACAAGAAATACTGGTAATTTGTAGAAGATTCAGCCTGCCATAGAAGCTTAGCGAGCTGACGTATCGCCTTATCCACAGCTTCCAAGCCTCGAACTTTGAACAATGTAGCCTTGTCATGACCTGCATCATCTATAGCCTGCGAGAATAAAAAAAAAAATGTGAAAATCAGAATAGGAAGTTTTCTGTTTTGTGTTAAAAGACAGAAAACAGTGTTCACCTTTATGTGAAGGAATCCGAAATCGTAACCATCTGACCTCCCCGGTTTATGCCCGTCCTCTCCCGGTACAAAGACATTTGGGCAGGGATTCAAAGGAGCTGAGAGTGCATTGGCTATAGCAATTGCTTTCGATGTAAGAAGCGTCCGATAGTCTCCAGTGGCTCCCGGAGCTTCTAGAATATCAATACCAAGGGACATACCAAGTCCGGCTATAATCTTTGTTGGTGCTACCATACATGGCCACAAGCCGTGCTTCTCTTGAAAAGGAGGAACCTTTATATACAAAACCCATAACAAATAAGTAGATAGAGCAGTAAGATTTATTAAAAAGCATACGTAAGAGGCAGTAAAGGACTGAAACAAAACCTCGATTCGAATGCCACAGCCTCTTAAAAGGACAAGATTGGCGATATTCTTGCCTTGTGCAGCTCTCTTTACATTAACCGGGTGAGAAACAAGAATGCGCGATATCTCCCTGGATAATTCATTAACAACTTTAGCTGTGTGATTAGCTTCTTCTGATTCATCCAAAGGTTTAGCATCAAGAAGCAAACGATTATCCTTCAATGGATCTGTTCCAGATATATTCCCACTAAGTCTTGGCCCTTTAACAACCACTCCACATCTATGTTCCGTCGCATATCTATTGAAAAAAAATTATTTAACCAAAACCCAAAAACTCAAATATCGAAATCATAAAGATCAAAAAGAAAACACATTTAGCTACCTGACTCTCACTTCATACTCAGGGAAAGATGGAAGCTTCATTCCATCAAGAGCACCACAAAGTATAGGTCCTTCTTCTTCGAAATGTCGGTCAGCTCTTCTACTAACAACAATTCCAGATTTCTCATCCAAAGTCGCAAAATTCGACTACATTAATCAAAAAGATCTTTACACTGTCAAACCTTTAAATGAAAATAGAAAGATTGATTCAAGGAAGCAAATTCAAACCTTGAAAGCTATGTCACCTGGTGACATTGCTAATCCTGCACCCATAGATTCAAACGCACCACGTCCTCTATAATAAACTCTTGGATCATAACCCATAAGAGAGAGGTGGGCTGTGTCACTACCACAACCTAATCCAACTTCTACAGGATCCATTAAACCATTGATTCCAGCAGATGCAATTGCGTCAAGATTAGGTATGTTTGCTGCTTGTAATGGACTTTTGTAACCTAATTTTGGTATTGATACGTCTCCTAAACCATCGATCAGCACAAAAGCAACTCTTTTTTGAACTTCTTCCATTTGCAAAAATTGAGTTTTCTGTTCCAATTGGTTTTAATATCTTTAGCATTAGAGTTTAGATTTAAATCAATGAAACATGAAAATAAAATGATCCGAATCCAAAATTGTACCTTTAACGGAGACAGTCGGAGATGATGAAGTAATCAGCCTAGATGACAACGTTTAAGAGCCGTTGAGATTGAGAGATAGATTCAATTGGTTAAGGATTTAGGATGAGCAAGCAAAGAGCTTTTACCGGCGTCGGAATCGTGGGTTTGTCGATGAGACTGAGGAGAAATTGGATTCTGAGATTGGAAGAGATTTGAGATCTGGGAAGAGAAGGGAATCGTATCGAAGAAATGGAGTTATTTTTTTTATCGAATAAAGCGTAATCAGATTCCAAATAAACTCTCACCGTCGCCGTCGGAATCGTTATCGTCGCCGGGGAATCAAATCTGCAGCTCCGAATTGAGAATAATCGTTTCATTAACCAAAACGACATCGTTTTACCTTAACCAAATTTTTTTTTTAAAAGCGGGCTACCATATTATTTGACATATTTGTTGCCAGATCCGTTAATAATTGGATCTAATCGATCAGCCTTTTTAAGATCCGTTTATTTTGTATTTGATGTTTTAAAGGGGCTTCGGATCCAAAACGAGGCCTGTTTAGATTTGCGGATTAATTTTCTCATAAAAACACTTTCACAACTATTTTCATTTTCAACTTTTAAAATTTTGAACTCCCACAAAAAACTATTAAAATAACAACTTTCTTATCTAACTCACTCATGTTCTTTGAGGCATGTTTGTTTCTCCATTCATCTGGATGAATCTAAAAATTGATGTTTGTTTAGTGTCCAAAGTAAACATAATCCAAATGAATCATCTGAATGAGTTTTGGAATTTAGACAAAAATTTAAACTCATGTAGCTGATCCGAATTGGACCATATGAATGGAATTGAATCAGCCAATCGCTAAAGCAAGAATTTACACATGAAAAATACTCTTTAGTCTTTGTCTCTTCTTCTTTGCTTTCTCTCAAATTCTCTTTCTGCAAACCCTAGCATGCCATCGGAGCTCTTTGCATTCTCACCACCGTGTTATCGTCGCCGTCACTACAGAACACGCAAGCAAATTTTCTTTTTGCTTCTCTATCTATTTTCCTTAAGATTTTCGATTTTCTCTGCAAGTTTTATAGTTTTGATTAGTCTCATATTTGAAGCAATAGAGCTAGAAAGTATAGAGAAATAGAGAGAAGCTATTGATTCTCTCTAGGGAGAGATAAAAAGAAAATTTATGGATTTTTGGTTTCTCTTATGAAGTGATTATGAAGCATGATACTTCGACTATTAGGGGCATGTTGTTTTTCCATCCAGATGGTTCATCTGGATGAATATGAGAATTGATGTTTGTTTAGTATACAAAATGAGCATCATCCAGATGAATCATCTGAATAAGTTTTAAAAATTTAGATAAAAAATTTAGACTCATCGAGTTGATCCGAATTAGACCATTTGAATGGAACTGAATCAACCAAAAATGCAAATAACAAATATACCCATCGCTAAACCAAGAATTTACACATGAAAAATACCCTTTAGTCGATTTGTCTTCTTCTTTGCTGTCTCTCAATTTCTCCCTCTGCAAACTCTAGCACGCCATCAGAGCTCTCTGCGTTCCCAGTACCGTGTTGTCATCACCGTCAGTACAGAACATGCAATGAGTTTTTCTTTTTTCCTGCTCTCTATTTTCCTGAAGCTTTTTGATTTTCTTTGCTTGTTTTATAGTTTTGATTAGTCTCAGATTGTAAAGCAATAGAGCTAGAAAGTATATAGAGATAGAGAGAAGCTATTGATTATGGATTTTGGGTTTATCTAATGAAGTGATTATGAAGCATGATACTTTGACTATTAGGTTGTTTGATTAAATTTCCAAAAGAGCTTTTGAATACTAATAATTGGGTTTTTTGGTAACATTTATTATCTAGCTAGTGGGGTTCAAAATAAATTGACGCATTGGTGTATACATTATCTAGGTTTTAGTTGATGATTGTAGAAGAAGAATATAGCTAGATGATCTCTATGTTCTGATTTGATTATGTGTTCTTTTGAATTCTGAATTTTAGTTCAATGATTTCTTGTAGCTTTAATGCTCCATTAAAAATTGATGTAGTGTTTTAATCTCACCGACGTGACTCTTGAAGATGAATAACTGAAATTTAAATTTTTTTGTAGATAGTTGCTGGCATGATGTGAGTATCTTCCCCTTTAAACTTGTTATACTTAATGCTTTTCTGAAATTTAGATTAATTTTTAATGAAACAATGTTTGTATCTTCAACTAAGAATCTTGTATGAGGTGATGAGAAAACACGTTTGTATCTTCAACTAAATTGAAGAGAAACTGAAAGGAAATATAAGAAAACGGACTGTGAATGGTGCGGGGAAATAGTCAGTTATAGACAAGTTTTATGAGGCATTTGGGGAAAGACATCCATAAAAATTTTCTGGGATCAAGTTTAATACTTGCAAGAAGCAGTACAAATTTTTTAAAAGACTAACTCACAACAAAACTAAACTTGGTTATGAAACAACTGGGTTCATAGAAATTTCTGAGGAATAGTGGAATATGCGGTGTAAGGTATATATGTGTTCATTACACTTGGTTTTACTCTCATTTGATTATCACTTGGAACTGTGTACACGACCTTATATCTATTTTCCCTCATTGTTTCATATGTTTGATTCATATGAACTCTAGTTTCTTATTTATGTTCTTGTTATTTTGTTTGTAAGAATTATCTTGTAGTTATCGACTTGGAGTTTCTTATTTATGTTCTTGTTATTTATGTTTTCAGTCTTTCATATGAACTCTAGTTTCTTATTTACGTTCTTGTAAGAAAAATGCTCAATTACTAAGTTAGTAGTCTAGTTTATTTCTTCTTATTGTTTGCAGGTTCGACAACTAGACTGATTTGGGGTGTTGGTATAAAGTCAATTAGTTGATTTGTCATCTTCGAATCTGTAAGTACCATTCAAATGTAGACTTTATCACCAATGTTCATACCTTAGTCTTTGATTGTTATATCAGAAGTATATGTTGACTTCATCTTTTTAGGTTTTACCCTCCCATTGATGTACTCATATCTTTTTTAATCATAGTTTTACCTTATGTCAAATAACAACATGAAATTGTCTTTATGCCAATGGAAAAATGTTATTCATACTTCAGTTTATAGTATGTTCTTGTGACTATGTTGCCATTTGATTTTTAGTAAAACAACTACATTTAAACCTTTTTGGTCTGAAGTTGGAAGCACATCATTGTTCAAAGAAGGTGTATAGATTTTATAGGATTGAACAACAAAATTTTCTCTCATTTTTTTAGTGTCAATGCATCTTTTTATGTTTCGCCTTCTTTTAAATCACAGCACTAGCTGCTGTCAAATAACAACATGGAAGCATCTTTAAGTTGATTTGTCATCTTCTTCTTTGTTTTTGTTTGTATTGTTGATATAATATTGTTCTGTATATGGTGATGATTAATGATTGAATAACATAGATTTTGTGAATTTCTTAACTTTGATTCTTGGATTGGTATAGGGTGGAGCAATCACTTTGATCCATTAGTTGACATTTTCCAACAAGGTCAGATATGAACAGCAAAGTACAATGCTATGCTAGGATATTTGGTTTTGTATCATTAAGATCATTGTTTTGTTTTCAGCCATGGATATTACAAGTTTGCATTGTTGCTGAACGATATAATTTCAACTCAGGATTTATTGTTTCTCCTTGTTTCTTCTTTAATAACTTGTGTTTAAAATCTGATTTTGTAACTTGGGTTGAATTGAATTGTAGTAAAATTGATGATCTTAAACTGAAACTGTAGTGATATTGAATTGTTTTGCAAGATACATTTCGATTTTTAATAGAAGATGATAACATGGATTTGATATTAGATGAGGAGAAAAATATATATGCTATTATTAAAGAAACATATAGAGTGATGGAAGTTAATATTGACAAACAGGTAGTGAGGATAAATAGAGGTGGATGATGGCGTTGTGCGCAACGGTTTATGTTCGACTCTGAGGTACAAATCTATGAAATTTTACGCATGAATCAGGAGAGTTTATGTAAGGTATTATCAGAAAAATATAAGTTAGAAGAATCTTGCAATGTTTACCTTGAAGAGAGTGTTACAATATTCATAGAAATGGTTGCACAAGATTTAACTATGCGGGTCCTAGCTGAGCGATATCAATATTTACTTGAGACATTGAAAAGGAAGTTAGATGAGATTTTAACTTCTCTCTTGAAATTCACAGCAGATATTGTGGAACCCACCAAGGATGAGTTTGCAAGTCCTAGTTATGTTATAGTAGATAATCCGCGGTATTGGCCTTATTTTAAGGATTGTATTGGTGTTATTGAGGGTACTCATGTGCCAGTTCTTCCACCATCTGGGAATGTTGAACC
This sequence comes from Cardamine chenopodiifolia, assembly GCA_963922655.1. Classification (NCBI taxonomy): domain Eukaryota; kingdom Viridiplantae; phylum Streptophyta; class Magnoliopsida; order Brassicales; family Brassicaceae; genus Cardamine; species Cardamine chenopodiifolia. The sequence continues at coordinate 3,464,996 of OZ000490.1, forward strand.
ATTCAAAGGCAGAAAAGCAGAAGCAACTATGAATGTGTTAGGTATGTGTAATTTGAGTATTGAGATTTATATATGCATATGTTGGGGGTTCCTGGGAGAGCACATGACACAAAGGTCCTAACATATTGTGCTACACAAGAAGCTTCTTTTCTTCATCCTCCGTCTGGAAAGTACTTCTTAGTCGACTTAGGTTGCCCAACAAGAAATAGTTACCTAGGCCCTCATCGTAAAACTAGATCCCAACAAGATCAGTTCAATAGAGGAGGACCACCGACTAACAGTAGAGAATTGTTTAACCGCAAGCATTCTAGTTTGAGATCGGTAACTGAGATAACATTTGGTGTATGGAAGGCTAAATGGAGCTTTAGACAGGAAACATCCCAAGTATGAGCCAAAGAAATGGGTCAAGATTATGACAACAACAATGGTTCTCCATAATTTATCTGAGATTCAAAGCAAGAGGATTGTGATTTCGCACATTGGAAAATAATGGAAGCGTATGAACAGCATGGTGATGAAAATGTTGAACATGTTTTATACTTACCAGCTGGTGATAGAATGATGGAGGCTATGCGTTATTCTATCACTATAGAAATGGCGAGAGAAACTAGACTTCTATATTAATAGGTATGTGATCTTTGTTCTTATTCGTCTTTCGGTTGATATTGGTTGCTTAACTGAATTGGTATGTAATGTTTCTGGATTAGATTGGAAGGTAAGCTTGATAATTAGGAATGACCTGAGATTGCTTTATATTTCAGAGACTCGATGTTTTGTTTCTGTATAAAAGTTACTCCGGCAGTAGTTTTACTTGGACAACATATTGGTTTGTTGATGAAAATATAAGAATCAACGATTAGGGTATTTCTAATGGCTGAAACCTTATAACTTGAAGATTCTTGTCTGCTTTTGGATCTTATAAAACATATTGTTGTTTCTTTCAAACTATTATCTTGTTGCTATCTTATTAATAATCTTATCTCTTTTAAAGATTTGACGACTTTCCAATACATATGTTCTTTGTTGTCTTGTTTAGTTTTTTTGCTAAACCATCTCTGCCTCATGGTGTTCGTATGAAACATTTTGAGTTGCTGTTACAAATGTTTTGGTGTCTTCAAATGTACTTATGTTTGTATGTTTGGTTCATTGTGGCAAAATGAAGTGATACTTGGGTTGCCTTTAGTTTCATGATATATCAATGTTTCAGTTTCATTAGATGTTGTGTTTGAGTTTGTATAGGTTGTGAATCCTTGATAATCACAGGGAAGTTTATTGAGTCTCGTAATCTTGTTTTCTTAAAGGTTGACACTGTTAAAGATTCAATTTTTGCACTCAATTAGACATCATAATTTGGTTTTGTGCCACCTTTGTAGTATGTTTTGTTCTGTTCCTTTTATCTTTTAACTACTGGCAACAGCTCACTATTTTAATATAATGCAGGCAGCAAAAGAGTTCGAGTTTGTTTTAAAGACAGAACCAGAAGATATTTTGTTGAATGATTTGGTGAATACTTAGAAATTCTGATCAAAATCCTTTTTTGACAAACAAAAGACAGAGTTTGAATGTATTTTCTTCTTCAATCTTTCTATGATATTTTTTTAGGGACAAAGCTTTGAATTTTGCATTGTATCACGTGAGAAATTGCATAATAGAATGAATAAAAATGTTTGGTATATCATTAAAACATGTTGTATAAATTAGATTGGTAATTTCATGTTTATAACTTATACGCCACTAACATTAAAATATGGAACAATTTCTATTAAAATCAATTTATAAACACAAATTTGGATTTTAATGTATATGAATATATATGACCAAAACCAATTTATAAATGTCAAAAATAAGAATTTAGAATTATTTAGTTGTAAATATATTTTAAATCAAAAATCAAAATTAATATGGTTAAAGTTAAGATAAAAATATGATTAAATTAAATTATGGGCATTTTAGTTATTTTTATTAAAAAAACATCTGAATGGAGATGAAGATTTACAAAAATTAAACAAACAAACAAAAGTTCATTCAGATGAATTATTTAGATGAACAACCAAAAATGGAAATAAACAACATTCAGATGGAATATCCACATGGAGTATTTGGATGGATGAGGAAACAAACAGATCCTTAGTTGAAATGCTTAAAATAAGCCCATAAGAAGAGGTATTAGATACTTAAAATCTTTAAAATGGTTCATATATAGTTATCTGAAATGTCTGTGCAAACCTGAATACCACTTTGAAAATTTAAATTATAAAAAATTTTAGTACAAGGTTTAAAATGGGAGTAAAAAAACCCTTTTTAATGTCTTATAGAAAAGTACTAATTATTTACATAATCAGTAAATAAAAACCTCTGTAACATTCTAGGAGGATAAAAATAAATACAAGATGTAACTCTCAGATTGTGTGCTACCTTAGCCAATTTATCGGCTACCTAATTACAATTTCTTGGCACCAAAGTAAACGAAATATTGGTAAAACGATATGCCCAACTACTGATATCAACAAGTAGATGATCCATAATCGCGTTTTCTATGTGATAGTGAAGAAGATCATCCAATCCTTTGCAGTCACCTTCCATAATAACATTATGAAATCCCCTGCACCAAAGCAATTCTAGAGCATGTAACAAAGTTAAACCTTCTGCCTCGAGGGGATTAGAACCGTGTCGTAGTTTTGAGGAAGCCACAAGTTTAAAAGAACCATGAGTGTCACGTAAAATCTATTCCACACCTATCCTATCTTGATTATAACGGTAACTTGTGTTCACATTGCATTTATAGACATCAGAAGATAGAGGTGACCAGTGAGACGGAGGAGTCGTAGAGTGTGGTGAATGTAAAGTTTGTCGTGTTGAGGAATGAAGAGTAAGGGTTGGTGCCCAAAAATTCCATAGCATTTTCCATTACCAGGCGAATAACTGTTAGTGGTTCATGGTTAGTTCTATTGAAGATTAGGGCATTTCTTGATTTCCAAATTTGCCAAAGGATCCAAAAAAATCCATGCCAAAATTCATACACCATGGTAGAATCATAAATATTGAGAAGGCATTGAATATTTTCCTCCAGAGAGTTTGTAGGGGAAGGTAAGATAGACACCAGAATATTAGATGCTCTCTAAATCGCTAAAGCATAGTCACACTAAAATACAAATGCGATGTGTTTTCTGCGTGTAGACAACAATGATTACATGTAGGATCGATGGGTATTCCTCTACGGTTTAATTCTATTCATGTACCTAGGGCCAAAGACAATATACGCCAGAGAAAATGTTTATCTTACATGAGGTCTTCGTTTTCCATATACGGTATTTTAGACTCGTATTACTTGGAGGAGAATTTAGAGGCTGAATCATCAAATTCGGATAGTGAGTTGATAATCAATTTCCTGATTTGACTGAATATATCTCGTTCTTTGTATAGTGACAAAGAAGTCTATCCTTGGTTAGAGGGAGCTATATATAGATTCTTCGAGCATGATGTGCATCTTCAGTGCTCAGGTGATGTTAAGTTTGTTCTCGTCCCATTGTTTACCATTGGATTGCCATAAATCTTTGATCCGAAAGGACTTGGGTAGATTAATATTTACCAAACATCATGGAGGGTGAGTAGGCATCCATGAATCAGTTGACCATCCACTATTTGAAACCAAAGACCTTTAAAAAGCAAGTCACGTCCACTTAAAATGGAGTGCCATCCATGTGAAGTTTTCCTTGGAATTATTGCATTACGTAGGTCCATATCAAGAAAACACCACCTTTTCATAATTCTTGCCAATAGAGAGTTGGAGTTATGTAGGATACAACATGCTTATTTTGCTAGTAATGCGGCATTGAATTTCTCTATGTCCCTGAAACCAAGCCCTCCTTCTTTTTTAGGCATGCTTATTTTCTTCCAACTGACCCATTTTATTGAGAATGTGTTACAAAAATGAATGAGTACGTTCATATTTATAGTGCAAAATCACAGATAAATGTTACTATATATTGGTATGGCAATATTACAATGTTTCCATCACCATTTTCATACGTTAAAGTCTTTTTTTACTTGCAACACTCTTTCTTAAAGTTCATTGTCATATGTACATCTTTTACGTTGTATTCTCTGTTGTCTCGTTAAAAATACTAGAAAAGCATAATAAGAAAAAAGAGTATAACTACATAAAATCTTACTCGAATGACTAGGAACAACACAAAGATTTCGTTGATGACGCATTCCAATATTATGGACATTTTTATGAAGATTGAAGCAGATAATGATTTTGTGAAGAGTTTTGCAGTATTGTCAGATGATCTAACATATTTCACTTCAATTTTTTTTGTTTTTCTCAAGCTCTTGGGCATAAAAAAATAATTTTGGAAGGATATGGTTGGTTATGTCTCTTTTGATATATCCTTCTTTTGTTTGGGCAACACAAGCATCATTATCTTCGTATAAGATATTTGGCTCTGTGTTTACACGAATTCCATTCCTTGATTGGATATATTAATTTATTGATCTTAGTGATACGCATTTTCTACTAGCCTCATGGAGTGCGATAATTTTGCCATGATTTGAGGAGGTGGCTACAAGTGTTTTTTTTAAGAACACCAAGATATACGGTGCCCCTAGTTGTGAAACATATACAGTTTGTGATCGGGTTTTGTGGGGATCTGATAAAAATCCAACATATGCAAAACCAACCATTTGCTTTGTTGGGTTTTAAGAATAAAATAACACCAAATCAATAGTCCCTTGAAGATAGAGAAATACATGTTTGATCTCGTTCCAATGTCTTTGTGTAGGAGAAAAATTGAAACTTGCCAAGAGAATAATGTCAAATGATATATCAGGTCGAGTGCAATTTTCAAGGTACATAAGAACTCCAATTGCACTTAGATACGGTACTTATGAACTAAGTGTCTCTTCATTTTCTTCATGTTAACGAAAAGATCATTTTCAATATTAAGTGATCTTACAACCATCGGTGTACTAAGAGGATTTACTTTATCCATATTAAAGCTTAAAACTGTTTTAGTGTATGTAGACTGGTGTACATAGATTCCCTTGTGAGAATGCTCAATTTTTAAACCAAGACAAAACTTTTTCTGTCTGAGATTTTTCATCTCAAATTCTCTTTTTAAATAGTTTGTTGCTTTATGTATTTCTTCTTGAGTTCCGATGATGTTTAGATCATCATACCGTGATAATTACAAATCTGGATGGTGTTTTCTGTATGAAAACACATGGACATATAGGATTTTTCACATATCCTTTCTTTTTCTAAATCTTTCCCATGTCCCCAAAAAGTTTTATTTTCTGTCATTGGAGTTTTAACATCCTATGCATTCACTTCAAAAATTGATTTGGATCAGGTGGGTCAAGACATGTGATTTTGGATGATGAGCTCGTTGCTCTTTTCTGCTATCAAATCTAAAAATTGGTGTACTCTTGCAACCTATATTATTGTTGCAGAATAATATGGTTTTTATAGAATGTAGTGTATGTCTTCACCAAAACAAATGGGTGTTGGCTTCTGGTCAGGTTTGTAAACGTCCCATTTAGATATGTAAGTTGATAATTATATATATAATTTCATAAAAAATATCTATTTTTGAATACATATCGTCATTAATACAATTAGAAAAATGAATTCGTTGTTTACAGTCTATATTTAATTATGCACATCTATTTTATACAATAAGAGTCATAAAATTGGTACTGAAAAATAAATTTTATGGTTTCACAGTCCAGGTCGATGAACGAGCCAACTTATGACATCGATGATGGCCGACTCCGATGAAGAAGAAAAACAAAGGTAACTATTTAAAAATCTAATCATGTCTTAAAATAATAAAATTTTGTTTAACCCACTAAATTTTTGTTTTTCTATATAGAAATAAAAATAACATGTAAACTATATGTAGCATGTATTTGATGAGATATATCCTTGAAAAATATGATACATCCAAGTCTTTATAACACTATAGATCTACACACAATAAATTAACAATTTATTTAAAATATAAATGTCTAAAATAATTAATATTTTAAGCATTTTAATATACAATGATACACACATAAAGTATGTTTCCATAACATGTTAAACTATTTTTTTTTTGGTATAAATATGAAATATACATCCTACTCTCTATTCAATGCAGTAACTTTATTATTAGATGTTAAATCTCATATTACTGCATATATGTTTAATGCGGTGAAAATAAACATAACTCCTTATTTAAATGTTTAGTAAAATCAAATATATGTTTTTGTAAAATATTATTTTCACTCAGTTAATCATATTTGGTTTGGATATGTGACAGATTTAGATCGATCTAGATCCAAAGATGAAAGAAGAAGAGAATATGAAAGAGAAAAAGAAAAAGAATTAAAATAGGAAGAAGAAGAAGAAAAAGAAAATAGTGAAGAAGAACAAGATGACGAAGATAAGAGAGAGAGAGAGAGAGAGAAATAAGATGATGTAGATGAAAATAGTTAATAAATGACACTTATTTCTTGATATCAATTTATGCCCCCACATACAATGCAATGGTTTATCAAACGAAGTGGGACCATTGCTAAAATATTAGTACCTTTTGTTGAATAATAAAACAATAATCGTCGTTGCTACTCACCCAATTATTTGTTCCATTATTGCTCTTTTGCAAATAGTCCGAAAATAAAAACAAATTTACATAATAATTCATAGAATATTACAATTATTTTAATGAGCAACATTGGTCAATCTCACAAAACACTTAGAAACAAAAAAAAGAGTTCAGAGGCCTTTCTTTACCTGACAGAATATACAATCCATAGATGTTGATCATGGGTATATAATTAAGGTAAACAAGGAGAAAATTGTATGCTTTGCTTCATCAGATTGGTTGGTTATAAACTCAATTCGGGTTTTGTGTTCCAATTTACAGGCAGCGCATTTAATTGGAGTAGTAGAGAAAAACAAAGAGCTTGAAAAGTACAACCTCATGCAGCTCAGGTCGACCAATTGATACAATCTACTCTGCTCTTATCTTTAACTATGTTTTGTTTCTGAAGACTAAAGATGATTTGTGTTTACTGGTAGAGTGGTAGTGTTATAGAATGTATGGCTTGACTGATTAAAATGGGCCAAATTGATTTTTAGATTGTATTTTGTCTGATTAATAAAGTTGTTTCTTTGATGAAGTTAATCATATGGGTTTCTCCGATTGTTTAGCATAAAATGTGTTGGTACAATGCGATATATGTGTTTGATTTGTTTACCTCACCATTATCTCTTTTGCCTAAATAAAACGAAATATAGCAAATCCATTTTACGAAGAAAAAATCAAGTTAAGTAAAGTTGAGAAAACTTTCATAGTTACCTAACGATCATAAGGACATTACCAAGACAAAAGAGAGAAGGGTTCATCATATTCTAACAACACCACTACCAATGGATTTTGATAGAAAATAGATTCAACATATTCTTTAAATACCTTCACTTGTTTATTAACTCCCTCCATACTGAGAAAAATTAAATCATATTATAAATCAACTATGGTTCTTAAATCCTTTTTTTGTTCATTTTAAGTCTAAGTCAACAACTTCACTTTGTACCAAATCATCTAAGTTACAAGTCCCAAAAAACCAAGCTAACTTATTAATTCCACAAAAATGTACCATCTTTTGTTTTTGCTTCTCCTTGATTCTCTACTTATACTCTTCACCCATAATTGTATAGACATCTCAAAAATTTACACCTTGTCCTATCTGACTCTTCTAACTTGAACCCTACAGCCTAAACAAATTCACAGCTTAGGATGCAACATTAGATCAATCGTCCTTGTAACAAAATGTAGAGTATTTGTAGTAGCACTTTATGATTGAGCAGGTTTGTAGCTCATCGTCTGTATACCTCTAATGATGGTTTCCTGCACTTGTGAGGATATTAACTCATGTTTTTTTGGAATTAAACACTGTATAACTAGTGTGAATTCCACTCTAATTGAACTCTTCAAGAAAATGTGTTTCTCAAGAATTCCCAAATCCATATGCGTAACAAAAGTGAAAACTCACAAATCTTTTCTCCATAAGTAATGTGTCCATTTGTGACCTAACAACCCCATTGAAAACAACATATCATGCTCGTAAATGGGTTGCAATTGCTCACGGTCAAGCAGCTTGTAGGAAAAATTTGGTATTAAATTATGTTTCTGTCTCACCACTGCTCTGAAGTGAAAGCTTGAAAACTTTGGAGATAATAAAAAGGACAGCTTGTAGTAAAGAATCTGCAACCACCTTTCTATTATTGTCATGTATATCAGAAACTTCCTTACCTTGAGCATAAAGAAGCAGCATAAATGTAGAAGTTCTAGGTTTTCAGACTTACACAAACAAAGAACACCAATCACAAGTATTATGTTGTATACCACTCTTGTCAACACACACAAACCTCTTCCCTTTGTCTTGTTTATTCATCTTTTGTTGGATAATCATCAAACTATTTTGGAATAGGCACTAAAGTGACAGTAATTCACTTGATGCAGTTATGACAATTGTTTAATAATTTGCTTAAAAGACTTTAATTTTATATCATTTTTATATTCAAATTATCAAAAAATAAATAAAAATAAATCTACATAATAATTCATAGCATATTACGATATTTCCACAAACAACATTAGAAAGTCTCACAAAACACTTGGAAAATCTTAGAAACAATTAGAAAACAACAAAAAACACTAAAGTTTGAAGACTGCCTCCGGTAATAAGCGTCCTTCCTGAGAGTTGTCTCCAACTGAAGTAACGCTAAGTGTGAGACATTATCACCACCTACATCATAGGCTACATCTTCGTGTGATGACCAAAGATATTGGGAGTAAAAACGGAAACACATTTCTGACATAATGAAAAGATACATATGTGGCACCAGAAGGTTGAAAAGGAATGACAGAAATCTTGGAGACCCGTCTAGCTTCACGTAGTTGAAGAAGAAACACAACCATATGTGTGCTAGCCTCACCTCGCATAAAAGTCATATCCCACTCGCACTTTTCTTTCGTTAGAGAGGGAAACATCCCAAATACATTGTTGAATTTCTCTACTAACTCATTTTAGTAATCGAGAATAGCTTGCTAAATTCGATGGTGAAAGCAGTACATAACTCTCAGCCAACGATGAAGTTCAACAATGAATTCCATATGACATAACAAAACAATAATTAAGAACAGAGTTATTTGATATACTAGCACAAACCAAATCAAAATTATCACTTCCCAAAAATTGACACTTTCAAAAACAACAATTAAGAACAACATTAATAAGTACATGAACCAAAAACATATATTAGAATAACAAAGTTGCGAATAAGCGTATAAAAGTTCAAATGAGTCAGGGAATGCTGACTTCAATCGTCAAACTCTTAGAAATATCTTTACATTGTTGAAAACAAGAAAGGATCAAATAAGTATATATTGTACATATGTTTTGAGATTAGAAGATAATGAAAATAACAAAAAATCATACCAAACTAAGATGACCCTATAAGTCTTCAAGACTTCCAACTAATTCTCTACACAACCACATATCTGATTTTCAGTACAAAGGGTGTGTGAAAATATGGAGGGTGACCACATGAATGACAAAAATGACGGACACAAATATGACACTTTAGATTGAACCAATGATCTCCTGGTATGTTTATTAATGGAAGGGAGCAATGTATGCAGACCGACATCTGCAAAACATGAAACAAATATGGATCCTGGGATCAAGAAACAAACTAGGTTTTGAGAAATAGAATTGAAAAAACTAGGTACTAACTAGAGAAAAAGATGGAAACACTGTTACAAAAGTAAATTTTGCTACTTGTTGAATGCGGAATGCAACAAGGAGATAAGTAGATTAAAGAAGGGATTGAGTTTGAATATTTTCGTATTAATAAAATACAATTAAGAAAAAAAAAAGATTAAGTCATAATAACGATGAACAACAATGTAAAAGAGAGAGATTTAGGTTTGAGATTTGACAAGCTGGTAAGAGGGAGCTCGAAATGGGCCCGAGCTTAATCTCTATCCAAAAAGCTCTTTATGCAGACGGTTGTTCTTAGTATTCTTAATTCCTTCCCCAATTTTTTTATTACTGTTCCCTGACAAATGACCTTATTTATAGTAAAATAGTGAAATGCCTAATCTTTTATTTAACAATGAGATTTGTGGAGTTTTTGAAATATTTGTTAAATGGGTTGTTTTTGACTTGGGCCGAGGTAAGATAATTCTCAACCCACCTCCAAAAATAGGGCCCAGTTCGTTGATGAAGATGTTGCTGAAATCAGTGAACTTCATGAAAAATATTAGGCCGGCCTTAGTCGGGATTGACATATTCTCATAGATTTTTCCTCTTGAACCATCCAATTGATAGGATGGCAGCAAAAATCTCAAAACACGTGGGTAGGCTAAAATGTGTGATCATTGCGTCGCTTTAGTATATGCTTTTCTCTTATAACATTTCCTTATTTCTTGTCATTCCAATTTTGGCTATAAAAGGTAATCATTCTTCCCCTTGAGCTCTTTTTACTTTTTTCTTATTCTTGTGTTTTATCCTGCTCGGATCTTTGGGTTTTTAAACAAATATATGTCGTGTTTTACTGGTTTCACCATATTTTCTATGATCTTATCTAAGATTTTGGATTTTCTGACATATCTCCATCAATCTCTTCATATGTTATTCTTGAAAAAAAAAAAATTTGATCGTTGTCATGGGGGAAATTCGGATCAAATCTAGTTTATCATCTTCCTCAAAAAAATCCTTCATGAGTAATACTTCACTTATGAAGCCAGTCGTGATAGGGGACAAGGTGAAAAATTGAAAGAAAGCATCTTCTGGAGGTCGGAAGAAATCATCTTCAGGAGGTCGGAAGAAAACATCTTCTACAAGTCAGAAGAAACTGTCCTCCAGGCATAAGATCCGTGACTGGATTCTGAAAAAATCAAATCTTGAATCGCTTCTCCTTATGCTTACATCGTGTAATTTTCATGAAGGGTTAGATTTCCTAGTTCATAAACACGATCAGCACTACTGGACTCCTCCTAGGCCTGGGAGTAATTATCCAGATCCATCGGATATCCGGATCCGGATCCGGTCAAAACGAATAGGGATCTGGATAGTGAATTTTTGGATCCAGCGGATCTGGATACTGATACTGATAATACAAAATCTTGGGCTGGATAATCGGATATCCGGGTTTATTAAGCACATGTAACATTGACCCTAAACCTGACACTTCTCAACCATGTAGCATTTGTAAGCCTATTAGTAACATTGTAACATTTGTAAGCCCATTTTAGTCCAGAATTTCAGATTCATTGATTCGAGTCTTGACTCTCGAGTAACGAGCATCACTTCGAGTATTCGACTTGACGAACCCTAATTTTAGTTCCTTTGCAATCACATCATCACTTCTTCTTCTTCAAGTTGTCACTTTTTCTTCTTTAATCCATCATTCTGAAGCTCTCTAGACTCAAGTATGGGCCTCTCTATTTCTCTGCATTAATCAATGTATTGAGAGATTTAGGTTTCGTATCGATTCTCTGCATTATTGTTTTATTTGATTAAATATGTGGTTCGGTTTGTTGAATATGTGGTTCATGTTTCTCTGTTCTTGTTGAATCCGTTTTAACCAAACCTCTTTGTTGATGCGGTTTTGAATGAGTCTTTTCTTTTGGTGAGTAGGATATTTATTAAAAGCCACAATTTTTGTTTGTTTTTGGTAAACCCTAAATTAAGCTAACTGTCAATGTGCTGGTTTAGTAGAATTTCGTAGACGTGACAAGTAAATTGTGTGGAGTGTATTGTGTTGTCCAAGTAAATTTGATGTACAAAGTTCTTAGCTTGAGTCACGTTTACTATCGGCTATTGTTAGACACTAATGACTTTGATTGCTTCTGGGTGATGCTGCCCTTTCATTGGAAAGAAGAGTTTACAAGGAAGATAGGCAAAACGAAGAGATTTAGGTTTGGGTTTCAAATCAAAGATTTTTGAATCTGTGGTTTTCGAGTCTCTACATTATTGTTTGTGTTTTACTAAATATGTGGTTTTGAATCCGTTTAAACCAAACATGTCGTTCGGTTTGTTGAATATGTGGTTCGTGTTTGACTCAATATGGGGGTTTGAGTCATTATTGTTCGGTTTTGACTCAACATGTGGTTTGGTTTCAAATCAAGGATTTGTTGAATCTGTTGTCTTAATATTAAATATATGTTTCCTTTTTCTCCATTTCCGGTATGAGATGGAAGTTGTCCTTTCTACCGTAAGGTAACTCTCTCTTCTTTTACTTAATCATTACTTTAAAATGTTTCACTATGAGCCAAGATTTTGAAGTTCTTTTTTTTACTTACAATCGTTGCTTGATTATAGAAATTGGTGTTTGTAGAAATTGGCAAAACATTTGTAATTGATGATTGTTCGTTTGTTGGCTGGTTGTGAGTTTGTTTCTATCTCATTGTTATGGAACAAGTTTTCTTAGCTTGAACTTGATGATTGGTGTTTTCTTTTCAGATTATAAGGAGAATATGAAGGGGAGTGAAGGGAATGGACATGAAGATGCTTCGCTTGAATGTCATTGTTATTATTGTCATGTTTTGTTATAACTTAACTACTTATCAAGTTTGATCAACTATTTCCTACTCTTACCAACCTGTTAAGATAATTACTATGTATGATATTAATGAATTTAGGATTTTCAAGTTTAATATGGATTAGGATCCGGATATTCGCAGATCCGGTTTTGTCACAAATATCCTAAATCTGGATATCCGTAATTTTTTGATCCGGATACGGATAATAATTTGACGAATATCATGGATACGGATCCGGATATCCGCAGATTTTCAAGTTTAATATGGATCCGGATCCGGATATCCGCAGATATCCAGTTTTGTCACAAATATCCTAAATCTGGATATCCATAATTTTTTGATCCGGATACGGATAATAATTTGACGAATATCACGGATACGGATCAAGATATCCCCAAAAACCCTAGATATCTAGATCTATAACAGGCCTACCTCCTCCTGGGTAAATATGTTTGTATGAATCCTTCTTCCTCCACTAGAACCTCTGGTTCCAGTTTCGTGACGTTTTTGTTGATTATTTTGTTGAGCGTAAGATGGCAATCTCCACAGCTTTACTCAGCCTTGATTTGCAACATGGTGGCAATGCTTATCCTAGGGACTGTGTGAAATTAAGGTAAATCGTCACTTCCTTGAGAAGATGACTCATATCAACACAAACAAGACTCAGCCTGAGACATTTTATATTTGCTTCAGGCCAAACTTCAAGATCCTTTTTGGAACTTCTAGCAAAACAGGGAACTGAGAACACAAATATTTTTTTGTGTCCGAATAGATGAATGCTTGGTCTCTAACGTTTACAAAGTGTTTATATCTATATAGAGTTAGAGCATTGATAGAATTTGGAGTTCGACTCCATCACTGTCCTCTTTAGTTGCTTGGTATTTTCCTTTTTTATAACTCTTCTATTTCTCAAATCATCATTTTCCGGGCTCCAATCTTCCTCCATATTTTTAATAATGTTTGAAAGATTCAACAGTTAAGTCAGAGAACTTGGCCCAATCTTCATTGTCAGAGGAACAACTATACCCTAAAAAGGATTGAATCTTGTAATCCGAGGTCACAATCTTTTATTATTCTTTTTTCCCTTCGTTCTTCTAAACTGGATGTTTCTTTATGCCCTTGTTTTGCAGCTGGGTCGAGGATTGTCAGAGCAAACCCTCATATTTCCTAGCTTTGCTTCCGTTATGAAGGAAAGAGCAAGCTTTCATGCTACTAAAGAAAAATTACTGATGTCGAAGTGACAAATGGCAAGATGGTTTTTTATTGTGTTGGTGGAGTTGGGGCATGGAATCTGCTTGTAGAAGAAATTAATGTTTCTACCATCAAGTCCTTGTTCTAAAACGTGAGCGACTGCAACGCTTGATGTGGCTAATCCGCCGCGATTTAATCAATTCGGTTTAGATAATCAAATAACTAACTAATCGTCCGATTAAACTAATTAATTGCCAAATAAACTAATAAATTGGATTATTAACAGATTTTTAACCACTAAAAACGTTAATTTTTTTGACTCTGGATCAATAAATGACTGATTCATAATGATTTTAATTAAAGTCCACCAGTAGTCTATCATGAAGTGCGAATATCCTTATTTATAATGAATATTCTTATCCTTCCCTCTGAACTTTTTATGATGTGGAAAGTTGCAAATTTCACTTTGCTTCACTTTGATTCTTTTTACTTCAACGTGTCAACATCCACTTTTTATTAATTAATTTAATAAATTAATATCAAGTATTTGTTGTATTTGGATTTTTTAGGTTTAAAATTATTTTTTAAAAGTGTATACAACATCATCAATATCTTTAAAATCTGTTTCAAGAATAATTATACAAAATTTAAATCCTATTTTAATATTTGCATCTATAATAATTTATATTCAGAATTATATGCTAAATTTTCTAATTAATAAAATATAAATAATTAAATAAAATTTAAAACTAATCCCCGATTAAGTCCAAATTAAATTCTGATTTATCAGTTAGGCGCTACACCCAACCCGAGTGCCCAACTAACGCCCAACAATATTATAAACATGACATCAAACTGAATGGGCGTTCAAAGGAAGATGATGGAGCCGCTAAGGTGAAAGCTGCCTTCGAGAAATAAAAGGAGAAAAACATTGATATCGGTGGGTTAGCACAGAAGAAAAAAGCCAAGCTTATGCCAACCGCGCGAAAAACTCCTTAAGTTTGTTCCACCTCCGGGGAAGGCATCAAACAACTAATATGAGGATGCTACTAAGATGACAATTTTTGTACCAAAAACTAGAAACTTTTTGAGACACTGGAGTTTGAGCAGTAAAGATTGAGGGATTCACGGGAGCAGCTAGTTCAATTGGAACGAAAGAGGGTTCTTGAGGAGGTGGCCTCTAATTTAGGACCTCTTTTTTCTGAGGCGAGACAGCCACTTGGAAGATCATCCAAAAATCAAGAACATTTTCTTTTAGTTGAATCATGCGACCAGAGTGAATCAAACCCTACAATATCTAAAGGATGATTGGAAGGTGCCAATTTTGGATAAGACATTAGCTGGATGGGAGCCGAGCAGCGTAGGCTCGAGGCATTAGTTGACGTAATGGAATCATCGACTTGGATCTGAATGACTTTGAATTCCTCCCTTATTAACGAATTAGCACACACCCTAGGTTTTTCTTTGGAAGTTCCTTCTGAGGTTCAAGTTTGTGTTGATTAGTTTGGGACTAATGAGGGATAGGCTAGTCATTAGTGAAGCAGTTTTTTTTATGACTTTCACTGTTGAGTAGTTAGTCAGAGGTAAATGTTGGATCTACCGAGTTGTTCATTTCTATCGCACCAAGAATCGATCGAGACACCGTTTTGATCCCATTGCTTCCCGAATTTATTTTTAGCCACGTGTACTTTTTGCACTTTCTTTTTGGCTTTTGTATGGATATTTTCCTACTGGGTTTTCACTCAAATTTTTTTTCTTGGTTTATGTTTTCCTCTTTCTTCGTGGTTTCCTCTCTCTTGTATTTACCTTTTTCCAAAATGTGCCATTTTGACGACATGTCATTCTGGTTTAGCTTTTGTCGTGACGAGATCAAATTTTGTTGTTAAAATTTTCTCCTTTGATTTTGGTTAAAGGTAGTTCGGTTGCCTAAAAAGTGGCATTATTGGCTCGCTATTTGGTAGAGAACATGAAGGTAGGTTAGTTTACACTCTACCTATAGTGTCCAAGTCGTACTTTTGATTGTGGGAGATGAGGTCAGCTTAGTTGTTTCGAATAATTTGGAGGAACTGTGCGAGATGAGCTCAATTTTAGGTTAAAGATGCAAATTTTAGTTTGTCTTACACTATACCTGTAGTGTAAAGTTGTACTTTCGATTGTGCAAGATGAACTTGGCTTAAATTTTTATACAACTTGGAGCACGGTGCGAGATGGGCTTGGCTTTAGGTTAATGACTCAAATTTTAATTCGGCGTACAATCTACCTATAAGGTCCATGTCATAATTTTGATTATGCGAGATGAGATTGACTTATTTATTTCAAACATCTTGAAGCACTATGGGAGATGGGCTCGATTTTTAGATAATACAAAGTTAGGCTCGATATCACTATTTGAGGTGGCTCTCGTTTTTTTTAAACAACATGCATTGAATTCTTCTTGGGTATGTCAAATTTCCGTCTTGGTGAATTCCGTGTTTAATGAGCAACAATTTCTCGTATGGTGTCTTAATCGATGTTGCCTTTTGGTCTTCTCTAGATCGAGTATAAATGTATGCTTCCTAACGCTCTCCTCGTCATCCCTTCTTATTTTTATGAACAATTTTTTGGTAGAGCAATGGCTGCCTCCAGATATTCTTAAAGTATCAACAACTATCCTCCACATGTTGCTCTGTCACCTATTTTGGCTACCGACCAGCGGTCCGAGGCAAGGAGTGAGAGTGTTTTTGCTGCCTAGGGTATAATGGTTATGTGGGTGCACCTCATTTACTTTGATGGTAAAGACAAGGACCAAGCCATGGAGTTTTTGAAAAAGGTACGCACTGATCCTCCTCTTACTCTAGTTGCTATATTGTGTCGGTCTGACGACCTCACACTTTATTCTTGTAGATTTTGGATATGTATCAACAGCATGTGGACAACCTTCGCCGACTTGAGGCGAAACGAGATAAGGTTCATGTGAAGCTTGAGCAGGTGCAGTGCAACATATGGTTCTTAAAACCAAGCCTTGGGATTGAGAAATGCGTAATTTTGACAAAATTGCTCCGATGTCGAACGGTTTGTGAAGAGCTCTTCAAGCGGTCTGACCTTCGGACAATGATCTGCCATCGCAGTAACCATCCTGGACTCTTCATTTTTTTAATTTCTCTCTTTTATGTTCCTTTTCTTTTTTGTAAAATTCTTCATCCTTGTCTCGAATAAAGAATTGGTCGTGCCAATTTCTCTTGCTCTATCTTGCTTTTCTATTTTTTTGAAATTTGATTAAGAAATAATTGGACCCGAGATCGTGCTGCTTACGTACCCACAAGTCGGGATCAAGCATTAACGTAGTTCAATTCTTTAAAAAATAAAAAATTTGCACACTGAAAGAAAACAACGACGTTGTATCAAGCGGTAGACTTTATGCTAATCCTATGTGGGACAGTTCGTCGCATCTAGTATGATATATTGCATATTTGACGTATTCTAACTATGATTTTAGAGTATTTTAGGTGTTTTAGAAACTTTTCAGGTTTAAATACGCTTGGAAATAGTCTAATGAATATGAAGTAAGATTTGGAGCAAAAGAGCAAGAAATAGGCAATTCTGAACCTCAGATCGATCGGTCCACACTTGGATCGATCGATCCACCATATGAAGACTTTGTTGTGAAGTTTTGGATCGACCAGAAGCCCTTAGATTGATCGATCCACACTTGGATCGATCGATCCATCATATGAAGACTTTTCCGTGAAGTTTTGGGTCGACCAACCGCGCTCAGATCGATCAATCAATCCACACTTGGACAGATCGATCCATTATACAAAGAATTTTCCGTGAAGTTTTGGATCGACCAGACGAGCTCAAATTGCTTGATCCACCATCAAAGGACCGATCCAGTTTTGCCGTTTGGATTTTAGATTGATCAATCCACGTTGGATCGATTGATCCGACCGAGCTGACATGTCCGAGGAAAAAGGAAATCTTGCATGATTTTCCTATTTTGATTAGAAATTTGACCTACACGTTTTTAGGATATATATACTAGTTCTTAGCCATTTTTAGGCTACCCATATATTATTCAGACTTTTGGCTTTTAGTAAACTTGTAAGCTTTAGGGAGAAGAACCTCTGACTCTACATCTCTTGAGAAGATTTTATGAACCTTTTGGATTTCTTATTTTATGATTATGAGATTTTATTCATATCTCTATTGCTTTCCTACATTCATGGCTGAGTAATCCCATAGTTAGGTTTTAGGGTTTCAAAGGAATCATGAACCATTTAATCAGACATAGATAGGGTTTTATCTTCTGTTATCTTCATCTATAGTTGTTCTTATTGTTTAGCTTGAATTGATCACTTTTTCTCTGATTTATGGTTTAATATATTCATCCAAAGTTGTATAGGTTGCCGGATAGAACATAGGTGAGCGGATTGTCCTTAGCCAACAAAAGATGATGCTAAGGCAATCCGTGAACAAATTGGACCCGCTTGTTAATGCTTGTATAGGATTTTAAATTCAAACGACAATTTAGAATATTAGATTGCTAAATAAAGTTCCATGAATAGTTGTCTTGTTCATGATCTCTGATTTCATGTGAGTATCCCTAAAACCTAAGTCTTTTAATCCATAAGTTTTATCGTTTAGCTATTTTTCTAGTTTTCATTATTGCATCGCAAACTACAAACTCCATATTTTGTTCTTAGCTTAGTTTTATTCATTAAGATTTGTATTGTGACACTTGGTACTTGTGTATTCGATCCCTAGAGTACTACAACATTTGTTGTGCACTTGCAATAGTTATTATAGGGTTAAAACTCTATCATAGTACTAGTAATTTTTTAGGTTTATTGAATTCCAAAATCGGGGATTCTCTTCGCCTCCCATGGTCATCAGCTCGTAGACTCTTGGTTTTACCACTTTGGCAATTAAGTATGGGCATTCCCACTTGACGTCGAGCTTCCCTGCCTATACTCCGTTGTGTTTTTAAAGACTTTTCGGAGGACGAGGTCACCTTCGAGGAAGTCCTGCTTTTGAATTTCTTATTAAAATACCAAGCCGTGAGTTGCTAAATTGTTTTGGATATGTAGCAAAGCCTGGTCTCGTTCTTCCCCTAGTTGTTGAAGGTGATCAGAGATCATTTCGTTGTTGAGTTTGATGTTCTGTGTCAGCTTTGTTTGGCGAATGGTGGGTACACTTGCTTCTACTGGGCCATGTTTCGATGATGTGTGATAAGGAGAATGTTGTTCTATTCGTGGACCTGTGAGGGGTAGTTTGGTGCGACCAAATTAACTCCATCCAGCTTGTCAGCCCACGTTCCTTTTTTTTTTCTTCGAGGCGATTTTTAAGTCTGTCCAGTATTCTTTTGTTTGTAGCCTCAACTTGTCTGTTGCCTTAAGGGTACCTTAGCATAGATTTGCTTAGTCTGATCTTCTACGAAGCGCAAAATCCTTTGAACATAATTGATGTTAATTGGGATCCATTGTCGGTTACAATTTCATATGGAAATCCGTGTTGGCAAATTATATTTTTCATACATATTGCGTCGATGTTGCGTATCTTAGCACGAATTTCTTCACGTCGACGTTCCGTCCATATTTTGTTGCTATCTTATGTTTAATAAAATTACTAATATTTCAAACTTAAAATTTAATAGTTCTATTGATTTATTTAACTAATTTTAGTGACTAAAATTTTTATTATTAAAAATTGTATAAGTTTATTTAATTTTTTTTAGTTCTGCCATATTCATCCATTTACCATTTGAAATTAAAATTATTCAGTCTGAAATTACAGCTTTTTTGCCAAATTCTGCAATTTAGTTATTACCATTTAAACCCTAAATAAAGCTTTAAATTATGGTTACAGTGTATATCTCATATAGATAGGGCTGTCAAACGGGCTTAACCAGCCCCGCCAACCTGTAAACACAGGGGTTCTAAAATTTTTTTACCCGCTTGACCCGCCAACCCGCAAATTCAAAACTTCAACCCGCATCTGCCCCGTTCAAAAACCACAAAACCCGCAGGTAACCCGCTAATCTGCTTTTTTTTTAATAAATGTTTTCTAATTAATTTGCGGGTTGATGGGTCTCCAATCCGCCAACCCGCAAAAATATGTATTAAAAATTTCCTATTTGCGGGTTGTCCACCAACCTGCGGATTTCCCTCCGTCAACCCGCACCCACCCCGCATCCCAATTCTTTGACCAGCACCAACCCCGCCCCACAAAAATTTTCCCTCCGTCGACCCGCACCCGCCCTGCAGCGGGTCAAAACCTGCGGGACCTACAGGGCGGTTCATATTTTGACAGTTCTACATACAGATGATGCAAGATTCAAAAGAAATGCTCTATTTGTATCGTACACTTCAGATATAGACCCTAGGCAGCGGATGGATTGCTAATTGGTGGATCAAATGAAACCACACTAGCTGCGGAAAGGCCCGTGATAGACTCAACACTATTTATGGAGATATAATCGACATAAAACAAGAGCAAAGACAAGAGATAAACTCTTTGCATAATCTTTTTTATTATTAAATTTAAAGGCGCTTTTTATAATGAAATCAGCTAAGTTTTTATAGGCTCATATACAAGACCTTTGTGGTCAAAGAAATCTTTTGTAAAAGAGAGAAAATTATGCACAATTTTTTTAAAAAATAAATAGATAAATTAGTTAATCATATAAGGATAAATCTAGAAATTTTTATAACAAATCCATGTATTAAAGACCTATTATTCATGTGAAGTGTTATAAAAAATCCTTGAACTTTTAAGCTTTATTTCGGACAATTAATTTGGCATGATTTTAATAGGATCTTTTGTTGAAAGGCCAAAGACGCAACTGTATTTTTGAGATTGCATCACTGCCTATCGATCACATCCACGACCTCCTCCTTCTCACTTTTTATATGCCTCCACATCATCACCTTCTCTTCCTCGTCCTCCTCGGGTCTTTTCTTCCATGGATCCCTCTTCTTTTCCTTAGTCTTCTTCTTCTCTCTCGTTCTCTCCCCCTCTCTCTTTGATTAGGGAGGTACGAAAAGAGGCCAAAATCCTACGATTTTCTTGTACATATCTCCTCACTAGTTTAGGATTTGAGTTTAGTGGATCTGCGGGATCACGAAGTTACAATGTAAGTATTGGGCCTCCTTTGGGCCATCGATAACTTGTAACATAAGCATATGTGATTAGGTCAAATCGTGAACGCTAGATATGTATATAAAGAGATGTTTTTACATCGATATCAATAACACAAACTTTTACCTCTCTCTAGGTTTCTTGACATGGTATCAGAGCCATCTAAACCTAAAACTACAAAATAGGTTCTGTTTCATGCTCTCATTGTGGCAAAACAGGGCATTTAACAGAGAATTTTTTCCGATAAATAGGATATCCCCCGTCGTGGGAAGAGAAAACTTGAAACAAGCCTGGTCGTGGGATTCTTCCAACTCCAAACACTCTGGCGAAGAACCGTGGTCAAGATTCAGCTCGGATAAACCACGTTTTCTCAGGCACCGCTCTTCCATCTAATCCTACACATGCACTTTCTGCGAGCCATTTGACTCTAACTACTTCAGACCGAACATGGATCGTTGGTTTGAATGACACTCAATGAAAAACTCTTGTTCAAATGCTTGCAGAAAGAAAACAAGTTTCAACAGAGCGTTTAACAGGTAAACAATTTCTAGAATCTTGGATTATTGATACAGGAGCTTCAAATCATATGATGAGAAGCATAGATTACTTAACAGATATTTCAGATATGCATCCAATTATAATTAAGCTAGCGGTAGGACGATTTACTACTTCACCCAAACACGGAACAATAAAAATGGGTTCTCCACTCTGTCTTAAGAACATTTTTTTCGTCGATGAAATTCAATGCCATCTAATTTTGGTTTCTCAATTTATTCAAGACAGTGGTTGCATATTTCAGATAACTGATAGGCTCTGTGTTGTTTAGGACCACATATCGAGGATCCTGATTGGAGCGAGTGAACAATGCAATGGACTATTTCTTTAGAGAATTGGTTGTAGCTGCGGCAATGGAAGGACATGATTCCGACTCAATGGAGGCTTGGCATTGTCGTCTCGGACATCCATCATCTAAAGATTGAAAATGTTAAAGTTTTCTGATTTTAGTAGTAGTTTATTTGATTCTAAAAATTGTGATGTTTGCATTCGTGCAAAACAAACCAAAGAGTCTTTACTGTTAAGTATCAATAAATCAAGTTCTATCTTTGAAATGATATATTGCGATCTTTAGAGACCATATAGAACTCCAGCTATATGTGGTTCTCGATATTTTCTTATGGTGGTTGATAGCTCCACAACACCTTAAGAATTTTCTCGCTTTGGTTGAATGTCAATTCTCTACAAATGTGAAAACCATTCAAAGTGATAACGGGTCAGAATTCATTTATCTTCGTGAGTTCTTTACACAGAACGGAATGTCCATGAAACGTCTTGTGTAGGGACTCCTCAAAAAAATGGCCGCGTTGAGCGTAAACACCGTCACATCCTGAATGTGGCTCGAGCTTTGCGTTTTCAAGCACATCTTCCCGTTGAAATTTTGGGGATATTGTGCACTGACCGTGGGTTACCTCATCAATCGCACACCTACTAAAATTCTGCAAGAAAAACACCATTTGAATTGATCTATCAAAGACCTCCACCAATGACTCATCTTTGGACTTTCGGCTATTTGTGCTACGTTCACAATCAAAAACATGGCGGTGACAAATTCGCATCAAGAAGTAATTCCTCCGTGTTCATCGGTTTCCATTTGCAAAGAAAGGATGGCATGTTTTTAACATCGAAACAGGGACTATCTCTGTTTCCCGGGACGTAATCTTTTTGGAAACTGAATTTCCATTTTAGACTGGGCAGTCTTCATCTTTATCAATCATTATACCGCGTAACTTCACTGATGATGAGTTTGATTTTTTTGATATCCCAGTCTCACCTTCTGCCTTACCTCTGCAGTTGCAACCTCCAATTAGGCTCACTGACTATATCACCACTCTACTCCACGAGCCACCACCTTCCATTACTTCGTATCCTATTGATAATTATTTATCAAGCTCTTAGTTCTCGGCTACTTATCAAGCTTACATTTAGCCATAACTTCAGCTAAGGAACCTCAACACTACAATGAGGCTGTCCTTGATGAAAACTAGAGGTTTGCTATTAAGAATGAAGTTGTGTCTCTTGAAGACAACGGAACTTGGACGATTGAAGATCTTCCAAAAGGGAAGAAAGCACTCAGCTGTAAATGGTTTTCTGTCTCAATTTTAATGTCGATGGAACACTTGAACGACATAAAGCCCGTTTAGTCGTACTCGGAAATAACCAAACCAAAGGTGTTGATTATTCCGAAACCTTTGCCCCTATTTCTAAAATGACTATGGTTTGGGCATTTCTTCAATAGGCTGTTCACATGAATTGGAAAATTCATCAGATAGATGTTCATAATTTGTTTTTATATGGAGATCTCCATGAAGAATTCTTTATACAGCTTCCGCCGGGATTACGGACAAATGAGAAAAAAAAGGTTTGTCGTCTACATAAATCCCTATATGGTCTTAAACAAGCTCCTCGTAGCTGGTTTGAGAAGCTTGGTAGTGCTTTGCGTGAGTATGGTTTTGAGCAAAACATATTCGATTACTCCTTATTTATGTATAAGAGAAATGATACTAGACTACATTCTGGTTTACGTTGACGATCTTATCATTTCTGGCAACACTTTGGAGATTATAAACGAATTCAAAGCTTACTTGTCAAATTGTTTCTATATGAAAGATCTTGGAATTCTCAGATACTTCTTGGGAATCGAGGTTGCTCGCAATCCGGTGGGGATCTATCTCTGTCAGAGGAAATATGTGTTAGACATCATCACTGAAGCAGGTCTCCTCGGGGTTAAGCCAGTTACGTTTCCGTTATAGCAAAATCACAAACTAGCTTTGGCAACTGGAGAACCACTTTTAGATCCGTTAATTTATCGTCGTCTGGTTGGCCGGTTGATTTATCTCAGTAACACTCGGCCGGAGCTCTCGTACGTTATTAACATCCTTTCCCAGTTTATGAATAATCTGAAGTCTACTCATTGGGATGCAGCACTACGGGTTGTGTGTTACTTGAAAAACAATCCAGGACATGGTATTGTTTTACGCGCCAACACCGATCTATCCCTCTCAGCTTGGTGTGATTCCGACTACGCCGCTTCTCCTATGACTCCGCGTTCCTTAACAGGCTGGTTTATTCAACTCGGTGGCTCACTGTTATCTTGGAAAACATGCAAACATGACCGTTTCTCGAACTCTTCTGCCGAGGCTGAATATTGAGCTATGGGAGATACAGTTTGTGAACTTCTTTGGCTTTGTGAGTTACTACATGCTCTAGGAATTGATTTTTCACTTCCAACCCCTCTTCACTCCGATAGTCTCTCGGCTATTCAATTGGTTGGAAATTCCGTTTTTCACGAAAGGACTAAGCATATCGAAAAAGAATGTCATTTAATATGAAATGAGCTTGTATGAGGAACTATCACTACTACGCATGTTTCAACAAAATCTCAACTCGCCGACATTATGACCAAAGCATTAGGAAAATACAAGTTTAAAGGTTTTTTAGTCAAACTGGGTGTTTGTGATCTCTATACTTCAGCTTGAAGGAGAGTATTGGGTCCTTTTTGGACCATCGATAACTTGTAAGATAAGCATATGTGATAAGATCAAATTGTGAACTCTAAAAATATATATAAGAATATGCTTTTGCATCGATATCAATAACACAAACTTTAACCTCTCTCTAGGTTTCTTGACAATAAGAAATGATCGAAACTTTATAAACGTAAACCGTATACAAAGAAAAAAATTATATAAATAGGAAAGAAAATACGTAATCATCTGTCTGTGCATGTGACAAAGACACAAACTTGTGTCACACAATAATCGACTGTCCAATATCATCCTTTATTTGATTATAGTTTGTGGATTTATGCTAAGTAAGTTTTACGTTGTGCTAAGTTAGCAATCAAAAGCATATAGAATTAATATTTAACATATGATAAATAAAGATTCTACATTCGTAGTTGAATTAAGTTAGAATATATGGTACATTATTATATTTAAATTATAACACATACATGATACATATGAGATATATATGACCATTTTATCACTCAGACGACGTAGTAGTGGGCTTATGTGGTTAATGTGACTTGTCGTGATCAGAAGTCAAGAACATTATGAGACTTCGGAAAGTAGAGACATCACAGGGTAAGACAATCTTGTTCCGGTAAGCCTCCGCGTAACCAAACTCCTCCGCTGCCTTTTCTAGAAGTTTCTGGAAAGAAGGGCTATTCAGAAACTTTGTGGGGACTACGAATCTTTGCAACTTCTTCTTCGTACCAACGTAAACCACGAAATGTCCTCTCGGTGTTCTTGAGGATGCTCTGCTCTCTCCTGTATTTTCTTCTTCTTCTTCTTCTTCCTGGAAGTGCATGTCAATGACCTTGTTCGACATATAGTCAAATAATGACCTATTTGTGTTGGGTGTGAGTCACAGGACAATAACGGATTTTGTGGGAATCTTTATGTTTCTACTTCGATTTGGAAGTTGGGTACTTATATATAGTTGTACATACTTATACTTTTTATTACTTTGTAACCTTGTAGGGCTTGGGAATGTGTGCCATCTAAAATACATGAACGCAGTTTTCATATACTCTCCTGTTTCGATTTTTAATATGTTTTGAATAAATGCACTTAGATTAAAACTGTATAGGTCATCTTTACTTTTGTTTTTAAAGATTTTTCACAATTAATATAAACATTAATACTCCATCTGTGTCATATTAAGGATTTTTAAAGATAAAACTTGTTTCAGAATAAGCATGTTTTATATATATTTTTCCCAACCACACATTAGAAATTCAATCTTTGATTAGTAGTCCAATCAGAAAAAAGTTTACAAATTTTTTCTGAAATTAAAACTCTAGAGGTTCAGGTTAACCAATCAACTCAATGTTCTATAACACGGCTTAGGCGGACGTCTAGGTGGCGTGTAGGTGGCGTCTAGGCGCTACACAGTAATCAAACGCCCAGATTTTATGCTATACAGTGATTTATACGGTTAAAATGATTCGGGCGGATAATAGCGTTCAAACATCTAATTACGTGGTATATAAAGATTTTAAGCGGAATTTAGAAAATTTTAATAAAAATTTATATAACTATCTATTTTTCTATTTAAAAGTTTTTTTCTTTTAAATAATATGTTTATTTTTTATAAGTTTATTCAATTTTATTCATTTGAAAATAATGTTTAACCACTATACATTTATCCAAATTTTTACATAATTGTGAAATTATATATATATATATATATATATATATTTCTAAAAATATTTAATCCGTCTAGATCCCGCCTAGACACCCACGTATACGGTTAGGCGGTAGGCATTCATGCACCGCCTAGCAAGCATCTAGCACATTTTAGAACACAGAGTCAGCCTCAATATTAAACGATCGAGAAATAGCAAAAATGGAAAAAAAAAATTAATTCTAAACAAACTAATATCATTGAGAAGATTGGAGAAAAGGGACCATTATTCTAGAGATTGTACATTTGAGACCAGCTGTGCAAAATCTGTTTCGAATACATGACAATCACTACTTCTAGAAAAGGATATTTTTCATAACCCATAATAAAACTTACATCTCTGAGTGAAGAGGTGAAAGGCTTTCCTATGGTATTTTGTTTCTAAAAATACTACATGATTATTCTCCTAAAAAAAATCTAATCCAAACTTGTAAAAGTATCAATAGATTTCAAGAATCCTTCTGTCCGACATCTAAGATTATGATAAGATTTTATATTTCTTCTATTTCCTCTGTTTCTCCTAAAAAACTTAATTCAATTGTTTCTCAAACCAAATGTTCGTTTCTAGCGTGACTTAAAATATCAAAAGGATCCGATTGAATGTTTTGAAAAACTTTCTTAGTATTTACCCTTCATAAAAAAACACAATATTCTTACAAAACAATAAGCATATCACACTTTTAAACTGGAAGGTAGTCTCCAATATAAAAAATTTACAATATACATTTTTGATAAAATTTATAGCTTTATTCATAATATGTGATTGTATTAAGCAATGAGGAAAATATATAATTTATTAATAAAGAGTAAAAATAGAAATTTAATTGTTTTTTAATATGTATGAAAATATTTATAATAAAACGGAGGGAGTAGAACTTATAAGAAATATGTCATGTGCATACATAGCACGGACTTGACATCTAGTTAATACAATAATAAAAGAAAGAAAAACATTAAAAACAATTATTAAGTAATCGATTGAAGTAAGTCCACTTTGAGTTTGATATTTTATTTTCTTTGTTTGGGATCCTTTGAGTTTGATATAGTTTCTAGAATTATTATCTTACATTTCGTGGGGAATCCATTGTTCTTCTTAATTACCAAAACAATTCCATGGTTCTTCTGAGTTGAAGATTTTATATACATATTAACATAGATCAACTCGTGATTCAAAAGGATAAGGTAAATATATAAAGCATATGCATACAAATACAAGTACACATGGGTAAGTTCTTTTATTTTATTGTTTGGTAAGAGTAAGTTCTTTTACATTAGTTTTATTTGTTAAAGGGATGACGAACTTCAGAAGATAATATCTATATATGACATTTGCATGTGTGATGAGTATTTTATATGATCGTAGCTAGCTAGCTAGGTCCTAAGTCTAACGATGATTTTGGGGAATATGGACTTAACGTGAGTCGATGACTTTGATTTTTCAAACCATTCCTGAGGACTTACGTATTCATGACAGAGAGAGAATGTGTGGTTAATATAAAATGGGCCATGGATTGAGCTACGATACAGTGACTGAGGAATGCACATGGTTTCTGCTACTGCTCATAGAGGATGATTTTTCTCTCCATACTTCTTCTACATTCACTTAATTTCTACTATCCGATAAGGTCTTTACATTTCCTCATATATGCCAAAAATAGTGACGGTTTGAGGTTAAACAGGTAAAATTAATAGTGACTGGTTTAACTAAGTTACTCCTATTGTTTTTAAAAAAAAAACTAAGTTTTTGTTATTAATTTTGTGATTTACAAAAGAATGGATATTTTGTCATTAAACAATTCATTTTTTATTCATATTCGTTATTTCCAAGTTATAATTTTAAACGAGAGGAATGGTTTATGCTTTTTTGTTTTATGTATTATCAAATTCGGCGAAAAAGAATTCTTCACCAAAAATTGTGTACTTTCTAGTTAAAGTTATTTTTCTTGTCAAAAAATAAAGTTAATATTGATCTACCCAAAGCTAAATGAAATGAAAAATATGTGAAGTCCTCTATGGTCCTGGAAAAATTGCGTCGTTCCGGAAGACTCAATTACAGTAATATTTTCATATTGTAATTTGGTCCTACTTTTTCTTGGTAATTATACAAATTATATGAGTAATATCTTGTAACTCATGGGCTACTGTATAAGAGATAAATGCAGATCTATATTGTGTATACTAAGGAAATGCTGTATATTTATATATTTGTCAAATGCAACTTCATATAGTAGTTGAATTTTTTTTAATGAGTAAATTGTCCAATAATCTTTGGTTTTAATTAAATAAAATGATTCAAAAATATATTTTAGTTTCATAAACTTATCAATAAAAATAACGCAATATATGAACTTTCATTAAAAAACCGTCGTGTGAACTTTCATTATAGAGTTTTAAATTTAAATGTTGCTAAAAAATTAGATTTGTTTTTGAATTTTTTGAATATCCTCAAATTTTCTTAAAAATGAATAGCAGCATAATTTTTATATAATTTCGTTGGGCCAAATTAAATCTTTGTTATCAAAACCTAAACAAATATTGATAACAGAAGTAGACGCTCTAAAAATTTAAATAGGAAATGACTAAAGTAAACTATGTCGAGATATGGATATGTAGTAGGCATGAAGAGGGTTATGGACGGTAAAGATCTGAGATCAAGCGACCATACTGTTTTGGATTTAGAAATTTATTTCCACGTCCTTCTCTTTCGTCTTTGTACGGAGTCTGTTACACATATTTTGACAACACAACAAAAATATTTTATTGGCTATAGGCCGAACGTGCATATAGAGGTAGCGAAATTTCACGAATACAAAAAAGTTTTAAATAGTATGAGAATTTCAAAAGTCACATTTTATCAGAAAACAAAAAAAAAACTTCTAAAGTCATTGGTTGTGGCCAAGCTAACAAAAAAGAGCAGGTCCGAGGTGTTTGGAACAGAATTAGTGTAACGAAAAACGAAACACAAAAACATATGTTTGAACAAAAATTTGAATCTTATGTGAACGAAATTAATATATATATATATATATATGTATATATATTCATACATGATATATAGACTTGAATAAGAGAGAGATTGCCAAAAAAACAAAAAGAAAAGAAACGCATAAAAGGTCGTGAAAAATATAGTATATTATAATCCTGGTGATACATACGTTACCTTTATCAATGTATGTTTTTCTAAAATTAGACGTAGAATAGTCTTTATTGATCAGAGTATCGATAACAAGTACAAGAGTGAAGAAATGGTTAATCAATTTACCAACCCTATTGTACCCAGTAATTGTTTGCCGTGGTCTCGAAATTTTTGTTAAATCTTTTTCCTTTGCTCTCGATT
Organism: Cardamine chenopodiifolia; assembly: GCA_963922655.1. Classification (NCBI taxonomy): domain Eukaryota; kingdom Viridiplantae; phylum Streptophyta; class Magnoliopsida; order Brassicales; family Brassicaceae; genus Cardamine; species Cardamine chenopodiifolia. The sequence continues at coordinate 3,494,486 of OZ000490.1, forward strand.
TCGTTGCCCTTTTCTTTATCATTGTTTTCCTTTTTATATGAAAATATATCCCGCCTTTATCCTCATGTGATTAGGAGTTAGACGACCAACTCTTGATATGATAACTTGTTTAGAATATTCTCTATATTAACGTTATTACGAATATTCTCTAATATGATCAATGATTCGTGCTAAAATAAGATCATCTTGAAATCCAAGATCGGTCAGGAATCAATATTGTCCCTTCCTAAAATCATCTAAAATTTTATTAGAATATATTTATATTAGTTCTATTTAATATTATTTAAAATAATAAAATTATGCCCAACAACAAACCCGATAAATTATATTGATTACTAAATCATAATTTTAGATACAATTGTTTGTTAAAATATAACTCAAAAAATGTCATAACCATATCCTCTCTATAATTATTGGATCATAATATTCAATGACTTACCTATTTAATATTATTTTAAATAGTAAAATTATATCCAATAACTAACTCTCCCACTCTCACATTTTAAATTACTAAAAGGAGATATATGTTTTTTTTATGAACAAAGTTTTATCCTCCTATGTTCACGATGACAAGTCCAGTATTCAATTACTAGCGGTGGGTGTAGAGTTGGCAATGATAACAAACAGTTGGCAAGTTCGAAAGCGAGCATGAAAATTGCAAAGGTGTATGTTCCTAGAAACCGTTAAGACTTATAGAAAAGATGACAGTCAAGACTTCGTCCCACTCTCAATTTTTTTAATGTTTGCGAAAATAAGGTGAGGAATTGATGTGATTAATGAATGCTACCTGGTTGATCCTGTCAGTAGTCATATGATTGGTCAAAGATTAAGCCATGCATGCGTAAGTATAAACGAATTCAGACTGTGAAATTGTGAATGGCTCATTAAATCAGTTATATTTGTTTGATGGTAACTACTACTCGAATAACCGTAGTAATTATAGATGTAATACGTGTAACAAACCCCGACTTTTGGAAGATATGCATTTATAAGATAAATGTTGACACAAGCTATGCTCGTCACTCTGATGATTCATGATAACTCGACGGATTGCATGGCCGTTGTGCTGGCGACACATCATTCAAATTTCTGTCCTATCAACTTTCAATGGTAGGATAGTGGCCTACCATGGTGTTAACGGGTAATAAGAATTAGGGTTCGATTATAGAGAGGGAGCTTGAGAAACAACTACCACATCCAAGGAATAGTGACAATAAATAATAATATCGGGCTCTTACGAGTCTGGTAATTAGAATGAGTATAATCTAAATCCCTTAACGAGGATCCATTGGAGGGCAAGTCTGGTGCCAGCAGCCGCGGTAATTCCAGATCCAATAGCGTTATTTAAGGTTTTACACTTAAAAAACTTGTAGTTGAACCTTTGGATGGGTCGGTCGGTCTGCTTTTGGTGTGCATTGATATGTTCGTCCCTTTCGTCAGCGGTACGCTTTTGGCCTTAACTGACCAGGTCGTGCATCCAATGCTATTACCTTGAAGAAATTAGCATGCTCAAAACAAGCCTACGCCCTAGATACATTAGCATGGGATAACATCATAGGATTTTGATTCTATTGTGTTGGCCGTCGAGATCAGAGTAATGATTAACAGGGACAGTCGGGGGCATTCGTATTTCATAGTCAGGAGTAAAATTCCGCTTAATGATGCACTGCTTAAAGGATAACATTTTTGATTTGTGGGCCAAAAATTGGAATGTTTCTAGTGTGTGGCTTGGAGATTTTTGAGATGTTTGTGGTAGAGATTTGAGTAAATTTGCATTTTGGTTTTTTATCCAATCTGAGATATTGGTAGGGTAAAGATTAGATGTTATTTTGAATTTTTCAACCATTTTATCTTAAATTTTTGTCTAAGGATATGTATATGATCTGGTGAGAATTCAAGTGTACAAAAGAAAATTCAAAGAGTGGAAAATGACTATTGGAGGAAACGTTTTTCATCATATGGAATAAAATTGGTTTTAAAGATTTGGAAAGATTTTTGTATTTGTAGTTTTGTAAATCTTTGTAGCAGAACGAAATTTGACCCACCATTGTATGAACAAATTTAAGCTTTAGAAAGTTGACAAGTTGTGTTCAAAAAGATTAACCAAGTGTTCAAATTATAATATATAATAGATTATAAATAATATATAATAATGTTCAAATAATTCAGGTTTCCGTGGGTTTCCATTTTTCTATTTGTAAATACAACTAGGCATGTGCCGGCGCAATGCACGGGGTTAATTAAATCGGTTCAATGCTAGTTCTATAGTAATTATTATAGAAAGATGAGAAAAATGAAAACACAAAAATTATGATGCAACTCTATAGAACTAAAAACAGTACAAATAATGTTTAAAAATGAAACTTAGAACTAATAATGAAAGAATTTGAGAGAAATAAACTATATCATCAATCTTTAATTTAACACAATAATAAGAAGATATGATCCTCGTATATTTCTAAACTACAAATATAGTGATAGATATTGGCAATGCATAATAACATGATTATATCCAAAATGACTGACATTAAGAGGAGTAGATAAAAAGCTACAAATATTTTAAACAATAGTTGATATTTTTGTAAACAAATATAGGAAGGTTCCTTGGAAATGAACAATTCACTTTAGACTCTTTTACTAAAAAAATTCTATGGACGAGAATGGTGAAGACCAAATCTATTATAGTGTAATTCCTCGAGGAACAGTATTAATAGTCTTTCTTTTTTTCACTCACTATCACAACAAGTATTTGGACCAACATCTATATTTGTGTTTTCCAACTGCAAATGAACTTCAGATTAAAAGTGAACTGAAATAATTTATGAACATAGGTTTTTATCCTCTTATGCTCAGAACGGTACTTTTCTTTAAGTAATTTAAAGATAAATTCGAATCTCAATGTTCATATCGTATGCCTCTAATTTCTACAGAACAATGTATACAATCAACAGTTGATAAATGGTCACAATTAGCAAATACTCCATTTTCTCTAGATAAAAGTTCCACATCATTAACTTATGATCTCATGATCATCACGCCTTTAAACACTTTATCTTCTCCTTGTTCACTTTGACTTTCAGCGATACTTAGAATCTTCAAAAGCGCTATTCACTTTAATCATCATCTCACCATTATTTCTTTCAACTTCCAGTGCATATTCCACAATCTTATATCAATGTATCAGACATTTGATTTGGGATAGTGGTAAAACACCAATATGATTTACAATCTCAAATAATTAGATTCAAAGTAAGACAAAATAAAAGTTAAGAGTCTTAAGACCATTAGTAGTAGCACCGCATCAAAGACCATCTCCTAAACACTATATACTTCCTACTTGATTTAACTCTCACACTTCTATCACATAACACACACAAACAACGATCCAAATCTTTAGGAAGAGCCCAACTCTGCATATGCAGAGCTTCAACCACACAAACAACAATCCATTCTGTAGTAGGAGCCCAACTCTGCTTCTACAGTGCTTCTCCCACATTGACACAATTTGGAAATCCCTGTCTACACCCACGTATTCTAGGAGATGCCCCTTGAGATTCCTACAGCACCTAAACAAATAAATAAAATATATCATATATAGTAACTATAATAAGTAGATGATATCCTAGGCATAGCGTTTTGTATAAAATTTAAAACTGTTATTTTATGTATATTTTTAAAAATAAATCATGAAATTATAAAAGAAAATCTATATGTAATGATGCGATTACTGTAAAAACGTTTTGAGATGTTTTTATAAATGATTTGTCTTTATATTTTTAATGCATACGTACAAATTTATGGTAAGTTTGTATGTAGAAAATAAGTGAATATACTCTTACAAAAATAATTTTAGTGAAACTATATCAAATATTTATATTTGTATTGATTCTCTAATGGCAAACCATGTAAATTCTATAAGATTTAAAGTGTTTCTCTTAAAAAAGTTACCATTTTTTGATACTATATGATTTGGAAACAGGAAACACATTAAAATAAGTTGACTAAATTTTATAAGCTTAATGGAAAGTAAATTAATATTGCATGTTGACCAAATAAACTGATAATTTAAGAAAACACATTACAAATGTATATAATTTAGTTTTACATTAGATATGGAGAGTCTTACTCTAAAATTATTTGTTTCATTTACTATAAATTGAACCACAAAGTGAAAATATTTTCATCAATTGGTTTTTATTTTTGCTGCTTCTCCAAAGAAAAAGAAATAAAGTTATTTGTTTCCTTTGTTATGTTCTTTTTCTATTGGACGGTTTCTCAACCCCACAAACTATCATTCAACATTTTTGCAAGAAAGCAGCAGGTAAAGATTCAAATTTAAAATATGATTTCTGCGTCAATTATCTTTAACAAGATCCAAAAAGCAAAACTGTGACAAGTCTCAAAGGTTTGCTCTTAACATCGACAAAGATTGATGTGGAGAAAAACTTTGAATGTGATAGGAATCATTACGTAGATTCTCAAGAATGCAAAATATAGCAAGGATATTGAGTCATCCTTAAGCCTTTGTATCGAAAGTTTTTTCAGTGCTACTGATGATTTAAAAGCATCTTTAGTGAACATAAAATCATGTGATTACGAAGTGGTAACGAGCATCTGATGGCTGCTTTGGATGCCCCGACCACTTGTGATGATGGATTCAAAAAATCAAGCAACAAGATCCAATTATAAATGAGAATAATTCTATAAGAAGATTTTGATTTCTTTGACTCTTACAAATAATTTTATGATAGAATTATTATAGTTTTTTATTTAAACATAAAAATGGATTAATGTTTAATATAGAAACTTAATAAAAAGAAAAGATATATTTATATTAATGGAATTAAAATTTTGCTACTTTGAAAGTAGTTATTTAAATAAATGATATTATTTTTTTCTGGCAACATTTTCTTGTTAAAGTTTTTCTACCAATATGAACATATTTTATTAAAAGTTGAAGAAAATATGCGATTTTGATTATTTAAGAAATAAATTTCCAAATCTTACATATATGTTTTTAATCTAAATATTGAAGAGGTGACACAACAATAGATGGGGTTTTATTTTGGTGGGTGTATACAGGGCGAGTGCTATTATTTAAAAGGCCTAAACAAATGTAGCATTCATTACATGGCTTTCAATTCTTTAATCTTTAAAATATAAGGCTGTTAGCTATTGAAACTGCTTTCGATACGAAATCTGTTTTTGCACCCCTTTTTGTTTGGTTTTAATCTAATTATGTTTCTTATAATATTTTCTTGTAAACTATTATTTACAAACACGAACTTTAATTAAAATATGACATATATTTTTCTCAAGAGATTATTTATTTTGTACTTAAAGATAAATATAGTACATTTTAGTAATTATTCACCAGTTTGTTATCATATTTTATATTTAATTTAAATGTATAATTATGACAAATGAGTTCCTAAAACTTAAAGCTTTGATGATATTAAAAAGAAGACTTAATTGGTTGACTACCATATATAACAATGGTCAAAATTCAGTAATTTAAAAGTTTGTTCAAAAGTTCAACTCAATTAGAATTCTACCAGCAAAAAGGACAAAAGCGAGAGAGGAAATTTAATTATAATATCATTTTTAATAAATTAGTAGATGATAATCCGTGCTATATCCAAGGTGAATAAATCAGAAAATAAAATAATTGTATTGATAATTGAAGAATATATATAATTACTAATTTAAAGATATATTAATTTTTGAAAATATATTTATATGTTTTATCTATTATAAAAATAGAAAATTTATAGTATGAAAATGATCGATTTCAATTACTTAAAATAAAATAATTATATATATATATATATTAAAACTTTGAGTAAATGGGTACCATGAGTAACAGAAGTAGAGATTATAATTTTCAAAATTTTCAAAATGGGTGGTTAAACCAGCCGCTTAACTAATATATAAATAACAAAAAGGAAGTTAAACCAGCTATATAATTAATATATATATATATATAATAATTAAGATAACAAAATATATACAAAATAATTTATTAAAATACAAGGAGATCGTTTCACTATTTGAGATAACAAGCGAGAAATGTGAGGTAGTGAGCGAATGAGTGTGAGAGATGAGAGAAATGGAGAATGTGAACTTGAAGGTTACAAACAAACTTACACTCTTTTATACAGGAGTTTCATAAATTTATAAAACATAAACTAGTGGTACAATTTGGTTGAATCCACTAGAAAGTGAGATTTCCATTAAATAAGTGGAGTTTGAAGTATACAATATTTTTATTTTCTGATTTGTGAATATTTGTCTTCTTTGCAGGAGTAGATCACACTCATTTATTTGTTTTTTTTAACGTCTAAATATTATTATCACTTCGATCAAGAGTTTACAAGATTACAGAGATAATATTCATATAACTACACTCTAAATAAAGAGATTAAAGAACAATACAACATCAGAAGCGAAATTGACGATGCTTCAACTTTAGAAGCCTTACTCGCTAACAGATTAACAAATCTATTAAGTTCCTTCTCCGTATTCGAACTCAACCATTGCGATTCTTGGCTATCACCCAACTATGATGCACTATAAGAATTTCGCAAATCTCAAAACACCACTGCATGAAAACTTCAAACTCCATAACTAATGGTTGTCTCTGTATGACTTTGTCTTTCGCCTAGACTTTAACAAACCAACAGAAATAACTGGCAGAAGCACCACAAATGATAACTTCACCAGAATTAAACTCTACGAAGAGAGACATAAAATAACTAACACAAAAAACCATAGTAGAAAATACGACTCATTTTCCACCCAATATAATCTATCAAACTGGTATAATTGATAAATATGGTGAGATTGTCGGCAAAACACATAAACAAACACAACATGTTGAAGAGACATGTCGAAAAGACACCAACCCAACCAATTGTGGTGTGAAAGAAAATATTGTACTCATAAGCGAGATCACAGACAGATCGCCGATACCGGCAAAACTGTCCAAGAGGAGAAAGACAATCATGCAAAAAATCGCTCACACTCGTGCTTTTCCAATTTGCCGTCTCCAAATATTAAATGTTTTTTATAAAATCCTAGAATATAATTAGAAAGAGTATGGCCGACGCCGGAGTCGACACCGGCAAGCAAATTTACAGAAAAACAAAGAAGAAAGGTTGGTGTAGAAGATTACTTTTGTGAAAAAGTTTTGAGAGAAAATACTGCCCACACTCATTTATTTGTTTTATAACAGTAGATCGCATTTAGAAATTCGTAATAATGTTTTTGCCGGCCTTTGTTGTGAAAAGAAATCATGCTCTATGTTTGCCGAATATCTCTTCATCGATCTCCGAGATATTTGAATCTGTTTCACTCCCTGAATCTTGAGAATTGAGATATTTCTGGTAGGAAGCGCGAGGAAATCGCCTTAATTTCTTCCTCTGGATTTGCAGCTGCCAACATGGATATCATTTTTTATTTGTGGACAAAAAATTGAGATATTTCTGGTATTTGGCTTGGAGATTGTTGAGATGTTTGTGGTAGAGATTTGGGTAAATTTGCATATTGGATTTTTATCCAATCTAAGATATTGGACAGAATTTTGAATTTATCCCATCATTTTGCCATAAACCTTTGTCTAATGATATGTATAGGATCTTTTGAGAATTCAAGTGTCAAAAGAAAATCCAAGGAGTAGAAAAGGACTATTGGAGGAAAACAAATTTCATTTTCAGATGGAATGAAATTGGTTAAGAGCAATTGGAAGAATTTTTGTATTTGTGATTTGTAAAAGATATGGTTATAATATGTGGGAGCATCAAGGTGTTTTGAATCCAGAAATTTAATGATTTTAATCAGAGGTTTCAAAAACCGCCGACCTATCTAAGCTATCTTATAATTAGTTTCTTTTGTTGTTAACCTCCTTCAAGATTTTCTTCACCAATTCATAGGAAACAATAAGCATTTTAACATGTAATGGAACATTTTCCTCTTCCAAGTCTACAAACTTGAGTAAAACCAAAGAAATAGCATCCATGACTCTTGTAAGTCTTTCAATGGAACCTATGCACAAATATGCATGCAAAAACCACAAAACTATTTTCGTTCAGTTCTGCTTCCATTTATCAGGTTAAAGTTATGTGTTTAAATAAAATATTCAATGAATGATCTGACTAAATATTCTTCTTTGTTGTCTTGATAATGATTTCTCAAGAATTAATAAGACACATGTTACATGCACGTCTCCCAACAATTTGAGAATAATTGTTGCTCTCACAAAATGGTTATGATCCATCATTACATCTAAGCAAAGTCAGTGCTTCTGCTTCCTCCAAATCATCATCTTCGATCACTCGATAATTTCCACAAGCGCAAATTCCACTCTTTATAGGCTCAGAACAAGTAATCGAAAAGATTCTGGAGCATCTTCTGGTTTAGATATTGTTCCTCCAATGATAATGGTTTGAAATTATGATATCTCAGGTTCATAATCAAATTTTAAAAGCATTTTAACACGTTCATGAATTACCTTGGTGAAATTGGTTGGGACTGTTTTGATGCATTCTAAACATTCTGTAGAGTAATTTGTCTTTTTTTAGAATGCCACAAAAAGATCTTGAAAGAATGTTTAGAATGCCATGTATTGGAGGAAATCTCCTGGCTAAGTTATGTATCAAAGTTCATTTGACAAGTTGAAACCATAATTTTCACAAAACAACCAAATATCTTGATTTTACAAGTGCCATTTTTCATGAAATCTTGAACTTAGTTCCAAATCTAGTTCTACCACATAATGTGAAAAGTATGTTCTATTTCAAACTGCATCACAATTTGGATGATATTAGGATCTTCCACAAGATGTCGTACTATAACAACTATCTCAGTATCATATCTAGCGAAATCATACTTTGTAATAAGTTCATTTAATCATCCACCTCCAAGAAACTTGAGAGTTTGATCATGAATTTTTGGTAAACAACAATATGAAAAATGGTCTCTTGTGATGAAAAATCACTATTCTCAGGCAAAAGCTCAAACGAGAGTTTTTCCCGCATTTGCACCATCATGTTTAAGATAATAAGTAAACCACTTATGCGTTTTGGAAGCATAATCTCACTTTTATAATTTTGTAAAATTCTAACTGCTACAGACACAATACCATTACTTATAAAAAATTGTAATGTTTTACAATCCACAAGAATAATTCATCTTTAAACTTGTGATATTGTGTTCAAGGAAACAATATTCGCAGAGAGCTAATTTTCCATCAGTTTGTCAATGAGATGACATATGACTTTTGGTCGATATTTCACATTATTTTTTCTGCATAGTCTGAGAAACAAATCCTTCAATGGAAATTCCATGATGTCATTTCTATGAAAGAATCTCGAAGACACAAAAAAATCATAAATTGACAAATTTTTTACCTCTACTTGGTTTGTACTTATGATAACAACACTATAACTATACCTTTCACCCACTACACCTAAGTATACATGTCTATCAATGGAGATAACTAGAGCTATAAAGTTAGGATCACAATTAGGAAACAATTCATCCTCCCAAACAGGTAATATGACATCCAAAAATTGAGGTTGTAGATGTTGTATCAAAGCATCAAGTTTTATTTGAGTTAGGCCTAGAGATGAACAAAATAAATTGGAAGAGGAAGCAGAGGAAGACAAAGATAACAAAATTGCAGAATTAACAAAATAGTTAAGTGCACATCAACAATTTTGCAATGTATCTCGCATGAACAAATGGGGACAGGAATAATTTTCCAAGAGCAAGTTAATTATATCTTTAAATAAGATGAGTAGCTCATCAAATATTTCACGAACATCAAAGCTGTTCACCAATGCTATTGTAAAACAAATCTTCGGTTGAGTTTTCAGAGTAAGTTTCATCATATCATATACGACCTTTCTTAAGATAAAATTCTCCCTAAACTAATAACTTGACAAAATATTTTATCTATCGCAGTTTAAGGTTTCTCAACTTGGATGGTCAAGAATGCAAGTAATTTATATATTCAAAACACTTTTAATTATAATGATGTCCTAAGGATCCTCCAACAAATGGTTATCAACATCAATATCCATTAAATGCATAGAAATGGTAGGTCATTTCCATGTATGTGAGAAATAACATCACTAAAGAAATGGTTTTGAGGAGCATCTCTCGATAGTCTTCCAACCAATTCAAGCAGAATTCTCTAAGAAGGCTTGAGGAATTTTTACTCAAAGAAGGCTCCAGCATTTCTAATTACAGACAACATCAAAGTTTATTCCTTTAGTAGATTTTATAAAGAAGGCTCCATAACTGTGAAAAAAAAATCATCCAACAATGTCTCAAAGAACAGTAACAGTAACAACGACAAAAAAAGAAAAAGAAGCTTGTATTTTGAAGAAAAGAAACAGAAAGTAAGTTGAGACATAAAACTATGAAACAAAAACAAAAAAAACATCAAACAATATCTCAAAAACTAGTAGCAACAACAACAAAACACCAACAAATTAGAAAAACAAGTCGGTATTTAGAAGATAAGAAACAAAAATTAATTGATTCATTCCATGGAAAATACATAATTCGTATGTAGAATATTCTTTATTGATCAAAATATCAAATATTTTATGATAAAGACATTTTGAATATTCTATGATATGATCTTTGATTCCTACTAAGATAAATCTATTCCTAGAATCCAATAACGGCCAGTAAAAAATATTGACCCTTCCTGGAATCATCTAGGAATTGATTCATTATTTCTCTTATATATAGGATTTATACCTAAAACTTGCCCCCACTCACATTTTCTTGATAAGAATTTTGAGAATAGTTTAGAAAAATTGTATTATTTTACTAAATCATAATTTTAGATCCAATTATTCGGAAAATAACTCCACAATATTTCATAACCATAACCTATTTATAATTATTGGATCACAATATTTAAAGACTTACATGGTGTGTTGAATCCACTAACACGACTGAATTTTTAATGGATATGTCACTCACTTATAAGCTCATGTGTGGACCTGATCTCACATCACCAAACTTCCTTCATCTCCTTTAGATGTGGAACTGGCTATATCACCAAACCTCCTTCATCTCCTTTGTGCTTTCTCTTCATCCATTAAATGCATAGACATAACACTATTTTAGGTCGTTTACGTGTATGTGAAAACAATATCACTCAAGAAATTGACGTGAGGAGCATCTCTCGATATTCTTCCAACCAATTAGACTATAAGTCTCAAAAAGAGGTTTTTGTTCAGATTATAGTCGGAGAAGACTGCCATCATTTCTAACTGCAGACAACATCAAATTAGCGTCCTTTGGAAAAGTTTATAAAGAAGACTCCATGGCTGTGAAATAAAAACAAAAACAAAAATTATCAAGCAATGTCTCAAAAATCAGTAGAAGTAACAACAACAATAACAAAATAAAAAAGCCGGTATTTAGAAGAGAAGAAACAAAAGGTAAGCTCAGACATGATACATCTATAAAAAAAAATAAAAAAAAAATCATCAATCAATGTCTCAAAAATTAGTACAGCAGCAACAACAACAAAATAGACATAAGAGCTGGTATTTAGAAGAGAATAAATTTAACGTAATTGATTCGTTTAGAGTTTACGAACTCAAATGTAGAATAGTCTTTATTGATAAAATTATAATATATTTTCTGATAAGTTTATTACGAATATTCTCTATATGATCACTATTTTCGCTAAGATAATGATATTCTCGAAATTCGTAAATGGTCAGGAACCATCTAGGATTTGATTCATTATTTATCAAAATTTATTTATATTACTCTGTTTAATAGTATTTCAAATAATAAAATTATATGCATCAATATTTAGTCAGACAACAAAGATTGATAGGAAACAATACTTTTCAATTCTCTCAAAGTAATTGAAATGTTATTGATAAAATTCATATTATAGAGGATTATGGACCAAAGTTCCATCATTTATCTAAATTTTTGATAAGTATGAACGTATTGAAATATAACATTTCATCAATTTACTAGTGGACATAAAATTTACTAGGGGGAGCTAACTTTTTCTTGGCTCTCTCTTTGTAAAACATAGTTTTCACATTTTTGTTTTGATCATATATTTTTTGTGTGGATCCTCTTGCTTAATTGCTACGGTATTTACCCTAATTCTATTTCTTTTTTACCAACTCTGCTACTCTGCTGGAAATATTTATTTTTCTATCTTTTTTTGCTGCAAGTATTTCCAACATCATTTTTCCAAAGATTTGATGATAATTGCATTTTTATTAGAAAATTCTCAGTGTCATAAGAAAAAAAGGCGATCTTTTGAATTTTTTTGCCAATCTTTGGAGGATAATCTGTAAGAAGTACTTCAAGCTATGTCTTTGGACAAGGACAAAATATCACACACAATCAACCCATATTTATGTACTTTGAAGAGATTTCAAGTTTTTTTGTGTTGTAATTATATTATTTTCGGAAAAATTGCATTTTCAATCTTCATGGTGACAAAATGCAGCAATTTAAACTTCAGAGTTATTTCACTGACATTTAAAACCTTAAGATCAATTATACATAAAGGAGCTTATTGGTTCTAAGATTTATAAAGAATTAAAAATCTAAAAGATTTCACTATTATTCATCTTGAATTGCCAAAACTTTGGTAGTTTTAAAATTTTCTTACAATCATTTAAAGTCATAAGTTATTGGGTTGAAGATTTAGAAAATTAATCAAATTCATGTATTATTCAAACTAAATGAGTTTAGCTGAATTTATAATTATATTAAAATCTAGTGTTTTTGGTGGATTGAGTTCAAAACTTTTTGTTCATGTAAAGAATTTTTCAAAATATTACATGTTACCCTGATATTTTCAAAGTTATTTTCTCTTTTAAAATAATTCTTATCAAAACAAAAAATTCCATTGACTCTGGTCTTTCTTATTTTGATTTCCAATTTCACAAATTTCTCTGTGGCCCAAATCAATGACAATGGCTTCTATTTCTCTGCTTCTGTCCAACCACACCGGAAAAAAATATTATATTCATCAAAAAAAAATTTATTTTTAATTTTTGTAAAATAAAAAAATAATTTTGATTATCATTTTATTTTATATATTTTGATCAAATTTCTACAAACCATTCCAGCCAAATTTCTTAATTTTTGGTAAACCAACCAATTTATTTTCCTCCATAAAACCATTTTTAACGAGTCATATTTTATCAAAACGAAATGTTCTTAATTGTGGCTATGATTGGCCTATAATTAGATCTGGCATTCGGTTTGATCTACTTAAAAATTGGATATATGTCTATGAAAATATTGAATTTTGGAAATTCAGATCCGAATCCAAATTTTCTAATTTTACTGTCTCAATATCCAGATTCAAACACGTTAAGTCTATGAAAATAAATTATTAACTAAAAATAATATGATTTATATTAATTGATCTTTTTTCATTGGTAGATTTCATTTCGACATTTCTTACAACCAGTGTTAAATTTACTTTTCAAAACCCCTTCTTGAACGAATAATTATGAGAAAAAACAAAAAAATCTGAAATTGTAAAAATAGATAATATCTTTTAGAATTAAAAATATAGACTCTAAGAAGACAAAACTGCTCTTATTCAATTTATTAAAGTTTAACATTAGATTTTCTTCATGATTTTTTCAAAAAATTAAATTCCTAAGATTATTAACCACAATCTGAAGAGAATATTATGAGGAATAATTTGTATACCAACGTTGTTTTCTCCAATTCCAACACCTTTGTTAGGTTTTGATTTGTGTTAAACTAATCAAAATCTACAACTATATGTGAGTTCTAAAAAAATAGGTATGTGTATAGTTGTTCATAATGTTTTGTGCATAATTTTTCTAGAAAGTTATTTAGCACATTTATGGAGGAATTTGTATTGATTTTAGGGTAATACTGTTTTCGTAAAGATTTGGGGAAGAGTTATTCTCTAGAGTTTTTAATTTCACATATTTTAATGTATAGTTTTCTGTAAAGTTTTTGGAAAATTTTATTCTGTAGAGTTGTCTAGCAGATTTAGTTTCATTCAATTATTACATCAATCTTAATGTACAATTGTTTGATAGAGTTTTGTGGAAAAGTTAAACTGCATAGTTGTTTGAAAAATTAGATTCACACAATTGTTACATCAATCTTAATGTATAAGTAGTTTCATAATGTTTTAGGAAAAAAATATTATGCATAGTTGTTTGAGATTTAATATTGCTCATAGATTATAATATAGTTGTTCGGTAGAGGTTTCGAGAAAAGTTTATCTACAGAGGTTTGCCAAATTAGTTAGCACAATTATAATAACTATCATACTATATAAGTCGTTTTCTAAAGTTATTATACTCCGTTATTATATTGATTTTGTTTGAAAGAATTTTGGTGCAGAGTTTAAAGAGAGTATATATCGTGTATATATATATATATATGAAAATGTAATAATTCTATATTCTTAGCAATTGAGCCGGTTATTTCTAGGTTAAGTTAAAAGCCTAACTCATCTCTTGTATATATATTACCGTGTTGACTTTGATTAATACACAAAAAGCATATTCGATAATCTCTTCTCTAGTTTATCATGGTATCAGAGTCCGAACCAAGCTCTTGATTCAATTTCTTGAACTCTCTGTAATATCGATCTTCAAGCTCTAGCATCGAAGTTTTGACTTCTTGATCAAATTACTCGACAAACGATGACCGGAGGAGACGGCACAAAAACACTAGTAACGATGGAGAAACAACGTCGCACAATTTCTCCATACGAACTGACCTCGAACGATAACCCAGGAAGCACAATATCGCGTCCTCTGTTGAAAGGAGACAACTACGAAGAGTATGCACTAAATCTGGAAACTGCGATTTACTCTCGGAAAAAGTTTGGTTTCATTGATGGATTTATCAAGGTGCCAGAAATAGGATCTCTAGATTATGATTATTGGAAGCCAATCAACGCACTTATCATCTCTTGAATCAAGATGACGATCGACCTGAAGCTCTTATCCAACATCTCTCACAAACCTATTGCAAAAGATCTTTGGGAGCATATCCGAAAACGGTTCTGTGTGACTAGCAAATTGCAAAGGGAACTAGCAAATTGTCAACAAGCTAGAATGAGTATCGAAGCTTACTACGGGAAGCTTATAAAATTGTGGGATAGTCTCAATTGCTATAGACCGTTATTGACTTCTCATGTGGTGATTGTAAGTGTAACTTCAGTGATGAAGTCAAAAAAAAGAAGAGAAGAAGATAGAGTCCACGAGTTCTTGATGGGATTTGATGAAGAAGTTTTTTGAATAGTGAGATCAAATTTGCTGTCTCAAGATCCTCTTCTAAGTTTAGAGTTTGTGTACTTGAAAGTGACTCAAGATGAGCATGCAAGTAGCAAAAGAAAAAAACCAGAAAATATGTCCTTTGCCGCATAGCAATCATTGAGGACACATTTTCAAAATGATGACAGAGAAACAAGTATTGTGTGTTCGAATCGAGGTAGAACTAGACATCACTCCAAAAGCTACTATCAAATCTTAGGATTTTCCGAGTGGTGGGGGCAATAGACCAAGAAATAGAATAGGACTTGGTAGAGGATATGCGACTGCTGGTGGCTCACGCGGACGAGGTATGGCTTGACGTGCTAATGTAGCCAGAATAGTGGGACAACCGAGTGTTGTAGTTGCGAATGTAGCGGTAACAGATGCAGATAGATCAGTAGTATGTGCTTTGACCGATGAACAATGGCTGATTGTTAAGAGGATTATGAACGCAACATTTATCGGAGCCAATGAAAAACGTTTGGGGTAAGCCTTCTTTTCCTTCTTGGATTTTGAATTCAGGGGCTATGCATCACTTGACCTGTAAGAAAGAGATTCTTATAGATCTTTGTAAATCGACCCCAACTCGATAATGTTAGCAAATAGTCAAACCGTATTAGCAGACACAATTGCAACTGTTGAGTTGAATTTTTGTCTTCACTTGATTGAAGTCTTCTACATTGAAAATTGGGGTTTTGATTTGATATTGGTTACATAGTTAATGGAAGAAAATGACTGTGTGATGCAATTGTATGTTCCTTGTGTTATTCAAGACCGCACATGAGGACACTAATTAGAGTGGGTAAACCCGTAGGAGGTTTGGTCTATTTTCAGAGTACGGAGGTGGTTGCAGCGGCAAAAGACTCAAAAATCAGTCTATGGAGTTGTGGTATCGACATTTGGGACATCCATCTCTGAAAGTAGGTGAGCAGTTATCAGATATTTTTTTAGTAGTAGTAGTGGTTTTTTATTTAAAATATGTGAAACATGTATCTGCGCACAACAATCTCGATCTTATTTTCCATTAAGCATTAATAAGACTACGTGGATTTTTCAACTGATTTGCAGCGACATCTGGGGTCCTTATCGGGTTCCATCGTTCTCGAGAGCGCAATATTTTCTTACTATTGTGGTTGATTTTTCTCGTGGGACTTGGGTTTATTTGATGAGTACAAAAAAACAAGACACAAGCAAAACTTCGATACTTTCTTGTGTTGGTTGATCAATAGTTTGGCAAAAAAGTACGAGTGATACAAAGTGATAATGGTAGCGAGTTTTTATCATTAACAACTTATTTCTTGGAAAAAGGAATACATCATGAAACATTTTGTGTGGGTACGCCACAACAAAACAGACGAGTTGAGAGAAAACATTGTCACTTGCTTAACGTGGCAAGAGAAGTGATGTTTGACAGAAAGTTGCCTGTTGCATTTTGGGGAGAATGAGCTCTCGCTGGTGCTTATTTGATCAACAGAACATTGTCCTCAGTGCTACAAGGAAAGACGCCATATGAAATCTTGTATGGCACGAAACCATCCTACTCTCATCGTCATGTTATCGGTTGTGCATGTTACATCCACAATCAAGACCGAAAAGGAGATAAGTTCGCGAGTCGCAGTAGAAAATGTGTTTATAGGTTATCCTTATGGAAAATCTTGTACAGTAAAATGTGGTTTTTTTATATCGAGAAAGGTAGCTTCACAGTAGAAAATCTTGTACGGTAAAATGTGAGTTTTTTATATTGAGAAAGGTAGCTTCACAGTTTCACGGGACGTTATGTTTCAAGAAGACACATTTTCGTATCAAAATTCTTCATACATAACTCACAGAACAGAAAGCAGTATGTTCCCATAAGTGAACCTGTCTTTGAATTATGAAACAGAAAGTATCATATTCTAACAAGAAGATATTGTTGCTGGAAACTTGATTTTGTTACCTTCCACAACTCAGGTAACCACGAAAAACCTGGAGAATGAAAAATTCAGGGGGTGATTTCGTGGTCGACCAAATTGAGTCTAATCAACCGACCAACCTTGACATAAGACACGACACCAATCAGGTCTGAAAAAGAACTAGGGACCTTCGAACACTAGGTTATCTCCAGGCTTATGATATGACGTTGGTTAGTAAGACTACAACATGTTCGTGTCCAATTGTATATGTGGTGTCGAATGATCGTTTTTCAGGAAATCACAAAGTTTTTTGGCTGCTATCATAACTATGCATGAGCCAAAGAGTTTTGAAGCAATGAAAAACTCTTGTTGGACAGATGCGGTGGGAAATGAGATTACATCTCTTGAACAGAACAAAACATGGACGTTAGAAGACTTATCAAAAGGAAAACGACAATAGGTTGCCAATGGGTGTTTCACATTAAACATAAGTCTGATGGTTTGATTGAGTGATACAAGACGAGGTTAGTGATTTTAGGTAATAAACAAATCAAAGGCGTTGATTATGGTAAAACATTTACTCCCCTAGTAAAAATGACTACGGTTCGCTCTTCTCTCTATGTTGTTACGGATCAAAATTGGGAAGTCCATCAAATGGACGTCCACAATACTTTCCGTCACGTTGATCTTGAAGAGGAGGTCTACATGGAGCTACCTCAAGGATTTCCTTCTTGAAATAATGGAAAAGTGTGTCGTTTACTCAAGTCGTTGTATGGCTTAAAGCAAGCTCCATAGTGTTGCTTTGCTAAACTTTCCTCTTCTCTTGAAAAGTATAGTTTTCGCCAGTCACTTGCCGATTACTCGTTATTTGTTTTTGAGAAGAATGAGATTGAAATACGATTTCTGGTTTATGTGGATGACCTCTTCATCACGGGAAACACACTTAAAGCGATTGATGACTTCAAAAAGTATCTTAGTACATGTTTTCACATGAAAGATCTTGGTGTTTTTTTGAAATATTTCTTAGGTATCAAGGTGGAACGGATTCCACTCGGGATATAGCTAAGTCAATGAAAGTATGTTCTGGACATCTTATCGGAAACAGGGTTGCTAAGAGCAAAGCCGTCAATGTTTCCTCTTGAACAACATCATCAACTCGCGTCCAACTATGTCCAACCCTGAATCGTATCGTCGCTTAGTTGGTAAACTAATTTATCTTTGTGTTACGAGACTTGATATTTTCTGATTTGGTTCATATTTTATCTCAATTCATGAGTGCTTCCCATGAAGAACACTAGATAGCGGTCCTTCTAGTGATGTGTTATCTTAAGCATAGTTCAGGACAAGGTATCTTACTTTGAGCTAGTGTGCCTCCGATTGGAATGGTTATCCCGTGAATCGACATTTCGTAACTGGTTGGTTTATTTTTACTTGCTCAATCTCTTGCTTCATGGATAACAAAGAAACAACATGTTAGTTATTCTTCGGTTGAAGCCGAATACAGAGTAATGGCATGAACCACACATGAATTTATTTGGATTAAAGCCCTCTTGATCGATATGGGTGTTACAATGACGGAATCCATGCTATTGCACTGCGACACTATGGCTGCTTTACACATCAATGCTAATCATGTATTCCACGAGCGAACGAGATATATCGAGCGGGATCGTCACTTTGTTCTTGACGAGATTAAAACAGGTAACATCATTGCTACTCACGTCTCTACCACACTCCAACTTGCAGATATTTTTACCAAAGCTCTCGGACACAAAGATTTTGCAGTTTTCAAAGACAAGTTGGGCATTTTGAATCTTCATTCTTGTTTTTCCATTGTCCAGCTTGAGGGGGGGGGGGGGGGGTTAAAGAGAGTATATATTGTATATATATGAAAATGTAATAATTCTATGTTTTAGCGATTGAGCTGGTTACTTCTACGTTAAGTTAAAACCCTAACTCATCTCTTGTATATATATTGTCGTCTTGGCTTTGATCAATACACTATAACATATTTGATAAATTACTTTTCTCTAGTTTATCAAAGTTATTCAACTAATATATTTTCTTTTCAAAATTATGATGCAGAGTCATGTGATAATATCTTTGTTTTGGTTTCAATTAATAGTTTCAAATTATCTATATCTGAAACGTTTCTATGGCTAACATAATGTGTTTGTTTTTTGTTGTGTTGCTTCAGCAAATGAAACCACCCAGATGAAAACAGAGCATGTTTGTGTTATTTTGATCTTGCGAGATGTCCTCACATATTTATACATAGTTAGAGATATAATTTATCCCTTGAGTATAGGGATTCATCCTAATCTATCTATAATACATCATTATCTCTAATACTCTCCCTCAAGATGGAGCATAGAGATTGTGTACGCCCATCTTGCCCATGAGATAACCAAATTGTTCACGTCTGAGTGCCTTTTTCAAAATTTTGGTCGGCTGCTCTGTTATCCGTATATACTTCGTTGCTATTGTACCATTTTGCACGTCATCCTGTATAAAATGACAATTGGTTTCCACATGTTTTGTTCGTTCATGGAAAACTGGATTAACAACTATGTGAATTGCCACTTGACTATCACAAAACAAAGGTATTGGTGTCGTGTGGTGAATGTCCAACAAAGCCAAGAGTTCTTTCATCCATAATATTTCTTGATATGCTAACGCTAGTGCTCGATATTCAGCCTCTGCGAAAGATCTGGCAACTATGTGTTGCTTCTTTGTTTTCCATGAAATAATGAAATCACCAAGTCTCATTAAGTAGTCTGTCAATGATCGATGAGTAAGAGGACAAGCTCCAAAATCTGAATCACAGTAAGCAGAAATAGTTAGATCACTATTAGAGCTTAGTATGATGCCTTGACCGGGAGAATTTTTCAAATAACAAACAACCTTAATTCCGCAAGCCAATGAAAATGTCGTGGTTCTTTCAAAAACTGAGCCAGAGTGTGAACCGTATAGCTCTATTCTGGTTTAGTAACATCTAAATAAATGAGACGACCAACAAGCCGACGTTAAGGTTGATGATCTGAAAATAACACACTAGCGTCACGTGCCAAACCATGATTCTTCTCGATGGGTGTATCAATCGGCCGTTCCCCTTGAGGGTCGTATGATTTGATAATGTCAGGACTATATTCAGCAATAAGATCAAGAGAATACTTCTTCTGAGATAAGTAGCTTCCAGAATTGTTACGTGAAACCTCAATCCCAAGGAAATACCGTGCAGCACCTAATTCTTTCATACGCAATGTCCAATTAAGATAAGACTTAAAACTAGTCACCATATCTTAATTATCACCAACAATAATACGATCATCAATGTACACCAAAACATAAAGTGTTGAAGTACCTTTCCAAAATGTAAATAATGAATAATCCGATTTTTTTTGATGAAAATCAAATTTCTTAAGGGTGGTGGTGAGCTTGGCAAACCAACACCGTGGAGCTTGACAAAGGCCATAAAGTGATTTCTTTAACCGATAGACTTGATTGGTTGATGTAGCTGTGAAACCCGGTGGTAACTTCATGTAGACTTCCTCATCCAAGTCGCCATGGAGAAACGTATTGTGTACATCCATCTGATAAAGTTCAAAGTTCTTTGCATCATATACATTGAAAAGAATATGAACCATGGACATTTTGACGACTAGGGTGAATGTCTCGTTGTAATATGTCCCTGAAACTTGAAAATTTCCCAAGATCACCAAACGGTTCTTATATCATTCAATGGTACCATTAGAGTTGTACTTCGTTCGATAAACCCATTTACAACCAAGTGCTACCTCACCGGGACGAAGCTGAGTAATTTTCCATGTGACTTCACGAGCCACAACCTCATTCTTCATCCTATTATGCCAGACATCAATGGCAACAACATTCCTTAAAATGTATAGGATCAGTGTAGGAAGCGAGAACTGTGTGAAAAACTTGGAGAGGAGAAGATAAGAGATGGTGAGAGACATAATTGGTTGAGAGATAAGAACACTTACTTGAGGACTCTAAAGTGGGAGTAGGAAGAATGTGAGCAGGGTCCGGTGTATGGCTAAGTATATGAGATAAGGTTTTAGATGAACTGATCACGTTTTCTTTCATTTACCGATCTCTAATTCCTCTGTAACAAGAGCCTATGTTAGTGTATTTTATTTGATCATTGAATCCTCTGTTTCCAAGATTTTGGTGGCTACTCCCCCTGATAGAGAGACGATCAGAGTTAATATCGAGTTATTGTCATTGTCAAAAACCGCAGGATGTAAGATACTGGGCGTTAACGTCGGTTTGTTGTCAGAGATAGAAGAAAAAGGAAATTCCTTCTCGTTAAAGATCACATAATGAGACACAAAGGAAACCTCTTTGTCTAAATTGTACATTAACCATCCTTTCTTTCCTATCAGATACCCAAGAAAGACACAACGGATACTACGGTCTGCAAATTTATCTCATCCTTTTGATAACCTGCGAGCAAAACACAGAGCCCCAAATGTGTGAATAGTGTCATAGTCAGGAGCTGAACGCACAACAGCTATCGATAATAAGATAGTCCAAACCGCTCTTGAAAAAAATCGTCTACAATGGTCGAGAAATATCGTTCACCACTAGAAGATGGAGTTCGATGGGGACCCCATAGATCGCAATGTATTAAAGAAAAACACCCATCAACTTTATTAGAACTCATTGAAAACACATCTCTTGTCTGTTTGGCTCGTATACAAATGTCACAAGACTTTTCAAACTTCAATGAATTATTAGAAAAACCAAAACTACTTGATAAAATCGAAAGCACTCTTGATGAAGGATGACCGAGACGACGATGCCACAATTCCCGTGTTGTAAAACTCTTTGCATGGTCAGCTTGAACCTTAATCTCACCGGCATAGTGGTAGCCCCATCACGTTCTTTACCCGAACCAATCAAATTCCTCAAAACAAGGTCCTGTATCACACAAAATGTTTTAGTAAAAATAACAAACTTCGCAACTCTCGTAAAAGTTTAGAGACCGATATCAAAGTAATTGATAGTTGTGGTGCAAACAAAATGTGAGAAATCACAAGTTGAGGTCCAAGGTTCAAGCTTCCATGCTTGCTCGCCCACTTGAGTTGTCCGTTAGGTAATGTAATAGGGCATGGTGCGATATTGACGACATCGATAAGGAGAGTGACATCACCCGTCATGTGATGAGAAGCTCTGGAATCTATGATAATGTTAAATTTTGAATTTTTAAAAAATAGAAAGAGTTTATCTCTCTTACCGGAAAACTTCTCCGAAGATGTCTATTTTTGATTTGTTAAGAAATTTGCCAGAGATGCCCATTGATCTGTAGAAATTAAGGAATGCATGCAGATGTTATCGCTGTTGACAAGGCATCACCAATTGTGGTGTTGTATTCCTTAAATCTGTGACCTCCGCGTCCTCTGCCTTGAGATCTCGACCACATCCAGCACCTCTATCACCCGAAGGCCGAGTAAGCTCAGTCCACCATTCAAGAAACCCGATTACATGAAAACGGGATGCCGAATCATGGCATGTTTTACCAAAATGAATATACGGTGAGGAGCCTTGTGTATTACAGTGTTGTGGAGCTGATATAAACCGAGGAAGCAATGATGGAGACGAAGAAGCGGAGAACCCAACCAAAGGTGTCTTCTCTTCAGCACTGCGCATCGAGTTGAGATGGCGTTCTTCTTGAATGATCTGTGAGTAGATTCTGTCCTAGGATAAGTCTGTTTGTCTACTCAAGATTTTATACCTTGTCATGCCAAACCGGGAATTGTAGAGTCCCATGAGAAACTGGTGTACTCTGATTTTTTCTTGAGATTTCTCATATTTTACCACAGAGGAACATTCGTCGTTGCTGCAGCAGCATGTGAAACCGACGTTCAAGTCAGCCAAATTATCCCACAATACTTTGATTTTACCAAAAAAAATCTCGACCAAGCGATAAGGACATCCGGACCAGTCCAAGCGAGGCTAGAGACTAAGTCAGCATACCCGTCATGAGGCGTTCACCAAGAACGAGGTCAAGAATGAAGAGCTTAAGGGAGGAGTTCAACAAATCAATGGAGAGCTTACTCACTCTCATTGAGCATGAAGAATTGAAGGGAGACTTGTTGACAATAGAGATCACACGAGAGACTCCCGTCGCGCCCCAAGAAGAACCGAGCCTTGCTAAGCTTCACGATATGGACGAAGAACAAGGCGACTCCAATGCTGAGCCTAAGAGATACCAAGGACTTCATAACAGAGAGCGCAACAACATTTACTTGCCATCCAAGAAACAAGATATATTTTTCCTCCTGGTGCTACAAGGCTACACCGCAGCCTCAGTCTTTGCTGTCTCGATCAAGACAAGCTCGGAAGCTCCACCCGGTTAAGGAGAACGGCATCAAGACCTAGTAAGTGTTTCAAATCTGATTTAAACTAAGTTTCCTTTTTCTCTCTTGCAGGGTTTGATCTTTAGGACTTTATTTTCACAATTTAGACTTAAGACCTTGTAATCTTTTACTTTAATTTATTTGGCCGTAGAAGCCCTATCTGCTGGACTATTTAATAAAGTCCCTTTATCAGCTTGTATTCACGTTTTTGAAATCAATAAAATACCTCTTTTCTTTCAAGAAGAACCCTAGCTGTCGCTTTCTCTTCTTGCGTGAGACTTGCTAGAATTGAGGCTGAACTTATCAAGGAGTTTCCATCCTCCTTGTGGCGTTCTCAGATCCATCTCTCCTTGCTTATGATGTCCCCTTTGTCAGGCTGTGATCAGGTGAGTGTTACCACCCCTGAGCAGTCTCCGCCCTCCACTCCACGAAGCTCCAGCATAGATAGCTTCAGTGAGAGCGTTACTGCCTGTTGCAGCCTTCTGTCTCGGCTTCTACCTCTTTCCCTGTGTGTGCCTCTATCAGTTGGTATTAGAGCCTAAACGCTCCACAGGTTATCAAAACCTTTGAATTATTTTTCTGTTTTAAGTTTGTTTGTGTCATTGTGCTATGTTTCTTCTCTTTGTGTTTGAATTTTAAAATAATAATAATAATCGATTCATGCATATGCATCTGTATCTATTTTGTCAATTGGTTGTGAGTTCAATAGCTAGGCTGCATCACGTATTGTCTGAGTAGGTTCTGGTCTAGTTTAAACATTGCCCACTCAATTGTTGCATTTGTCTTATGGTAATCTGTTTTTGCATCGAGTTTGTGCTAGCGTCTGTTCTCACTTGCATCACGTCTAAGTGATAGCCAGAAACTGCATTCCATCTGCATATGTCTTTGTTAATTCTCGTCTGCATTAATCTTCATTCGTGTTAGTAAAAAAAAAAAGACCTGCATCATCACCTTCAGTCTGCATCAGTTCAGACCTTCATCCTGTCACACTTGTATTGGCTTTATTGAACGAATCACATGCTGTTGTTCTTGTACCAATCATTTACTCGTCTATTAGCCTTGTTTGCATCTGTTTGCGCTTTCATTACACTCGGATTGACTAACTCCGGATCAGCGTTGGTTATAGCTATTACCGTCTCTGCATTTGATTTGTTTGTTAGGGACGTGCAGCACAGGTAATCATGGGAGACGAGGTCCCTGTCGACATGGCTCAGATTCTAGAGGCCATCAGGTCTGTCAACGACCGACTAACACGCCTAGAAGCACGACCTCAGCCCGCCAGGGAAGAGCGGAGAAGACATCCCAACAGGCCCCAGCCCCCACTCGAGGAAGAATTAGTTGAAGACTCTGAGGAATTTAACGAAGATCCCTTACCAGAACCCAACCTACATTTCCGGAGGCCAGAGAGAGTTCGAGACCGATACAATCAAGACGATAGGCTTCAACATGGCGGCAAGGATTTAAAGTTGTTTTCCCTAACGTTTGTTGGACGAGTCAATCCTGAAGCTTATCTTTACTGGGAAAAGCGGATGGAGTACATTTTTGATTGTTACGAGCACTCGGAAGCCGGGAAAGTGTCTCTAGTGGCAGCTCAACTCACGGATAATGCGCTCGCTTGGTGGACGGGGACGTTTCTGAGAGAAGAAGGCTCAGGCATGGCCAAATCAATACTTGGGAAGACATGCGATACAGCTTAAGGAAGCACTATGTACTGTCCTATTACCATCAGGAGTTACAAGAAAAATTTCAGAAGCTGACTCAAGGACACAAATCTGTGGAGGAATATTTTGAAGAATTCAAGACCCTTAAGAACAGTTTGGAGACCGCGGACTCCGAAAAGACCTTGATGGCCCAGCTCCTTGACGGTCTACATGATTGAATCGCCCAAAAGGTAGAGCGACAAGCTTACCAAGATTTTGAGGAGCTACTACACCTCGCGGTTCAAGCGGAACAGCACGTCAAGAGGAAGGTTACGTCAGCTCCTAGAAGCATGTCGGCCTAGACTGCACCGCCACTGAGGAATCTCGACAAAGGTAAGTCCATCGCGGAAGAAGACTCCGTTGGGAACTTCAATGGGGACCAGGCCTGAGCAAGGTAAGTTTTTGACCCAAAGAACCAGTGACACTACTTGTTTTAAGTGTCAGGGAAAAGGTCATTACGCGAGGGAATGCCCGAACCAACGAGTGATGATCATCAAGTCCAATGGCGAATACGAATCCCAGGACGAAGCTGAAGATGCACAGGAAGACTCTGAGGATGACATTGTTGATTATCCAGATATGGGCCAGCTACTAGTCATACGACAGGTTCTTAGTGCACTTCACGAGCCCGAGACTATCCAGCGCGAAAACATTTTTCACTCACGGTGTACCATCAACTCCAACGTATGTAGTTTAATTATAGATGGAGGTTCATGCACTAACATGGCCAGCAAGTATTTGGTTGACAAGTTAGGGCTTCCAAAGACAAAGCATCTGAGGCCTTATTAGCTCAAATGGCTTAACGACGAGGCCAAGCTCAAGATCTCCGAGTAAGTCACCATTCCTTTCAGCATAGGTAAGTATACGGATCAGGTTGTGTGCGACGTAATCCCCATGCAGGTTGGGCATCTGCTGCTTGGGAAACCATGGCAGTTCGACAAGGAGGCTGTACACAACGGACGGACCAACTATTACTCGTTCACCCACAACAACAAGAAGCATAACCTCGCGCCTCTTACTCCACAAGAAGTGTACGAGATGCAGCGAGTACTGGATAAAGAAGTTCAGGTAAGTAAAACCAATCTCTATATCACTCCAACTATGGTTTCTAAATCACTTATTGCAAAAGAAACGGTACTGCTCATGATCTTCAAGGAAAGTGTAGTTTCAGGTCAAGACGCACCAGCCCCACCTGCGGCCGTCCAAGGACTATTGGAAAAATTCACGGATGTGTTTCCAGAAGAGATCCCACCAGGCCTCCCGCCAGTCTGTGGAATCAAGCACCAGATCGATCTAGTGCCAGGTGCCCCATTACCAAACCGAGCCACCTATAAAGTCAACCCGGAAGAGGCTAGAGAGCTGGAGAGGCAAGTATAAGACTTGATGTCCAAGGGATACATCTGAGAGAGCCTAAGCCCGTGTGCCCTTCCTGTTCTATTAGTTCCCAAGAAAGATGGAACCTAGAGGATGTATGTGGATTGCCGAGCCATTAACAACATCACCGTAAAGTATAGATATCCCATTCCGAGGCTCGACGACCTGTTGGATGAACTCAGTGGTGCCACCATATTTTCAAAGATCGATTTACGGAGTGGCTACCATTAGGTGTGGATGAAGGAAGAAGATGAATGGAAGACCTCTTTCAAGACCAAGCGGAGCCTCTACGAGTGGTTGGTGATGCCGTTTGGCCTGACTAACGCCCTTAGCACCTTCTTGAGACTCATGAACCACGTCTTAAGGGCCTACATCTGTAAGTTCATCGTAGTTTACTTAGATGTCATTCTTATTTACAGTACTTGTCTTGTAGATCACCTTATACACCTGGAACAAGTACTCGAGACACTGCGGTTAGAGCACCTCTATGCAAACCTAAAGAAATATACCTTCTGCACTGATCAAATTGTGTTTTTAGGATTTTTTTTGAGTTCACAGGGCTTGAAAGTCGATGAGGAAAAGGTAAAGGCCATACAAGACTGGCTGACTTCAACTTCCATAGGCCATGTTAGGAGTTTCCATGGCCTTCCTGTTGCAGCCTCTGTCTCGGCTTCCACCTCTTTACCTGTGTGTGCCTCTATCACACGGTGAGGAGACTTGTGTATTACAGTGTTGTGGAGCTGATATAAACTGAGAAAGCAATGATGGAGACGAAGAAGCGGAGAACCCAACCAAAGGTGTCTTCTCTTCGGCACTGCGCACCGAGTTGAGATGGCGTTTTTCTTGAATGATCTGTGAGTAGATTGTGTCCAAGGATAAGTCTGTTTGTCTACTCAAGAGATTATACCTTGTCATGTCAAACCGGGAATTGTCGAGTCCAATGAGAAACTGGTGTACTTTGATTTTTTCTTGAGATTTCTCATATTTTACCACAGAGGAATATTCGTCATTGTTGCAGCAGCATGTGAAACCGACGTTCAAGTCAGCCAAATCATCCCACAATACTTTGATTTTACCAAAAAAACTCTCGACTATGTCGCCGTCTTGTTTACAAGTAGCGATGTCGATGAGAAGCTGGTGGGTACGACTATCGTCTCCGACAGAAAACCGCCTTTGAAGACTTGCCCACATTGCTTTGGCACTGTTAAGTAGGGATATAGAAGGTCATAGCTTGGGTTCCACGCTACTGTAAATCCAGCCAAGGATCATTGAATTGACCATGTCCCACTTTTCTGCATCTTCAAGATTAGAAGATGGTCATTTAAGAGATCTATCAATGAATTCGATTTTTCATTTGCTACGAAGCGAGTTCATCATCAGCTTCGACCATCGTTCGTAGTTCGCTCCGTTGAGGAGGATTGGTGTTTGTACATGTCCCGTGTTGTCCACCGGGTATATGTAGTATGAAGAAGCAAGCTTCTCAACGCCAGTAGTCTTGGCGGCTATGGTTTTAGAATCTGTTTCACTCATGATTTATGAATCAGAGAAGGTTGTGGTCGGAAAAAAAATTTATTATCAGAAAGCTTCTTTGATCGTATAACATTTAGACTATCTATGATAGTTATAAATCTATTTGTGTTATTGATCTTGTGAGATGTCCTCACATATTTATCCATAGTTAGAGATATATTTTATCCTTTGAATATAGGGAGTCATGAGTCATCCTAATCTATCTATAATACATCATTATGTCTAATAGAGCAAGCAAAGAAGTATGGTGCTTTGAGTAACAATGACCTTTGCTTTTGAAATAATCCTATTTTGACTTCAAGAAGTTGTTTCCATCTTAGTTTTTGATAAATTGCTTCCATGGAAAGTATCTAATCAGACGATATAGATTTGATAAATTTCCTGGAAGGGTAGTTGATAGACGGGCTCTGTTTAGATCGGTTTTTGCATTATTGATTTGATTGGATAAATTATCTTAGGTTTTCACTAACCTGCCAAATTTTTATATTACGTCTTTCATTACTGTTTGCTTCTGAAGAATGTCCCGTGCTCCTACAGCTAGAATATAATTAGTTTTTGTGTGTGTGTTGGACCAGCTACTGTCTTTCGTATTACGAGGGGTCAATTATTGTCAATGTCTTCTTTTGTAATTTTGGATCAGGTTCTCGAGGCATTTGCTTCATGGTCAAGATGGGTGGATCTCTACCATTCCTGTTTTTAACTCAATTCAATTTTATGTTATATTTTAATTGTTTTACGAACTTACTGTCTTTTTCTAATCTTGTTGAATATTATTGTGATTTTTTCTAGATTTTATATCTTTGAAGGCATCGACTAGATTCACGATAGTTCTTGGAGTTAATATCTGATATATAAAAAGCAATAATAATAAGAATTAACTTTTGTTAAACTTTCAAGGATTGTTTTGACATTACATTCAGGAAAAAAGATTTGTCCTATTTTTCAAAATTTATAATAAAATTTGACCTACTTTATTAATTCTCCCAAATATTCATGACTATTGTAAGAACCTAAGCATTTTTGACATAATTTTTTTTTATTTTACTCATATTTAATATAAAAATTAAACAATCACGAACCGTGCAATCAGACCTAAACAATCCGATCATCTTTTCTTTTGTTGCCGGCTATTTTGATTTTATTAAGCCCATACGCGTGTCCTTACAAATGGAACAAGAGTTTAATAACTTACTCTAATACAATTTCAGCCCACTTGTTGGCCCAAAGACAAAAATACAACACGAACGCGATGATGGTAAGAAGATACGTGTTAGACACGTACCAACCTAGGGCTAATCGGAGAGAAGCTCCGCCGCTCCAAACCGCCACCTCAACTCGAAGCTTTTGCAGGCTGGAATATGGAAAATCAAACTGAGATACATGGAGAATCGACCCTTCTTTCTTCAGTTTTATTTGAGATTCTTCTATAGTAGATCATCGGTGCTAATCTTAAGAGTCTTCATCATCACTTCTGATTTCTTCTTCTCATCCAGGCTTCCAAGAGAAGCTCCACTCACCGCCTAATTCACTAAGCTAGATAGTCAATGCCCTGTGTTATGATTCGTGAAGAAGATGCAAAAAGAATGAATCAGATCGAAGAAGTTTTGTTATTTTCATTAAACTGTTTGTTACAACAGACATTCTCTTTTTATAGTGAGAGTGTTCCCGTTTTCACATAACCAGTAATCAAATGTATTTGGTTATTAACCGGTTTAATCACATATTACAATTTATATTTCCTTTCAAAATGAGTCAAAAATCGATAATAAACTCATCTTGTCAATGAGATTATGAAACAGAGTAGGAAACAGGGGTTCTAATGAATGCATCAGCAAGTTGATTGTGCTTCCGTACGTGTGAAGTCTTGAGTAAACCTTTTCAATCCGTTCTCTTGTTGTGTGACAATCACGTTTAATAAATTTTGTGTGTTCTTGAAAAATGAGTTATTAGCAATGTGTACTACCGAAGTTGAATCACATAACAAAGGAACTGTCTTCTGTGGAATCAGTAACTCAGTCAGCAAATTCACTAGCCAAGAGATTTCATAGCTAGTAAGTGTCATTGATCGATATTCAGATTCAGCCGACGAACGTGAAACAACATCTTGTTTCTTTGACTTCCATGACACAAGAGAATCGCCGAGAAACATACAACATCCAGAAGTTGATCGACTAGTATCCGGACAGGAAGACTAATCAGCATAAAAAGGCTTTGAGTTGTAAATCAGATTTTGCAGGATAGAATAACCGGAGGCCAACATTACCTTTGATGTAGTGAATTACCTTATGAGCCGCATTCAAGTGAGACTGTTTCGATGAGGCAGAGAATTGACATAACTTGTTGACCGCAAACGTGATGTCGGGTCTAGTTATAGTCAAATACATTAGTTTCCCCACAAGAAATCAATGAACCTCTCGATTGTCTATGACTGGTTCATCACTGTGTCACTAGAAGGTCCGCTCTCCAATAAACTTGTCTCTTCTAACAACTCCAAAGCGTATTTTATTTGACAAATCGAAATTTCCGCACTCATTCTTGCTATTTCTAGTCCCAAGAAATATTTTAAAGGTCCTAAGTCACGTAGCTTGAAAATATTTGATAGATCATTCTTGAGACGAATGATAGCATCATCATTGCTGCTTGCAATCACAATGTGGTCAACATAAACCAATAATACAATGTAATGATCAGACGTGTGACGAACAAACAAAGCATTATCAGAATGTGACTTCTGAAAACCAAGACTAGCCAATGTTGAACTGGATTTTAAAAACCATTGCCATGATGCTTGCTTTAGACCATAGAGATACTTTTGAAGTTTCAAAACAACATTATCAGGCAATGATTCCCCCTTTCTTGATGCATACCCTGGAGGCAAGTCCATGTATATCTCTTCATTAAGATCAACATTAAGAAAGGCGTTCGAAATATCCAACTGATTCAAACTCCAATCTTTTGTTGTAGATACAGAGAGAAGAACTCTTACAGTTGTCATCTTTGCAACTGGAGAAAAATTGTTAACAAAATCAATGCCTTATGGTTGAGTATAACCTTTTTCCACTAGTCGAGCCTTAAAACGTTCTAAAATGCCATCAGCATTGAATTTTACTTTGTAAACCCATTTACAACCGATTAGGATTTCATCTTGAGGCAGAGAGCAAACAGTCCAAGTATTTTGTACTCTCTAAAGCGTCAATTTCAACATAGATGGCATCCAACCACTCTCTTATCTTCTTAGATTTGCTGAAACAACTTGGCTCATCATATTTATCAACCGCACAGAAAAATGCTTGATGATCAAGTGATCATTTAGTCAAGTTGACATATGCATTAATCGGATATCTAGCATCATAGACATTGTTGCAGTAATAATCTTTAAGGTGAGCAGGTAACTTGCCTTGTCGTTTTGATCTAGTAGAGATTTATATATGTGGTGCAGAAGTTTCTTGTGGATGAGCAGAATCGTGTGCAGGAGATTCAGAAGCTTCTGATATTGGCATAGTGAATAAGAGATCAGAGTGTTGATGAGTATTAGTAAAGGGGAATAGTTCTTCAAAGAATATCACATGTCAAGAGATAGAAATCTTAGTTGACTCCAAATTTAAAACTTTATAGCCTTTGTAACCAGCAGGGTATCCCAAAGAAAACACACGCCTTTGATCTAGGTTCAAACTTGTGGCGATGCTATTTGGAAGTTGAGATATAGCAGAGACAACCAAAAACTTTGAGCTGTGAATAATCAGGAGCTTTCAGTTGTAGCAGATCAAAGGGAGACTTAATCAGTAGTAAAGGAGATGGTAGACGATTAATGAGAAACACCGCACATAGAATACAATCTAACCAGTATTCAAGTGGAATGGAAGACTGAAATATCAATTATCTAGCAACATTTAAGATAAGTTGATGTTTCCACTCTACGACTGAGTTTTGCTGTGGGGTCTCAAGACATGAATGATATGAGATGATACATTTCTTCTTGAATAAAGAAGTGAAACACAATTCTGGAGCATTTTCTGAGTGAACTGCTTTGATTTGCACCTGATATTGTGTCGAAATCATTTCAAGAAAATCAGGATAGATGTGAAGTACTTCATCTTTAGTCTTCATCATATATACCCATGTTACTCTTGAGAAACCATTGACGATTGTCAAAAAATATCTGAATCCATCCCTGGAATGAACAAAAAGTGGCCCCCATGTATCTATATGCATTAAATCAAATGCATTCAAAGACATACGATTATTAGAGGGAAAAGGCAAGTTCTTCTGCTTTGCTAACTGGCAAGTTTCACAATGAATAGAATATGTTTTATTCTTTTCGAAAATCCTAGTATGTGACTAAGAGCATCAATTCGAGAATATAAAGGATGTCCTAGCCTATTGTGCCACAGAGTAGCATCAACCACAATAGAAGAACACAATTTACAAAGTTCTGTGAACTCACTAACAAGTCATAATCAATGTCCAAAGCATATAATCTTGTTATATGCTTACCCTATCCAATCTTCAAGTCCTTGGAATGATCCTGAATCACACAAGAGTCTGCATCAAAATATACTCGGAAGCCCAAATCTCTTTGTTAGCTGACTGATGCTGAGGACATTGAGACTAAAATCCAGAATATACAGCACATCTTTAAGTGTAATCTTATCATTTAATTTAACAACTCCCACACTTGCAATCTTAACATTGAAGCCAGTGGGAAGAGTAATAGATGAATCCAAATCATGAGACATAGAAGAAAACAAATTTAGTTCATGAGTACATGATGTGTTGCTCCACTATCTATAATCCATGTCTTATAAGACACCATATCCCTAGAGACTTGTAAGATTCCAATAAAACATAGTGTAGAGAGTGAAAAATTGATACCATGGGGTGCATAACCATTGTTGTCACTGTGCGATGAAGAGATAATAGTAACTGGTTGAGCATGTGGCTTTTGAAGCTGTGAGCTAAAGTATGCAATCACATTTTGGATTTGGTTCTTAGACATTCCACAAACAAGACTTGATATATCATCAGAGTTTAGTTGTTTCCCAGTAGATGTATCATTGTCTGCAATGGTAAGACTTGCAACTACCATTTTCAAATGTTAAGGAGGAGATTTGTCTTGTGAATTCCTCCCTTTAATTTTGTGTTTAAAACCTGGTGGATATCCGCGAATTTTGTAACATTTATCAACAATATGTCCTGTATTACCACAGTGTGAACATAAGATCTTGTTCTGCTTTGCGTTGTGATGGTAAGACTGAGCAGCATTAATCGATGGTTGACTTAATGAAGTTAAGTTGAATGCTGAGGCTCCAGTTGTATTTGGCAGAGGACTAAAATTCTGTTGGCTATGATCTTGATCTAAAAGGTTGTAGATCTTGCTAAGTGATGGAACTGGATTCTTCATAATGATGTTGCTTCGAATTGTAGAGTAAGAATCATTCAATCCAGCAAGAAACTTTATAATTATTGAATGTTATGTCTTCGACTCCATCATACTACAACATTTACAATTATGACAAGTCATTGCACAATCAGCTCCATCAAGATCATCTCAAAGCGTTTTCAAAGTAGTACAATACTCAGAGAGATTCATGGTGCCTTGTTGCAAAGTCAAAATCTGTTGAGTTAATGAATACGAATGAGGCAGACTTGTGATATGAAATCTTATCATCAAATCATTCCAAATCTGAGACGCATCATCAAATCGCAATATGCTTCGATAAATTTGCTTCGTAACTGATGAAAGTAACCAAGACTTGATCATCGAGTTGCATCTAGACCATATCCTAAAGCTAGAATGCGCTTCTTGAGATCTTGGTAAAGATCCATCGATAAGCATTTTGTTCTTAGCATGAAATGCAATCTTCATAGCTATTTTCCAGGAAGAAAACTTTAATCCATCTAGTACCTTAGATATTATCATGTTGTCGGGATTATCATCGTTTGTAAGGTTGAACGGTGAATCCCTAGTGGACCTCTCAGTAGGATTCAAACCCAGATGAAGTTCTAACCATCTGTCAAAGAAAAAAGAACGAATGGCTCTTGTAGGATTCCCAAAAAATTCTTCGCTTACTTAACTAATTCATATTTTCGATGGCGAAGGCATAGTATTTTTTTCTCGAAAATAAAAAAAAACTCAGTGGCGCCAAGCGTTCCTCAGGGGCAGATGAATCAAGAAGATTTTGAACCAAAGTTCTAGAGTTTTGTAACTGCATCCAATCTCCAAAAAAAAAAAAAAATTTTGATTTTTTTTGAATGGAATATTTACGGAGCCGAGTTTATCTATTGTATATACTATTTTTTATAAATACATACTTATCTAGATATACAAAATCTTAAATAAATAAAAAAGAAGATTAAACACAATTCTTTTGGAATGTACCAGTTGTGTTCGAAATACAATTGCTAAAAAGATTTCGCACATTCTTTTTTTTTAACAATTGGAAAGTAAAAAAAATCGATTGATGAAATTGAAGCATTTCGTGGTGAAATTTGATCCGATTCGTGATGTGATGGTGATTGTTGTGCCAAAGAACTTGATCTGACCGTGCAACGTCGTACTCTCTTGATGGTGACCATCTCATTTGTCGATTTAAGAATTAGTTCTTGAAAATCAAAAAGAAATTGATGAAATCAATCGGAATCTTGATGAACTTGAGCTCGATTGATGAAAAAGCTCAATCTATCAAGCAATTCTTAGCAATCGCTCTGATACCATGCTATGATTCGTGAAGAAGATGAAGAAGAATGAATCAGATCGAAAAAGTTCTGTTGTTTTCATTAAATTGTTTGTTACAACAAACACTATCTTTTATAATGAAAGTGTTCCAGTTTTCATATAACCAGTAATCAAATGTACTTGGTTATTAACCGGTTCAATCACATATTACAATTTACAGCCCGCATAAGGGAAGAGTTAAATGTTGGTATGTGAAATGTTACTACCTTTTGTATGATTAGAAGAAATTTTTGGATGAATTGTAATTTCTTTTATTTGTATGATTAGAAGAAATTTCTGGATTAAATAAAGCTTGTTTTATTTGTATGAGATTGAAGCCTTTCTTTGAAGGCCAATGTTAAAAGCAGAGCTCAAGCATGGGAACAAACTCTGCAAGCTACACGAAGTTGGCTTCAAATCACAAACTAAAAAACCTTTGCTGTTTTTCTTGTTCGCACTTGCTCCAGTATCGCATAAGCATTTCCCACAGTTCTTTCATTGGATGTAGCATAAGATAGTGAACATTCCCGGTTGTATCGGTCATACGAGTTATCATCTGTTTCACTTTTCCGGCGTAACTCACATTTTCCCTAACCTTTTCATCTGACGACTCGCTTGTTACCCATTGCATGAAGTTTCTTCAAACGGAAAACTTAAAGAGGTTTCAGAGTCGTTTTGCGTTGAGAAAAAAAAAAGATAAAAGCTGACTAAGATTGT
Organism: Cardamine chenopodiifolia; assembly: GCA_963922655.1. Classification (NCBI taxonomy): domain Eukaryota; kingdom Viridiplantae; phylum Streptophyta; class Magnoliopsida; order Brassicales; family Brassicaceae; genus Cardamine; species Cardamine chenopodiifolia. The sequence goes on from OZ000490.1 coordinate 3,530,117, forward strand.
TTGTCTTGGACAAAATGAAGAGTATGATCAGGTTAAATCAATCTTTTGTTTGAGAGTATCAAAAATGGTGAAAGCGCGAATCTCTGTACTTTCATTACAGTTATGTAGGTGATTGGTGTAGAGATGATCAGTGAGGAAGATGATCAAACAACCCAAGTCTCACGGTTTCTAGAAGGATACAGAGAGGCAAGAACATAGAAGAAGAGAAATAAAAAATGAAAGCCATAGTTGTACCTCAAATTTCCGCTCTATTACCTTGTGTTTCTTCAGTTTTAATCATTTTCTAAACCTTTGAGCCAAATCAATCTTTGGTACATCGGTAGAAAGAAAAAATCATATTCGGTTTCATCCAGTTTTATCAGTTTAATCTACTCGTAGATGCATATATAATTCTTTTTAAGAACCAAAAAGATTGAAGAACAAAAGGAAGCAGTAAGTATATATAGACAAGGAACCAAAGTGATAAAGCTAGTTTATATACCCAAACTCAATGGTTAGCTTTAAATGAATCACCAAAAGACGCTTTGGTCTTCAAACTCACTCATCTCACATTCATCATTCTCCACAACTGTACAACTGAAGAATAAAATCACTCACACTGAACACTCTTTTTCACCGTCTATAGTTTGCCAAAATCAGATCGTAGCTGACGGAAATCCTCGAGGAGGATTTAATTGCGTTTTCAAAGCAATGAGCCCTGACATTGAACCTTTTAGTTAGTTTGGTGTTGTTACCTTTTACAGGTTTAGCAGCCTGGTAGAGAGCTTGCAGAAGAGAAATGAGTCAAAGACCTGCACGAGTCATTATGGCGAAGTGAATGCTCGGGTTGGCTCATTAACGACCCAACAACCCAGCTCCTTGATGCGTTTCCCGGGCTAAGTAAGTGCGTATATCTTGAGTGGAGGGAACGAGGCAGAGAACCCTGGCGAGGTGAGTTGTAAGATCTTTGGGAAATCGAGTTCCTGAGATCTACTGAACTTCGGCTAACTGGTATAGCCGGGGTATGCCGGTATGACCCATTTCGAAAGCTTGTGTTGGAGCGAGAACTGGCGAGATACATGGGGACTGTGTGTGGCTGCATTGAGGTTGATGGTGAAGAAGAGTTAGATATTTGTAGATCATGAGATGACTGCAACGGAGTTGACGAGGATGATGATAAGAGAAAAGATGACGTCGGGGTAAAGCTAGGAGATTGTAAAGGTGTGTGCTCTGATGCAGGCATATCGATGCTAATGGTTCTTGCATCACGTTTGCAAACCGGGCAAAATGATCTCCTTTGGCCAAGCCACAAGTCTACACATCCGACATGAAACTCTGCCAAGCCAACATTAACAAACTAATTACGAATGTTTATTCAGAAATAATTTTTACTTTGAAGTGAGTCCAAAGTACTTACTGTGATGGCAAGGTAGGATTCTTAGCTTTTCTCCAATACTATAATCTTCAATACATATAGCGCATGAAATAGAAGTAGATGCCTCTTCGCAAACACCGTTAAATTTAGTAACAGGCATGCGTCTTACCGAGTCTTTGGCCATACGAGGAAAATTGCGGCCACCATAAGCCAGAATACGCCGGCGCCTAACTCGGTTTCTACGAACAAAGAAGCAAGTGGCGAGCATAGCAGACATAGCGAGAAGAGATATGAAAGAGAAAGCCATGATTGACCACACTGAAGTCTCGAAGTTTCGCGTGAGCCACACTTTAAAATCAGTACGACCCACATATTCTTTAAGTACTTCCCCAGTTGCTTTGGAAACAAACGTCGCATAAATAAATACACCAGAGGGATTTCCCGCCACTACAATTGAGTCACAGGATCATAAGCGATCACTATTATGATAAGTTTGAACCAGATTACGATAGTATGAATAACAAACTCGATACCAAAAACACGCCAAATCAAAGAAACCTAAGACGAACACGATTTCCTAATGTCTATCACCTTACACACTCCGCTCTTTAACTCCTCACACTCTACACTAACTAACCTCGTTTATTCGATACCTTGAGCTGTAAACTACGCTTAAGTACAATGGTAACTATAGAATGCATTCTAATCATCTCTCAAGCATTGGTCGTACTTTAGTACTCGACTAAATAAACAGCTTCTTCTATCACATTTCCACTACATCTTTTGAGAATTAATTAACATATAATAACACATCTTTGCAACAAATCAAAACAAGAAACAATACTAAGCGTAAGAGATTATGACGAATGATACAAAGCGTAAGAGATAATGACGCAAGGCAAGGGAGAGAGATGTGTTTACTTGATACTAAGAACTCATCATCTTCAGAATCATATACAATTGCAGCTTTATATCCTGCCTTCTGCGCATTTCGAATTTTATCTTCGAAACTACAACCACCGCGGATAATCAACACATATGGAGGAGACACAATTGATCCTTTTGTCACATTCACAGTATTAACCAAATCCGAACAAGCATCAAGTGGCTCTGCTACGTACAAAACCCCGCCTTGATCCGATCTTTTAATCATTGGAGCTGAAAACATTAAATCATAATAAAACTATCATTAAACTCAATTACAAGACTCAATTATCATCATTAGACCCAATTACAAAGTTGATTAAACCAAATTTCTCAAATTCTAAATTGGGAAAAAATTCGAATAAACAATAACTCGGAAAAGGTAACAAATTTTTCAACTTTCCTACAATTCTAATCTTCTAAAACATAAACGATCAAACCCTAATTCTTCAATTTTCAAAATTTCATTCTATACTTAATCTAAGACTTTTTGAATTTTAATAAATAAAATCCGATTGAAGTGGAATTGGATGGAACAGTTAAATAAAACTTACTGAAATTGGCTTCGATGTCGTCGAAGGAGAGAGATGTGTTCATTCCGAGTAACATGACTTTTGCAGAAGCCAAGTCTGAAATTAGCAATAGAGAGAAGATTATGATCCATGTGCGATTCATGTTTCGCTGAGATTGAAATCGAATTGAAGTAAGACGAAATCGAATTGAAGTAAGACGAAAACGAATATAGTATTGATGAAAACGTAGCAAAGAGAGAATGAATCGCAAATTTTGAAAAGTCTTTTAGGGTTTTTGTGGAAGAAACACTTAGAGCTTTCATAGAGGCGAGTTTAAGACCAATGACTCTGAGAATATCTGAATCGTTCAGAGTTTTTTTTTCTTTTAAGGTATAAGAGTGTGAATTTTGGAAATATTCGGAAAGTACCCAAAATATTCGTTTCTGTGACAACAAAGACCAAAGTTATTTTCCACATATAAAATATATAAAATTGTGTTTAGAAATATTTTGCAATCTGTAGGGTTATTTTGTATATCTTTTTAATTTTTCTTACTAAGCAATGTAGAAAGTAATTACATTGATGTGTTATGAAAAACGTAATTGAGAAGATATATGTTTTTTTTTTAAATACGGTGTATTAAATTATGGGGAAATTTCATAAATACTATTTTATGTGTTCATGTTCAAAATTACCACCGTCCTATTACCATTTTATAAGTACTATTTTAGAGATGAAAAGGATAATTTACACCCTCAATATAAGTTAACCACTTTTGAGAGTTAATCTCTATGCTCGTTCCTTTGCCTGAAACCTTAGATCTACGATTTCTTCTCCACCGCCGCCATTTGCTTCCTTTGACGTTCTCTCTCTGATCGTTTTCTTTTGTCGCCGCTGTCGTCTTTCTATTTCTTCCATCGTCGTTTCAAGCCCACAACTCAATTAGGGGTTGAATCTTCTATTTCCATCTTTTAGAAAGTTAAGGTTTCAATGTCTCCGTTTTCACTCATTCTTTGTCTCCGTCTTTTAGAAAATTAAGGTTTCAATGTCTCCGTCTTTTAGCAAAGTGTATATGTTTAATGATATCGATTAAGTTGCATAGTTGATGTACAATAGAAAATCAATAAATTAATATTCGATAAATTAATAATTACTATGAATTAATAAATTTCTCTACTTCCAAGTTGGGACAGTGCAATATTTAACACAATTGGATAAATTACTAAGATAATAATTTTTTTGAAATCCTATGTAAATATATTGTTCTATCAATATCACAAATTAATAATCATATAAATAAAAATTTTTAGTGAAGTATGATTCTAATGTTGTTTGCTTATTCGTAAATTTGCATTTTTGTTGGAGCTCATCTTTAACTTTTTTCTTATTGTATCAAAACAGTTGGTATTATCTTTTCTATCTGCATCCCAAAATTATAAAAAAATTTATATGCGAGAATTGTTTCCTAATGTCTAACTGTGACCAAAAATATCGAAATATTGTCTTCAACTTTTTTCTTTAAATAAGATCATTTTTTTTTTGAAATTAGACAAATTTCTCTATAAATTAATAATTATTAATTTATCAATAAATTAATATCCTCTATAAATGAATAAAATACTTTGGTCATGATATTATTAATTTATAGAGGTTTTACAGTAATTTGGATTCATGGGTTTCAATTTTGATTTACTTAATTTTTTTTGTTCTGGAGAATGCGTGAACCGGATTTATGGGTTCATTGTTCTTATTTTGTGAATAATGTTTAATTTTAAATTCACTCATTTTTATTTTGGTAAATCTTGTTGTTGAATCAAGTAACTCTCATTTCAGACTCATTTTCGTTTTGGTAAAATCTTGTTGTTGAATCAAGTAACCCGATTTTCCTTAGAACTAGTGTTTCAACATGATTTTGATGAACATTGCCTTCTTCTCATTAGATAAAGAGAATTTGGATGTGAATCTCGTATTGCTTCTCTGTGTAGCTTTCATTTTATCATTGAAGTAGTTCATATTGAAGTTTAAAGTAGTTAAATGAAGTAGTTCATTTTGCTATGATTCTAAAATTGGATTTAAGTGTCAAAAATTATATTTTTATCTAATATTGTTTCTTTTTCCTCTAATAACATAGAGATTTGATATGTGAAATTGATGAGTTGGATGTGATTTTGAATTGGTGTAAGTGTCAAAAATGGATGTGAATATTGTTTTGCTTCTGTTTATAGCTTTGATTTTCATTGTTGAAGTAGTTCATTTTGCAGTATAAAGTTGATTTTGATTAGCTTTTCCTTCTACTTAAACTATATTTATGGTTCAATATTCATATACATAGTTATAAAAAATATTTTATTTTATAATGTGTTTATAGATTCAAGAAGAAGAAAAGGAGAAAAACACAAAGAACAAAGGTAAATATCTTTCACCTTACAAAAACAAATTTAATAAACCTTAGAAAAAATTATAACCCTTATAAAACCTTATAAAAACCTTATAAAACTTTATTGGATGAGAAGGACTTTTGTGTCTTTATCATCATCCCACTCTTGGATCACAATATCGCGTACTGTATGAACATAACAAAACTTTTAAAACCATATTTAATAAACCTTAGAAACAAAAAATTATAACCCTTCTGTAAGCTATGACATCATTTTTTGGTTGGAACATGCGTAGGTTCAATAAGCCACACAAACACTAGGTGGTTCGTAAATGGATTCAGTTGGAGAAGCCTTTATTTGGATGTTTGTTAGAAACTCGAGTTACACAGTAAAATCATGCTAAGACTTTCAGTTCTTGTTTTTCGATATGGCAAGTTCTCACAAATTATGACCACCATCAATTGGAAAGAATTTTATTTTGCTGGTCCAATGCGGTTAATGTGACAGTGCTCTTCAAGAGTGCACAACACATAACCTGTGGTATTCAACTAGTTGACTCGGATACCTCATTTATTTTTTATGCGTTCTATACGTCTAATTTTGTAGCGGAAATATCGAATTTATGGGATGAGCTTCGTGTCATTCATTTGGCTTATGATCATCTCTCTCTACCAGGGATTCTTATTGGAGATTACAATGAAATTCTCTCATATGTAGAGCATTCTCGTAGTTTGGAGTATCTTGTTGATCAATATGGCATGAAAGCGTTTCAAGATGTTGTCTCCCATTGTGGTTTAGCGATTTATTTCGAACCGATTTATACTTCATAGAATAAGCGTGACTAGTCGTATTGGTAAGAAGTTGGATCATGCTCTTATTAAGAGTCAGTGGCTTAAATCTTTCCCACATTCGTTTGCTTCTTTTGAAATGAGTGGTATATTGGATCATGCCTGGTGCATCATATGATTTTCTAGTCCCACATTAGGTAATAGGAGATTGTTTCAGTTTTTTTAACTATCTTGTGGATCATGTGCAGTTCTGCCTATGGTGACAAAGATCTGGGACGACACTCCTTCACTTTATCATTCACGGGCGGCACTACATCTGTTTAATCGTAATTCAAAACGCTTGAAATATGACTTGACTTTATCATACTCATTATGGAGACCTGCCAAACCGTACTAGGGAAGTAAACAAAGACCTATGTTCTAAGCAAGAAAAGGCCTTGGCACAGCCTAATAAAGTCTCTTTTCAGGAAGATGCAGATGCATCGGCTAGATGGCACCATTTAGCTCAAATTGAGGAAAAGTTCTATAGGTAAAAGTCCAGGGTTCAATGGCTAAGTGTGGGGGTCAAAATACGTCATTTTCATAAGGTGGCACATGGGCGAGCTTTGCGTCATGCAATCAAGTTATTGAAGTTATCTTCATGAGAGGTTGTAACAAATATTGGCGAAATTAAGAAGGAAAATGTGTCTTATTTTCAAAATTTTCTCCAAACTCAACTGCTAGATTTTGTGGAAGTCACGGTGATGCACTACGTGTTCTTGTTGATTAGCAATGTCCAATTGAAGCAGCACCATTGTTGGTTGCACCGGTAACTGCCTCAGAAATTAGGGCGGTCTTATTTTCTATGCCAACAAATACGGCACATGGGCCATATGGGTTCATCGTTGAGTTCTATAAAGCCTCATGGCCAATTATTGAGTGTGATTTGGTGACTGCAGTTCAGTCATTTATCTAAGGGATTCTGCCTAAAGTGATTAATGCTACTATTCTCTCCTTGGTTCCTAAGCATGAGAATGCGAAGACTATATGAGACTATTGCCCCATTGCGTGTTGTAACCTCCTCCACAAAGTAATATCCAAAATCATAGCTAACCGCCTTAAGAATATTCTACCATATGCCATTGAGCCTAACCAAAGTGCATTCGTGAAAGGTTGTCTTCTTCTTGAAAGTTTCTTTTTACCTACTGATCTAGTTAAGGATTATCATAAGTCTTCTATCTCCACTCGTTTTGCTATTAAGTTTGACATCTTAAAAGATTTCGATACGGTGAAGTGGTCTTTTATAGTTGTTGTGCTTCAGGCTATGGGTCTTCCAGATATGTTTGTTCATTTTATTTATATATGTATCTCGACGGTGGCTTTTTCGGTATCAGTTAATGGAGATCTTGAAGGTTTTTTTACTAGTTCATATGGAATTCGACAAAGCTGCTCCTTTTCACCTTATCTTTACGTTATCATAAATAATGTTCTCTCAAAACTTCTGAATAAAGCAGCAAAGCATAAGATATTTGGCTTTCATCCTCTTTGTGCGAGGCAAAACTAATTCATCTTAGTTTTGCGGATGATATTTTTGTTTTCACGAATGGCTCACCTACCTCATTTCGGATTGTATTACAATTCATGGTGGAGTTTGCTAAAATGTCGAGACTTCATATAAATGTGACTAAATCCTCAGTGTTTGTGGTAGTAGGGATCCGCAAACAGTGATTGCAGTTGCTGAAACACAAGGTATTAATGTGGGTAATTTACCAATTTGTTATCTTAGTCTGCCTTTAACAACAAAATCAATGACCAGACGCGACTATGAGCCTCTCTTTGATAAGATTCAGAAAAGGTTACTCTCATGGACAAACAAAAATCTCTCTTATGCGGGATGACTTCAACTTATTAAATCGGTAATCTCTAGTATATCAAATTTTTGGTGGTCGGTGTTTCGGTTACCTAGTGGTTGTTTGGATGCTATTGAGAGCACGTGCAGAGCTTTCTTATGGTCAAGTTCACCCAATGATTCCAGCAAAGCAAAAGTCTCTTGGGATGAGTTGTGTTTTCCAAAAAGTGAAGGTAGCTTAGGGATTAGAAATCTACGTGATTTGTCACATTTTTTTGCACTGAGCTTGGTCTAGCCTTTGGGTTGCTTGGACTCGCCATTATTTAATGCACAATGTATCCTTTTGGGATGTTAAGGATGGGTCCAGAGGCTCGTGGATTTGGTGCAAACTACTCAAACTAAGGGATCAGGCTGCTAACTTTATATCTTTTGAATTATGAGATGGTAAAAACACTTTTTCTGGTCTGATAATTGGATGTATTAAGGTAAGCTACTGGACATTACAGACGATGTAGGACCATATTGTCTATGTATCCCTCGCCATGCGAAGGTTGATGATGTTGTAGTTGCTAATGAGTGGTGTATCAGGTTGTGAAGCCATCAATTCTAGGAGCTTATTGAAAAAAAATCCTCACCCCTACCAAGAGATGATATGGGAGTGAAATGGTGCTTTGGAAGCATGCTGATGATATTCACCATCACGCTTTCTCAGCTTCACAAACTTTGGAGCTGTTACGCAAGAAGAAACCCAATGTGGCTTAGAGTAAAGTGATTTGGTTTGAGCAGAGTGTCCCTCGCCAAGCTTTTATTGTGTGGTTTGCCATTCGCAACAGACTCTCCATAGGTGATCAGATGAGAACTTGGGACAAAAACAGAGCTGCATGGTATGTGGTGAAAGAGATAAAACCAGTTATCATCTTTTTTTTGTGTGTCCATACTCCTATACAACCAGGTGGTATCTTTTTGGTGGCCACTTTAGGTCATCTGCAACTCCAGGTTGGGACTCCATCCTTGTAAGGCTTCGCTTTCAAACTAACATCTACTATGTCTCGAGGTAACAAACTCTTAAAGACACTATAGTTGATGGATGTTGGCAGACCAGCAAGCTAGAATTATTGACAAAGATATCGTTGGAGTAAAAGTTTCCCCACAAACTTGAAGGCCTTCTTCATCGATGGCTCGAGATAAAATCATTATGATTTACAGCTTGTACAAATCTTTCAAGCATTGTAATTTCATTGTTTGTTTATTTCCTTGTAAATAACTTTTTTGTTGAGCAATAAATTTGAAATTTCAACAAAAAAAAATTATACCCTTATAAAACCATATAAAACCTTATAAAACTCTCATACGGTATATTGGATGGAAAACCAATACGGGTTTGTGGAGACCCTAAGATACCACTCTTGAATGAGAAGGAAATTTGTGCATGTATCGTCCCACTCTTGGATCACAATGCCGCTTACTGAATAAACTTTAAAAACCCTTAAAAATCAAATTTAAACCTTAAAGACAATTTTACGAAAAACCTTATAAGAACATTATAAAAAATTATAAAACTCTCATACGGTATATAGGCTTGAAAACAAATAGGGGTTTGGAAAGACCCTAAGATACTACTTTTGAATGAGAATGACATTCATGTTTGTATCGACCCACTCTTGGATCACAACGCCATGTACCGTATGAATGTTAAAAACCTTAAAAACCAAGTTTAAACCTTATAAACATGTTTATAAAAAACCTTATAAAAACATTATATTTAGCTTTATAAACCCTTATAAAAAATTTATAAACTTATATTTTTAATGTAAGAGTTTTATAATGTTTTATAAAGTTGTTATTACTAATCATTTTGTGTTATTGCAGATAATTCTCTTTTTGTGTCAGATGGGTGATAGCAATGATCCATACATATCAATTAAATTACCTAAGTTAGTTGACATAACGGGAGATGGATCAGAGATCGTACTGCACCATTCACATTTGCATTACGTACAGAAAATAGCTGCCAAATTAATTGAGATCTAGAAAAATTGAAAATTCACCACTAAATCCTATTGTGAAGATTAGACGCAGAAAAGGGCTTCAGTTTTCTGGAAAATTGTTTCACTTTTAATGCAAAAGAGAGTGGATCTTAAAGGGAATGTAATGTAGTTCACGTTCGCGTCGCATCCAATGCAATTTAGCGAGAGAGAGAGAGAGTTTATACTTACAACATGCCTCCCATTTTGGATTCAAAAAGATCATCCACCTTTGGATCTATCACGAGTTGAAACCCCATATAGTTGGAAGACATCGGAGAAAGAGACATTGAAGGATTTGATTCAACTCCTTCAAAATAATAATAATAATAATAATAATAAGAAGAAAATGTTATAGTGTGAAAATTTATCACTTGCTTCAGTCATGTTAATTGAGAGGATAATTTGGGGTGTCAACCAAACAAAGAAAATCCAAAGTCATAGATTGAAAGAGGTGTTGAATTTTGAAGATTACATTAGGAAACCATAGGGAAAGATTGAATTTGACATACTTAGAACTAGCATTTTGGCGATATCTAAAAAATGGACAAAGGGTCAGTATGATCTTGAAGGATTTGGGTGGGCTATCAATTTTTGGGCTTCGTACTCAGTACCTCATCTAGGTATAAGATTTGGAAAAGAGTGTTCTACAACTTCTTCTGAATACCATTTCATGTTAAGGTGGATTTCAATGGCTACACCACGACCAAATGAGATTTCAGATATAGAGAACATTTACAATGTAAATATTTTTATTTTTTATAAAGTTTAATAAACAACTTATGAATTGCAAAACATACATTTATGCTTTTGATTTAAATGTTTTTTAGGTTATGGTCAAAACTATTATGGGAGACCCAAAAAAGCACAAGAATTTGGTTCCGACACCATTTATTAAAAAAATGATTTTATGGAAATTCTTGAGCTTGTCAAAAAAAGATATCGATTAAAGACTGCTGACTGGAATAATGGATTCATTGATGTGTATGAGGCAACTGAAGCTGTCGGTTATTAGCATATGAAGAAAGGATTTTCTCATATTTAAAAGGGTGACATGCTAATTCGAATGGTTAAGCATGTTAACAAAAAATTTGAAAACATAACAAGTACTCTGCTCCATGAATTCAAGAAAGGAGAAGACACAAAGGTATGTGAACATGTTTTTCTTATTAATCAGTTACATGACTTATATTTATAATGTTATAGATGTTAAGAGTTATAGGTTTTCTTAGAATTGGTTTATAAGGAGATTTACAAAACCTTATAAAAGGTCTATAAAACCTTTAAAAATGTTTATATTGGTCTGTGCAGATTAGGTTTTATAAGCAACCTTATAAAACTTCATAAAACTTACGAAAAAACTTATAAAAACATATTTTGAACATTATTTGTAGTTTGATGAACATCAAAATGATGACAACACTGGTGATTTTGTCCATTTGAGGATATTGTTCGTGATCCAAATACACAAGATGAAATTTATGTTGGGGGATGATAAACGTACATAAGGTCTGCTCGTCAAGATGAAAATACATATGCTGTTAGTGAAGTTGGAAATAGAGATGTTGGAGAAAATTGTGCTGGAGAAAAACAAACAGAGGTAAAAAAAAAAGATAAATGTGTTTTAATTGTTATATCATTTGAAAATAATTTTTTATACTACTATAAAAAAGGTCAATAAAGAATATGAGACTCTTGAAAAAGAAGAAGAAATCAGATTATGTGGGAAAAAACTTACAGAAATTAAGATTGGCGGAAAGAAAGCTACATGGATAGACACTGAAAATGTGATTAATAAAGACTTGTTCAGATTTTATGGAAGATAATCTGTGTTTAGTTGTTAAATGTGTGTTATCTATACATAGTGTTATATATATATATTAAAACTAATATGTTGTTATGTCTTTTTTAAAAGGTCACAAACGAAGATGAGAATAGCGTAAAGGAGGATAACCTATAAGAACTGACACTTGGACAAGCACTCAAAAGGTGATTTAAACTTTGATCTGATTGTTATGGAAAATAATGCGTGTTTAGTTGTTAAATGTGTGTTATGTATATATACATATACAAATGTCTTTTTCATTCAAGAATAATATCTTAGGGTCTAGGTGTATAAGAACTTAGTCTTGTGGTCGTTTATTGATCTTGTTTTCAAGATTCAGATTGTTTTGCCTGTTTAAACCAGGTCGTCAGTCCCATTAGTGTTGGGCATTAAAATCTAAGGTTAGACAGAATTGTAGGGAGTTCAAGATTTTTCACCTTATTTCTGAAAATGAGTTCATATTTTAGATCTTCATCAAATAGGTTCGAGTGAGCCTCTTCTTCTTCTAGATCATAATAAGTCGCTTAAAAGTTCAAAAAGGATAATCACTAGTCATGAAACAATCATAGATGATTTCCAATATTCAATTGATAATTAGAAATTTCCAAAAGTTCATAAAAATCAAATTTATCAAATTTTCAAAAATGATTTTTTAAGAACAGTTTTTCAATAAAACAAAAGAACGAGATATTCAACTTACCAAACATTTTCAAACAATTCTTTTTTCCAAAAGTTCTTTACAAAGTCATAGAGAAAATAATTTTGTATATACATATTGGTTTAATTCATGATGGTATTAAACCACTTTCAAAAAGGTCTAAACACTTCAATCCTAGTTATCTTAAGAGTACACGGTTTAAAAATTTTGAAGGTTCTTTGTTAAGTTCTATTGAATCAAGTTTATGCACCGGATCAATCTCTTTTGATTGCTACCAAAATTTTACAGTCTCTTTAAATGACAAAAATATTTTAAAATCTCTAGTTTTACAAGTACAAACTCACAATTATGAAATGGGCAAAGGATCAATTCTAATTGTTTTAATTTTCAGAGTTTAGTATAAAGCAATGATAATTGCTTTCTCTTCAAAAATTTAACTTTCAAGTGAAAAGGGAGAAACCTTATTACTTCAAACTAATCTATCTAGATCCAACTCCGTCGCTCTAAAGTCCATTCAATGGAAATATATTAATCTTCTTGATGAGTGGGCCCTCGAAGAAGTTGTTCAACCAAAATCTTTAAAACCTCTAGAACCTATAGAGCCAAACACACGTTTAAACACATATTGAACAATTCCAAGACGAAAGGGTCAAAATTTCCTTCCTTGGAAATAATCAAGGTGACTACATGAATAATTTTTCATGTGGATCTCCATCTCACCAAGCAACCACTGATTTAGGAAGAGTCTCTCAAATAGCACGAGACTTTCCTAACATAGAAAAATCTCCAAAATATCAACCATGATTTTCACCTTCCGATATTCGAAACTCCAACATGAGAAATGTTGATTTTCAATCTCAAAAAACTAAAACCGGTTTATACAATGGAAACCAATGATTATTCAAAATATGAGCTAACTAGTCCAACCTTTTCAGCTATTACGGATAATATTTTGAACAAGTTAAACGTTTTAGAAATTTATTTTCAAGTAAACAAAAATTCATACGAGAAGATTTCTATTCTAAAAATAACACTTATAAGAACTTTTGATTTTTCAAAAACTTTTCACAAAATAGAAATCTAATACAAGATGAGTTTTACGACTACCTCCAAAAGCATAAAAGACAAGTCTTATTTTTCAATTGGTTTGAGGACTATGCATCCAAAAACAATATTAACTTCACTTTTTCTAAAACTGCTAATCCTCTCAAAATTGTAATAAAATTTTTGAATGGGAAACACTTGCAAATGACAAGATAATCTGTTCCAACCATCCTCCTCCTCACGGAATAAAGCTTGAACTATTGGGTACATCAATTGAATCAATTCTTTTTAAGTGCACAAATGATGATGAAAATGCAAATATTAAGAACATCATTGTACGAAACAATTTTTCAAACACAAATCTTGGTACCATAAGTAAAAAGCTTGATAGAATTGAAAAATCAATTCAAAAGCAATATGTTCCTCCAATAGAGCCTACTTCTAAAATCCAGATACATACTCTAGCACAAGATTCATATAATAGTGAAATCTCAGATCATTTACATGATCCAATCCCTAAAATAAACCGTCTTGATTGGAATAACAACCAAGAGCACCAAATAATGTAAGCCCTTGATCTAGGACAAATCCAACCAATAGAACAGTCTAAGTTCAATTCCTCTTTCGTATATGACTGAAATATTAACAGAATATCTGAGTACTATATCTTAAACTTCCTCCAAAAATTGACAATGACTGCAAACGTCTATAGAACCCAAATAGGAAATGAGGATAAAACTGTGGTTGAACTCTTTATAGCTTGTTTTTCGAGACAGCTAAAAAGATGGTGGGATAACTACCTAAACAGTCAACAACGTACATAAATATTTAGTGCCATTAAAACTTATGAAGATAATATGCCAATACCAGATGATTTTGGAAATTCTCAACAAGATGTGTTAGCAACCTTAGTCATAGCAATAACTTTGCATTTAGGAGACCCTTCGGTCCTAAGAGAAAAAATACCAAACTTCTTTCAAACCTTAAATCAAAAAATTAAATGATTTTCAATGGTACAAAAACACTTTTCTCATTAAGGTTTTATTCCATCAAGCTTCAAACCAAGCTTTTGGGAAAGAAAATTCTTACCAGGACTTCCAACCCTTTTAAGAGAAAATGTTAGAAATATAATTAGAGATTCCACAGGAACACATATAATCTCTTACGATGATTTAACTTATGGAAACTGATCAGAATTTTCCAACAAGAAGGACTAAAAAATTGTTAAGATCTACAACTTCAGAAACATCTTAAATGGAAACTTAAAAGAACAAAAGTAAAACTAAGATCTTTATGAAAGCAATTCGAAATTGATCCTAGAAACAGTAGCAACTCTTGCTTAGAAGATTGCAATAAGTCCTACTACTCTGAACCAAAAACCAAAAACTTCTCAAAAAACTACAAAGATCAAATCCAGTTTATTCTTCCTTCAGACATACTCTCATGTTTCTTCTAAGTTTCTCGAAATCCTAAAGGTTCACAGCGTTGGTCATCAAGTCCGATAGCTGCTCTTGAGACAACACTCTATTTTAATAACTCCATCATTCACAAGCTCACTGAGAAAGTGATACCTCACATGAATGTGGTTGCTTCTCCAATGCAGAACCAGTTTTTTGGACAGTTTAATCATAGAACTGTTATCACAAAAGAGAATTGTGCCATTTCCTTGATCAAAACCAATCTCAGCAAGCATATTTGTCGGCCACACTGCTTGACAAGCTCCATTTTCTATTGCTATGAACTCAGCTTATGTAGTAGAGAGTGTGGTTATAGGTTGTTTTTTCGATGTCCATGATACAACACTATCTCCAAACATATATGTGTAACCTGATGTACTTTTCATATCATCTTCATCTCCTGCATCACTGTCAATATACTATACTAACCTTTCTTATTCTCCATGCTTGTATTGTATCCCAAAGCCAATGGTGCCTTGCACAAACCTCAAAATTCTTTTTGCAACAAGTATATGTTGTTCGTTTAGATTCTCCATATATATACTCACAAGAATAACTAAATGGATTAAATCAAGTCTAGTAGCAGTTATGTACCTTAGACTTCTAACAATCTGCTTGAGTCTACAGCATGACCAGCTCCTTCTCTAGTCAACTTTTAACTTGGAACTGTATGATTAATTCTGACCGGATTGCAACTTTCCATACCAAACTTATTTAAAGTATCCATTACATACTTTTCTTTGATTGATGAATATTTCTTTCTCATCTTGAATTATCTTTACTCCCAAAAATTATTTCATTCTTCTAAGATTTATCATTGAAAACTCCTCTTTCATTGACACCTTAAAATTTTCAAGCAATGTCTATGAGTTGCTCGTGTAGATCATATCATCTACATAGAGGCGTATGATTAGAATGCTCTTTCCTTCTATCTTTATAAGCAGAGTGTGTTCACAGTAACACTTCTTAAATCCTTCTTATGAAGTATTTTTCAATCCTACAGTTTCATGTCATTGAAGCTTGCCTCTTAGACCATACAATGCCTTCTTTAACTTGTAATTCTCACTGTCTTCTCTTGACTCAAAACCTAAAGGCCACACCATATAAAAAATTTCATTGAGTTTTCCATGTGAGAAATCACTCTTCACATCTAATTGAAAGTTACTCCATCCTTTTTTTGTTGCTAAAACAATCATTAATCTGATTGTGTCCTACCTTTTTACTAGTGTAATACCTCATGGAAATCAACACCATGTGTTTGATGAAATCCTTTGGCGACTTCCCTTGCTTTAAACTTTTCAAAATCTCATTTTTCATTGAATTTGGGTTTGAAAACCCACTTAACTTTGATTCACTTGGCTCCTATAGGCAATGCTACCAGTTCCCAAGTGTTATTCTCCTTTATTGATTTTATTTCTGCTTCCATTGCCTTTCTCCATTTCTCCTCCTTTATTGCATCTCCGAATTTTTTTTGGATCTTCTTCTTCAACAAACATTGCAATCATTTCCTCACTATCGTCTTCTATGATAAACCCCATTTTTTGCATTTATAATCTTTCAACCAGGTTGGTCTTTGTACGATTATTTCAGTTCCACTTCCATTCACAATATGCTATGTTGCTTATGATGTTGAACCAATCTTTGCAGTTACTTCTTCTTGCTCACCAAGCCTACCTTCTTCTGCCATAATTTCAAGTCTTCTCTTTCTACATCATTATTGTTTCCTTCTTCTTCAACATTCAAATTATTTTGAATTTCATCTCTAATATCTTCAATTAACTTGTTGTCTTCTCAATTTTATGAGTTCTTCTCATCAAAGCTCACATCCTTACTAATTATAATCCTTTTTTTGTTGGATCATACAGTTGGTAAGCCATTGATTCCTTCCTAATCCAAACATCACGCATAAGGCTGGGCAAAAAATTTGAACCCGAACACCCGATCCAAACCCGAACCAAAAAATTCTACTCGAATTCGAATTCAAACCTGGAAAATTATACTATTAGAGTGTAAATCCCTAAACCCAAAAATCTAAACCCAAACCCATACCCCGTTAGGGTATCCAAAATCCCGAAAATACATAACTACACATGAGAAAATATCATAATTTGAGGACTCTACCCTATAAATATGATTTTTGTATGTCTAATATGCACATACCCGATCCGAATCCAAACCAGAAAACCCAAAAAAAAATAAATATGAACCCGAACCCGATCAAAACCCAAATTTTTGGATTTTTATAGATTTTTAACTCTGAAATCCGAACCCGACCCAAATCCAAAAAGTTCTACCTGAATCCAAACTCAAACCTGAAAAATTATTCTATTGGAGACTAAATTCCTAAAACCGAAAACCCAAACTCGATGAGTTTTATCCGAATCCGAACCTGAGATCCGAATGCCCAGCCCCAATCACGCATTTGATGCTTTCTCATCTAGCTTAACTCGTTTTTCATAAGTAATCAGAGCAAAAGTTACACACCAGAAAACTTGAAGATGTTCAACAGAGGGTTTGTACTTACTCCATTTCTTAGTAGGTATCACATCTCCTATAACCGTTGTATGACTTTAGTTGAGTATGTGCACGACATAATAAGATGCTTCTGTTTAGAATCTGAGTGGTACTTTCATTCCAAATAACATACAACTCACAATGTTCATAATAATTATACTTTTCCTCTCAGCTACACCGTTTTGTTACAGTGTATATGCTATATGCTATAGTGAGTTGTCTTTTGATACCATTTTCAATGCAGTATTCTTCAAAGGCCTTGGAGTTGAACTCTCCTCCCCTATCAATCCTCAAGCATACAAGCAGTTCCTCAAGTTCTCTTTCTGCAGCACTCTTAAACTCCTTGAATGTTTTGAATGCCTCTGATTTTTCTGTCAAAAAATAAGTTCAACACTTGCGGTTGTAGTCATCAATAAAATTGATAATGTACCTTTTCTGCTTTCTGAGATAGGTGATATTGGGCAGAAAATATCATTGTGCACCAGGTCTAACCCTCTACTTGCTCTCCACAAACTCTATTTTGGTATGCTTTATCCATTTTGTTTGTCTTTCATACAGACTTCACACACAATTCATTCACTATTAATCTTTGGTAAACCCTTCACCATCTCTTTCTCATCTAAGCTTATCAGAATCCTCTGTAGCTTCTACCTCACAATGCACTTTATTTATCTCCATTTCTCTTCTCATTTCTTTTACTTTGGCTAGGATCACAAACATCATGTTCGTTGACATTGTCGAGTGCATAAGCAGTTTTCTTTGTTGTTTATGCTAGACTTTACACATGGAGTCCTCTATAGTGATTCTCAATCCTTTCTTTTGTTTCACTTGAGTAGTGCCATTGATTTCCAGTCGCATATTTCCTATTCCATCCACTTGCATTCTTCTATCGTCTCCAATTTTGACATGTTAACAATAATTACCATCAAACTCAATGAACCACTCCTTGGTGCCACACATGTGATTGTTGTAACCCAAATCCAAGTACCACTCATGAGCATCTTCCGCTTTTGTGAGGTTCACATGCGCCATAAGTAACACATCTTCATTTGACTATGCATAGTTAGCCAACTTCTCCCATCTTGGGCACTCATTTTTGAAGTGACCCATTAAGTGATATTTGAAGCATTCTATGCTACTTTTGTCAAAGCTCGTGTTACATATGCCTCGTCCTCCTCTACCTCTGTGTTGAAAGTAGTTTCCTCTTCCTTCTTCCATCTTCAACACATGTTCTTTTCTGAAGTTTTTGCTTAGGTTTTTCTCATGCACTAACAATGAAGTTTGCAACTCATCCACCAACAGATCCTTGTTATCATTCAACTTTTTGATAACACACACCACATAGGTGAACTTCTCCACCAGAGTTTGAAGAATATTCTCAACCACCTGATACCCTCCATGATAGATCTAAAAGAAATAAAGGAAGGAATAGAGGAAGAGTCTAGATAAGAGAAGAAATTAGAGAGAAAGTAACATGATTTTCATTGATCGATCTTCAATAATCGTTTCTAGAGAGGTACTACAAGTTAATTACAAAACTCATAAAATGCATGCTCTAATTAAGTTTATTGTCTTATTTAATGTAGCCCACTAGACCCAACTTACTCACATACTCCGAGACGATACTTATATCATTACTGTCCTGTTGAGATCCAACTATTCCTCAAGGTGGGATAAAACTAAATTTTGATCCCATATCAGCAACTCTTTGACCAACTCTCTGACTTTGCCTTCCTATAGCTTAGAAGGCTCCTTGTGCATGAAAACCTTTTAATTAATGTGACAACCTTTTGGAAGTCTTTTGGAAGTCGATCCTAACAGTGTGGACTCAAATCTAACTATATATATGAACTGCACTAGCTATAAGGTGTGCGAAGATACATAAACATGCATAGTACCAGATAAGAAGAATGAATCGTTTTTCTTGAGCTGCTCATCCTTTTTGTGTTCGGCTTTGTGTCTATCATTATCTTGTTGTGGTTATCCTCCCATCTTTGAGATGTTTCCATGAACACCTAAGAACGTCCAGCGACTATCAAATTTATCATTTTATTCTTTTTTTCCCATCGCCCACAACTACAATGGAGTGATGCTTCACAATCTTCTCACTTGGGATGATACTCTCTTGTTCCCTTTGAACATTCTACAAGGCTTGACAGTCCTTGGCATTTGGTTTCATCTTAGCTTGCTCGAGTACACTCTCAAACTGAAACTCCAAGGCCATCTCCTATTCATTTTTATCTGTATGTTCATTGTATACATTGCTTCTTGACCATGTAGACAACTTACTCTTATTGTAGCAATCTCTTAATACCCTTATGTAAGTCCCACTCCTCATAACTTCCTTGATCTCTTCTTTAAGGTACAATACCTTCTCATATGTCCTATTACCAACACCCAATGTGTAAATTTCAAGGTGGCTACTAACATTATTTTCACATTTTCTTTCTATCTCGTATTCATCTCCTGTTATACAAGAGAATGACAGATTCTAGAAAGCAACTTGATTTTCATTAATCAATCTTCGATAATCATTTCTAGAAAGGAACTACAAGTTAGATACAAAACTCATAAAAAATGTCTGATCTAATTGAATCCATTCTCTTATTTAACATAACCCAATAGAGCCCAACTTACTCACAGACCATACTCATATCACCCACCTTGGCATCTGACATATCTTCACCTAAATTCTTTGTGTTTTTTGCCACCACCATTACTCTTGAATAGTAATCTGTGATTATATCACCTTCTTCATTTACAACACCTTAAAGTTTCTCCACAACCTCTGCAATTTTGCACTTTGAACCCTCTTGTTACCTTGATACTTTGTTCTCATGGATTCCCAGATGTCCCTCGAAGTATCCTTACTTGCAATCATTTTCAGAATCGTTTCATCTATTGATGCAAAGAGATAGTTCTTCACCTTTAAATCTTTGAGCTTCATCTCTGCAAGCTCTGTCTTTTTGGTGGTCCTGTCAATATAACATTTCTCTCTGGTTGGGTAACTCTGGTCTTAATAAGATCCCACCATTCCTTAGACCTCAACAAATTCTCAATGAGCATTGCCTAATGCTCATAGTCACCATCAAACTGTGAAATGCTTGACAATCCCTCTTTATTACTCATTTTCACCATTTATACTCTCTCACTCAAACTTGTAAGTACTATGAAAATCAGGCTCTGATACCACTTGTTAATTCTAGAGCCAAAAATGATATTAATATTTGTAGAATTGATAATAAAAATGTTACAAATCAAAAAGCTTAAAATATAAAAGAATTAACAAACTCCTAGATGTTAGAACACTTCTAACTTGCTTCCTACATAATTGGAAAATTATGAGACTTGACTAAATCAAATTCAAAATCAAATGCAAAAAACTCAATTGACTCAAACCGAGATTCCTATCCTTCATGAAGACTGTCAATCTTTCCCGGTGAGTTTGGTTGACAGTGAAGGAGAGCTAGGAGTTTCTTGGTTGACACCTACAGATTTTTTGGCTGTAGGTTTTCTCCTAGAGGGTTGGTTGTCTTAGGATTTCCCAACGGTTAGGCCGTGGAGATCTGGCTTTGAGTTGCGTTGGTTCTGGGAAGAGGTTGCGGGTTAGATGATTTATCGATCAAGTTTTGGTCCCCGAGACTGATACTTTGGTGTCCTTGTCTCAAAGCTTGCTTCTTTTATCCATCGATTATATCTTCTTGGGAGTCGTTCGATCTTAATCTTGAATCCAACTTCTTTCCCCTTTTTTCCTTATAAAATTTCAGCTTCGTTTTTCTCTGTTTTTCCGATGATGTTTTGGTCAGTTTTTCTCACCGTGTAACACTGTTTTTCGATTTCCCTTTCTATGGTTGATTAATAAATATTGATTTAATTTAAAAACAAAAAATAACACAGCATCATAGTTACTTTCTAGTTTCTACATTGCTTGGTAAGGAGTAAGGACTAAGGAAACCCAAAAAGATTAACAAAACAATCCTACAAATTGCAACAAAGAAATAAAAGGGCACTTCTTTATAGGCATTTGCATCACATCTTTGCTTTATTCTTTTAAACTCTCAATTCAAGTTTTTTCACATGTTTGGAGACTTGCCACCCCGCTGTATGTCTTGGTTTGGTATGTTCTTTTTTGGTATTGTATGTTGCGTGTGGCATAATGTTCGTGAATAGTTTTTCCCCAACAATATGTATTTATGTATATTTAAATTTAGATAGTTACATGTTAACAATACTAGTACAATGCTCAGGTAGATGCTTCCTCAACCACAATGTATTATTGATAGTGAAGTTGATGATGTTTATCTATGGAAAATTGGAACGAATATGCCTTTAATTAAGTTCTCTGCAGCTGCAACTTGGTATTATCTCAATCTTCAGACCCAACATGTAGATTGACATAGAGCAATTTGGTGTAAGGGGCGAGTACACAAGCATGCTTTTCTCTATTGGGTTGTACCTCAAAAGTATTTGCATATTAGAGATAGACTTGTCAGGTGAGGGTTGATGGTGCCTTAGTCTTGTGTTCTATGCAACGCTCAGCCTGAATCGCATCAGCACATCTTCTTTGACTGCACTTATATCTGTCAAGTATGGTCATTTTTCTACTAAAGGGCTGAAATTCCCCCTTCAAATTTAATGGATGCCCTGAGGTGGTTAAAGAACCATCAAGAAACCCAAATATCTCCTTCATTGTAAGAATAATTTTTCAAGCCTCAGTTTACTCAATTTGGAAGGGATGTAATCTCCGATTACACACAGATTCCTCGAAACCATCCTCTAGTTGCTGAAATTTAAAACTTGATCATATCCCGCCAAGATCCTTTGACACAGAGTCAGCGAAGTCATTATCTGTTATGTCACTCTTTCTTACTTTATTTAATTTGTTTCAGATTATATGATCTATGTTGTGGCGCTTATTCCTTTTTGTCTCAGTTCTATTGTATTTAGGTTGCCTCCCTATCAATCTTTTAATAAAAAATAGTATTTAAGAAATACAAAAACAAAAAAAATACTAGTACAAAATAATAAGCTATATGCCATAGTCACGGTTATAAATAGTTAAACATGTATGTTGTGAATTAAATCTTTATTAATTATTATAATATGTTAAGATCATGATAATATAATTTATTAATGTTTTGGTAAATTTATGATGATATATTGACAAGAAAATAGTGTTTTTTTTTTATCAAAAGGGGCTAAATATAATTACAGAAATGCATGTTTGTTATTTTAAAATAATGAATTTTTTTTTTTCAATCTTTATTTTTATATTGCAAGGGGTAATCTGGATTGAAATCAACTCGATTAATCTTCCTAGATAAATATAATTGAATTGATGCTGTCCCCAAACTTGGCTTAAATTGAATTGACGAACACCTAATTTTCAATATTCTCTTAGTAGTCTTTATCACCAAGCCACAATGTTTGTTTTTTTTTAATCTTACCAATTTATTTTGAAGTATTTAATTTAGATAGTTTAAAAAATTGTTTTTTTGCCGTTGGACTTTGTTTTACAATATACTTTAGTCTAGAAAATAACTATTTTTAAATTACACGACATTCCCGCAATTATGTTCACATGTCTCCTTTATAATATTGCCCGAAAAAATAAATTCAATCGAAAAGAGTGGTCTTCACGACGATGGAATTTGCAACTTGAGGTCGTGCAGTGCAAAGCTGCCAAAGCCGTGTGAAATCAACCCACCACATGTGTGTATGTATGCATGTCGGTGAATTGTTTATATATGTTTGATATTTCCAAACATATATAGAAAACCTTTTTGTCAAATAAATAAAGAAAAAAAAAACTAAATCAGGTTCTGAGTTAAGTAAGACATGAACTTTTGGTAAAACAAAAAAGAGGGTATATTTAGTAAATAGCCAACTTATAGAAAATTATTTGCAAAATAACTTTGCACTTTTTTGTTTGTAAAATATCATGTTTTATATAAAACATATGCAATAAAATGCATACATATTTACGGGAATGCGATACACGATTTTGCCAATTTTTACTTCAGAAATGTTTATTTGACCTAATTATCCAAATATATCTGTGATGGACATTGGTATTATATCTAAGTAATGTTAATGTAGTAAATTGGTTAATGCTCTCGATACCACTTGGTATGTAATACAACATATGGTCAATTGGTTATTCAGGTCATTTATCTGTGGTAGATTTGTAGAAAATAAACTATTTATTACAAAAAAAATTAAACATTTTGTCGAAATTAGAATATTTATTTTCTATTGTAAATCAAAAGAAAAAAAATTAATATCATAAAAACAATTACACATATTTTAATTACTAGAGTCTGGTATATATCAAGAGAATACAAAAGTTTTGTAGTAGACGATGAGGTCAAACGCAAATGGGTAATCTTCATGATGGGCAAGACTGAAACTTAAATTTTAAGAATCAATCAACGCAAAAAAAAATATATCAGAGATTCAATCAACTTTTAGAATAATGGGTAATCTTCGCACAATACTCTAAAAAAATCGACAAGATAAGAATCGAATCAAATACCCAAAGTTTTGAAACAAAAAAAAAAAAACTAAATTTTATTTGATGATTTCGTTGGTTAGCCTTGATTAAACATATTTTGCTCCGGTTTGGTCTCTTAAACCTCATGGGTTGGGTGATTATTGCTTGCTCTTTGGGTTAGACTTCTTTTAATGTCATCATTAACTTCTCTTCTTTTGGTAACAGTGGTAAAATGAATAAAATGGCTTCTGAGTCCATTTTATTGTTTTTTAATAATCAGTTGATAAAAATAAAATAAAAAATATAAATGCTATTGGTCACCGGATAATAAAATAATAATTGCACAAGACGAAGACGAGTCAACATAAATAAACTGAAGCTTGCCCCTATCATCTTCTACCTTTTAGTCTTCACAAAACCGAAAAAATCGAATCTTTCAAATCAAGAAAATGGAGAAACCAAACCCTAGACGACCCTCAAACAGTGTTCTTCCATACGAAACTCCAAGATTAAGAGATCACTATCTCCTCGGCAAAAAGCTAGGCCAAGGTCAATTTGGAACAACATATCTCTGTACAGAGAAATCATCAACAGCTAATTACGCTTGTAAATCAATCCCTAAGCGTAAACTTGTGTGCCGTGAGGATTACGAAGATGTATGGCGTGAGATTCAGATCATGCATCATCTCTCTGAACATCCTAATGTGGTTAGAATCAAGGGTACTTATGAAGACTCTGTTTTTGTTCACATTGTTATGGAGGTTTGTGAAGGTGGTGAGCTTTTTGATAGGATTGTTTCAAAGGGACATTTTAGCGAACGTGAAGCTGCTAAGTTGATTAAGACTATTCTCGGTGTTGTTGAAGCTTGTCATTCTCTTGGTGTTATGCATAGAGATCTCAAACCTGAAAATTTCTTGTTTGATAGTGCTGATGATGATGCTAAACTCAAAGCTACAGATTTTGGTTTGTCTATCTTCTACAAGCCAGGTTCTTTGATTCTCTCATTTTTTTTTTATTATAATCTTGGAATCAATTGGGTTTGATTTGATTGGTTCTTTATACACTTTCAAGAAATGTTCTTGTTTTGGTTTCTTGATCCAAGAAGTGGTTAAGAATATGTTTTTTTTCAATGGTTAATTTGGTTTTGCTGCTTGAGCATTGTTAGGGAAACATTGATTTTTTTCTTTGGATAGATTTTTCTGAATCAGACTTTGACATTTAGCAAAAAACTCATCAATTCAAATATGTTACGCTTATGCAGTGATACTATCAGATCTTAGTTAAATGGTCAATTCAGATTTGCTGCTTGAGCATTGTTAGGGAAAAAGTTGATTTTTTATTTGGATTTCTGAATCAGGCTTTTGACATTTAGTTGAGATGTATGAATCCCTTTTAGCAAAAATGTGTTGATCACAAGGTTTTATTATATGTAATATATGCTTATGCAGTGATGGTATCAGAGCTAGAATGTGTCTAGGCAATTTCACTGCTTAACAAAATTGTCAGGTTTGTTATTTTATTTTCATTGGTTGATTTGATTGCTTCTTGATACACTACCAAGAACTGCCTTGTTCGGTTTCTTGATCGAAAAAATGGTTCAACTCTGCTGAACATCGATTTCTTGATATGCTCTGTGCAAAATCTCCTTCGTTGAATGGCCCATTCAAATTTGCTGCTTGATCACTGTTAGGGAAACATTGATTTTCGTAATCGGGCTTTGACATTTAGCTGAGATATTTGAATGTGTTGATCGTAAGGTTTTTTTATGTGTAATATATGCTTATGCTTATGCAGCGATGCTATTAGAGCTAAAATGTGTTAAGCCAATTCACTGCTTAACAAAATTGCCAATTGTGTTGTTATTTTGCTCTTCAGGGCAGTATCTGTATGATGTAGTAGGAAGTCCATATTATGTTGCACCTGAGGTTCTGAAAAAATGTTACGGACCAGAGATAGACGTGTGGAGCGCCGGTGTTATCCTTTACATTTTACTAAGCGGAGTTCCTCCTTTCTGGGCAGGTAAGTTTATGAAAGGCAGTGGCAGTACCTTTGTTTACTCCCAAATCTCAAGTACATTACTTATGTGATTTATGCATCAATGTCTAATTTGTTGCAGAAACTGAGTCAGGAATCTTTAGACAGATTTTGCAAGGGAAGATAGATTTTAAATCTGATCCGTGGCCTAGTATCTCAGAAGGTGCTAAAGATTTGATTTACAAAATGCTTGATAGGAGCCCCAAGAAACGCATTTCTGCTCATGAAGCATTGTGTAAGTTATTGATAATGATTGTTTTCCTGGCATGTATAAGATATAAGAATTGAGTTATCTTCTGATGATCTTATTAGGTCACCCGTGGATTATTGATGAACATGCTGCACCAGACAAGCCTCTTGATCCAGCAGTCTTGTCGCGATTAAAGCAGTTCTCGCAAATGAATAAGATCAAGAAAATGGCCCTACGGGTAAGAAAGTTGTAGTTCTTGAAATCTACAATCCCATTTGCTTTTTTTCAACAACTGATTTCTTTGGTTAGGTAATCGCTGAGAGACTCTCGGAAGAAGAAATTGGTGGTCTGAAGGAATTGTTCAAAATGATAGATACAGACAACAGTGGAACAATCACTTTTGAGGAGCTTAAGGCTGGTCTGAAGAGAGTTGGATCTGAACTGATGGAATCAGAAATCAAGTCTCTTATGGATGCGGTAATTACCCAAAACATAAACCTCTTCTTTTAGAAATATCGATTTCTCTATACGAAACATGTTTTGCCAGATTCTAGGAATCATGAGGCTTAAACGGTGTTTTGCAGGCGGATATAGACAACAACGGGACAATAGACTACGGTGAATTTCTAGCAGCAACATTACATATGAATAAGATGGAGAGAGAGGAGAATTTGGTGGTTGCATTTTCGTACTTTGATAAAGATGGTAGTGGTTATATCACCATTGATGAGCTTCAACAAGCCTGCACAGAGTTTGGTCTCTGTGACACTCCTCTTGATGACATGATCAAGGAGATTGATCTTGACAATGTAAGAACTAAGAAGCCTTCATGACATTTTTTTTCCTTTTTAGTTTCTTACTGAGCTTGGATAAAAGCTGATGATGGAAATGCGTGGTTTGGTTAGGACGGGAGGATTGATTTCTCAGAGTTTACTGCTATGATGAAGAAAGGAGATGGAGTTGGGAGGAGCAGAACAATGAGGAACAACTTGAACTTCAATATAGCTGACGCTTTTGGAGTTGAGGACACAAGCACCACTGCACAATCTGATGATTCACCGAACTGATTAAGATCATCTATATACATTTTGGAATTGAGAAATGAGAACTCACCAAGGATAAACTTTCTAAATTTTGTCAAGTATGAATACTTTTTGCTTCATTATTTTTCAAAGAACCAGTATATGATCAGAATTACCAATCTTTTGGTCAAAGCAATGTCTTCAAGCATTTACATAATCATGTTACTACAGAAGCCAATAGGCTGAGAGTCAGATCTCTGAATCAAGATTCAATATACAAAGCCAATCAAGATTCAAGATTCAGTAAACTAGCTAGACAAACACTTACTACGAGGGAAGGATTTTGTATCGACGAGAGAGTAATAAACCAATCAAAAAGCCAGAGTTAGCATTTTTAAGCTCTCTGATGTTTCTGAAACGATCTTCTTCTTTAGCTCGAGCTCAAACACCTTTAAATCCCGCCATGCGAATATATGGTGCTGCTCAATCAATATCTATATAAATATATTTCTGATCTTCAGTCTTCATTCATATACTCTCTTTCTCTTTAGGAGTGCAGGGAATATGGAAATGGATCCAATGAGGAACAGCACTGACAAAGTCTTGAAATCATAAAGATCCTTTACTGATCTGAGATCACCAAGAGCCAGACCAGCCTGTGTACATGAAGTAAAATGTATGACATTAGCCTCTGTTTAATGTTAAAGAACCGAAATAAGACATCAAACTAGAGACTCACTCTAACAGTGATGTACGAAGCTGGCATAAGACCAACTAGAGTAGCCAAAAAGAAGACGTGGAAGGGTATGTCAACGATTGGAGAAGACAAATTGATGAAGAGGTTTGGTAGTGTTGGTGTTATCCTCAAGAACAGCATGTAGTTTAGCAGCTTATCTCTTCTCTTCGCAATCTGAACCAAAAGCATTGACAGATTTCAAGGCACTAATCCTTAAGAACAAGCGACATTGTTTACGCGAATCAAGCACAAGAGACCATACCTCGGCTTGGAAAAACCGCAACTTTTCAGGCCATAACCAGCAAACAAGAGGCCTTCCAACCAATTTCGATAAGAAGAAACAAGAACAAGCTCCAGCTGTTGCATTGAGAACAACAAGAACAAAACCTCTAACCACACCAAAAAGAGCTCCAGCAAGCAATGACATAAAGATTGTTCCAGGTATCATAAAGGTTTGCATAAAGATATATGTCGAACAGTAACCTAAAATGAATCTTGCTTGATACTCACTTGCATAAGACCCAAGATTATCTCTGCACATATTCATATCAATGTATCATCATCATACAAGTAATTCAAAAGCAAATCACATATTAAAAATCATGTCTTTAAGCTAATTTTGCTATTCTCTAAACCAATTCGAAATCATGTAAAGATCCAAACTTTCAATTTGGGTTTTTAAATAAGATTATCTCTGCATATGTTCAAATAAATGTATCAGCATATACGTAAGTCCAACCACATAACATATAAAAATCATGTCTTTGAGCTGATTTGCAGCTCTCTAAACACATTCGAAATCTTGTAAAGATCTAAACTTTCAATTTGGGTTTAAAATTAAGATTATATCAATGTAATCAATGTATCATCATACAGCTAAGTCCAAAGCAAATCACATATAAAAATCAAATCTTTAAGCTAATTTGCTGCTCTCTAAACACATTCAAAATCTTGTAAAGCTCCAAACTTTCAGTTTAGGTTTTTAAATTAAGATTATCTCTGCATATGTTCAGATCAATGTATCATCCACATAACATATAAAAATCATGTCTTTAAGCTAACTTTTTTTTTTTTGTCGTCAATTGTCTTTAAGCTAATTTGATATTCCCTAAACCAATTCAAAATCTTTGTAAAGATCCAAACTTTCAATTTGGGTTTTTAAATTAGGATTCAAAATATTCAAGAGACATTACTAAAAAGCTAAACACTTTATGTTTCAACCTTAGAAATAAAAGAAAAAAGCAAATCTCACTTGAGCAATCGGAGATCGGAGATAGTTCTAGGAAGTTTGAGCTTGCCGTATTCAGCGGCAGGCATGGTGAGGTAAATACACAAAAGTCCGGTGGTGAAGATGAGGAAGACGGTGAAAAACACAGCGAATTCCCACCTTGAAAGAGGAAATCGTTCCGATTTGGTTCGTTTACCCGTCGGTGAGTCATCGTTTAGAATTCCTTTAGCTGCCGATGATGCGGCGGCGCTCTCTTCGTCTTTTACGAGTAATCTTCCTCCACCGTCACCTGTTAAATTCCGAGGTGCCGCCATTATAGGAATGCTCTCTTCCTAAGAAAACTCAGTTTTGAAGGAATTGAAGAAATTTTATGAACAAATCTAAGGTTTCACTTTCTTTTTTTTCTCTCAGCTTTATGTTTTGTGTTTTATTCTTCTGTTTACATTTATAATATTTGTTGGAAATGTGGAATTTCAGACGTAAAGACGTAATTTAATATTTAGAATTTAAATGGAACATAGTATATGCTTTCTTCTCTCTTCTTTCAACCTATTTCTCTGGTCAAATCTTGATTCCCTAAAAGAGGACCTTCCAGTTCACAAACTTCAAAAACTCATGGTAATGTATTTGGAAAAGTATTTGACCAAAAAAATGAGTGGTATGGTATATAAGAAAATTAAAACGTTGTGGTTAAATTTTGGACTTCTGACTTTTCACTTACAAAATGATTAATTTTTGTAAGCTACTAGTTATTGTGTTAGGATTTAGAGGCTCAAAAAGGAGATAACATTAACTGAGATTTGCAGAAAACAAAGTAAGGAAAGACTAGAGAGAAAAGAAAAAAAAAAAAGATAAGAGTACACACACATTTAAGGAGTTCACGCCCATTAACAAAAGTTATTACGTCTCCCTATGACTCATGCTTGTTTAATACTCATGAACTCATTCTTTGTATCACTTTTTGTTCTAACGAGAAAACATATCCAAAAGCTTATGCTTTCTACATGTTAATAATGTGGCTTGATCTTTGTTAAATCTAGGTTAGATTTCACAACAGATCTAGGGTTTTTATAATTGGGAAATTCTTGTTTTTATTGATTTATTTATCGTTGATTACAAAAAAGAATTAGAGTTTTCAAAAGGCGAAAAGGGAAATTTAAATTCTTGTTTTCGAGTCTTTTGCCACGATTTTCGGATAGATCTGCGAAGGAAGGTTGATCCGTATTTATAGTGATTTTGAGGCGGTTAGAAACTTTCATGTCTTCTTTTTCTATCTTTGAGGTCGGTGCAATATCTTAGGCCGCACTTAATGGCCTTTAACCAAGTTGATTCTCAGTTTGGGTTGGCTTATGTTTGATGGTGCTAAAATAAGCCTCCCCCAGTTTGTTCAAACGAGTGTTTATTCGAGTTCGGCGAAATTTTTTTCAAGAGAATGACTTGTCGTAAAGCAAGAATCGACCGATTTCATATCTTCTATTGCAAAAACAAACTTGCCCTCTTTTGACAATGAGGTTGGCTTATGATGCGAAACCGAGTTTGACTTATACTGTGTGCTCAAGATCAGCTTACGATGCGAAACCGAGTTTGGCTTACACTGCGTAATTGATGAAAAAAAATCTCTGAGAATATTTCCATAATATTTATTACTCGTTTTGCCGCAATTTAAGGAAAACAAATCTTTTAAAGGCGTTTCTAGGTTTAGAAGTCGAGGAGTCACATAGGTTGGATCTCGAAGAGTCACTTTTCCTTTATAAATAGTAGACACGCACTACTCATTCTTCTCTTCTTCATCCGAACCAAAAAGTAGTCTCTTGCTCTGTCTAATCAACTTATTTTCCGACATAAATCCACCGTAAGTTGGTAATTTTTTCGGTGTGATCTTCAAATTTTGGTAGATAAGGGTCATCCAAGGATTCATTTCCTCGCCAAGCACCTGAGATGGAGAAGGTAGAAGGTGTCGCCTTGAGCTCTTACTCGATTGTTGAGGTCAATCTTGGAGAGGACCCTATACCAAGCTCCTCCGCTAATCCTACGAACAAGGGAAAATGACGAGGTCAGAAAAAGGTCTTCTATATTAGTACCAAGAGTCAGCTCGGCTTGATCACATATGACGAAGGGGGAACATAAAAAAATTGGGAGAGATTTTATTTCTTTGCCAAAGTTAATAATTTGATTCTGCTTCTTCCTCCTTCCGTTTTTTACAGAAGATGGGCTAGCAGTTATGCTAGATATTAGTTTGGTACATCGTCTTTTCCTTGGTCACAATTCTGATGTTTTTATTTCTTTTTTACAGTAGTCTACAAGTTTTACAAACCCAAATCTCCAAATCTTTCAAACGACGTCGTCACTCTAAGGAACCTAGGAATCTCCAAGTGGCCTGACATTCACCAATCAAAGATTAACGTGTTCATTGCGAGGCTTGTTTCTCATAATTAATGTTTATTGTACTGTTTCATTTTTATTTGTCCTATCTGGAAAGCCATAAACTTGCTCGACGTGCTCTCTACAGGTAGGTGGGATTCATCTCCTTTCAAAACAGTTTTAGATTCCTCAGAAGATGAAATGGCTCTTACTTCTCTTGATGTTCTCAGTCTTGTTGATGAGATAAGGAACGAGGTCGAGCCTTCCTGATTTCAGGGACAAACCGTCACATCCTAGGTAACTTTAAAAACTCCTGAAGCAATAAAAAAGCTGGACACCCAGGTCGACAAAGGTAAAGGCAGGTCATCGAAGCCCCAACCTATTACTGGTGATCCGACCAAGAAGAAGACCGTTGTACCAAGGGCACTGAGGGTGAAGCCTACTGCTACGGAGATTGCTGAGGGAAAAAAAAATTTGGAATCTTTTCCGAGCCTCTGTTACCGTCCACAAACCCTTTAGACGTGGAAAATGAACGGAGAAAACGATCTGATGACCAGATCGACAAGGAAGATGTGGAGGTTCAACCTCTTGTCGCGAAGAAACTCAAGAAATACAACACATTTGTTTTTAAATAAACTGGTAAAAGTGTACTAGCTAGTAATCCCAAGGCATGCGGCGCTCTGTTCAGGATCATTGGTGGTCCAGGTTGTCCGTTACCTCCTTTGGAAACTATAGAGGAGGACAATCTCTATGAGAAATAAGCCTAACACATGGTTTAAGTGAAAACTTTGATCGATTTGCTACTTTTTTGCTGACCTCGTAATATTTTTTTTTATACTTACATTTTCCTTTATTCGCAGGTTGGACATACGATGAACCATATGTATGAGCGGATAAACCGGAAAGCTCAATTAGCTAATGAAGAGGTCATAGAGATCCACCAGTTTCACACAGCTATCATTGAGGCTCAGCGAGCTTATGACAGAGAACATTTGACGGCCAAGGCACTTGAATTTGAGCTTACTGAGGCAAGAACACCAAGCTGGTAATCTAGTCAAGCTTAATACAGCAAACCCGAAATACAATTTTCGTGAAGCCGAACATGCTACTTTGAAGACAAAGTTTAATGAGGAATTTCATCAGCTTAGGACCTCTCGCACCAAATGCATCTCTAAGGAACAAAGAAACCAGGACGGCATTCACAACGGCTATTAATATATTTTTGAAAAAGTGAAGTCGTTCCTTAGAGTTCAAAAGAAGGTTGAATCGATTAGGTCTCTATATGGCCAAGCTCGAGGGACTCGCGAAACCTTTGAACTGTTATAGGGTACTCACAACGTTGTTGTCCCTGATGAAGGGATAGCTAAACTGGTAGCAAAAGAGGAGAAATGTAAATCTCAAGCTGCGCTTCTTGAAATGACCAAGTTTATTGAAGCAAAACTAGTAGTGACTATGGTCGTTGATGGAGCGCCTTTGGAACCTCAAGCCGATGTTGATGTGTATGGCTCAAATAATGGGCTAATTTAGCGACCTTCCCCTTTTTATTGTTAATATTTTTGCGCTTGCGAGAAATGATTTTGAAATTCATTTTTAATTGATAAAGAATTATCAAGTGCAGGACGTCTCATGGCTTACCTTAGATAGTCTTATGCTGTAATATTTGTTTGCAAGCGCGGAGCTTAGCTTGGTTAAGATGAAAATTAAGAGTTCGGCTTATACTTTCCCTACGAATGTCCAAGTTGGGTCGTAATTTTGTTAGATGTGCTCGACCTATGTGTCTCAGAGAACTTGGAGCGATATTGTGGGACTGGCACTAGCTTTCTAAATTTAAGATGTGAGTTTCAACCTCGACTTATACTTTCTTCTTTAAATGTTAAAGTCAGGTCTCAATTTTATAGAATATCGACTTATTTATCGTGGGCAACTTGATGTGGTGCAAGACTGACCCTGATTTAAGGATGTAGGTTATTTCACTACCGCATTCATGTGGATCGTATAAATAACGTGAGGCTAAGCTCGGTTTTAAAATAATGTGAGGCTTAGCTCGGCTTTGAAATCTAAAACTTGTGAAAGATAAATTTTATTTAGTAAAACAGTTGCATCTCGTAAGAGACTGCCTACAAGGGATCAAGTTAAAAACATAGTTATTGTTACATCGATGTGATGCTCATGATGATATCTTTTTGTTATGTCGCAGGTCGGCCTAGTAGTAGTAACGCTTGAGGTTGATTGAATTCCACGAGTTTTTGACCTTGTCTCCGGACATCGTCAGTAATTCATATACCCCAGGTTTGAAAACCTTTGACACCAAAAAAGGACATTCCCAGTTAGCTCCCATTTTGTTGTTGCACTCCGCCGTATTGGAGAATACCTTGCGTAGTACGTGATCGCCTTCATCAAAAAATATGTTTTTACTTACTTGTTGTAATATCGAGCTACTAGATATTTGTAATTTTTTATGCGGAGTAGCGCTTGTTCATGTAATTCTTTGACTTCATCCAAGCTTTTGGGGAGCATCTCATCATTGAGATCGACATTTTTGGCATTTTAGTCCGGCGTAACGTATATACGTTTGCCTCTGCTGGTGCAAGTACTTCTACCTAATTGCCTTTTTTTTTACCAAGTCGCCTCTTCTGACCATCTAAAATAGGCTTCTTCGTTGCTTCGTCTTGTCTGTTTCCTTGAGGATAACATGGAGTATAATTTCTTAATATGATATTCCATTTGTCGCAAAATCCCTTAACCGCCGCATAGGTTAGCTGGGTTCCAATGTCGGGACAATCTCGTATGGTAGATCGTGGCGACAAATTATGTTTTTCCATAGAAACTTATGGACCTCGTTTTTGTTATCCTTTTGTATGCTTTGGCATCTACCCATTTGGTGAAGTAATCGGTTAGGACGAATATATATCGTTTTTGGTTGAAGCTTGGTAATAGCCCGATGATTTTCTATGGCCCATCTCATAAATGGATAAGGTGTTGTCCCGGTTGTTAGCAATTTGGTAGGAGAAATAATCATTCGACTGTGGCATTGGCATTTCTCATACTAGGCTGTAAACTTCTCATATTCGGCGACTATTGTTGGCCAATAATGTCCATGCTTTTAAATTTTTAGAGTTAGAGCTCGTCCTCCGAAAATATCGCCCTCTACAACCTCGTGGGTTCTGCCATTACTCGTTCGGTCTCTTCGCCATTTATGCAGTACAAAAGTAGGCAAGAAGAACTTCAGATATAAAGATCGTCTCTTATCATCGTATAATGTGTGCTCTAGCTTTTAATCGGCGAGCTTGTCGCCTGTCATCAGTTTTACTGCTGTCAATGATATATTTTTAATGGGATCTCCCCAATTGGCTAAAGTCGAGGTATCTTACGAGTTGCGGGTCGGATTTTTTGTTGTTAATCTCCATATGATTGTCATGTTTGAGTATGGTGCAGATTTCTCGAGGTAATTTGATATTGGGTTAATTGATTGCTTCGACAGGTATAGTTTGATTCAGGCTTAGGTTGTTACATGTTGTAAACATCGCCAATGCGTCTGCTAATCTGTTTTCGTTCCTTGGAAATTTGACGAGTTTGAATGTAGAAAAATCTTTGGTGAGTTGCTGTACTAGCTGTAGATATATCTCCATGCGTTAATCTCTTGCTTTGTAGTCTCTGTTGAAATGACTTGCCACGAGCTAAGAATCGCAGTGCACTTTTATGTATTTAACCCCAACGGCCTTTGCTAAATGTAAGCTGATGATTAGTGCTTCTTATTCCATGTTAAATTTATTATGGTTAGAGCAATTTTTCCGACATCGTGTATCGAGTTTCTGCCCCTTCTAGTGTTTTGCTTATGTAGAATATAGGTCTTTGCTCTCTGCATTCCTCTCTAACTAGTACTCCATTGACAGCGGATTCTGAGATGGCGATGTACAGGTACAAAGTCTCCCCATTGTCGGATTTTGCTAGTATTGGGGGGGAGGGGGTTGACAGGTAGGCTTTTAGTTCTTGAAAAGCCTTTCCGCAGCGTTAGTCTTAAGTAAAATGTTTGCTGTCTCGGAGGAGTTGGTCACAGTGGGAAACATTTTTCAGTTGACCTAGAAATAAATCGGTTGAGGGCTGTTATTCGACGTGTGAGTCTTTTGGACTTCTCGTTTGTTCCTTGGTGATGGGTGCTCTATGATAGCGGTGATCTTTTTAGGATTTGCTTCAATCTCTCGTTTAGTGACGATGCATTCGAGTAATTCTCTAGACGTGACTCCAAAAGTGAATTTGGCAGGGTTGAGTTTCATTTCTTATTTGTTGAATATGTCGAAGTAGGTATGTAAGTGGTTGACGTGATCATTTGCACTAAGGGACTTCACTAGCATGTCGTCGTTGTATACTTCCATAGACTTTCTGAGCTGATTGGAGAACATCTTGTTAACGAACCTTTGATA
Organism: Cardamine chenopodiifolia; assembly: GCA_963922655.1. Classification (NCBI taxonomy): domain Eukaryota; kingdom Viridiplantae; phylum Streptophyta; class Magnoliopsida; order Brassicales; family Brassicaceae; genus Cardamine; species Cardamine chenopodiifolia. The sequence continues at coordinate 3,565,908 of OZ000490.1, forward strand.
CGTTGCCTCTGCATTCTTTAATCTAAAAGACATGACATTTCTCCATTTTACGTTCTTTTTTTAACTACCACAGGGTTTGCCAACCACTCAGGGTATTTGACTTCCATCATCAATACTGTAGTGAGGAGTTTATCAACTTCATCATTGACAGCTTTAGCACGTTCAAGACCAAGCTTCCGTATCTTTTGGTGAACTAGTTTATTCGTTGGGTCGACATTTAGTTTGTGCGTTGTGATTTTAGGATCAATTTCAATCATATCTTCGATAGACTAGGCGAAGGTAGACACATTGTGTCGACAAAATTCTTTAAGCGTACTTTGGATGTTGGTTTGCAACTGGGTGAGGATGCCGACGAGTTGATATGGGTTAGTGGGGTTATGTTAATCATTTCGACTAATTCCTTATTTGAGTGTGTTGGCTGTAACGATGTGTATTTGACCATAGTTTCAGTATCAATTATAGAATGCACCATCTTGGGAGGATCGATAAGGAGATGATTGTTATGAAGCTTGTCAAACTGCTCAGTGTCAGCTTCCGAGAAAATAATTGAGAGGTCGTCTCGGATGAGATTAACACTGCCAGGACTCCTTTTCGATGTCTCTACTCTTCTTTGGTATTTTTTTAATGATCTAATTGAATCATTGCATGTAGTTAATCATCCCATGGTTACTAGAACTTTTCGTTTTGTGGAGGGGGTACCGTCATTTCTTGGTTGTTCATCTATGTTTCTTTTGTGTGGTGGTTCTTGACAGCCGATATCACAATCGGGCTGGTTAGGTTGGCGTGCATTGCCTTCAGGTTGGTGTTAGTTGAGTTCTATGGGTGTTTCTTCTGATCTTGGGGCCCTGTTATCGAATCCTCGACCTTCGTAAGGTTTGTGCACAACATCAATTACTTCTCCTCGCTTATATTTTTTAAGAAAAGAATCTTGAAGTTGTTGGCATTTGGATGTGGAATGTCCTAACTTCTCGTGATAGTCGCAATATAAAGTGGATGCCTTATTCCGATTATATCCTTTAGATCGAACATACCCTTCAGTGTCAGGTCGAATGTATCCTTCCGATCTATTGTATTCCTCTAGTCGATTGTATCCTTCTGGTCGACTGTATCCTTTTGGTCGACTATATCATTCGGGGAGATTGTATTATTCTGGTCAAATATACTTGTTCCTAGGTATAGGTGGAGTTGTTCTTACTGACATAATACGTAGCGGCTTTCTTCTTGCCTTTGTCATCCCTAGAACTATCGTAGTGTTGTCGAGGTTCGAGATACAAATCCTTTGGTTTCTCTTTGGAAAGCAGTGACTCACGTTCTTCTTTGATGTTTATGTAGATCGTTGCGTGGTGGAGGGCATCTTCTAATGTGGATGGTATACTGGAACTTAGTGTTTCACAAAAACGACACTCCTACCATAGTCCTTTATGCAGTGCTCAATGGAGGCGACGTCTTCCATTGTTAAGCGAGAGGCTACCGTTTTAAACCGGTTTATGTATTTTATCAGATTTTCCCTTTTTTGGGTCATATTCCAGAGGTCGGCACTCGACTCTCCACGTGGAATGAATATGGAGTACTGTTTCATGAAAGCTTTTGATAGGTCGGAGAAGGAGTTGATGGTGCTTGATTTTAACTTGGCAAACCATTGGAAGACGGCTCCAATCAGATTTTCTACAAACAGTTAGCACAAAACTGTCTCTTTCTTCGTCTGATAGCCGTGCTTGTCCAGTAGTGATAGTAAAAGCATTCATGTGGCTGCATGGATATGTTGTTCCATAGTAAGTCGGCAGTTTGAGTTTGGCAGCGTGCCTCATGTCGGCTCCAGAAATATTTGCAATGAGTGGTGACAATGTCATGCTTTTTCAAGGACTTTGTCAATTTCGGGTGCCGAACTGGTAGTGTGGTGCATCTGCAATTTTATATCTTTGATGGTTCTGAAAAGTTTGGCATTTCAGTTTCTGGTATTGGTGAGTTTGTCATACAATGCATGTGGAATCAAGATCGGATGAGTAACAGCTAGATTTAAAGAGGTTAGAAGGTTTCTTGGTAGTAAATCTAGTGCAATGGGTGTGTGGAGGTCGCAAGGTAGTCCGAAGATTAGTTGCCCATTGAGCGAGGTTTGTCCTTGTGTTGTTCCTGTAATAACATCTTTTGCAAATCTATCAGGTAGGTATCTTAGGAAAAGAGAGAGTTCGTCTGGTTGTGCTGGTGGAAGTTAGATGGTGTTATCAATGTTATTATGGGTTTCGTTCTGGTTATCTTGATGCATAAGATCGGTATTATCGTCGTTTCGAATACCGTCGGCAGGAGGTAGGTTATTTGGATTGCACGGATCTAGAACTCATGGCGGATTCTGAACACCTGGAGGGTCTTGAACTCCCGGCGCATCTTGGACTCCCTCATTTGCCATCGTCGATCAGAAAGTTTGTTCTACTCCCCACAGACGGCGTTAATTGTTGAATTTAAGTTAAATTTCACAATAAATCTAGGTTTTTATGATTGAAAAATTATCGTTTTTATTGATACTTTAAGATCGTCGATTATAAAAAGGAATTAAGATTCATCAAATCAAAATTGCAAAAAGAGAAAAAATAATCTTGAATTGTTTCTCTCGAGTCTTCTGCCATGATTTTTGGATGGATTTGCGAAGAACGGTCGATCTTTATTTATAGTGATTTTTAGCCGGCCAGAAACTTCCAGTTCTTCTTTTTCTATCATTGAGATCGGCGCAATGTCTTACACCAAATTTAATGGGTTTTTAACCACGTCGATTCTCGATTTGAATTGGATTATATTTAAAAGTGATAAATCCGGTACCAACAATCTCTCCCTCATGTTTTCAACCTCATATATAGAGACAACTTCCTCTAACCTAATACACAAGAAAACAACATGGAGAAGTTCCTCTTTGTGATCTTAAAAGTAACTTAACCCAACACATCTTAACTTGGGTTAGACCTCGGATTTCTTTTGATGTTGCTTTTCTTGAATAACAAGTTCTCATCTTCGCATATTGTTATGGAATGAATGATTTTAAAACTTCATTAAATTTCAAACACCCAATGTATTTTTTCTTCAAATCTAATAACTTTAAACATATTCGTGACCGCCATAATGTTGAACGGTATGCATATCAAATCCTCTAAAGCATTGAATTGTTGCAATAGATGAGACAAATAAAACCGTTTGTGGATTGAAGCAAATAGTTCTTAGTAAATGCGGAAAGGTAAAAACAAAAGAAATCCACCACAAACCAATTACGGTCCACTAACAATGTAATCCGTTTCATCCACAACATCTATTTAAAACCGTAAAGCATCATTGAAACTCGTACATACTTCCTCAAAACGTCTACAGAAAGCATTGAAACCGTGGGTACTCGATTCACGGATTGTCATGATCTATCCGATTTCTTAACAGTGAGAACGAACGGAGACATTCCAGTGATTTTCATACTAAGCCTACCAAATTTAACATGCTAACCAAATTATTGTCTTTTACCAAAGTGAACATTTGATCTACCATGCTAGCTAAGCCTTTTTCGACAATGATAAGTTGACGATGAATCTAATATGAATAGATCATGTATGAAGTATATCCTAATGGTATCAGTCGTTGACGAAAAATATTTTATCATTAACTAAACAATGATCTTTATATAGCGATTTATTGTTAATCACTGCTTATTTTGATAATCAACATAAAAAACGATTTAACTACAAACGATTTCAAACTTTCGGGGAATAATCGATAATTATTTAGTAAAAGCTTGGCTATTTTCTGACTACTTGTAATCTAATGGCAGTTAAGATAACGATGGAAACATAAATGTTTGCAATCTTAATTAGTGATGAACATATTCTTGTAAGTTTCTTATTATTTTGAATCAGGGTTACAAAGCTTGCAACAAAAACCTGAAATCGATTGTTCAAAAGAAACACGGTTTGATGATATACTACTTACTCATGCATACTAGTTCAACATGAACCATTGATCACTTCTAATAAGTTTATAGCTTCTCTCATACATATTACTATTGTCTATACGTAAATTAAGGGCACTTGAGGCGGCCATTGCGAGTGGTAAGGGAGGCATAGCAAGGGCAAAAGTTGTGGTTTCCGGCGGTGCCAGGTGGCACACAGTTGCAACGATAACAACAGCTATTGCAAGCTCTCAAGCATAGATTAAGCCTCGATGATTTGCTGCATCTGCCTCTGCATCTCCCATCGCAATCTACACACACATATACATAATATTCATACACATATGACTATAGTTTTTATTTAAACCATCACAAGTATATTTCTTATTCTTTTTTGGCTACAAGTAACATAAAAATACTTTATATATATGTTATGGTTACGTACCGATTTTTACTACGCCTTCACCGACTTCTTGTCCTTCAGCAGCGTGAACTTGAAGCTGACAGAAATGATCATTCATCATCGCTATTATTAATATTATTCACATATGAAATAAGTGTAGTATAACTTATAAGTGGTTCTTGGAGAAAGAAAGACTAATATTACGAACCTCATAAGTGGTGAGACAGAAGAGGATTAGCAACAAAAGTAGTGTACTTCGGAAGATCGCCATGTACGAAAACGCATGCAATTTCTATCGAGTTGTGGAGGATATAAAACTAGTTTCTCTGATTCTCTATTTGGTATTTGGGCTATAAAAACTACTTGGTTTATTTATAGTGGGTATCCAAATATTTTATTGTTTACAACTTTCCTTTTATATCACTAAAAATACGTATAAGCAGAAGATAATGAACAACATTATCATGAGCAATCTAAAATGAATTTCTTTTCGTTCATAAATTTTTGTCGATTACTATAATTTAAGTTATGGCAGTTCAAAATTCGGTCATGTTTAGATATATATGTTAAACCAATTATACATTTAGCTATTTAAGATTAACGATATATTCGGAAGTAAAATGAACTTCTCTGCATGTGTATGATTATATATGGTAAAAAAGAAGATTTATAACATGTTTTTCTTTCGGTTTTCAGATTTATACATGTTAAATGGAATAAAATATGGTCCGAATGGAGAAATGTGTTTGGTAATGTAAGTGAATTGGTGAGTGTTTTCACGTGTACAAGATAACGTGGATGAGTGTAGTAAACATGCCAGTGAAGTAGAATCCACATGGCACCCAATGGGCAATACCACCTTCATCTTTAGCTTTAGGTAAAAACTATTTGCATAAAACTTAGTGTTATATATATGAAGATTTGTTGGCACCAAACTCTCCAGTTTCTTAACACATAGTCACTCCTTTTCACACGTGCAATACGTAGCACATATCCAAATCTTCTTACTCGGATCTTATACATATCGACATTTGAACCACCGAACGAGTATAGTGAATCACAGTTACTTGACTAACGCGTGTAAACTTTGCGTATCTCTATTACTTTATTACATAAAATTTAAATGAAAAAAATACATTTGTACAAGCATCCATCTACGAGGTTGATTGGTTAGAACTTGAAGAAATTTTAAATTAATTAAAATTTTATTATTTTACTTTTATAATTTTAAAAAATTAATTAAATTTTTTAGAATTGATTTAGAATTATTTTTTTGTTTTATATTAAGTGTCGTTTTGTATTTTCAATGCAATTTCTTAAAAGAATTTTTATTTTTATTTTTATTTTAATTACTTTAATGTATTAACCAATAAATTTTTTATTGATTTGTTAATAAATATTAGAAAAAGAATCAATTATGTTTTTAATATTTTTATAAAAATCCAAAAATCTTAAACCACACTTATTTATAAACGAACGGAGTATAGATGAGTGACTTTTATTTTATTTAAATATCATAATCTATAGGCTAGTTTACAATAACAATCTAAAATAAAAATCTCAACCAATCGGCTCCTACATTGGTCCTTAAACATGATCAATGAGTAAGTCGCTGTGATGAAACAATAAGGTGAAGGAATAAAAATACAAATCAGCTTTTACTATCAACTCTTAGCTAACACTTGTATAGATAACACTTATATATCAACTTGAAGTACCAAAGAACTTTGTAAAGGACTAAAACCGAATCCAACACCGAGTACATTGAGCTATACAATCACCTTTACAATCCACATTATATCCCAACACTTTCGGATTCCGAAGCAACAGATTTCGCAGTTGTTTACCCAAAATCCTCCATTGATTTTCCAAAATCACAATGTTGGGTTTCATCTACTCTTCTAGGCTGCAACCAAGTACTTTCGGGAACTTCTTCATCACCTTCTGAAGATCTTCTAAGAAACTCTAGTATTTGATTCAAAGTTTCGGCCTTTGGATTCTCGTTAACACGTTCCTCAGTCGAGTATGGCGAATGGATATGACCAAAAGCCTTTCCTAGTATCTTATCTTTCTCCTCTACACTGAAATCAAAACAAGACAAAGCTTCTTTGCATTCTTCCCATGTCTTTGGATCTTCATTATAAGTTTCCACTTGTGTTGTTGAACAAAACACTATACATTTGCTTCGAGAAACACGAGATATCATCGTCCTTACTCTCCATGATAGGACGAGTTTAGGCTCAATGGTAAAACATTCGTGTATACTACAAGATCAATCTGCAAAACAAAAGACAATTTAAAAACCATAAGAAATATAAGAATGTAACTAATAGTTTAGTCAGAACTATGTTACATACGGTAGAGTGGTGGAAGCATTTGACAGAACCTAATGCTACCAAAGGTGAAGGTAACGAGTTTACCAGCATCTCCTATTTCAGCAGCAAAACCAAAAAGCATCCATTAAGGAGAGTAACTTAAAACCAAAAACAGTATCAATTGGCCTACAAAACTATCGCAAAATAAAGATCTAAAACGATAATATTCACGACTGATTTTGAAACAAAGAGAAGAGAATTTAGTTCTTTGATACTATATTACGGTTTTGTTAATCTGTAAAACTCATTCATTAACAGTGTAAACGTGTAAAAATGTGTTTTTTATACACATACAATAAAACAAAGCAACTAAACGAAGTAATTAACCAATACTAACAGCTCTATAACCTCTCTAACTATCGCATACCAATCAAGAACAGTGAAGCTAATAGTAACTAAGGAACTTGCACAAAACAGAACAGAGGCATAAGTGTGATTAAAATGTTCAAATTCGATCCAAAGTTGAGAGCTTTGATGAAAATAATCATAATAGAAGTATATAGTCTTCTCAATTTCATATAATCTAGAGAAACAAAAAAAAATAGCAACTTTAATCATCTTCATAAAACACAATGGCTTGGGCTAAACTAATTACAGAAGATAAAAATCCAAAATTTCACGTAACCCTAATCGAATTCGAGAATCTAACTCACGGAAAATTACAGATTGGTAACAGAGATGAGATTGAGATTCACCAATGACGCAAAAGTCATAAGATTTCATGATCGCAGTGAAGAGAGGTACCTTCGTTCGCCGGCTAAGCTGAATCCGTAAGTCAGATGTGATACGAGTCTGAAACCGTGATAGATTTGTGTTGGTGATAGAAATAAGAGCCAGCCATTGTTGCGAGCTGAGGTGAATCTGCAAGTCGTTTTCGAAATTGCGTCTTTACGTTGTTTCCAATAGCCACGTATTTAGTGTTTTCAAAATTATACCGGACCGGCTGGATCCGATTGAATTGAGATCCAAACGCTAGTCTGGGTTTGGTCTATATCATAGAAAACCAGAGATGGAAAAACTTAATTAAAGCATACGAGTCAAACGGTTACTTCAGGTCGAGTCAAACGAATCATAGGACCGGTTGATTTACTTATGGCAGGCTGTGAGTACTAGCACTGGGAAGCGGACCGGCGGGCTCCGTCTTGCATAGTATTTTTAGAACTAAACCCGCATCTACCCCGTATAAATCCGTGGGCCCCGCAGATTTATCCAAAAAAAAATCATAATAAACAAAAAAAATCCGCATAAATCCGGGAAAATACTTTAAAAAAAAAAATTTGCAGGTACCCACGGGGTCGGCGGGTTTTACCCACCAAAAACCCAATCCACCCTACGAAACCCGCCAAAATGTGGATTCAAAATTAAAAGCTCATACCTGCCCCGCGCGGGCCAATATCCGTCAAACCTGCGGGCCACGGGCCCAATTCCCAGCCCTAGCTGTGACTACAACATACGATTAATTTGATGTTTGTTTATTTGTCGTAGGAGACTGCAACCGAACACTGTGATATATGTTAAAAAATTTATCGGTGCATCTAATACTATTGCAGTTATGATATACAATTAATCGATGCTCGTTTATCTGTCGTAGAAAGTTATAGTTGCTACTAAATGCACATTATCAAACGAACAAAAATTATAGCAAGCAAACGAACATGATAGTAGTTGAGTCATAGGCATAACAGAAATTTGTAAAGAATTGTTGCGGATGAATTGAAGAATTTTTTTGAGGAGTTCAGTTGCAAACAAGATAAGTATGTTTTGCTTTATGATAATAAACATATAGTTTATCTAAAATAGAAATTTACATTTAATTTACGTTCAAAACACATTCATAAAATACATTATTAGATAAGTGATATGGTGACTTATAAGAAGGTGGAGCTTACAAAAGTTTATACGAATGATAATATAGTTGATATGATAATTCCTCCACTTAGTTGGAGGGCAGTGTTGGTTTTCTTTCTAGTGGAGATTGAGTTTGATTTTCCAGAATCAAAGTTTAGGCCTAATTTAATTGTTAAGTGGAAGTATATAATAATCTAATTTTGTGTAGAGAAAGTAAAAAAAAGGGACAATTTTTGGAAGTAAGAGAAAGAAAAAAAACAAATTTAAATTTGGGCATAATTCAATTCATGATGTTATTGGGCTGACGTTAATGTGAGAATATTTAAAACACTTTGAACCTAATTTTGTACACAGAAAAAGGAAAACAATTTTCAAAGATAAAAGAAAGAGAAAAACAAATTTGTCTCGGTTTTTTTCTAGAAAAGGTTTGGATACTCGAATAAACTTTGATCTGGCTGTTTTTTTTGGGATTCTTCGTGACTCAATAATCTTAAAATTCAACAGTGGAGATTGTGTTCTAACATTTGGTTTAAGAGAAATCTAAGTTTTATCGTTAATGTTCTCATCAGAAAATTGATAATTTTTAGCAGCATATGTATTAAATGTTTGGAAAATCCAACGATGGATTTTCTGGGTTTGAGATGAATTTTATTTTTGCATAGGTGTTCTTGAATGTTGCAAATAATCAGTTTAAACCCAGAAGAATTTATTGTTATATTTCTCAAACACTCGAGAAACATACCGGTGAAAAACTGTTAATTTTCTGAAGATAAAATTCATAATTTCTCTCAATCCAACCGTTAAATCACAATCTTCATCGTTGAATCTCAAGACCACTGAATTACAAAAATACCCAAAAAAAAATCTACAAGATCAAGGTTTGTTTGAGTATCCAAACGTTTTCTAGAAAAAAACCTCTAAACGTATATGTATTTTCCTTCTCTTGCCTAACAAAACTTCTCTTTCTACACAAAATTTAGGTTAAGATTATAGTCCCACTTAACCGTCAACCAAATGACAACATCACGAATTGAATTAGACTCAAAGTTTGATTATTTAAAAGCAAACCTAAATTGGTTACTTTACTACAAGGAAAACCAAGAAAATATTGTTTCGAAATGATTGAATGTATTCTGTGTTATAATATCTTTACATTACTCCTTACACATCAAATAAATGTATGTATATATATTTTTTTGTTGTGTTAGAATGATCTAAATGCATTAAAAATGCAAATGAGTATAAAAAGTTGTTACTAGGTTGTATCGGAACATGATTTGTGCTCACAAGATACAAATTTTCAAGAGTTTCGAGTAAAATGAATAGCAAAATACTCTTTATTTTTTAGAACAACAGAAAAACTACTTTTAAAATGCATGATCTTATTCTTTTAACGATTGTTGCGATCAACTTGGGCGACTGAAATTATTCTTTATTTTTTTTTCAGTTTTCTTCATCCCAGTCGCTGGTGTAGACTTAGTGACAAAAAATGTCAAACAATAGTTTCATCACATGTGTCGCTGAAAAAACCAGCGACATCCATCCATTCCTAATTTGCAGTCGCTGAAACCTTAGATAAGAGAGAGACCCATCTCCTGTTTTCCTCATGTTTGGTGTCGCGCTAAATGGAACTCTGCGACACCTGAAAGAACAGGGCTCATGTAATTCATTGTTTTTCCTTACAATATCTACTACTACTTTTCAAATGAGACCCTTGAACAAGATGTCTATAATAGGCTTTCAGTGAAAGATGGTTTAGTATTTATACATTGTATGTGAGTGTGTTATGAAATTGTAAGCTATATTTATTCTATTAGTGATTTTTGGTCAACTTGTTAGTTTTTATATATTAAATATATAATTGTTAGTTGATCTTAGTTATAGTAGATAATACATGCGCCATGCGCATGCTGATATTATTATCAAAAGTTTATGAAGTTTCATTTATGTAATATGTTTTAAAAACTAATATTTGTAATGCTTAAGAATTTTTTTCTATTCGAATTTATGATTATTTTATATATGAATGTAATTGCAAATATGTGTACTAAACTAATTAATTATGTAATAGTAATTAGTAAAATAATGGTTAGATGTCGTAATACAATTGCAAATATGAGGACATGGGATTTCATAATCAAATTTACACACGTTTAGACGTATCTAAACAGATTAACACAATATATTTAACATGCTGTCAAGTGTCAACCCTAACCATCTCAGCAAATGACCTGAGAATTCTTTAAAATCTTTTTTTTTTCTAGTCAAGTGAAATGATTTATAATATTTTCACTTTTTATATATATTTTTATTTTATTTTTATCAAATTAAAATATTTTAATTTTCTTAAATTAGAAGTAGAATGTTTATAAAAAACTTATCAAGTTAAATTATTTGTTTTAACAAATTTAACTATTTATAGTTTTATAATCTTTATCTTATGTGTAATTAAGAATTTCGATTAAAAATTGGATTAAACCAAACATAAAATTTCATACTTATATGCATATTAAGTGAGAATTTATATATATATATATATAATCATTTTTCATACTGATATGCATATTAAATGAGTATATCTTTATTGTTTTAATCATTTTGATAATTTTTATGATACTTATTTAAACAACTACTCATTATGCACATATCTCACGTACAGCTAGCGGAGATTTTTAATACATTAATATTTTTCTCCGTAGGTTGAGCAATTTATATTCGTTCTTTGAATTTGAATCATAACATATTCAAAAATTTAATTTTTATATTAATACGAATGATGTGATGATTTATTTTTTACAAATATTAAATCAATAAAAGTGAAAAGTGAAGCTTAATGTTTAAAAATTAAATTATAATTGGATATTCAATTAATTTCATTGATAGGTTTGTTTACGGTACAATATATATATATATATATATATATATATTTGATTAATGTATTATATATGTTTCAAGATAAAAAAATGTATTTGTTTTTTTAATATAAATGTATTTTTAATGTAAATTTCATTTATATCCTCTTTTATATTTTAAATTTCTTATATTTGTATAGAGACTCAGTAATTCGATGTCATATATTGTTACTGTCAATTTATTGACTTTAGATGAAGAGTATAATTAATTGTAAATTACATATATTTTTTCAATGCCTATTTTATGTATTTATATGTAAATGATATAGCGTAAACTAATTGTAAATCAATATTAAATATTTCAGTTAATTATTTTTTACAAAAATATTTTTTTGTTTCTTTTTGAATTAAAAATAATCGAAGAAATTAGCAGTGTTTTTGGTATTTCGAATAAGGCTAACAGAATAAAGAAGCTAATTAAATATGAGTATTTAACAAATAGAATAACTATAGTAAAAAAAAGAACTAATTTTATTAAATAAAAAATTCTAAGAAAAACATAGACTTCTCATGTCAGTACCAATGTTTCTCTTTTAATGCATATAATTTTTTTATTTTTTTAAATGAACTAAATTATAGCGGTTCTCAATTGACTTTTTTTTAATCTTTAATGATTTTATTTAAATTATTATTTAAATAATATTTTAACAATGAGGAATGCAACTTTGAACAAATTCTTAGTTATATATTCTTAAATGTATTTCTACAACAACAGTATTAGGACGTAATAAGTTCGTCCAACCAATTTCTTCACAACATTGTTTATAATACGAATGAGCTACTATTTCATTATCTGTTTCGATCTGTGTATAAAACATTGATGACGTTCTTAATAAATCATGTACAAATCAATAGTGTAAATTACATTATGTAATGTTATGAAGAAAACAATAATTAACGAGTCCAACTTGGAAAAATCATTCTTGAAACACCAATATTCTAAAGATTTTTTTTTTACTATTATTAAGAAACATGCACATGAATCGTTGACAATACACACACACACACGAATCAATAGGCTTGTAGAGAAACAAAGTAATGTTTTAAGTTTTAACTATAAAAGATGTATTTAAGTCTTTTAAAAACCTGGAGAATTTTTTTTAATGATATTTGAAAATCAATAGGTTTGTTTGTTATGTTCTTTTAAAATCATAAGTTAGATGTATAAAAATTAACTATTTTTGTTCTAAATACACCATTTTATCCAAAATATTTTATGCAATTGTATTTAACTCTATGCAATTGTACCTAAAAAAAATATATCAATAATAACCATGTGAAAACTACTAAAATCTTCATTGATTACCAACCAATCATCAATCACCCTGCTATTATGAGAGAGAGACTTATACACAACTTTAGGTCAACACCAAAAATATCAACTGAGGTTACATTTATCTTTTATTTTTGTCAACTGAAGACTGAGTTACATTTATTAGTTACACTTTATAAAATTGTCTATTGACATCAAAATTGTCAAAAACCCCAAAAATAATGGGTCGGATCCAAAGGACAGTCTCGTAACTGCATTTCATGCCACGTCAGACAAACTGTTGCTGATCTACACGCCGTCATATAGCTCGGCAGCGCGTAACCTTTCACGCGCCTTCACCTCACCCAATCAGATTGATTTAAAATGGTTTAATCGATCTTCTTCGTCAAGTATCGCAAAAATCAAATCAGTTTGCTTCATTCATACTTCAAATTGCTCCTCACATTCTCCACTCTCTGCGTCTGTATGTATCTACGCACAGGGTAAATGTGTCGAAGACGGTGACGGAGGAGGAAGAGGCTCGTCGACAATGCTAGAATGGCTCAATATAGACAATCAGGAACGGAAAGATTTGGAGGTCGTGGCGGTTACAATCCTTATGTCAACGGTGGAGGAGCTTCGTCGGATCACGTAGTGATCGGGATCCGTAACGGCGGTGGAAGTTTCGGAGGAGTAACGCAGCACGGGAAAGCTAGTCGATGGCGACGATCTACTCGGTTGGATAGGAATCGCCGTTTCGGCGTTGGCTCTGTGGTGTTTGTTCTCTGTGTTGTTCTCGTTGTCTGTGTTTCAGTGTATTATTATATCTCCGGTTATACTAATTTCGGCAGAGATGATAAAGGTTCGTTGTATGAAGGATTAATCTAGTTAGATCCTCTCTAGGTTCAGATAATTTTTCCTTAGAGAATTTTAGCTGATAGAGAAATTGATCTTTCTCTTACGTTTTGGCAGGAATTGATACATCTGAAGGTGATTTTCTTACGAATGTGTCAAGAACTGATCCATTGAAAATACTTAAGTTTGGTCATGGTTCAGTGTTACATGGACGAGATTCGAGATATTGGGATAAGGATGATAGAAGAAGGGATGAAGATTATAATGAGGATGATGTTGAGGTAGCTTCTGAGGATAATAAATCTATTGCTGAGGAGAGGTCAGTGTCTGAAGTGAAAAAGGATGGATCGCTGCGAAATCCTCTGAAGGGTTTAGATTTTAGGGGGGTTGGTTTTTACAATGAAGCTGGACGTGATGAGCTAAAGAAATATGAAGTAGAGTATCAGGCTTCTCTTGAGAAAGGTGGTCAATCATTGAAAGATAATGGTGAACATCATCAGCTGTTTGATACAGATTCTAATGGAGATGGTTCAATTGATTCTCATGATACTCAAGGGGATGAATATGTTGATATGGGGCATGATGGGGATGAAAATGAAGAATCACACAAAGTGAATCAAAGGCATAATGAGGAGGATGCTGAAGAATCCCACAAAGCTAATCAAAGGCACAATGAGGATGATGCTGAAGAATCTCACAAAGAGAATGCTTCTGAGCTTCGTCATCCCATGACTAAGCATCAGAAAACTGAAAAGGTTAATGGAGCTACATCAAAAAGGTCACGTGGGAAGTCTTCTCTTGTTGGTATGGTTGGCAAGTCTGGGAAAACATCACAATCTGATACAAAAAGAAGAGGTCGAAGTCACAGATTTTCCGGTAATGCCTTATAATTAGCTGGGTTCAGAACATATTCTAGGTACTTGCTACTCAGAATTCTCATGTTGTTTAAATTTTCTAGGTATATCTTGTGAGATGAAGCTGTTGAATTCCAGTCAACAAATACAAGAGCCTTTGAACACTCAACAATTTGCTACACCTTCCTTACAATACATCCAGATGGAGGATAAACCTGATGGAGAAGAACAGTGGGAGCCTAAATTTGCAGGTCACCAGAGCTTACAGGAACGAGAAGACTCTTTCTTGGTTCAAGACAAGAAAATCCATTGCGGCTTTGTCAAAGCCCCTGAAGGATTGCCAAGCACTGGATTTGACCTGACAGAAGATGATGCTAACTATATCGGTAGATGTCACATTGCTGTGATCTCCTGTATCTTTGGCAATTCTGATCGCTTGAGGCATCCTGCTAATAAAATGGTATGATACAGTCAGCCCTTGATGCATTTTCATTTAGTATTTTCTTCTTATTTCCACATCTAGGATTTAAATTTCTATCTAATATTCTCGAGACGGATAGGGTGAGGTACATGGAATTGGAAATAGCCCGACCTACATACATGTAGACTTTAGACATTTTGTGGCACATAGATATTCACTAGCTGAGTTTCACCAATTGTTGAACAACATGAACTGAATAAGCAGTAGTAACCTAATTTTTGGCAACTAGATGAAGATGAGGAGTTGACAATTGTATTTGAGTGCAGAATATCCAAAAATGAATTGGTTGCATAAAAAGATCTCTTTATGTATTTACAATCGCCATAGCCACACTTGCAAATGCTGAGTTATGAATACTTGAATGCCAGGCATTTGAAAAGTTTGTTTGATGGGTGTTTCCCTTATCATGAATACAACCATCTCTTGAGCTGTATGCCCATCAGGACGTTAGTAGTGGTTCCTGTTACCTGTTAGTAGCTTCTACTGCGTTCATTTTGGCGTGATTATAGTGCAATAAAAGCTAATAAATGCCTTCACATATCTTAAGAATCTCAATAGATGCATATCCTCTTTTGTATGGTTTTCTTTGTTTACACATTGATATTATCAAAAATTTGTATTCCTTACTTGTGCTAACCTGGGATTTATCTCTTCATTTAGGTAAGTAATTTTTCAAGAAAAGATGCTTGCTTCGTGGTGTTCGTGGACGAGATTACCATGCAAACACTTTCTGCAGAAGGCCAAACCCCAGATGGAGCTGGTTTCATTGGTTTGTGGAAGTTGGTCGTCGTGAGGAATCTACCTTACGCAGATATGCGGAGGGTAGGCAAAATACCAAAACTGTTACCACACAGACTTTTCCCATCAGCAAGGTGAGACTCATGTCGTAGGGATAGGTTTCATAGGTCTAACTAGCACAATTTAGTTCTGCAGTTACAGTTAGCCAAAGTTAGAGCGACTAACAATTTTAAATATTGGATCTTTCGTTTAAACTTAGAGATAGATTCTAGAAGCCAAATACAAGCACTTCTCTGTTGAGTATGAATGAGAATCTACCGGAAAGATAATAATTGTCTAGCATATGTATAATTTTTTTTCACTAAGCTACAAATGAGTCAAATTCTGAATACCTTAACGTTTTGATGTGGGAAGTTGTTTTGGGTACCCACCTAAAGCTCTGCAATTCAAAACAGATCTGTAATGAAACATACAGAAATTCATCCGATGTATATTCTTTCAGGTACTCAATCTGGTTGGACAGCAAGTTACGTCTCCAGTTGGATCCTCTACTCATTTTGGAATACTTTCTCTGGCGCAATGGGCACGAGTATTCCATCTCCAATCATTACGACCGCCATTGTCTATGGGAAGAGGTTGCTCAAAACAAGAAGCTAAACAAGTACAATCATACTGTCATTGATCAGCAGTTTGAGTTTTACAAGACTGACGGCCTGACGAGATTTAATGCTTCAGATCCCAACAAGCTTCTTCCCAGCAGTAAGTTCTTTTGGATAACTACTACAAGCCATGATTATAACCCTGCGTAGGGTGCGTTTTCTGTAGTTAGTGGCCATAATGTTCATGTTTGCTCATAACATGCATTAGGAGTGATTTGAAAGAAACTGGTCAATATTTACAAACAAAATGACTAGTGTGAGTTGAGAAGTAACAAAATAGTATTAAACATGATAAAGGATTATAAAAATAGAATTTTGTTATTTCTAACTATTTGCATGTGAAACTATGTTAACAGGTTGTATTTGCATGTGGAATTTCACATTTAAAATTTTGCCAACTGTGTGCATTTGCGTTTAGATCTCACATGCAAGTTGGGTCAAAAGTATCTGCTTGCAGTCAACTTCAAATTAAGTTTTCATTTTGGGTTAAGAATGGTTATTGCCACCGAGCTATTATGCTATATGGTTGACCAATAGATGTATTCAAAACATTCATATGTTTTTCTTTTCTCACTTTGTGACTCTAATCCTCCTTGCGTATGTTTGTTTGCAGATGTTCCAGAAGGGTCTTTCATAGTACGGGAACATACTCCCATGTCGAACCTATTCTCCTGTCTTTGGTTCAACGAAGTTGAACGCTTCACTCCTCGAGATCAGCTGAGCTTTGCATACACCTACCAGAAATTAAGAAGGATGAATCCTGACACTCCATTTAATCTTCACATGTTCAAGGTAGAGATTCATATTTCATTTACGATTCCACATTGACCTTTCCTAAGCTTATAAAAAAAAATCAGTGGATTTGCCTTGCTTCCACTTTTTAGATGGGTTTAAGGGTAGATAGAGATCTTATACCTAAGGATTTTTTGAAAGTGGAATTAGTATAGCATTTATAAGATATAAAAACATAGTATCAGAGCAGAAAATACGAAACTAGTATCATGGCTCATGAGTCTGTAAAATGTGAGGAATACGAATGTAAGATGGGTTGCATTATCTGTTCTATATGAATCAAATCCTACGTAGGGAAGTGTCATAATGCAGGTTTCGCTATTGTTGAGTTAGGTTCATATCATAAACCTGAGCAAAACATGTATTAAGGAGAAAAATTATAATTTTTCCTCTTGTGAAATTCTCAGGATTGTGAGAGGAGAAAAATCACCAAATTGTTCCGTCACAGATCAGAAGAGAAGCGAAACCTTATAAAAGCAGCAACACAGTAACACAACCATTTTTTTGAATGCTGTATCGAGCTTGCTGTATATTATCGCGGCTGTACTGACTGTGAGTAAGAATACACCACCTTTTTTCTCTGAGACTAACACTGTTGTGAAAAGATCAACACACGTTTCAGGTGAGAGAACACGGTTTAAAGGTATACAAATGTGAGAGACAAAGGTGTTTCAGTTGAAAAAGAGAAAAAGAAAGGCCGATTCAGTTCATTAACGTTCCGGTTTTACTCGATTCATTAATGCCTTCCGGTTTATTCATTACTTTCGTAGGCTTTGTAGTTTATATCAGTATGATTGCAACAAAGAACTCACGAAGTTCTGATTGATTATCCTGAAAGCCATCTCAGGTTTGTGGTTCCCCATTAGTTCCATTTGGATTCTGTGTGTTTCCGATTTAGTTACAATATTGAGTATAAAATCAAGGATGATGCTCGAAACATGTTCACCGTTAGTCGGATATCACAAAAAACGTGTATAGGAACTGTTTCTTCTGAAAAGCGACAAATTACATTTTTGAAGAACCCAAGTTTTCAGTATAACAAAAAAGATGTTGTGAAAAAAGTTGGGTCAGCTAGTTATAAAATGGCCGATTTATATGACCTTGAGGTATAGATGATATATACGTGCATATATGGCAAAACAATCTTATGAACGAGATGAACTCTCTTGTCTTCGGAGTGGTACAGCTTCAAGATCCTCTTCTACTTGCTTAATCTGACGAGCAGGCCGTGGTGACTTTGCTGACTCTTGGCGTCTTAAACTGAGAATGATGCCTTCCTGCGCAAACCCTTTCCCGGTTTCTGAATGTTTTAGAAGTCGCAGAAGCAAATGATTATCCTCTAATGATAAATCTGCATTTTGATCACTGTGAGTCATCGATTTCTGGATAAAACTTGAAATGATTCATATCCTGCAAACAAATCAAGAAACAACAAATGCTTACTTTCTTTAGACTCTTCATCAACCATGTCCTTTGTTTTGTGAAGAAGAAAGGTGCCAGATAGGATTGTGACGAATCCACACAACTCTGACACGATCTGTGTTCCACTCTGCTGATTCCAATCCTGTGTCAACATTGTAATCACCAAACAAACAAACACATCTTATTCTTGTTTATGGCCTCAAATGTTTCATTTGCGTTTACAGAAGTGTTTATTTTTATAAATGAAACCACAATCGAAACAAGAAATACCTTAAACATGATGACACTAGCCAAGATTGTCAATGACGTGAACATAACAAAGTATATGGGATAAACCACTGCCGTGTTGAACGTATCAAGCGCCTGCCAATGACAAAAAGTGATAACCCGAAATGAATTTCCTAAACCAGCAGTACATTACACTACCATTTACCAGAGAAAATTGTGTACAATTGCCATTTTTACTTACTGATACGTGTAGAAACAGATATGGATTTTTATAGATAATGGAACTGGATTTACAAAGAAACCTGAGAAATTTGATAATTGAGTTCCTCCCAGACCCCGTTAAGACTCACCACAAATTAATCGATAATCCTATCTCATTCTCTTCGACAATATATATAGACTAGATTAGAGAGATAACCTAACAAACCAGAGTTTACCTCACAATAACCCTTGGTTAATTTGTAACCTTAGTAAATAGTAATAAACCATTTAACCTCTAAGTCACTGGATCTATCAATAACCATTTAACAAGGTGAGGAACATAAAGGGTTTTGTATCTGCATTCAGCTCTTTAGTGTAGTATGACTTTGTGTGCTCTTTCAACAGGGATTTCAGCTTCAACTTTGTGCTGTCAATGATCTTGGCAATCCTTACTCCCTTTTCTTTCACCTTGCGCCTCCATTGCACTCTCGTGATTGTTCCCCAAGGTTATCTGTCAACTGAACAATCATCCTAAGCCACGCCATTGTTCTTTCCATTGATTCTAGCAAAAGTTATTACATAAACATCGAGGAAACCCACCCAACTCAGCCTTGCTTCTCTTTCTCAATTAACAATGCCCAAGCTAACTACCTCTAATGTATTTCCATCATTTTGTTTGGTGCTAAAAAACTCAGCAGCAATAGTGACGCCTTTACCCAATGATAAGGCCCATTCTCTCTGGAAGAATGCCACTTGAACCAACACTTTGACAAATTTTATTTTCACGTACGAAATATTCTTGATTTTTGTATTGTCAGACAGCAATCTGTCTAGATATGTAGTCTATTGGAAGAAGTCTTAATCGATTGGAGTGAAGTTTGGAGCAAAGAAGCAAAAGGAGTCAATTTGAGCTCAGATCGATCGATATGTCGTTTAAAAATGTTTGCCGAGCTTAATCAGATCGATTGAACCGACCAATGGATTAATCGATCTCATATATGTGGAGTTGGCATAAGTTTCCAAATCGATCGATCCTACTTAGATCGATCCATCCATCCTCTTAAGACATTGCTGGGAAGTTTTAGATAGACCTAACAAAGCCATATCGATTATTCCAAGTCAGATCGATCGATCGATCGATCCAAACCTTAAAATCTTGCCGAGAAAAAAAAAAAAATTTATATCTTTTCCTAATTTAAATGGGATTCTACCTAGACGACTTCTACCCTATAAATAATTGTATTAAGTTATTGTTTAAGCTATGTTTATTTTATTCCAAGAGCTTTTGAAGACTTCCTGTGAAGAGATACAATTTGTTTTATCTATTTGATTTATTTTATGAGTTCTTCATCTATCATGTTTTGTTTAACCACAACCATGAGTAAGTAGTTCTCTAGTTAGGTTTAGGTTCTTTCGAAGGAATCATGAATTAGACACATATAGAGAATTATCCTAGAATATCTTCATCTATTGTTGTACTGAATGCTTAAACTAGATTAGCTACCTAGTTAATGATCTAAGATTGAACCTATTCTCCAAAAGTTTATAGGTTGTTGGATAGAACATAGACGACCGTATCATCCTTAGCCAACGAAAGTTGATGCTATTGCAATACGTGAACATATTGAACGTAATTGATAATGCTTGTTTAGAATTCAAAGTTCAACGACAGTTAGATACTTAGATTGCTAGATGAAGTAATTGGTGCCACGAAAGTGGATTAATTATATATTTATGTTTGAGTTCGAGATAGGTGCTTAATTATTCCCTGAATAGTTGTCTGGTTTATGATCTCTGATTCCCAAAAAATTCCTAAGACCTAGCGCTTTAATCTATAGATTTACATCGTTTTTACTTTCAATTGCTTTCTTTTTGTTATTTACATCACAATACAATCTCTCATTTTCATCTTAGCTTAGTTTTTTTTAAAAGAGTCGTAGTGCAGATTGGTCCATGAAGATTTGATCCCTAATATACTATTGTGTATCTGTACACTTGCAGTGCTATACTTGGGTTTAAAACTCGTGTATCAAGTTTTTGGCGCCTTTTCTGGGGACCAAATATTGCCTTCGAGTCTAAGACTAGGACTAGTCTAAGACTTACTAATTTTGCTTTTAGTTTTGCTTGTTTTTGTTGTTTAGGTGTATGCAAAGGAGAAGTGACGGTTCTTAAGGTCTCCTATAGCTCACCAATCAAGAACTAGTTTAAACAGAGCGAACTAACAACATAGCAAGAAAGGAACGGTCAAACCTAGCCCTCATGGGTGATAACATCGACAACAACGCGCTTTCTGAAGCTCAAGCCGCTGCAGCTGCTCAACTTTAGGATCTGCAACAGCAGTTGCGTCAACATCAATAACAACAGCATGCTCAGTAGCGTACTATTGGGGACGTGGATACTCCACACACGTTCTATCAAAACCGAGTTGCTATCTGTCCACCAGAGATTGCGAGACAAGATTTTGAGAATAAGTCACAACTAATCGCATTGGTGAAGCAGCATCTCTTTCATGGGTTACTGGCTGAATACCCAATGGATCACATAGAGAATCTTGAGGAAATCTGCATCACGACTAAAGTGAATGGGGGTACCCGTTGATTACCTCCGCTGTAAGTTGTTTTTCTTTTCTCTAGCGGATAAAGCTTTGATGTGTCTTAAATCTCTGCCTCTGGGTTCTTTGAGGTCTTGGGCTGAATGCATGGCAACTTTTCTTGACCATTTCTACACCAAGTCAAAGACAACCGCTTTACGGAATAAGATCACAAACTTCATACAACTTTTCGGAGAGTCCTTCTGTGAGGCTTGGGAAAGATTCAAGGAATACCATCGAGAGTGTCCTCATCATGGGTTTTCAGAGGAGAAAATGCTTAGCATCTTTTATGATAGAGTTGACTGGGACTACAAAAATGCCTTGAATGCTGCTAGCAATGGGGACTTCATGAAACAAAGTATCACATGGGTCTACAAGCTATATAGAACTTGGCTGCAAGTTCTAACAACCGTTTTCCTGAGTATGATCGCTCTCGAAAGGCAAGTAGTGTGGAGTCTCAAAAGATTGATGAGCTGACCACTAAGGTGAACTTGTTTTTGAAGGCCAATTAGAGAGGAGTGAATCAGTGTGAAGACGGTTCAGATGTGGTTTTTTTTTAGGTTATTTCAGAGGGGTAGAATGAAGAGGTAAACTATGTGCAAGGCCAGAGATATGTGCAAAACAAAAGGTTCAATCAGAACTACAAAAGCCATCCCAATCTCTCATACCGCATCAACAATGTCGAGAATCCTCAACATCAGAACTATCCGCCTCAAGGACAACAATTCCAGCAACCCTCTATTCCTACTAATGATTCGCACAGTAAGCTCAAGGGTATGATGGAAAAAATCATTGCTTCTCAGCAGAAGTCTTCCAAAGAGATCAATGCCAAAGTGGATACCATGTATACAAAGCTGAATGGTAAGTTTGAAGGCGTCTACACTCATCTTAAGTTGCTTGATACTCAGGTTGCATAAACCGCATAAGCAGTTCAACGTCAACAAGGAGTCTTTCCCGTGAAGGGAGAACAAAATCCGAGAGAATGGAGACAGTTCTAGTGGTTCAAGGGAAAATGTGCATACGGTTAAAGAACAAGCACAACCTTCTCAGAGAATTAGATTTGAAAACATACTGAAGAAGATCTTGGATAGTAAGAAAAAGAGTGCACAAGAGCTGAATGATAGAATGGATGATCTAGAGTGGAAGTTTGTGTATTCAACCTCTGCAACAGCCTTATATCGATCGATCGACTCCCCTGATTGACCAATCCCATCTCCAACCAGGTCGATCGATCGACTCCCCTGATTGACCAATCCCATCTCCAACCAGGTCGATCGATCCCCTCAACGATCGATCGGTCCCAGTCATTCAACAATCTGTCTAGATATGTAGTCTATTGGAAGAAGTCTTAATCGATTGGAGTGAAGTTTGGAGCAAAGAAGAAAAGGAGTCAATTTGAACTCAGATTGATCGATCAACCTTACTAGATCGATCGATATGTTGTTTTAAAATGTTTTCCGAGCTTAATCAGATCGATTGACCCGACCAATAGATTGATCAATCCCATATATGTGGAGTTGGTGTAAGTTTCCAAATCGATCGATCCTACTTAGATCGATCGATCCATCCTCCTAAGACATTGCTAGGAAGTTTTAGATAGACCAAATAAAGCCATATTGATTGTTCGAAGTCAGATCGATCGATCGATCTCACACATGAAGAAGCAGACGCAGAGCCAAATGGTCGTGAGAAACCAGATCGATTGATCCAATCCTTCAAATCATGCCCGAGAAAAAGAAAAATTTGTATCTTTTCCTAATTTAAATGGGATTCGACCTAGACGACTACTACCCTATAAATATTTGTTTTAAGCCATTGTTTAGGCTATGCTTATTTTATTACAAGAGCTTTTAAAGATTTTTTGTGAAGAGATACGGTTTGTTTTATCTATTGGATGTATTTTATGAGTTTTTCATCTATCATGTTTTGTTTAACCACAACTATGAGTGAGTAGTTCTCTAGTTAGATTTAGGATATTTCGAATGAATCATGAATTAAACACATATAGGGAATTATTCTAGAATATCTTCATCTATTATTGTACTAAATGCTTAAACTAGATTAGCTACCTAGTTTATGGTCTTATGTTGAACCTATTATCCAAAATTTTATAGGTTGCTGGATAGAACATAGATGAGTGTTTCGTCCTTAGCCAACAAAAAGTGATGCTATTGCGATATGTGAACATATTGAACCTAATCGATAAAGCTTGTTTAGAATTCGAAGTTCAACGACAGTTAAATACTTAGATTGCTAGATAAAATAATTGGTGTCACGGAGGTGGATTAGTTATATATTTATGTTTGAATTCGAGATAGGTGCTTAATTATTCCCTTAATAGTTGTCTGGTTTATAATCTTTGATTCCCGTGAAATTTCCTAGACCTAGTGGTTTTATCCATAGATTTACTTCGATTTTACTTTCAATTGTCTTTTTTAGTTATTTGCATCACAATACAATCTCTCGTTTCCGTCTTACCTTAATTTCAGTTTAAAAGATTCGTAGTGCAGATTGGTTCCTAAGGATTCGATCCCTAATATACTACTGTATGTTTGTACTTGCAGTAGTATATTTGGGTTTAACACTCGTGTATCATTATGACGTATATAAGAACTATCACAGTGAAGACCCATGTTTGCGGGTAAGCTAATTGATTCATTCCCGAAAAAGTGAGTTTCAACGCTATCCCAAGCGCCTTCACGCTCATAACCTGTTTGCAAATAGATACGAATATTGTCACTCCAACATGGTGAATGTATCAACATGTAAGATTATAGAGTAATGGCTTTACCGATAATGATCCTATGAGAGAGCAAACACCAATATAAACCATGAAATGAGACTATCCGTAAAGTGATATAAATTGAACTATAAGTAAAATGGCTGCTTCTACCGCATCCGCAGCGTAGAAAATAAAAGTTGTTAAAGAACACACAAACGTTACTATCATCATACAAATCTTAATGAGCGATAACGGATTTGAAAGAGAGAGACTAAGATGTTTGTACCAGGTTCTGAGGCAAGATTCCATACTTCCAAAACGGAAACAATCTATGATTCAATACACAACTTAAATCATTAGCTTATATGGAGTCAACATCAAAATTCAATCTATGGCACAATACTAGCTAGCCTAGAACATCTTTGCTTGCGAAACTTACAAGTTTTACTCAAACCTGATAATAATGCTAAGTGCACCAAGAGGAGTAACTAGAATGGCAGGTGCAAACGTATACGCATCAAAGTTTACAATTTCCCCAACAATCACTACAAAACAAGCAAAGATTATGTCTACAATAAGTGCCACCACAATCTTCCAAGAAAAATAATGCCAACACCACAATGCACACCTAAACAGGTCCTCGGATAAAAAATTCTTAAACGAAACCTAAGAATCAAGAAAAAACTCACTTGTTATCATGCCTAACCACCAGAGAGGCTCAAGCAGGTATGAATAACCTCCAGACCCTACAGATATGTCACCACCTTATTCGAGATTTATGCATGAGGACACTTACAGTAGAAAGTATCCGCAATTTACAGGACAATATTCTAGTTATCCTCTATAATCTTGAGAAAATATTTCCGTCGTCTTTCTTTGATGTTATAGAACATCTTCCAATCCACCTCCCACGAGAAGCAGCACTTGGAGATCTTGTTCAATACTGTAGGATGTATACTTTTGAACGTTACATGTTTTACCTCAAGAAAAATGTTAAAAAGTTAAGCAAAGTTGAGAGATCTATATTGCACAGAGCCTCAACGAAGAAGCCTCACACGTTGTTGAATATTACTTTCTATCTGAAGTGCGTACTAAGAGTAGACGTTTGGGGCTGCATGATGATAGAGGTGAAAAAACGATTTATCTGGTGTATGTCCCTGAGTTGTTTGTCCAAATTGGTCGAGTAAGTGGAAAAAGAAAGAAACATAAACTATCAGAGCAGGAGTTTGCACAGTTGCATATGTATATCCTCACAAATTGTGAGGATATTGTGTAGTATGAGAGGTAATGATTCATTTGTTTTTGTCAATTCCCAATTATTTAAAATTACATATATAATATGTGATTATTAAGTTTTGGTTATCTTACATGATTTACATGGTGTTAGTACAAGGCTATTTTCTGGATAAGACAGAACCCAAACTTGACATCCTAAAAGAACAAGAATTTGCATCTTGATTGCGATTTTACGTAAGTTTTAAAATAATTTTACAAATTTAGAGTTGTAATGTACTAATTCTCTTAAAACAATGTTTATTATTTATCTCTATTTCATAGGTTTTTGAAGGCATAGAAAATGGTCAAGAAACATTGCAACTTCATACCCTAGATATTGCACTAGGAGATATGCGTTTAGGATTCATGAGGAAGGAAGAATAAAACAATCTTCAGACTTTGGTGTTTCAGCTCAATCAGGCAATGTAGTTTACTACGACATCGGGAATGAAGTCTTAGAAGTCCGATATCTAGGAATGTTGGACTTGAGGTGCATTGTGTTTAAGTGTGATTGGTATGATCCATTCATTGGCCGTGGTGTTCAAATTGATCAATTTGGCGTGATATCGATACATTCAAGACACAGACTTCTTAAATACGATCCATTTTTCTTAACGTCACAAGCAGATGAAGTATGATTCAATTAACATATTTTATTGTTATTTAAATACGATCCATTCATCCTAACGTCACAAGCAGACCATGTATGATTCAAGATTCGAAGTATTTTTTTGTATTTTTCATTTGTTATTCTAATGTAGTGAGATTTTAGTTTTGTATGTACATATTTTGTTTTGTCAAAATCACCCAATCTGTTGGAAATCTGTCGGATTTTTCTAAAATTCCGATGGATTTCTGACGGACTATAATTTTTTTTTCAAAAACTCCTAATCCGTCAGAAATTACGGACGTATTTCCGACGGATTCATGGTTTAAAAATTTTTTTATACTCCGTTGGTAATTGCCAACATATTTCCGACGGGTTCGATGCTTACCGTTGAAAATCTGTATAAAATTATAGACGGATTTTCGACGGAGTATAAAACTTTCTGTAAACCATGAACCCATCAAAAATCCGTCAGTAATTTCTGATGAATTTCAGACGGGTTTGGAGTTTTGGGATATTTCTTTTATGAAATTGTTAGACATTAGTATAAAAAAAACTTCTAACACTTGCTTTGACATTATATGCATTTAAAATCCCACTAAACGACATATTTTAGAAATTGTAACAGTTCAAGACGATTTTGATTAAATGATAGATATTGATACATACTAATCCTATAACATATATTGTAAACCAATTTAAAGTTTTTTTTTGTAAATTAATGACTTATAGAAGGTTGGTGTTGTAGTTTACTCAATGAAATGGTTATTACGACTTCTTACAAACGTATTTCAATCCCAACGTTTGGGAAAAACCTTCAAATATCCAAGTCCGTCAGAAATCTCTAGAAAATTTCTGACGGATTTGACGAGATTTCTAACGAATTTGACGATATACGTGTAGATGTTTAAAATTGACTGACCAATTATATAACATGCAGTTTTTGCAATCCGTCGGAACTTCCCACGGATTCAAAATAATTTCATCGGGAAATGATTTTTGGCTTCCCGCGTAACTAAATTTTTTTGCGAATCCGTCGGAAATCTGACGGACCGCAAAACTTTCATCGAGAAATACCTTTTAGATTCCCGCGTTGCCTTATTTTTTGCGATTCCGTCAACATCCATATCCATATCTATATAAATTGTAATTCCGAAAGATGTATCTTTATGGATTTTTCTCTAAGAATTTAATACCAACCTATCGTTATGGGAAAAGTGTTTTCGTGCCTTTGAGAAAAGTTGAGAAACTCAAAAGTGAAGTTTTCGAGGTGATTGTTGACAAGCTCAAACATATGAGGTGCAGGAAAGGTCTCTTGAATTAAAAAAATTTGGCCAAGAAACAATGCTCGATAAGGCGTGGAAACATCTCATAGAAGATGGCGTTAGTATTATTGGTATGTACGGTATGGGTGGTGTAGGGAAGACAACTCTTCTCATCCAAATCAACAATAAGTTCAGTGACTTAATGTGTGGCTTTGACTTTGTGAATTGGGTTGTTTTATCTAAAGATGTACATTTAGAAAAGATTCAAGATGAAATTGCTCAGAAAGTTGGTCTAGGTGGAGAAGAGTGGAAACAAAAAAAAATATATCAAAAGTGTGTTCATTGATACAATTTCTTAAGGAAAAAACGAGTCATGTTGGTTTTAGATGATATATGGGAGAAGGTGGATTTAGCTGAGGTCGGAGTCTCATTTCCAACAACGCAAAATAAATGCAAAGTGGCATTCACCACTTGTTCTTAAGATGTATGTGCGCATATGGGGGTCGAAATACCAATGGAAGTCAAATGCTTGGCGGACAAGGACGGGTTTGATTTGTTCCAAAAGAAGGTTGGAAAATAACACTAGAAAGCGATCCAGAGATCCCTTACCTTGCAAATATAGTTGCTAAAAAGTGTTGTGGCCTACCATTGGCACTCAACGTCATAGGCGAGACCATGTCATGCAAGAGAATGATACAAGAATGGCATCATGCGGTATATGTTTGGAATTCACATCCCATCGATTTTTCCGGCATGGAAGGTAAGATTCTTCCACTTTTGAAATATAGCTTCGATAGTTTTAAGGGAGAGAAGCTCAAATCATGTTTGCTATATTGCGTTTTATATCCATAAAATTCTAGAATTTCTAAAGAAAAATTGATAGAATAATGAATTTTTGAAAGAAATTATTGATGGAAGTGAGGGTTTAGAAAAGGTCGAGAACAAGGGTTATGAGATAATTGGCAGCCTTGTTTGCCCATCATTGTTGATTAATCAGGTTAACCCTAAGCCGTATGGAATAGCTTATGTGTCTATGCATGATGTTGTAACAAGAGATCATTTGATATCAATTTCAGAGTAAAATATACATGTAAAAGATAGGATTACTGTATTGTATTTTCATTTATGTAAATGTCTGTAGTGTAATTGTATATAAGGAGACTCCTTATGGGCTAATTGGGCTAGAGTGGATAGATTTAATCCATATCTATAAATTCTAATTCCTGTATGGGTCGGTGATGGATATTGTTTAAGCTGAAAATGGGCTGAGTCAAAATCCAAGAGGAAGCTAATTTTGAGATTGAAAACATTTTGGATTAATTTATTTACTTTATAGATATGTGGGGGAAAAAAACGCTTGGATGAGGTACAGGAGAAAACCCACATAACAATGTAAGTGTCAATTACGAATACGTTGTCCACACACTCGTCTCCATGTAAGAGTAAGACACAAACAATTAATTACTATGTCAACTTTCATGCAACAGTTAAGTTGATGCATGCCAAATCAGAAACATTTGTCTTAATACGGAAACAAACACTCGCTCCAAGTGCCTTTTACATGTGTCAAAAAAAGAAAAGTTTTTTTACACAAATAAACTTTTCTTCTTTCACACTTCTTTTGAAAGCTAATTAATGTCCTCCAACGGCGGAAACTTTGAGAACATCTGCTTCCGGCGGTGGAGAAGACAGCACAGTGAGCGCCAAAAGTCCACTCACGGCCGCAGCCACCGCCGCCAACACAAACCCCGGAATGTTTCCTCCTCCGAACATCTCATCAAACGGCCCTGCTCCCACCGACACAACCATCTGCATTCATCGTTAAATTACATGCAATTAAATTATCCATATTTTAATAACGTTAATTCCAAAACCACATAAAAAACAATATATTAGTGGATATAATTCAGAACTGTATAACCTGTGGTACAACTATTGCTAGATTTAAAACTCCCAACGAGAGTCCTGCATGCAACAACAACAACAAAAAAAACCTCCAATTAATAAATACTCGCATTAAATTAGACCCGTCCTTGCATATATAAATACACACATATACGTTAGAAAATAAAATAACAACAATATATATTATGTACATGCATATATAATTTTATTTATATATATGTAATATTACCTTGGCCAGCACCAGAAGATGAAGAAAAGATGGATGCCAAAGCAAAAGGAACACTGTAAGTTATCTGAAAAAAAAACAGAGAAGAGTTTATTAAAAATTGAAAAAATAATTATGACCAATATTAAAATGAAATAAGTATTTAATAAAGTCATAAAATGAACGTAACGTACAGCTAGAGGAACACCGAGGAGAGCAAAGAGTGACAAAGCTCCGATTTTGACACCAACAGGCGGAGAAACGATCTCTGACACGGCGGAGCCACGGCGGCTAGACTCAGCCATCTTCGTAATCAAAACCGTCATTCCCAAACAGAAAGCGAGAATGAAATTAACGATTCCCCACAACTTCGTCACGCCGCCGACTCCATGCGCCAACCGCTCTAACCCTAGCGAAGTGAATCCAAGTACTACAGAATTCAACATTAGCCCCAACGCACCGGCGTGTACGCCTGTATTGAACACGCGCCGAGCATTGTCGTTAACGTTGCCTACCGAGTTACCACCGTACACTTCTCTTCCCATCCAATCAGTGTCGAAGAGAAGAAAAGGAAACCAAGCAATCCAAGTGAGACACGTCACTACTAAAAGCATCGCCATTGGTCTTTTAATATCCTTTACCGCAGCGAATAAATCCCCAAATAACGTAAATTTAACTACTCTAGACGACTCCGTTATCTCGTTCTGATCGTCTTCATCTCCGTCGTTTTTTACTTCAGTCTCCGACTCTGGCGACCACTGTTTCTCATCGACGTACCAGAGAGCAGACGTCGTTAGTGTTATCAGAAGAAGAATCGAGAAGAAGAAACAGCTCTTGAGATTCGCGCAATAGGCATCGCAAGCTTTCGTCATAGTGAAAGGAAACGCGTCGTGAAGATGTGTGAAAGCTCCGGCAGCGAATCCGAGGACATTTCCAACGGCCATGAAGAAAGAGAAGAAATAGTTCGCCGTTCTCGTCTTCTTCCCACTGTTTCCGGAGAGATCAGCAAGCAAAGCTCGACAAGGTCCTTGAAGCATGTTATTAGCAACATCAAGGATCCAAAATCCGACGGCGAAAACAACAATTGCGTGTGATTTTGGGATCGAATCAACGCGATCTCCGAGAATTACACCGATATCAGCGGAGTAGCCAATGAGAACAACGGCGATAGCGACGAGACAAGCACCGGCGGCGATGAAAGGACGACGGCGACCAAAACGCGAACGTGAACGATCGCTATAATAACCAACAAAAGGCTGAACAATCATTCCAGAAATGGGCCCACAGAGCCAAATGAGTGAAGCCCATTTATGAGGGATGCCTAGAAGCTGAACGTAAGGAGTTAAAAGCGAGAGCTGTAGGGCCCACCCGAACTGAATACCAGCGGCGATGGACGCAACCGAAATCGTTTTTTTCAACGGTGATGAAGAAGAAGGAGGAGAAGTCGGCGTTTGCGTTTGGTGGGAGAGTTTGAACGGCGTCGTGTTGGGCTTCTTCATGGCTCTCTCTAATTTTTATGTTTTTCTTACTAGATTATGAAAATGTGGATTGTGTATGAGAAAAATATGGAAATGGACAGAGTATAAATAGGAAGGTGAAGGTTTGCATGGGATGGCAAATGGCGGGAGGTGGAAGAAAATTATTATCCATTAGAGTAGAATTTCATTTATTTTCTTTTTGACAAAAAAAAAGTTGACTTTTAAGATAATTTAATTAATATTGAATATTTTGGTAAATAAGGAAGGATACAAAATGTCGGTATCAGAGTCTGTTGTTCTAGATGGTTTTAAAAATATGTAATTAACTTTAGAAGTTTTGATTTTATAAATATAAATGGATTTTTTTTAAGTATATCTTGTTTTAAGGTAAATTAAATAGATTTGTTGGTTATTTATGTTGAATTCTTATATAATTATAATTGAGAAATTTAATAACGGTGTTTGGATAAACTTATAGTGGAGAATTGTGTCCGAGCTCGAGTCGACTTGATAGATAGTGGTACTGTACTGTACATATATATACACACGTGTCACCTTTTCTTAATTGCTAATCCTATAAAATCCAGTGAACTATTAAGAAATCCAGTCAGCACACAGTCACAAATGTTAAGAAATAAGATGGGACAAAAAATGATAACAAAGTAGTTTTTCTTGCCAATTTTTTTGTTTTTACTTTTAAAGTAAATAAAATCAATCTTAAATATTTTGTAAATAAATTATACTGGCACGGGTGAATTTTATACTGTTTAATTTATTATAATTTTATTTTTAATATAATATGTACATTTTGATTAAGATATTTTGAATTTTGAATACTTTAAAGAAAACAAAATTGTTGTGTTGATTTTATTATACATATTTATAATTTCTAAATTTGGAGGGTTGAAAATAACAGTATATTTTTAATTATTATATATATGGAAAATGTGATTTCGGTTTTAATTAGTTAAATATAATAGAACTAAATATCAATTGATGTAATTGACATATAAAATAAAGCTAGCCTAATAAGAAAGTTAGTAATGATATGAATGTTTGGCAAATGGAATAATTATGGTTAAAAAATCTAAATTAATTAAATAAAAAATATTGAGAAAATGGTGGGTTTACGTCAGCAATAATGTTTCCCTATTAATATATATATATATATATATATATGATTTTTTTCTGGGTCAACATGCAAATAAATTATATATGAATGGATTTATCAAGGTAATAACTGGCTTTATGATTGTATAATTGAATTTTGTTTTCTTTTATATAAGCTTTTAAAAAGGCGCTATAGTTGATTAGATCTTGGATACAAATTGTTATCTTTCAACGTTATAAGTAGGCAGTTTTATTACTAACTTGGAGTTAACCAGTCCACCAATCCGGTATTAGAGAGTTTTATATGGTTTTAGATGTTTCTAAATATAATACAACTGAATTCATAAGTTATGATTTGATAAATATATTATGGATTCTAAAGTCAGCATATCTTGTTTAAGCTAAATTAATTTGTTTTGTTGGTAATCTTTCTGTTAAATTCTTATATTATTATAACTGATAATTTGATAAACTTATAGTTGATTGTGTTTGGACAATTTTATTCTTATAAAATTCAACCTTTTTAAAAAAAATTTGTATGGATGTTTTAAATTTTCGTATTCTGCATTTATGATAATTTTTAGATATTTTAATTTTTTCATATTTCTAATATTTCATATGATTTTTTTTTAAATAATTTGAGCTTTGAATATGTTTTGAAATTTTTTGACGTTATACAAAGAATTGCATCCGTTTAATAGTTATCATTTTTTTAACGATTTGCATCCGTTTAATGGTTATTGTTTGGACGAATTGCATCCGTTTTAGCGGTTATCGATTTAACGAATTTGCATTCGTTCAACGTTTATTGTTTTTTGTGAACACTAATTAATATATCTTAAATTAATGGATTGATTACCAAGAGCTTTGGAGTCTTTCAACATCTGTATATTTGTCTACGGATCTAAATCCACAACAATTATACTTTTACACATATTTTTTAAGTTCATGAATATTTTTTTCATGGGCCAATAGAAACGGAAATACCTACAACCATATGTTTTTATGTCGTGGAGTATAAAATATTTTTATTTAATTTATTATTATGTCAACTCAAAATTTTCAAAGATGATTGTTATAGAAATTTAGTTGAGTTCTTCTTAGATGGTGTGTTTTCACATTTTAGTGTTTATATTTATATATTTCTTATTTTAACTAAAAATAACATGAAAATTTCAATAAATTTTATTTTCTTATATATTGTATAGATAAAAATATTACTATACAAGATACAACTAATATCTATCAATTATGTTTTGATCTTTAAATGTCACAACTATATTTACCAATTATGCTTTCGGATTTTTAAAGTCACAACCAAAATCTTACTGCTATAACTACATCATAAATTTTAGGATCTGACTCTAGTACACTACCCAACTATACTGATTCTTTGATATACACCCTAGACTTTGCTTCGGTTCTAAACATCATAAACAAATTTTTTCTTTATTCTCTTTTAATTGCAACATAGCAACTCTAAATTGTGATTAAATTTAATAAACCAGTAATTGCATTTAAAAAACCACGATTATGTTAAGTGAACCAAAAAAATCGAACCTGCCCAATAATCTTTTTCTTCTTCATATCGAAAATTCCCGAAGTTTAGGGTTTATATTGTATTAATAAACAAAAATTTTTGATTAAAAATTCTCGAACGCTAACAAATGTTCTTAAATTATTTTTTTGCAAGATTAAAGATACATTATATTAAGAGTATAGTCGATAGTTTCTCATTGTTTCAAGAAACAAAAACTATCACCAAGATCACAAAAACACTAAAAAGTACCATTCATGTTTGCAAAACTTAACTAAAAGAACAGATTCATAGCACTATTAAACTTCACTCACACCACTATATCGCTGCTTGTTTGTGATTGTTACGTGAGAGAGATTGTATCTTGTACTTGAGATGATGATGACCCGACCTGAAAAAGAAACCAAAAGAATTACTAAACGAACCAGAAAGTAACAAAAGAAAAAAGTGGATCATACCTCAATAGAAGAAAAAAGGTGATCATACCTCAATAGTTTTCTGTCTCTTCGTATTTTTCTTCGGATATTTCTTACATCCAGTTGCATTATGGCCACTTTCACCGCAAGACGAACAACGTACAATGCGTCCCTTCCTTCCAAGTGTTTCTTTTGTTGTTTTCTTCTTCGATGACTCGTGTTTTCCTTTAATCATTGGATATGTCTCCTTTCTATTTGTTTTTTTCTTCCCAGGTAGTACAGGCTCCGATGGTGCTGTTACCAAGCGATACGTAGAAGTCATCCATAATTTTGGCCCTCTCATTGGATGTATGGACTGCTCATAGTTGTCTCGCCACAAATTAGTGCTAAAAACCATGATACATAATCTTCAACATTCATATCATAATCAATTATTGCTCCATAATCATGCTCACATGGAATCCCACTGATTTGCCATTTACCACATGTACATGTTCTTTTCTTCATGTTCACTGAATAATCATTCCCATAAAGCATAACCTCATAAATTCCATGAGTTGCTGAAGTTGTTTCACACTTGTTTGCATCTTTTTTCTCTTTCGTGAGAATCTTGGCAACATACTCATTAAACCTCCCTTTGTGATTCTTGGATTTGTTATGTCTCTTCACCATTCGATGCATAGCTTGCCTCCTAATTGTGTCCAACATTGGAATCATTACCTTAGCTCTTGCTTTGGTAATTGATGAGTTGAATGATTATGTGGTGTTGTTATCAACGTCCTCACAGTTGCTTCCAAGTCTAAAGAAAGCTCTTGACCACGTCTCGGATTGCTTTTCACTAAATTGTAGACATTAATGCTATACTCTTTCACCTTGTTGAGCTTCTCTTTAAACTCAGTCTTGTTGTAGCTCCAAACTAGTTGACATATCAATGGTTTGATCAAATATTTTTTTAGATGCTTATTCTTCAAGTTTTCGATGATGTGTTTTACACAAAATATGTGTTCAACTTTAGGCAATTCTGTTTGCACAGAACTGATGAGTCCCTGAAAATAGAAAAACAATTATGAATCACAATAGCACGGCTGTCACATTAGAAAGAAAAGTCACACCAAAGAGAGAAGTCACAATTTTTATACATGCCTTCGATTTATCAGAGATCAAAACAAACCTTTTTCCATCTTTGAGTTTTAAATTAGCCTTAATTCGTCGGAGGAACCATAACCAGTTATCCCCAATTTCAAATTGTACCACAACCCAAACAAGTGGATAATTCTGATTGTTTGCATCATGACCAACCGCAGCCAACAACACGCTTTTCACTGCCGTCTTCAAGAATGTGCCATCAAGTCCGATGATTGGTTGACAAGAAACTCTCCAAAGTATGCGTATCATTTCAAAACACACATAGAAGCGGTTGAAAACATCTTCATCAGCAGAGTTAGGAATAGTTTCAACAATGGCAGTTGATCCCGGATTTGTAGACAAAATTTCTTCCACATAACCGCGAATGTAAGCAAATTGTTCTTCATACTCCTTCTCAAGAAACTTCAGAGCTAGCAGCCTTGCGCTCTGGCATTGACCTCTAGAACTCACCAACTTCCATTGATCTTTGATGTAATTTTGAATTTCCAAAGGCATGAATTTAGGATTTACTCTTAGCTTTTCCGTGAAAAGCCTTGCAATAACATGACTCCTAAGTATTTTGCATCTCCCATTCGGAGTACAACTGTGCTTTCAGTATGTCGTCTTCACCACCCACATTTGTCTCGACTCATCATAAGAGCAATACACCATCCACTTACACCCAAAAATATCACACTTGAATTCAAGCTTTGTCTTCTCCCATCTTCCTTGAGCCACATTATTCTCTGTGTTTAAAGCATACTCAATTACAACCTCTTTAAACTCAACACCATTTAAAAACAATTGACCTACGTATAATCTATCAACTCTGCTCCTTCGGATTCTTCTATCACGCAAGACAATCAGTTCTTCTTCTACATATGAACTATCTGAAATTTCATTTCGGTCAACAGACAACTCATCAACAAAATTCTCTACTGAGTCTTCTACTTCGAACTCAAACCGGTCCATGCAATCCTCATCATCTTTGGCTTCATTGTCGTTTTTGTTTTTCTTACCCTTCCTACTGCTTTTTCTGTTTTGTTGTCATTTTCGTCTTCTTCACTACGACTGATGTCAACATCTTCCATATTAATATCGGGTTGTATCTCATCAATTTCTTCTTTGTTCATTAGCTAAATGAAAAAGTAATAGCTCTAAATATGAGCTAACAAGGGAGAGAGGGAGATTCAGTTGAAAGAAGAGAGAGAAAAAGCTATGAAAGAAGAGAGATAGATGAGTTCTTGTCGTGATGAAATTGATAGGAAGAGAGAAATCCTAAGATTTTGGGACTTTTGATTTGAAGAAGAAGAAGATTGGATGGGTTCGATTTATTTGGTTCACTTAACGTAATTGTGGTTTTTAAAATGCGATTACTGATATGTTAAGTTTAATCACAATTTAAATTCACTATGTTTCAATTAGCAGAGAATGTAAAGTTCGTGATGTTTGATAGATAAAAAAATTGTTTATGATGTTTAGAAAATAGGTAAAAAGTGTAGGGTGTGTATTGAAGAATCGATATAATTGGGGTAGTTTATTAGAGTCAGCCCTACATTTTACAGTTAAAATCTTAAAACTACACCAGAAAAATCTAAAGCCTCCCTCAACTTTAAAGTCAAAATCCTAATGCTACCGTTATTTTTACCTGTCAGTCCTAACACATACAACGAGTAATGACACAAAATAATATAAGCTACATTGATATATATATACACACATGTATATATATATATTAAATTAACTACGGATTAAAACATACATTTTTAGGTATATCACATGAAGACACGATTTAGGATTAAAGAAGTCACCCGACCGGATTAAAGTCAATAGAATTTCATTATAGCAACCGTTTCAAATCTAGTCATGATATGTTGCTGACAGAAGAAGAACCTAAAGAATAATATGTATGGAAAAAGTAACACACTGAAAATAAGATAAATTAAATATACAGAAAGAACCTAAACTTATATATAATGCAATTTGGAATTAAAAGAGTAAAAAAGGACTATGTTGGCATCCCACCGACAAATACATTGCTCTCTCGAAGATTACATGTATAAAAGATCAACTATATAAATAAATACCCCTACATAAATTAGAGGATACAGAAAAATTTCAAGAAGAAAATGTAACACCTCAAATCTGGGCATTTAATTTTTGTAAGAAAATCCAAAACGTATAAGCCCTAAACTGTCATTTATAAAAGACTAGATTTAGTGTTTTGTAAGAGGGAAGCCGAAAACCCTCAACCCTCGCAGTTTTGCCTTGCTCCCCCCCCCACTATTGTTCCATGTCATCGAGTTCATCCGCCTTGTCTCGTGAAAAGCAAAAGTAATTTCCAGAATTAGAGTCCATGCTGAAGTACATATGGTCAGTATAGGAAATAAATATGAATCGAGTATAGTTCCTAAAATATAGCTCGTATATTATCAGAGATCTTGTATATATTTCTCGAGCCTATCTTCTTCTTCTTTATTATATATATGAATGATGTACGCTTCCATTGCTAACAAGAAAGAGTTTCACCTTCACATAACTCTTACATGATATCAGAGCTGAATTGTTAACACAACATATCCATCTTTTCGTTCTTTTCTTCAATGGAATCGTCTACTCTCTCCAATGTCGTTACGACGGTTGACTCCTCTACGCCGGTCTCAATCAACATGGTCAACGTCACCAAG
The DNA here is from genome assembly GCA_963922655.1 of Cardamine chenopodiifolia. Taxonomy (NCBI): domain Eukaryota; kingdom Viridiplantae; phylum Streptophyta; class Magnoliopsida; order Brassicales; family Brassicaceae; genus Cardamine; species Cardamine chenopodiifolia. Next base: position 3,603,766 of record OZ000490.1, read on the forward strand.
CTCTCCTCTGTTAACTACTTAACGTGGAGCATTCAGATCAAGTCTCTTCTCCGAGGCTACGATCTTGTTAAATTCATTAACAACACCACACCACCACAACCCACTATCATATCCGATGATACAGAGAAACCTAACCCAGTGTTTCTCGCATGGCATAGTCTCTTACAGTGTTCTTATGGGCGCGGTTGAGATGCCCTTTTAACCCTTAGTTGCAACCTCAAACTCGTCGCGTGAAGCATGGAAAACTTTCACTTTCACGTATGCGAAGCCGATTCACGGGCACATCAAGAAACTTAAGCAATAGCTCAAGCGATGCATCAAAGGAACTCAGACTAATGATGAGTTCATGCAACAAATTGAAATCAAAATAGATGCTCTGGCTCTTCTTGGTAGCCCCGTTGAACCAGAAGATCTCACTGATGCAATCCTTGACGGTCTCACTAACGATTACAAACTCATCGTTGACTCTGTTCATGGTCGGGATATGCCTATTCCTTTTGCAGAGCTTCAAAAAAAATTGATGAATCGTGAAACTGAGCTCTCTAATGCTTTGCCTTTGCAATCATCTTTCCCGGTAACCGCTCATCTTGTGAAAAATAATGGGCATCACAGTCGCAACTGGAAGCCAAACAACTCAAGTTAGAATCAGCCTCGCAACAATAATGATCAACAACGACAATCCAAAACATACTTAGGGAAGTGTCAAGCATGTGCAAAACATTGTCCTCTATTTCATCTCACTTCGAATCAACCACAACAACACACTCAAAGCTCTCCTCGAAGCAATGCTAGCTGGCCACCGAGTGCTTACAACATCACGACATCTCCTCCGGACCCTTCATCTTGGCTTCTTGACAGTGGAGCCTCACACCATATCACCTCGAACCTAGCCAATTTTTCCCTACATGCTCCGTACTCTGGGAATGATGAGGTCATAGTTGGAAATGGTTCTAGTATGGAGATTACTCACACTGGTTCTCTTTCATTACCAAACTCCTCTCGTGCTCTTTCTCTTAATCATGCCTTGCGAGTACTGGACATTGCTAGAAAATTGATATTTGTGAAACAATTTTGTACTGAAAATAGTGTTTCAGTGGAATTTTCCCCACTCCTTTTCATGTGAAGGGTCTCAGCCGGGGGCACCTCTGGTAGCAGGAAAAACTAGGAATGGAGGGTATGAGTGGCCATCAAGAGACGATTCAGTTTTTTATGCTTTTTCCTCAATTAAAACTTCTTCGCCAATTTGGAATTCCTGTTTGGGACATCCATGTCTTTCTATTTTAAACAACATTGTTTCCAATTTTTCACTTCCAGTTTCTAATTAAATATCGTCTCTTCCATGCAATGCTTTTTCAGTCAGTAAAAGCCATAAAATTCAATTTTCAAACTCGTCTCTTACGTCAACAAAGCCCTTAGAAATCATGTTTTTTTTGTCTGGACTTCCCATGTCCTCTCCCTTGATGGTTTCAAATACTATATCATCTTTGTTGATCATTACACCCATTATATTTAGTTGTATCCTTTGCGCCAAAAATCTAATGCTTTTGAAGTTTTTGTTCGTTTTAAACAGCTTGAGAAGAAATTCCAGCATCGATTAATCACTCTTATTCTGATAATGGAGGAGAGTACATTTCTATGTCCAGGTATCTTGCCCAACATGGGATTATTCATCTCACAACACCTCCTCATACACCGGAACACAATGGTTTCTCAGAGATGAGGCATCGATACATAGTTGAGACTGGCTTAGTTCTTCTTTCTCATTCCTCCATTCCTCTCACCTATTGGCCTTATACTTTTGGTGTAGCAGCTTATTTAATAAATTGATTTCCAACTCCCATACTCCCCCTTGCGTCTCCTTTTTAGTGTCTCTTTGGCTCAACTCTGAATTACACAAACCTACGTGTTTGGCTGCTTGTGTTCCCTTGGCTTCGGCCATACACTCAATACAAGCTCCAACCTTGTTCTGCACCATGCATCTTTCTCGGATACTCTCTGACACAAAGCGCATACCTTTGTTTAGAACCTTCATCCAAAAAAGTCTATGTCTCTCATCATGTTCAGTTCTTTGAGTCTTCGTTTCCTTATAGTGCCTTGTCTTCTCCTTTATCACAAATGCAGTCCTCCTTTGTTTCCCTCTGGTTTTCCTTTGCTTCGTCTCTGCCTGGCCTCATGTCCTCTACTCCGCCACCAGTTGCGCCCTTAGGCTTGGGTTCTTCATCCGCTACAGCGCCCCTCTATTTGGTCTTATTGGCGAATACAGAGCATGCCACCTTTATTCCGCATAAAAATCTTCATCTGTGCCGGTTCTTGTAGCAACACAGTCTTAACCCGTACTTGCAGAGACACAACAATCTTGTTCATCTTCATCAACAAATCGTCATCCGATGATGACAAGGTCGAAGAACAATATCTTCAAACCAAATCAGAAAACGTTGTTAGTTGCTATGTTGAACCAACCTCTATTTCTCAAGCGCTAAAGGTTTCCAAATTAAAAGGCTCTCTGATGGTAACGTTGAAAAGTTTAAGGCCCGTCTTGTTTCAAAAAGGTTTCATCAGCGGCCTGGAGTTGATTTTAAGGAAACCTTCAGTCATGCATTAAACCTGCTTTTGTGCGTCTTGTGTTTGGTCACTCCGTGTCCAATAATTGGCCTTTGCATCAACTTGATGTTAACAATGCCTTCCTTCAAGGGCGTTTGGATGAAGAGTTTCATATGGCTTAACCATCCGGTTTTATTGACAGAGATAAGCCTGAGTTTGTCTATAAGCTCGACAAGGCTCTATACAGGCTAAAATAGGCTCCCCACGCCTGATATATGAGGCTGCAAAACTTTCTTATTGCATCAGGTTTTGTTAACTCCCTTGCTGATATGTCTCTATTCATTCTCAACAAAGACGAAACTCATCTCTTCGTTCTTGTTCATGTTGATGATATTGTCATCACCGACAATGATCCTCTTATGGTTGAGCGCTTCATCAAGATGCTAAATGCTAAATTCTCCTTGAAAGATCTTCATGAACTAAATTAATTTCTCGGTATCGAAGCCTCTCAGACGTCACAAGGTCTTATTCTAACGTAAACTAAATATATCACTGATCTTTTTGCTCGGACTCAAATGCTAACCGCGAACCCTGTTACTACACCTATGGCAACTAATGAACTTCTTCATCTCATAACATATATGACTTTAGAGGATGGGTTTGTATATCTCATGGTGATAGGAAATCTCCAGTACCTGCTTCTTACACGATCTGATGGTGCCTTTGCAATCAACAAACTTTTGCAATTTATGCATCGACGGATGTTCATTGGCAGGCAGCCAAAAGAGTGCTTTGTTATCTCTTCGACACACGCCATTAGGGTGTCTTATTTAGTAGTCGTAACTCTTCACACCTTCACGCTTTTTCTAATGCAGACTAGGGAGGTAACAAGGACGATTAAACCTCTACAATGCACACATTATCTATCTTGGCTCACATCCTATTAGCTAGTCCTCGAAAAAGCAGAAATCTGTTGCGAGATCCTCCACGAAAGTTGAGTACAAGTCAGTTGCAGATACTGCTTTGGGTACTTTGTTGGATCGCACAACTCATGGAAGAACTCGAAATCTCTTCCTTCTCTCAACTAGTAATTTACTGCGACAATGTTGGTGCGACTTACCTGTGTGCGAACCATGTATTGCATTCTAGGATGAAACATGTGGCCCTCAACTATCACTTCATTCGTCAGCTTGTTCAATATGGATTCTTACGAGTTTCCCATGTATCATCATCCCCGATCAGCTAGCTGACGTACATATGAAGCCATTGTCTAGGCCACAGTTACAACTCCTTAACGACAAGATTGGCATCTCTACGAGATGATCATCTTGATGGGGCCTATAGGAGATAAATATGAATCGAGTATAGTTCCTAAAATATAGCTCGTATATTATCAGAGATCTTGTATAAATTTCTCGAGCTTCTCTTCTTTCTCTCTACTAGATATATGTATGTTGTATGCTTCCATTGTTAACAAGAAAGAGCTTAAACTTCACATAACTCTTACAGTCAGAAGCTCGAAAAAATGGGGCCTAAAAAAATTATTTTTGACTTATATACGGATCGAACTCAACATCCAAAAGTTCATTCTTCGGACTTATGTCAGTAAAGTAAAGCAAACTCTTTATGAAAAGGCAAAAATATCTAATAATAATAATTGGCCGCAAATATGGGTTTGGTTTGCTTGGTCCACACGCCGACTCTGTCCAGAATCACTAGACGATGAGTTTCAAGAGAAAAAGAAAGAGATACAAATAATATTTTGAAATGACAAATTGTAGATACAAACAAAGTTGTGTTTGAATTATTGAATTAAGAAAGATATAAGCATTGAAATATTCTTTATAGTCTACGAACGGGTATTTTGATTTCTAAACCTACATAATGAAAGTAGATTTAAAATTTTGATTTTGTTAACACTCTATTTCAATCCTCACAACAACAAATAAACAACTCAAAACTAGTATTTTCTCTTCTAAAAGTTTATATTTTCTAAAACTAGTATCTTTTATAAATATTTAGGTATTTAGCGAAACTAATTCTTAAAATGTTTGGAGTTTAGTTAGGGATGTCAAAATGGTTGAGATGGATCAACCCAACCCATTATTCATTGGGTTAAGAGTTAAATAAGTAATGAGTTATCCAACCTATTTAACTAAATGGGTTGGGTCAACTCATTAAATCTTTAATTTAATGGGTTAATAGATAAATGAGTTGATCGATTTAATTAATTAATCAATTAACTAATTAATAATTAATTAATTAATAAATCAATTAATAATTATTATAAAATCAACTAGTATATCATTATCATAAACAATAATAATAATCATTATCACCATCACCATCATCTCATCATCATCATCACCATCACCATGGTCATCATCACCATCACCATCATCATCATCATCACAACCATCATCATCACCTTCATCATCACCATTCCCATCATCATCATCAGCATCATCCCCATCATCATAATCATCATCATCACCATCATCATCATCATTATCACCATCATCATATTTTGGCGGGAAAGTGACGAAATTTTTTTTTTTTGGCGGAAAATTACGGAAGTCTCATTTTATGGATTTACATTTTGGTGTGAAAAATACTGAATCAAGTTTTGGCAGAAAAATGACGGGGCCATTTTTGGCGGAAAAATACAAATTTGCATTTTGTTTGAAAAATTACAGAATCAAGTTTTTGGTGAGATAATTTTGGATTTTTTATATTGACGGAAAAAATACATATTTGCATTTTGGTAGAAAAATTACATAATCAAGTTTTGGTAGGAAAATTGTGGATCCACGTTTTTGCCGAAATTTGTGGATTTCTTATTTTTGACAATAAATCATGTTTTGGGCAGAAAAGTTGCGGATACACATTTTGGCAGAAAAATTATGGATCCGCACTTTGACGGAAAAATTGCATATATGTCTTTTGGCGAAAAATTGCATATTCACATTTTGGCGGGAAAATGAGAGATTGTAAAATTTGGTTAAGTTGGTTTTATTTAATTTTAAGAAATTGATGGGTCAACTTATTAACCATCAACCCATTAAAATCCAACCCATTTGATCCATCAATCCATTATGATTAAAAATTTTAACCCATTAAAGTTCATGGGTTGGATTGGATTAGATCATACCCATGACTCATGATTCATTTTGATATCCCTAAATTTAACTTTAAATATAGATTGAAATTTGAGAATATATAATTAATATCTTCATTTTTAATTTGCATTTAATTTTCCTATTTTTATATCGCCTATTCTTTATACATAGTTTCGGCTTTTCAGTGTTGAGATATATAATAGAAACCTCAAAAATCTATAAAACTTGAAATAAAAAATCCTATCTTCTTATATCATCATGTTATATATATATATATATATATATATCTAAGTTTTATTCATTCACCAATTAAAAAGTAATTTTGTAACGCAATTTCAATGTCTTAAAAAGAAATAGTATTTTATTATATGTTATACATGTATGAAATTCAAAATATTGTAGCATCCTAGGTTTCCAGCCTTAGACGGATAAAATTTAGCAGATAAATTTGTTTATTTTTATAAATCCATATTTTCTGTGATTAAATCAGTACAAATTGCTAAAAAATATTTTAAACAAAAATCAAATATTTTCTCTAAAAAATCATGAATTCTTTTTTAAATGGCAAAAATAAAAGTCACAAGAATTTTATTCTAGCACTTTTATTATTTTACCATAGAATAAAGACTAAGAACATTTCCAACCACTTCTCTATTTTTCCTCTGAATTAGAGTTGGATTTTACTCTAACCCATTCCTCTATTTTCATTCTAAATTATTAATTTTTGAAAATACCTGTTATTAATCAAAATTTTGAACCCATTATTTATCAAAATTTTGAATTTAACCCACTTATTTTAGTTTATGCCAAAATTCAATAAAATTATGATATTATTGAAATTAAGTAAATAAAATTACCTTACACACCATAAAAACATAAAAAAGATTAAAACTAGGAAAAATCTTGGAACCAATTAGTAGTGTATTATCAAATCTGATTAAAATAGATTGAAAATGTGAAAATATTTGTTGCATTAATTTTAATTTATGTTGCTTATATTTAATATATATATATATATAATAACTATAAAATAAAAATATTTACACTTTAAAGGTCCATTTTCTAAATAAAAAGGTATATAACAGAGTAATGAATATTATTACTTTAAATATAAAGTAATAGTGTTCATTATTCTATTTTAGAGTGGGAGAGGATTTACTCTATTGTGAAGAATCTAAATAATAGCCTATTATAGTCTCTACTCGAGGAATATATGAGTCATTTTCCAGTTATTAGTCATGTATTTATATGTCATCAAGCTAGCAAATTCATGGTCAATTACACATTTGGTAACGGAGGTGGATGGGAAAGGGAGCCCCCAATTCATGTATACTTTTTTGGTTTTAGGCACAAGTATACAGGGATGGAAACACTTGAGAAAAATGATTGTCATAGCTGCAACTCATTTACACGAAAAGTACAAAGGATGTCTGATGACTGCTAGTGGACAACATGCAAATTTCTAAATTTTCCCAATCGCTTTTGCGGTGATGAAAGCAAGAATAATGATGCATAGACCTGGTATATGGAGAAGTTATATGCTATCGTCGAAGACAATACAGAGCTAACAATAATTCAGATAGGTAGCTATCAATATATTGTGCCATAAACATCATGTATCATAAAGCACACCACAGCGCTTTTCTTTTACACATTCAGATGAATGTTCAAAGTAAGTATGGAAAAGTGATGAAGGCAAGGGTGGGACGGGTAGGGGCAACTTGTAGAGTTTGACAGGTTCAATCGTTACTACAAAGTTATTAAAAGGAAAATTTTCCGTACGTGGGACTACTTGGAAAAAATTGGTTTGAATCATTGGACATAGACTCATTTCCCAGGAGAAAGGTATTACTTGACGTCAAGTAACATTGTTGAGTTGCTGAACAAGGCCCTCCTTCCAGGCAGAAATTGTCTAATTATTGCTTTGTTGTAATTTATCCGGAAGATGCTTTGTAGATGGATGGAAAGTAGGAGGGAAGTGATAAGAAATATGGATGGAAAAATACAAGAGGAAGTGGCGAAAGAGTTGGAGATCTGGTTACAAGACTCGATAAGTTTATCTATCGTTAAGTGCTCGGCAGATTTTGAAGTTAGTACAGGATCAGCTTGTACATATCAATTTCATGTGGGCCTTAATAAAACATGTATTTGTAGAGAATTCGAGTTGCTAAAGATACTTTGCCGATATGCAATGGCGGCGGCAAGATACCATAGAGTTAAATAAAAAAGATTGGTGGAAGACATGTATAAGAAGATGGTGTGGCTTCAACAGTTACGAATGTGATTCTACTAGTTCCATATCCCGATGATATTTTAATCTTGGAATAACCGTGTAACATTCATGGAACCATTGGAAAGTTGGAGATCCAACCTTATCAATCGTATTATATTAACCAACCAAAACACCGTATTTTTGGTTATTTTTGGTTTTATTGGAGTGTAGGTGTACACTTCAATAATGTAGGTGTACATCTTTGTGATAGTACATCTAACAAACATTTATTTTGGTATATACAGAAACAAAATAACCAAGAGTTTCTCCAAACTTCATTTCACCAGCTATGTCCTGATGAGTGTTTGGCATCATGTTAGTTTACACACATGTGTACACCAGAAATGTTGTACACCTCAAATCTGTATACACATAAAAGATGTACACCGGAAAAATTATACACCATAATAATGTACCTTGACTACCGTAGGAGTAGGAGTAGGAGTAGGAGTAGGAGTAGGAGTGTTTTCTCCAAAGTTTCCTATGTCGTCTTCCATCTGGCCTACATTGTCTTCCATATGCAAATATGATTTTTTTAGGTGTACATAATGTGACATGTACGTAAGAACTTTTACATTAAATGTACAATAGATGAATTACGAGTAGTACGTTCTCATGAACCTTGGGAGTACTTTCGCCTAAGCTTGATGAATCTCTAATGTCCATATAAGAATACATCAAGGGAAGATGAGATGAAGAGATGATGGTACGCATTTAGGTGTGTACATCAAGGAAAATAATAAAAATAAGTGTGTATAGATGAATATGAGGGTGTAAACCTTTGTGTGCATTGGCGAATTAACATGGACTGGAGAAGGACTTTTCTGCATATCATATTTTTAATACTCCTCAATCTCTTAGCATTTATTTTGTCCCTCGTACTCCACACATGTTTCATCAATATTGTCGAAACCAAGATCAATATTATCTGTCTCTCACTCATGATGGGGCCATCTCTCCTCCTCACTTAGACCACCTAATAATTCAACATCTTCTTGAATAGTAGAACTGCCTTCTCTTTCTTGTTTTGCCTTCACTGAACCCCTCTTGCATTTCTTTTTGGTCGGTACACTTGTATGCACAATAGTTTCTGGAACTTCTTCATGTCATTTCTTCACATCCTTACCCCTACATCGGTGCCTTGAGGGCTGTGGCACAAAGATCCTACCTTGCTGCTGTTAAATCTCTTCATCATGAGGATGACTAGTTCGAATGACACCATATCTTTTGTCCATATCAGTCAAGAGATCTTCCTTTAAGATATTATTCCTCTCACTTATCCTCTCTTTCAGGTCTTCGATCATGGAAGATAGATTTCCTTCTTTATCAGGATTGGGTTGTTCAAATTCTAGCATGCGGCAGGCTTGTGGAGTAGCACGTAGAGGTTGAATTTTCGGAAGGCTTTCTTTTTTGCTTTGTGACCTAGTACTATGGGAAGTCGAGGCCGGAGCAGCCGAAGTCGAGGCCAGAGCAGCCTTCCCTTTCTTTGCCTTCTTAGCCTCATGTATATTCTTTACAGGAGCAACATTTGTAACCTTCTTAGAATTGGATTCAATCTTCATAGTAACCTTCTTACCCGATTTCCGTACACCTGCTCGTTTCTTTTGAGATTGTTTTTTTCGTTGCTGCGCATTTTTAGCATCATCTTGGATATATGCTTGTAAGGATCTATCACCTCCTTTGAAATCAGATTTAGTACAATCATGTCCAAACTCTATAAGAATTTCTAGCATCTCCACTTCCTCATCCTCAACTTCGTTTTCCCAACTGAAATCAAGACCTTCCAAGCCTGGAGGTGTGGTGAGGATTGATTGCAAAATTAACTAGACAAACATTACAAAACACATTGTCAGAATTTCTCGGGTGTACATGAACTTATGTGTACACTATTTGAGAAAGTGTGAAATTCTGTCATGTACACAATTTTAGGTGTACAGAATATATGATTCTAATATAAACTACTTGTAAGATACTAACCTTTGGGAGACCTTCAATTTCATAAATTTGTTCCTCGAGAATAATAGTAATTGCTGAGCTACAACCGGTAGGATTCTGAAGGAAGTTGGTCAAGTCATCTGGTGCAGTAACCTTGGAGAGAATCAGCAGGAATGGATTCGAATGCTAAAAGATGTAACAGCAAAGGGAAACCATATCAATAGCTTGTCGATTTCTTACTAATGTGGACCAAGGCTTTCATAGGATCAGGTTCTCTTTCTGTTGGTTTAGAAGGGCTAAAGCAACCCAGAGCATCCTCAAAAGAAACCCTTCCCCACGGGAATCAGAAGAAGAAGGCTTTTTCGTACAACATCTCCATGTGGTACGCATCAACATAAAGCTTTTTTCTTACAGAGGAGAAGCCCATCCACTAGAGCAATCAAAGCAAAAGGCAACCTCTTCCAATTGGTATATAGGGGTCTTGGAGAAAATTCACGACGCTTGAATCTCTCATATTCGTGGTGTCTGTCTCAAATAGTTGTTCCCACATTGAACATGCGGTGTAATCCCTATGATCTTCAATCTCTGCCTTCGATGGTATTTGGCCGTACAATAGCCTTGAGACGATGTAAAATTCTTGGAGTGAGAATTTCAGAGTTTATCCACCGTAGGCAGACCACAACTCATTTTTCTTCTTTGTGATTAACGAGATTGTGGAATATTTTGGCGGAATTTGGGCACCTTCTGACGGGAAGTCTGAATAGCTTTCCAAATTGTGATTTGAGAATCTTAGCTAGGGCGGTTGTGCATTCTAATGCATTGACTATAATCCCGAAAAGAGTAGCTTTTGAATAGATGTTCAACCATGCTCCACGAGGGTAGAAATTCGCTGAAAATATGCTCCGGGAAGACGCGGAGTGTCATTGTCGTCGGACTCCCTTGGTGCTTCCATTGTCTCTCGTTGCACTGAGAAATTCGAGAAGAAGAGAAAAACAAAAATTGAGTTTTAAATTCCTAATTTGCGGTTTCTATAGACAATTAAGACAATTACATCCCTCTGAAATACAAAAATATATTTTGAATTTCAACTTTTGATTCTCAAAATTTCGTAACTGCATTCGAAACCGTGGAGTTTTGAAATTATTAAAATGAAACTCATAAACTTTAATTAAATGTCAGAATTAAAGCTAACAAAACCTACCTCTGTCTGATTTGAGCATTTTCTGAGGTTCACGGAGGTCCGCCGCTTTCGCTTCCGAGCTTCACAACCGGCAGCAGAAAAGACTCATCATTCGTGGCTTTGCATGTCGGAAATACCATAAGCCATTGCGTCCAAGAATTTTGTTTCGACTGGGGGGAACAAAACTTGGTAGTAGCGTCGAATCGTCTGTGTGTCTCCGACGGACAATCTCCAGAAGAAGAAGAAGATTTTCCGATGTGAGATAGATTTTACTTTTAGTTTTTTAGTTTAAGTTTTACCGTTTTTAATTTAATTTTTAATTTTGAAAAAGATGACATTTTGTGATTAAAGGAAAAAGGCAAGAGTTAAAAACAGATATAAACAGTAAAAACTACCCTAATCACAAACTACCTTAAAAATACCTAAATCACAAATTAAAATTTAAAAACGACTCAATTGTCCAATTTCCCCTAAAAAGGTTGATTAGTATCGATCCTTTTAACTCACTATGGCACAAAGATATCTCACGTATCATACAACTCCACGTGTCAGCTCCTCACTCCTTCTGAAACCATAGCCTAATCCTTCTGAAAACTCCACACTAGATAAACCTTCTAATCTCCACCGTTGGTCGAACCCCATCAATAAATCTCCACCGTCAATCTTTCATTCCCCAAACCTTACCTTCTTCTTCTCCTCTCGTCTTCGAGAAACCACAAATCCCTCTCTCTCTCTCTTTACCTCTCGTCTCTAATGGCGTCTCTACAGAAAACTCTATTCTCTCTTCAATCCAAACTTCCACCATCCTCCTTTCAAATCGCCAGATCTCTCCCTATCCGAAAAACCTTACCTCTCCGAATCGGCGGCGGAGGAAACGCAGCGGGAGCGAGAATGTCAGCTACGGCGGCCGGAAGTTACGCGATGGCTTTAGCAGACGTCGCGAAGAGAAACGACACATTGGAATTAACAGTCGCTGACGTTGAGAAGCTTGAGAACGTCTTCTCAGATCCACAGGTACTCAATTTCTTCGCGAATCCAACTGTAACCGTCGAGAAGAAACGTCAAGTGATCGACGATATCGTGAAATCATCATCGCTGCAGACTCATACTTCAAATTTCCTCAACATCCTTGTCGATGCGAATCGAATCGATATAGTGACGGAGATTGTGAAAGAGTTTGAGACGGTTTACAATAAGTTAACGGATACACAAATGGCGGAGGTTAGATCGGTGGTGAGATTGGAGCCGCCGCAACTAGCTCAGATTGCGAAACAGGTTCAGAAGTTAACCGGAGCTAAGAATGTTCGGGTTAAGACGGTTATTGATCCGAGTCTTGTGGCTGGTTTTACAATTCGGTATGGTGATTCCGGTTCGAAGCTTATTGATATGAGTGTGAAGAAACAGCTTGAGGATATTGCTGAACAGCTTGAGCTTGGTGAGATTCAATTAGCTGCTTGATGAAATAAATTGTAAAAGAAAAAAATTTGAGAATCGTTTTTTTTGGCTCTTCTTATCTCATCAATTATCATATAATATACTGATCATATAAATAATTATTCGGAGTTAATCTTTGTAACACTACATTAAGTTCCAATGTTTGTAGCTTTTTAAGGTTAATTTGTGAAAAAAAATTCAAACATATTGCATCGGTGAAGGAACATGAATGACGAACTTTGTTGCTTGAAAGGTTTTTGATAGTTGATTCAATAAGTTTCGACCATAGTGTTTGCAACTATTTTATACTATGTCTCTGCATTTGACCGGCTAACAACTTTTGGTTGGCACACTGAGGACGAGGATATTTTTTATCCCATATACACGCAATACATTGATGTTGTATCAAAAATTGCCAAAATAATGTTTGTTTAGTGGAAAAAAATTGTTCATTTAGATGGTTTATATGAATAGAGCATTTAATCAATTTTAAAATTTAGACAAAAATTTTAAAACCATTTGTACGGGGATTATTCATCCAAAAATAACAAATGACAAATGTACTCCTAGCAACTTTTATTTTCTTTGTTGGTTAATTTGTTTTAAGAAAATTTACATTAATATATAAAAAAGAAAAGTAAAATTTTGAAACATGAAAAATCATAATAAAATTATATTTATTTTTGAATTAGATTAATAAATATTGAGATAATTGTTTTCATAAATATTGATATAATTATTTGTTAAACATGTAAAACATAAATAAAAGTACAATTATTTTTTGAATTATTTTTTATAAATATTGATATAATTAGTTTTCTAAATATTGATATAATTATTTTCATAAATATTGATATGCTTTTCTTATAAAATTTATAAACATACTAGATATTACATCTGTTGATCTTGTTTTTACGCCAAAAATGTAATTTTACGGTTTTGGCAGAAAAACATAATTTTGAGATTTATGGTTTTATCGCAAAAGTGTAATTTTTTGATTTTGCGTTTTTAGCAAAAAAACTTGATTTCACAATTTTAAAAAAATGTAATTCCGAGATTTTTCAGTTTCGGCCGGAAACGCAATTTTGTGTTTTTGATAAAATTGTGATTTTATAGTTTTGGCGGAAAACATCATTTTGCCATTTTCCAGCGAAATTGCGATTTTATGGGTTTTGTAGAAAACCCCTATTCAGAGATTTTATGGTTTATCACAAAAACGTAGTTTCGCTATTTTGTTTTAGCGAAAATCATTATTTTACGATTTTCCGCAATAAACTCGATTTCACGATTTTGGAAAAAAATGTAATTCATAGATTTTGCAGTTTGGCCAGAAACACTATATTGCGATTTTTGCTAAAATTGTGATTTTATGGTTTTGGCAGAAAAACATCATTTTTGAGATATTATGTCAAAATTGCGATTTAAGGATTTCGCGAAAAAATCAAATTCTGAGATTTTCTTGTTTATCTCAAAAATGTAATTTCGTGAGTTTGCATTTTTAGCGGAAACTTCATTTCATGAATTTTTCTCAAAAAGTTTAATTCACATTTTTGGCAAAAAAACTAATTCCAAGATTTTGCCATTTTGGTAAAAAAGTAAATTCGCGATTTTTGTGGTTTAGTGCAAAAATACAATTCCGTGATTATATGTTTTTTTGTGGAAAAACATCATTTTACAATTTTTTGTGAAATATTACGGTTATTCCGCTTTTAAATATATTATGTGATTTTTTGGTTCTAAATACATATTTTAAGAATATAATTAAAATTCAAATATAATTACATTAAATCATGGATATTTTAATCATTTTCTTGTTAAAAATATCTCGATAGATATGAAAATTTACAAAAACTAACTGAAACTAATAAATGTTCATTCAGATGATTATCCAGATGAACAACCAAAAATAGAAACAAACAACATTCAGATGAATTGTTTAGATGAAATATTTGAATTGATCATTTGGATGGAAATAATAAATGAGCAATCAAACGGGCCTTACTCCCTGAAAACAATCATTCTCGCCAGCATGGTAACATGAGTAAAAGATAAGCATCATATTTATCCGTTTTTATGCAACCAAATTCCTCTCTATTACCGATCCGAAGTCTATCTAACAGTTATGAAGGTAAAAATATATCGAATATCCAAACAAACCTGAGTGCAAAACGTTCTCAAATGTCAACACGATTTCGAAGGCCAAATGATCTTGAATGCCAAACAATCCTAAAGATCCCTAAAACCAAACGATCTTGAAGATCAAAATGACTTTGAAGGTCATTTAACCACATACCTACTAGGCTACTTCACAGGTGTGAACCACTATATGCCACCACTAGAGCTCACAAGCCATGGATCTTCGTATTCCAATAACATCGCTAAGCGTGTGTTCCGCCTTCCCATTATGTTATTTCCAAGACACCTCCTTTTCTAATAACAATTTTAATAAATGGACTAAGAAAGTAGTACAATAATGTTATGGAGTAATTTCTATCTTAAAAAACGCTTTCCCTCCTCTCTCTCCCTCAACAATATGATATGTATCATCATACTTTATGCAATTGATGAAACACACATATTTTTCTCAAAACGTTTCATATGATATATGTGTATCATCATACTTTATGCAATTTTGTTTTGTAAAAAATTTCAGGAGCCTGATCATATACCCAAAAGGGAATGATAAGGACAATGGGAGTGGATTTATTTCAATGTATGTTGAAATAGACAAAACATCACTACAAGAAAGAAACCGCAAAATGGATGGATTTCCGATGGAACGCGAATCTATCGGTTATTTCCAACGGCGAAATAACGAGAATCTGACAATTTTTTAAGATAACAATTTGTCGAAAATCCGTTGGAAATTTTTGACAGAATTGTTGCTGTCGGGGATTTCCGACGGATTTGTGAGTAGCCACCAAAAATCCATCGGAAAATATAAACGCTATTATTACCGTTTTATAGTTGTTCTTATCCCCATTATTTACCGACAGATTTCCGATCCGTCAGAAATCTGTTGGGAAATATGAACATTAATATAATCATTGTTGTAGCCATTTTTTTTTTAAAACGACAGATTTCTGATGGATTTTCGACAGCATCGAGTTTATATATATGTTTCCACAGAATCACAACACAATACATTACAAAAACCAAAAAATGAAAGAGATGTCTTCTTATTTTACATCATGGATGGACGAAGAAATAATAGATTCAGAGTCGAACTTATTGAACGACGAGTATGCACGAGGTATATGCGAGTTTATGGAAGTGGCCGAAAATCATTCACGAGTGAAAAAGTGGTAAGTTGAAATGTACATGTTTAATTTGCCAAAATTCTAATAATATTACGGTAGAGATAGTTTGACATTACTTGAAGTAATATGTTTATGCTAGTTTACAAGATTTAGTATCCACATGGAAAATTATGATTATGGTAATACTAATAAATCATATGTTTCAGATAGTTTAGGAGATATAATGAAAGTAGATGTAGGTATATGCATTATTGAGATGGTGAATGATACTTTGAGAGAGAATTGACAGTCGGTTGATGAAGATAGAGATAGGATTAAAGAACCAAATTTAGAAGCGCAAAGATTTTTTTATATGTTAAACGCAGCTAAACAACTGCTAAACAGCCGAATGATGATCACTAAGATGAATTACAATTTAGCGGAGAAATGTGTTGATGCGATAGCATATTTTGTGAAAGATATTTTTACCAAAGATAATTTTTCACCGACATCATACTACAAAGTACAAAAACTTGTAACTGTTTTGTTTTGTCATATCAGATGATAGAGGTGTACGTTAATAACTGTATGATATATTGGAGAGAAGATAAAAACCGCAAAAGATATCAATTATGTCGTAAACCGCAATATCAAGAAACTAGTGGCAGAGTTCCATTCCATTTAAACGGATGTTGTATTTACTGTTAACAGAGAGGTTAAAGAAGTTATATCAATCTTAGAGCATGACAGATCCAATGAGATGGCATGCAAAACATCGTCAAGAATGAGATATTACACATCCCTCAGACGCAGAAGTGTGGAAACATTTTAATCATTGTATCCGGATTTTTAGTTTGAGTGAATAAATGTATACTTTGGAAATGTATAGATGGTTCAAACTCATGTGGAAAGCATGGAATATAGTATTTATTGTGGTATGTAATTGTAACCCTTTACAATTTGCCTCGAGCTTTATGCATGCGTAGAGAGTTTTTGTTCCTCTCTGTTCTTGTTCCCGGCCCAAAGCATCCAAGGAGATCAGTTGATATATTCCTCTAACCATTGACCTATGAGTTACAAATGCTACGAAGTTATGGTCTCAAAGCGTATGATATTTCGTGCCACTAGAATTTTAAGATGCATGCGATTCTTATGTGGATTATAAGCAATTTCCCGGCATCTGTTATGTTATCTGGATGAAAACCTCATTGAAAATTATCGTGCCTGTATTGCCAAAACAACACTAATGCATTCCAATTGAAGCCCGGAAAATAGACGTGTTGGTTTGATTGCCATAGAAGGTTTATATCGAGTGATCATATGTATCGTCGGTTTAGAACAATTTTTATAAAAGGTAAGCAAGTGTTTGATGCAACACCTCCTGAGATAGACGACCATAGTTTATTGGAGCAGTTAAGAGATTTTGGTGCTCAGAAGACTCCTTACTGTGGTGGTAATGGGCATGATCATGTTGATGGTGAATCAATGGAATGTTTTTCCATAAACATCTATTTTATCTGTATATATAGGAGGGATCTCTCTATACATATCAAAGTCTGTAACCTAACTCTCAAAAACAAGTATCCACTTTTATTGCAAACTTCTTCGCCCTTCAAATCACTGGTATGACAATCAAAATCGTGAGCATCAACATGTAAGTTCAGCGTTCATAATTGGCACAAAAATAGTATTTTTTAGGATTTGTCATATTGGAATGACTATTTATTGAGGCACAATTTATATGTTATGCACATTGAGAAGAATTTCTTTGACAACATCATTAACATTGTTTTAAACGTGCAAAGGAAGACGAAATATATTATGAAGTCTAGATTAGACTTGCCAGAGTATTGCGATCGTGATTTTCTTGAAGTTCTGCCGAATGGTAAATGTCTTTTTTCTGCGTACTGGTTGGAAACACCTAAGAAAGAAGATTTTTTTGATTGGATTCATGATGATGTAAAATTTACTAATGGATACACATCTAATCTACGTAATTGCGTCAATTATTGAGAAGTAAAGTTTATCGGAATGAAGAGTCATGATTGTTATGTTGTGATGCAACGGCTCTTTCCAATTTTCTTTGTCCATCTTCTTTATAAAGATGTCAATCAAATAATTGCAAGTATATATCGTTATTTCCAAATTCTAATTTAAGCATTATCTTGGATTTATATGTTTATCATAATTTGTTTACTGTTTATATGCAAGAGTTGGTGATTTCTTTCTGGAATTATGCACAAAAACACTTACAGTTGAGGGTTTCTGCAATATAGAAGATAATATACCAGTGATCCTTTGTAATCTTGATAAGATATTTTCGTCGTCTGTCTTTGATGTTATGAAACATCTTCCAATCCACCTCCCATGAGAAGCAGCACTAGGAGGACATGTTCAATACTGTTGGATGTACCCTTTTTAGTGCTACATATTCCATCTCAAGAAAAATGTTAAAAATTTAAGCAAAGTTGTGGTATCTAATGTCACACAAAGGCTTAATGAAGAAGTCTCACACTTTGCTGAATATTACTTTCCATTGGAAGTTTGTACGAAGAAAAGACGTCCTTCTCTCCTTGATGATAAAGGTGAGCGAGCGATTTATTTTGTGTATGCCCCAAAGTGATTTTCCCAAGTTGGCCGAGTGAGTTGAAAAGGAAAAAGATAAAAACTATCACAACATAAGTTTACACACTTGCATATGTATTTGTTAACAAATTATGAGAATATTATGGAATATTAAAGGTAAAAACTTTTTTTATGTCAATAATCGATTTTTGATATCTTATTATTAACTTTTTTTACAATTGTGAGTTTTTTCAGGATTTACATGGCATTAGTACAATTCTATTCGAATAAATGAGAAGAAGAACTTGACCTCCATAGGAGACGGATTTTTCGACTTGGTTGAAATTTTACGTAAGTGTTTAAATACTCTTATTAATTTGGAATATTAAAATTTTATTTTATATTAATTATTTGTTACTATTTTTTATGGTTTATGAAGGAATAAAAATTGGTCAAACGTTTCTCACATGGTTAGTGGATTTGTTAACGGTCTAAACTACATTGCAACTTCATATCCTAGATATTGCACTAGAGGATATGCGTTTAGGATTCATGAGGAAGGAAAAACGATATCAATTTCAAATTATACAACTTCGGCTCAATATGGAGATTTAGTTTACTACGATATTCTAAAAGAAATATTGGAAATGCGTTACCCATAAATGTTGGACTTGAAGTGCATAGTTTTTATGTGCAATTAGTATGATCCATTAGTTGAGCGTGGTGTTCAAGTAGACCAATTTGGCATGACGTCTGTACTTTCAAGACGGAGACTACTTAAATATGACTCATTCATCCTAGCGTTACAAGCATACCATGTCTTGTTTTAAATTAATATATATTATTAAAAATACATGTATTTACTACTTATATCTTCAATTCAGCGTACTTATTAAATTATCTTTATTTGTTTTAGTTTTGCTACATCTGTTACCAATGAGTTACACGGCGATCAGACTCTTGGATTATATTCACTACAACTAACCAAGTGGAAGAATTTATGGAGGTTTTGAACACGATGTTTTCCAGCCAAACAGAAGTGTTCCAGTGGATCTAGTTGAGCATTCTTTTAATATCGATCTTGTGGTTGATTTCACAAAAATCAGTGATGATAGAGTGCATTTAGACTCATAGGAAGAACATTGAGAATTTTATGAGGATTCAAACTCAATTCCTTCTGAAGGATTATCATCAGATTCAAAGTAGTTAATTAAAATAATATGAGTTGTATTTTTTATGTATAACATATTTTAAAGAATATGGAATTGATTATTACATTATATTTATACAGAGATGAATGCGCAAAAGATAGAAATTCTAAAAATAAAGAAACTATTAAAAATAAACACCAAAATACCCAAATCCGTCGAAAATCCGTTGGAAATATCTGATGGATATGGAGTTAAATGGTCTATTTTCAAATTGTTTGACACAATATACCTAAAAACACAATTGTAACAGTTATTCTATTAGATATGTGACCAAATAAACTGTTACAGAAGGTACAAACCATGTTTACAAGATATGTCATGTTAAAACGTAAGTGTTTGATAAAGGAAACATATACCTAAGGAACAAGTACAACCATAGATACTGAAATTTGTTAGTTTTGTAAATATGATATAAAACAAAGACATTTGTTAATAATCTATCTTTAAAATCATTAAGATATCATACTGGAACTCCATCTCAAATAAAACGGATTGTAAATAACCTCAAACACCAAATCCGTCAGAAACTTTTGACGGATTATGAAATTTTACTTGGTAAACCTTTCTGAGTTTTGGCAAAGACCGCGCCATATTAATTATTTTAGAAATCTGACGGATTTTTAACAGATATATCTGTCAGAAATTCTATTTTATATACAATTCATCTTTTTAGCGAGTTCATTCGCACAACTGCAAAAAAAAACTCAAAATCCTCTCAATTCTTACAAGATATTCGATTTTCGATCAACTTCCTTTTAATTAATTATTTTTTATACTAATCAAATCTTATAAATAATTTTGTTTTGTAGGTTTTTGGTTTTTCCATAATAGGATAATGAAGTCCATCAACCGGATGCTGAACGGATTGATATAACATCTGTATGGACTTACGCGATTATGCCTATGGAAGATCAAAACATGTGGTTTCGACAATTTGTGGTAAGATTTTTGTATTGTTTATTTTACTTTGAATTTATATAATTTATTTTAATATAAATTTTACTTTTGCAGCAAGAATTCACTTTGGAAAACCACTTCACGACTACGGTTAAATGTGAGTTTGATGCTAAGGCTGCGAAAATGTACTCTAGGAAACTGAACGAGTGGAAGGATAAGTGGAAGCTGAATGATGTTCCAAGGGAGATGATTGTGAACGCGGACCTATGGAGCGGGTTCATTGCTTATTGGAAGCAAGAGGAAACCATTGCAAGGTCTGCAACCCACTCTACCAACCGGAAGAGTGACCACAAAGGGAAAAGAATAACGACGCATAATTTGGGAGCGAGCCAAACAACTAGTAAGATTTTTTCTGAATATTATTATTGAGTCATATTTTTATCAATTGTTTAATATACAGTTTCAAATAGACGGTGTCGAATCCACAAATCTGAAGTTGTGAGAGGATTCACACACCAACAAAAAGACCGGTCGATTAGAAGATGTGGTTGCTCGGGAGATCGTCAACAACGTGAGGAAGGTTGGTGATAAGTTTCTGCTATCTCAACCGATCATTGATGGAACTCCTCTCTGCACCGAAGTTCCTATCGAAATGTTGAATGAATTTGTTTATGAAGTAAGTAACGTTTATAATTTTCATTAACTTATTATCAAATTCTAGTTTTATTTATATAATTTTAACTTTAAATCTGTATCACATGCTATTCCAAAGACCAAATGTCGTATTTTTGGTTTTTCTCAAGATTTTCCATTTTCTATTTCTTTATGGTATTCTGATAATTCAGATCTTAGGGAGGCACTCGCACATAAGACAATCGAAATTGAAACTTTGAAAAATAAGATTCAAATCATAGAAGATGAACAAGGAACGGAAAAAGAATTAGCGAAAGCAATAGAAACTCAGATGGAAGCATTCATGGTTATTTTGTTTTGAACAGTATTTATCAGATGAGAAGATTTACGTGTAATCAGATCCGAAGGTTGAAGACCCACGTGGATTCAATCGCTTGACACACAAGCGTATGTTATAAAACACAAGTACTTTATTATTTCTTAGCTTTCTTAAGTTAACACGAGTTTATTGGGTGAAATAATTCACTGATAACCTGATTTATTTGACATCTGCGAGTCTCAATTAACCAATGCTTACATTTTATTTTTTGAGTTTCCTATTGGCTCGAACAAGCGTGTCTTTGGCTGAACTTCGAAAGTCTTACTTGGGCGAGGATGATACTTTGAATGTTGAGATCGCATTTAGTTGTTTCTTCGACTACATACTCTTCTTTTACATAAGCTCTACTTTCGGAATATCTATATGTTTCCAAACATTTATAAATTCTCATAATAAATGTTATTTAATTTCTGTTTTAATTTGGTGAAACTAATTTGCTGAAATTTTCCCTCCGTTTCGGTTATTTTCAATTTTAGTTGACCAGCCAATTATACTCTCAACGTAACCCAACCTTACTAGAATAAGTATGCTTACTATTAATGAAATCTCCCTTATGAGATTACTTTTGGCTCGGTTCTAAGTCCTAAGTAGGACCAACATCTCAAATACATTGATAGGTAAAAAAAGAGCTAAGACACATCTCTTTTTATTTTTTTACTTTTATTTTTAAAAAAATAAAAAATAAAAAAATTACGTTTTTAACTTTAATGAAAATCTGATTAACGTACAATTTGGGTTATACAGTTTGAATTGTTAGTGATATCAACAAAAATACGATAGTTCAGTAGTTTAAACTCTCGATGCGCGCTCAGGGTTTGAATCTGTTATTTATAATACAACTGGTATTTTAATTAGTGCAATTACGGCATAACTAATACAATTAGTACAATTTGATACAATTTTGTATAACTATTTGAGAAATATAAGTACATATAGTTGTAATTGTAAATGATATCAAGAAAAACTTGATAGCTCAGATGGTAAAGACTCTTATTCTAAATATTCAGGATTCGAGTATCATCTTAGTATTGATACAACTATATTCTTTTTTTTTAAAACTGAGGCATTTGATCCGTCCTAACTATAATACATTGATTAAATTTGATAGAAACAATGATCATGTATAATCTCACCAAAATTTATGATTTTAAAATCATGTGATTTGTTTTAGGCATATTCTAAATTTGATTGGCTTAATTATAAAAATATGCATATTTGGAATCATTAGAATCTATCCAAATATTCAATTGTTTAAAAATTATTTAAATTAATGATCGACATTTATTTTTTGTATAAACAATATATTTATTTTCATTAAAATTTTAAATGATTTTATGAAGAGAATCTGAAATTACATTTAGGACATAGAAATAAAATTCAAACTCTGTTTCACCCTGGAAGACCATTCTTGTCATCAAATCTGCATGTCTATTGTGATCTCTTGAAGTCCAACTAAATCTTATATTTTTGAAACGCTTTTCCCATCTTCTAATATCCTCAATCCAGTTATGCACAACTCAGATGGTTTAAAAAATCACCGTGCACGCCGTGCGTCCATGGTTCGAATCTGTTATTGGTGGTATAATTGATTTTTTAATTAGTACGATTATGGCATAACTGGTACAAATAGTATAACTTGGTACAATTTTGTACGTTTATTTGGTATAACTAGTACAATTTGGTACACCTATTTGTATTATCTAAGTATATATAATTATAATTGTAAACGATACCAAAAAAATAATAGCTCAGATGAAAACAATTTTTACAAGAGGTGAAAGGTACGAAGGTAAAATGATCTTCACATTGTGTAAAAAAAGTAAACAAATAAGATTAGAAAGATGTAGACGAAACAAAGAGAAAAGAAAAAAGGTCAAATAAGATTAAGGCTTAGATGGTAAATGGTTATCCATGATTCAATTTGTAGCTGATGGTGAAATTTTAAAGGAAGACGAGAAGGTTAACGTGAAAGCACAAGTGAAAGTTGAAGACCCACATGGATCCAATCACTTATCATATGAGCGTATGTTATAAAAACACTATTTACATTATTATTTCTTTAACTTTAATTATTAAAATCACTCAAGCTTATGAGATGAAATGAATCATGGATAACGATGATTTTTATTAGGCGTTTGTGATTTTCAATTAACCAATGCTTAATTACATTACATATTATTTTTATTGCAGTTAACTAGCACTACAAGAAAATAGAGTATAATTGATGGAAATATCTGTTGAAATTTTTTTGGTTTCAGCTGAATTAGACAGATTTTCGACGGATATTTTCGTCTGTTATAAATGGTCAGAAATAAAAAAATTGTTGGAAATTTGTTGCTCTTTTCGATGGATTTCCGACGGATTACAGATAACTAATTTTCGATGGACTTGTCTGTCGGAATTCCGATATCCGTACTCCATCGGAAGATTCTGTCGGACAGAATTCCGACGAAAACTAATGGATTTAAGACGGTTTACAATTCGACGAATTACCGACAAATTTTCGATAACATTTTCTGATGGATACCCAATATCTTTTTCCGACAGATTTTCGACGGATTCCCGATACCGTTTTCGGATGGATTTCAGACGGACTTATTTCCGACGGATTTCAGATGGTCTGTTTCCAACGGATTTCTGACAGATATTAAATTAATTTATTTAAAAAAATAATTTTAAAAATTTTAATTAAATTAAATTATAAATATATTTTATAAATTTAAATAATTCAATTAAATTAAAATATTAAATTAAAATTCATAAACGAAAATAACAAATAGTTCAAAAGAAAATAAAAAGTATTCAAAAGAAAACCATTATTTCTGAAATTAAAAAAATAAGAAATCTAACAATTGCTTGGAGGCGGTTGTAAGGAACAGAAGAAAACATCCATCTGTTCTGCATTGCTTTGAGCTGTGCAGCCATGTTTTTTTCGATAGTCTCAATCTTGTTGTTGAGAGATTCGATTTCGGCCGACTTTTCTTCTAGTTAAGCTCTAAACTGAGGATCTCCATAGAAGATGGCGACAAGTACTCTTTTGGAAGTCCAAAAATACGGCCTTTGGACTTTGGAGTGACCTATGAAACAAAATGTATAAATCATTAGAAATGAATAAAATAAAGAAAAAACTAAAATAAAAATAAAGAAAAAAATAAACTTTACTTATTTCGTAAACAAACTCGTTGAGCTTATCAATGGGAACTTCAGAACAAGGAGGAATTCCTTCAACAATCGGCTATGATTGCAAAAACTTCTCTCATGATCTGGTCATGCCACGATCTCCCGAGCAACCGGATCTTGGCTTTGTCCCGTCCTGTGGTTCGTGTGTGCATGTTGTAGCAAAACAAGATGGGATGGACGAACACCTTCTTGACGGAACTGAAATATTTTATTAAAACTTTAAGTAAGTAAATAAAGTTAAATAAAAGTATAAATTTAAATAAACTTACCAGTTGTTGTTCCCGCGAATCCTTGCTCGTTGCTCCTAAATCAACATTTCAATAATAACTATCCTAAATCTTCAATCAAAAACACTAAATCCTAAATCATAAACCTTAAATCCATATTCCAATTCTCTAAATATAAATTTCAAATCCTAAATATACTTAACAACATAGAAATTTACATATTTGATCGGTTTTGATTCATTGGAATAGAGTTTGGATGATTTTAACACTTGGAATGGAAGATTTGACAGAGTTTTGGAGATTTTTGGAAAGTTTTATTGATTTTTACGAATGGTTTCATGAAGAAGAAGAGTCTGTATATAAGACAAACTTTCCGACAGATTCCGCAAAATTTCAGGCTATGCGGCAACACAAAAGACATTTCCTGGTGCATTTTTCGCGCATCCGTCGAAATCCGTCAGAAATTCTAACGGATTCGCGAAAATTCATGTTACACTAGAAGCCAAAAGGCATTTCCCGGTGAATGTTTCGCGAATCCGTAGGAAATTTTGACGGATTTCCGACAGATGCGCGAAAAATGCATGTCTTATCATTGGTCAATCAACCTTAAACACCAACGCGTGTTTCCTCAAATCTGTCGGATTTAGAGATTTGAAAGTTTTTACTAAACATTGGGATAAGAATACATTTGTACTAAGCCATATTAACCAATGCATTGATAAAATTACAATATCTACTTGATACAAGTCATTAATTTACAAAAAAAAAAAAATTTATGTTAGTTTCTAAGATATGTATATGGTTGGTATGTATTCATAGATACCTTTAATCAAAATCGTCAGTTTGTAAGCTATTAAAAGAATATAATGATTCACCAAGTGTTAGAAATTGATTTCTATACTAATGTGTGTCAATCTAGTATCCAAAATCTTTCAGAACCCCTAATCCATCGAAAATCCGTTAAGAAATTCTGATAGATTCGTGGTTCTAAAATAAATATAAAGAATATTCATCAGAAATCCGTCGAAATTCGATGGATTTTCGACAGATTATTTTATATTTATTTCAGAATCATTAATCCGTCGGAAATCCGTCATAATTTCTTAAAATTCCGACAGATTTTCGACAGATTGGGTTTTTTTGGGAAAAAAATTACAAATACAAATCTTACCAAAATCTCAATACTTTACAATAACAAATACAAAATACGAACATATTACTCTGCATCTTCAGATGATCCGTCCAAAGGAATTGAGTCTGAATCGTCTTCGAATTCGCCACGTGATTCCTTCGAGTCTGAATGAATCATATCATCACCGGTTTGTGTAAAATCAACCACGAGCTCAATGTCAAATGAATGATGAACAAGATCCATTAGAAAAATTCTAGTTGGCTGCAGAGCATCATGTTCTGAAACTCCATTAATTCTTCCTCGTAGGTTAGTTGCAGTAACTGTGATCCCAAGATCTGACCGATAAGATATACGAGGGTATTGAATGTAGCAATCCTATATGAAATGAAGATAAGTTGTTAAAAATCAAATATATTAGTAACTTAATAATCAAATATATTAATTTAAAAAGTCTCCGTCTTGAATGTATCAATGTCACGCCGAATTGATCAATTTGAACACCATGACCAATGAATGGATCATACCAATCGTACTTAAACACAATGCACCTCAAGTCCAACATTCCTGGATATCGGACTTCTAAGATTTCATTCAATATGCTATAGTAAACTACATCACCTTGTGCAATACCTTGGATATGAAGTTGAATGTTCTTCCCTCCTCAAAAATCTTAAAAGCATATCCCCTTGTACAATACCTTGGATATAAAGTTGCAGTGTTGTTTGGACCATTAACAAAGTCCATTAACAACGACAGAAATTCTTGACCATTTTAGATGCCCTCAGAAACCTATAAAAATATAAATAAAGAATATAAATTACTGTGAGATAAATATTACAATACAATTATATAATTAGTTAAATTGTTTAAAAATTTACATAAAATCGCAACCAAGAAGCAAAATTCTTGTTCTTTTAGGATATCAAGTTCGGGTTCAGTCTTATCTGGATAATAGTCTCGTACTAGCGCCATGTAAATGCTGTAACATAACACAAAATTTTAATATGTGATTATTAAAATGTGTTATTAAAATTTCAAATAATTAGTAATTAACATAAACAAATTAATCATTACCTCTCATACTCCTAAATATCCTCACAATTTGTGAGAATATACATATGCAAGTGCGCAAACTCTTGCTCTGATAGTTTCTGTTTCTTTTCTTTTCCACTTACTCGACCAATTTGAGCAAACAACTCAGGGACATAACACCGGATAAATCACTTTCTCACCTCTATCATCATGTCGTGCCAAACGTCTACTCTTAGTACGCACTTCCGATGGAAAATAATATTCAGCAAAGTGTGAGGCTTCTTCGTTGAGACTTTGTGCGACAATAGATCCTTCGACTTTGCTTAAATTTTTAACCTTTTTCTTGAGGTGGAGCATATAACGCTCAAACGGATACATCCAACGGTACTGAACATGACCTTCAAGTGCATCTTCTCTTGGGAGGTGGATAAGAAGATGTTCCATAACATCAAAGAAAGATGGTGAAAATATCTTCTCAAGATTAAAGAGGATAACCAGTACATTGTTCTGTAAATTGAGTATACCCTCTACTATAAGTGTCCTCGTACATAAATCTCGAAAGAAAGCACCAACTCCTACAAAACACAATAAACAATGTAATTGATATAAAAATATATATGTTACAAAAAAGGTTAATTAACAATATGAAAGTATCAATATATACATGCAATTGCTTCGTGGACGTTTTTTTGAAGAAGATATGCAAAGGCAAATGGAAGAAGCCGCTGCATCACAACATGACAATCATGACTCTTCGTTCCAATAAACTTTTCTTCGGAGAAATCCACACAATTATGCAAATTAGATGCATATCCATCCGAGAATTTTACATCATCTCGAATCCAATCAAAAAAATCTTTTTTCTTAGCTGCATCTAACTGGTAGGCAAGCATAGGACATCTACCATTAGGCATAACATGAAGAAAATCCAGAGAACAAATCAGTGGCAAGTCTTAACTAGACTTCATATTATCTTTCGTATCCCTTGCACGTTTAAAAAACTGTTCATGATGTTGTCAAAAAAGTTTCTGTCAACATGCATAACATCTAGATTGTGCCTCAACAAATGATCTTTCCAATAAGACAAATCCCAGAATATACTCTTTTTATGTCAGTTATGATGTTCACCGATACCGTCAACAGGATCATGCACATTACCCCCACAGTAAGGAGTTCTCTCAGTGCCAAAATATCTTAATTGCTATAATATACAACGTCCATCAATCTCCAGAGGTGCACAGTTAAACACTTGTTTGTTCTTCGTAAACAATGTTCTAGACCGATGATAACGATGATCACTAGGTAAAAACCTTCCGTGGCAATCAAACCAACACGTCTTTCTTTCGTGATGTAATTGGAATGTATCAGTGTTGTCTTGGTAATACGGGCAAGATAATCTTCCATGCGTTGTCCATCCAGATAACATACCATATGCTGGAAAATCGTTTATTGTCAACATAAGAACCGCACGCATCTTGAAATTCTACTGCAATGAAACATCAAATGCTTCAACCCCATGATGCCATAACATTTGTAACTTATAGATCAATTGCTGGAGGAATACATCAAGTGACCTTCTTGGATGCTCTGGACCGGGAACTAACACAAAAAGGAACAAAAACTCTCTACGCATGCACAAAGATGGTGGTAAATTGTACGGTGTTACAATTACCGGCCACAACGAATATTGTCTTCCATGTTTTCCAAATGGGTTAAAACCATCTGTACATAACCCGATGTATACATTTTGTCGCTCATACGCAAAATTTGGATACATTGATTGGAAATATTTTCACGCTTCTGCGTTCGACGGATGCGTATCTCTCCATCTTGACGATGTTCTGCATGTCATCTCATTGCCTCTGCTGTGCGTTGAGATTGATATAACCTCTTCAACCTCTCCGTTAATGGTAAATACTATATTCGTTTATAAGGAACTGAAACTCTCCCACTAGTTTCTTGAAACCTCGATTTTTGACAAAATCTATATCTTTTACGGTTTTCGTCTTCCCTCCAATATATCATATAGTTGTCGATGCACACATCTATCATCTGATATGACAAACTAAGACCAGCGACTAGTTTCTGTACCTCATAGTATGATGCTGGTGAAAGAATTATCTTCAGGCAAAATATCTTTCACAAAATCTGCTTCGCATCAACACATTCTTCTTAATAGTCATCATTCTACTTGCAGATGATAACAGTGAATGACATTCTCTACAACCACTATATAGTTGTTGTTTCGCTGCATCTAACATATCAAAAAAAATTTGCGCTTCTGCATTTGGTTCTTCAACCCTATCTCCATCATAACCGGCTGACGACATGTTCTTCCTAAACACATCATTCACCATCTCAACCGTACCGACACCTACATCTACTTCCTTTCTATCTCTTATGTTATCCGCAACATTTGGTTCATTAGTACTACCATAATCATAATTTTTTTTTCCATGTAAATATCAAATCTTATACGCGGGCATAAACCCATTACTATACAAGTGATACCAAACTAACTCAAGTTCCATCATATATAACAGGAACATTTAATCTTACCATTTTTTTTGCCCCCCCCCCCCCCCCCCGGTTGATTTCTGGCCAATTCTATGAATTTGCAGATTCCTCGTGCATAATCATCTTTCAGTAGGGTTGACTCTAGATCCATCATAGGTTTGTCCATCCACAACCAAAAGTAATTACCATAAGACATATTGTAACTTTTCTATATAGAGATTGAATTGAGTAAGTGGTGTGAATAAATGAAGAAATGTGGAAACATATATATAGAAGTCACGTCCATCGGAAATCAAATAGAGTATAATATTTTCAAACGGCTATACAACGGTCATATTAACGTTCTTATCACTCGACAATTTTCTGACAAAATTCTGATTTGTGCTTGCGACAGATTTCTGACTAATTTGTGCTTGTCCGTCGAAAATCCGTCTGTTATTTCGTCAGAAATCCATCGAATGAACAAAGCGAAAGAGATGAAAAACGAAAGTTTTGAGACGAATATCTTTGGCTTCTTTATTAATCTGATTAATGAGTATTATAAATCCTTAGACTCTTTCATATATGTCTCTAAACTCATACAATCCAAATAGGGAAAAAAACTTCAAACCCCAATCGTACCGTACCATTGACTCGATATTTTGTGATTAGTTGTTATATAGGCGTTTCGCCCGTGACATTCCTCTACTTATTATATATTGATTAAGGCCTCTAAATATTTCATAATGATTTGTTTATGGTCAACCCTATTTTTATAAATGCTTACTCTCTACGAACAAAAAAAATGTTCACAGCTCTTGAAACAAGGCCATCATGGCCAAACAAGAAGCAAATACATGAGAGCGATGGAAAACAATAGAGATAGATGGCGGCAATCATAACATTTGAGCTACTAATGTTGTGGAGAAGTCCTTAATCTTTATGCCAATAGAACTAAAAGGTGAGACGAAACCTTGGGAATTAGAGAACACATTTAGTGGCTTACATCCCGAAATTGAATCAGCAACAAGTGCACAGTTAACAATCACAAATATGGCTACAAAATTTGAGGCGATGAAACGCCATTTTGTTGAGCTTTTACTTAAACTAGAAACCGAAGTAACTATAGTCTTCCAAAGTAAGCTCCCTGTGACAAATCCATTTAACACAAGTGAGAGATATGAGAGGGAAGCATACTCCTTTAGAGGAGGAAACTAGACAATGACAATCCAATAAGACCCGAATGACGGGAAAACTGGAAGTATTAGAGAAAGAAACTGAGGAAAACTAATCTTAACCGAGTATGGATTTAGGAGATTAGGATAAGAATATGATTTATATTTAGAATTTATCTAAATATATATTAGGATTTATCTAATAAGGTTTTCTAGTTCTCTTAGGATTTGGTGTTAGCAAAACCTATTGTCATAGGGATTAAGAGTTGAGTCTTCTCCCTATAAATATCACAAGCTTTGAGAGCTTTGATATACTGAGAACTACGAATAGGCTTGATCCCTTTCAAGGGTACGTAGGCAACCTTCAAGGTGCAGTCATCCATCAATGAGAGCTCTACGAGAGAATGTGAGTTCTACTAGAGTATGATAGTTCTATGAGAGAACAAGAGCTCTATGAGAGTTAAGAAGAATTCTAAGAGTTCTATGGGAGAACAAGAGTCCTAGAGAGAGAGTTTTGAATGTTTAGTTTTGAGAGAGTTTCTAAACATATATAATAAGAGAGTGATTCTTATTACAAAGCTAAGTTTGTGTTTGATTGAATATTAACTCTTGAATTTGTATCTGAGCAGAGATCAAATTTATCAGAAACTTCCCGCAACTAAAGCAGGAAAGAAAATGCTCTAAAAAATCGAAAGAAAACCATGCATAGTGCAATAAATGGTATGCATGGTGCAGTAATGGTGCGTCCAAAGGCAAGATACGGATGACTAGGGGTCTTATACGGACAGAACAAAAAACACAAAGCAGCATCCGTAGTAAATCTTGTAAAACACGAGAATCGAACCTGAACTGGCAGGAGAGATAGGGAGAAGGAAATGGAGTGGGGGAACGAGTCACTCACACTGAAACCTGAAACCCGACCAATCCGGCGGTGGAGAGCAGTTGGGGCGAACTACCACTCTGAAGACACAAATAAAAGGTGGACCAATCTCAGAAAGAAAAAGACAACCAAACAGTCTGCCGGAGCCGCAAGCGGCTCCTGCAGCTCCGGCAGAAGATCTTCGGAGAAAGTAACGAGGCCTGTGATGGCGAAGAAAACCGAGAGTAGGTTGAAAACGGCGTAAGGAACGGTGACAAATCTCAAAAACACGGTGGAGGAGACGACGTGAGATTCAAGGCTATAGAAAAGCTTATGTCGGCCTTTCCTCTTGGCCTAGACCGGAGGTGAGAGGCGACTGCTTTGGAGAACGTGCCTAGGAAAGAGTTTTATGGCGAACACAACTTGTTAATGTCTTCGAATTCATAATGATTTTAAGTCACTTTATATTACACACGTGATCACCCTCATTGAGTACACTATGACTGGATACATGTTTGCAGGGCCCGCGCTGAAGTACATGTGGGCCACAAGCCCAAAAAATCGGGCCTAGGATATTTGGTTAATTTTGAGACTTTTTCCACTAGACTAAAGGAAACTTTGCATAGAAAAATAATTGTCGACCGCAAGCATGGGCTTGGTTTGTTAGGCCCAAGCTCCGACCTAGTAAGATATTTTTTTTTTTATCGTTTTTATTAATAAAAAAAACTGGTTTACAACAAAATATACTAAATATGAAATAGCCATATAGGTACAACGAAAAGACTCGTCTATAACCCGACCAAACACGGATATTACCGAGAATTTTGTACCACAACCAAAGATAGGATTGCCATTGACTTCCACCAACGCATCATGTCTTGACCATTACGATGACAAAGCATCTTGTCAATCCAAATCCGCGTCTGAGGATATTAAATGTCATAAAGGCTAACAAACCAGTAGATCCACCATTAGGAAGAACACCGAACAAAGATTTACATATTTAATAAGAGATACTGTAAATATAAATGATAAAATATTATCTATTTTAAACCGTCAGCATAGGAACTTTCTGTTGAAATCTGGTTGAACCATCGCCAAACTTTCGACCAACTGACATGACTTTCGATGGGTGAAAATCTTCAACAGTATGCCCCTATCTTGTATCCAGAATGGGATCCTCATAAGGATTAGACCGCTCACAACCAATTACTCCACGGATTCACGTTCGTCTCTATCAAACCAAACAAAACCGTTGCTAACGGTTGGAAGATTTTGCAAATTAACAATGGCGATGAGAAAAATTGAAGTAATTGGAATGGAATGGTTTGTTGAAAAACAGAGAATGAAAATAGATGAAAAACTATGCATAACCCATGTAAGATTTGGGATACAACAAATGAAAGAGAAAAAAAAGAATGATTGAATCGATCTCTGTTCAAAAAATAAACTGAGAAAATTCTCTTTCTAACTTTTCTCTCCCCAACCGTCCAATGTTAGTAAGATATTCTTATTATCAGAAATAGTGCACCAAATCTTCGGTGGCATATGTCGTACCTGTTAAGAAATCGGATCGGTTGTGACACTTCAAATTGTACTTTTATTTTAAAAGTGGGTTCAATGATATACAATGACTAATGGATATAATAACTTGTTAAGAAGAATCAACACTTGTTATGAGAAGCTCATCTATATAGGGGCCCTTAGGTTTGTCTTAAATGGGAAATATTAATCTAGTAACACTAAATTTTACCTGATTCATTATCTCCTTTTTTAGATGTTACTAGAGTACATCTAGTAACAATAAAGTTTAAATATTATCTATATAACATACATACAACCATACGGATACAAGCGGACGCAGCAGAAGACTGAACATAATGATAACGAAGTTTAACGGATGATCAAAGTTTGAATACATGGAGTGAACTCATGACAATGTTGCTAATTTGAGCTTTTTGTTTCTTCAACGACCAGAGAGACTAATTTGTTCATAGTTATTCTCAACAGATTCTTTAACAGCATCAACCACAAGTTGTGTCTTTCGGCTAATGCTAGGCCAGTAGCCATCAGGCTTTGCACCATTGTTCTTGATTTCTCCAACCAACCGAGCAAATTCTCTAACCATACACGCCTCTTGAGGAAGCTCTGTCTTAACCGTGTGCTCACTCGGGGGACTAACCCACGCAGTCACAAATTCATTAAACCAACCTTTAGTGATCGTTGTGAACGATGCCTCTGTCTCCTTATACGGGATAACGAAGTCGTGAACACGAAGTGTGCCATTTGTTCCAATGGCGGTTATCTCCATTGTCAGGTTCGCCAAAAAGGAACAGTATATGGTTGCGGTTCGTCCACCTTCCCAACTCAGAGATGCTCCACAGGAGAGAATCACTCCTGACTCATTAAGAACCGCACCAGGAAAGGCAGTAACAGTTTTCGGAACCTCAAAGTTGTTAGCTAAAAGAGTTGCCTGGATCGCGTACCATCCGGCATCTCCAAGCGCACCAAGCCCATCAAGACCAGGCTTAACACGGATATTGTTTTTGAGAAAATTTTCATCTCCAGCCAATGAGAAACAACTCTGTACCTACAGATTTAAACATCATGTAAAAAAAAAGACTTGCAAGCCCATAGCTCTTAACACTATCTAATCTCAAGAAACAAGAAGCCACACTAGTTATGTTCTTAGATGCAAATTTCAATCATTCAAAGGGCTGTTAAGTGAATTGATCAAATCTAGAGACTGAGAACATCCAATGTATATATGATCCCAACTCTATAGAGCTAAAAGCTACTAAATTTGAAGAAACCCACAAAACCCAAATCGATTCAATCCAATTCCTACAAAACATTTCCAAAAGACTCCAAATTTACATGAAAATTTCATGAGTAGTTGAGTAATTAATATCAGTATTAACTGAATTGATTAAATCTAGAGACTGAGAACATCAATCAGAGAACCAAAGCTATTGAATTTGAAGAAACCCACAGAACCCAAATCGATTGACATCAAAACATTTCAAAAAACATCAACTTTCATGAAAATTGAAACAATAACTTACTGTTTTACTGTAAAAAATCTCTGGAAAATTGAGAAATTAATATAATTCAGTCATTCAAAGACAGTAATTAAGTAGTTAATATGAGTATTAACTGAAATGATCAAACCTTGAGAACCAAAGCTATTGAATTTGAATACACCCACAAAAAACCCAAATCGATTCACATCAAAACATTTCAAAAAGACAGAAAATTTCATGAAAACTGAAACAAAAACTTACAGTTTTAAGCTGTCCAAAACGTTCTGAATCAGAGAGAAACTCCTTAACCTTAGCAGTTCTAGGATTATGAACCCACATAGTACCATCCATAATCTGAACACCATTAGCTTCACAAGCATCAACAATCTTATCAAACTCAGCTACGTTCAACGCAACAGGCTTCTCCAAAAGTATATGCTTCCCTTTCTCAGCGGCGCGTATAGCCCACTCAACGTGGAGACTAGTAGGGAGAGGAATGTAAAGAGCATCAACTTCTTGATCTTCAAGAATTGATTCGTATGAGCTATGGATTTTGGTTGATTTTGGGTAGTTGTTTTCGGTGGCAAAGGTTTGAACTTTTTCTAAGGAACGGCTTGCAACGGCGACGATTGTTGTGTTTGGTGCGAGGTGAATAGCTCTGGAGACTTTTCGGGCGATACCTGCGCAACCCATTACTCCGATTCGGATTTGAGTGTCGGTGGCCATTGGGCATTTGGGTGTGGTATGGATTGGATTTTCCGGTGAGTGATGAGAGAATGAGTGGTGATGGAGAGAGATAGGAGGAAACAGGTAGAGATTTATGGATACAAGAAGAGACGTTATATGGAAGAGCATCCTAATTTTAAATAACCTTCATTTACCATAAAAAGAAAGATATCATTCCTCATTTGTTTTTAGCAATAACTAATAATTTTTTTTAATTAAAAGTCTAAATTTAATAGAATACACTAGTATTCAATAATTGATTTTAAAATAATTGAAATGAACAAGAAAGTAATTCACACCTTAAATGAATTCTATCTAATCCACACCTTAAATGCTTGGATTCTATTCTTCAAAAACTTTCTATTAAACTCATTTACATGATATTACCTACAAAACCATAGAAATATTGAATAACATTAGAATTTTAAAGAATTTATAAAGTACATAATTGAATAAAACTATAATTTTAAAGAATTCTACATTCAATAACTCCCCCTAATTGTTTTAAATTTGAGAAAATAAAACAGATTATGGTTTTAAACTTTAGTATTTAAGGTTTAAATTAAGCTTTTTGGATTAAAGTTCACGATTTCCAATTTAGAATTTAAATTTTGGATTAGTGTTGAGGATTTCCAATTAGATGTAGTTTTCTTATTTAAAATTTATGGTTTAAATGTATATTAATTTAAAGAATATGGACTATTTTAAAATTTTGTATAAATTTATACTATTTTAAAAGATTCTTTATTTCTATGCATAATTTTTGTTTTCTTCGCCCAGTATAATATCCTTGCATTTGAACCTTTTTTCCCTTGTGTTCTTTTTACGTTTCACCTTTTTCGTCCTTATTCCTTTAATTCTCTAAAGGAAAATAATTTCTTTGATTTTCAAAGCAACGTTTAAGAATACACATTCTAATCTCAAATGATCTTCACGTGTCCAAGAATGCTACTGAAAAACTTTTATTAATCATAAAAGTAAGTTTAGTTTAACTTATTTAGATATGAAACTATAAATAAAGGTTTTGCCTACCCATATAATATCCATTTTTATTGTTTTTTGATATTTTCTTACCTTTTTTTCTTCTTCTCTTTTATCAAATTAACTTTCTCTTCTTCCTTTTTTTATAAAGGACTTTTTTCTGGGAAAATTCATTATATAGGACAAATTTTAACAAATTTGTCCATTTAAACTTTTTTTAATAAAAAATATTCATGTAATCCTTTTAAACTCTTTAATCCTATTTTGCTCTCATAATTTTTTTTTTAATTAAAATAAAACATATCAAAACTTCTGATTTAAAAAGAAGTTTAATTTTTAAAAGATATTATTCATTAATTTTAAATGATATATATCATTTAATGAAATCTAGAAAAAAAATAAACAAAAACACCTCAAAATCTCTAAACACACGATCGATCCTCAAACTCCTTTTCTCTTCTCCAAACACACGATCGATCGTTTCTTCTCTGGCGTCGGCTCCGACCGGCGGCTCCGACGAACTCTACGATTTTTTTCCTCCCTTGCGATGGTTCTTCTCCTCCTTTGCGACTTCACAACTCCACCACTATCTCAGGTAAAAGCTTCATTGTAGATTACCCTAAAATCTAGATTATCTCCATTGTATAATCCAGTTTATCTTCATTGTAGAATCGAGATTATGGTTTTTCATTTGGGTATTCTGTGTCTCCAATACTCCATCTTTCGAAATGGTATTATTCAGTAACAATGTCAAGTCGATGTATGTTCCGGTTTTAAAATCATTGATTTGAAAGAAGAGAAGCAAATGTTTGTGCTGATCGATCAAATTGCCAATACAAGTTTTTTTTATTTCTCTTTTTTTTTTTTTGTAAATTTGTAATATACCTTGCTGAGTCGGATCGATCAATGTTTTCTGTTTTTATCTTCACCCTTAAGCTTATCATATGCCTTGAATTTTTCGAATTGTGGAATTATGTTTAAAAGTCGAAATTATGAAAGATTGGCAAACGTTATTAAATTTGGCTTAGCTTGAAAATTGTTGTATTGCTCTCTGTTGGTAATGCGTATCTTTCTGGTCCAAGCTAGCTTTTGAAGAACCAAAAACGTTTGGTAAAACTAAAATCCTGCAAAATTTTACAAAGTTTATGGGTTTCTATTAAGTTTCCAATTTTTGTTGTTATCTGTAATTTTTATATGCTTTGATTTTCAGAAAACGTTATTCATGATAATGCAGAAGCTATTAATGGTCCAGCACCAGTTCATAGTCTTGCTATGGCCTGAAGAAGTTGAAAATCATAATGACAAAATAAATATTCATCAACTCTTTCTATCAAAATAGTTGGAAATGACTCTTAGTGGGGACATTCTTCAATTTCTTTACAAGTTGCTATCGTTTTTAATTTATATTTCTATTCATATAATATCTTTTTTTTTTTACAACTTGCTCTTATGAATGGCATATTTATGTTAGTCTATATACTCAGCGTGTTGTTCAGAAAGGAACACATCTATTTCATTTTGGAAAATGGGTCTTAAGAATCTCTTCCCACTGATCTTCTGGCTTGTCTCTGTGAGCTTAATTGTTGTTGTCTCGTCGCAGGTATGCTTGGACAGTTTCGGAACTTTTAAACCTGGTGATACTTATGACAAGAACCTTCAAATCATTCTTTCATCTCTTGCATCTGAGGTCATAACTAAAGATGGCTTCTTCAACACTTCGATTGGGACAGATCCTGAAAAAGTCCACGCGATGGGAATGTGCATCCCAGGTGCTAAACAACAGTTTTGTTTCCATTGTATCAAGAACACAACAGACAAGTTATTACAGACATGTCCCAACCAATCAGCAGCATTTCATTGGTCAGGTGGAGGTGAAACTCTATGTATGATACGCTACTCTAACTGGCCGTCTTTTACTCCGGTTGATTTGGATCTATCTTCTACTGGCTCTACCATTGGAGATCTCGAGACAAATTTAACAGCTTCTGATGGGTTATTAGTTCGTATGGTGAATGTAGCTTCGTCATCATCAGGAAAAGATGTATCCGTCTCTAACAATAGATACTATGTAGCTGATGAAGCAGCCTTGCCAAGTTCTCAAATGCTATACGCCTTAATGCAATGTACACCAGACGTCTCTCCGTCTAATTGTAAAACCTGTCTACGACAAAGTGTTGATGCCTATCAGAGATGCTGTCGTGGGAAGCAAGGTGGCTATGTGTATTCTCCTAATTGCATTTACCGGTGGGATCTGTACCGCTTCAGTGGTGCCTTTGGCCTTCTTAATCTAGAACCTCAGCTGCAATCCCCACCACCTCCCTGGTCTTACAAAAGTAAATGATTTACTTATATAAGTGATAAGTTAGCCCTTCTGTCAGCATCTTAAGCTCTAAGAATAGGTGATTTGGCCTTGCACCGATGGAAAAATGATCCATACAGGAACTATCATTGGAATTGTCGTAACGGTCTTAATCATGGCTCTGCTTGCTCTAGGGTTGGCAATTTGCAGGAGAACAAAAAATTACCAAGCTTTCACACTTTCCATTACTTTCTTCACTCTTCAGTCTGGTTTCGTACGTGAGTAAACAATTTAAAATGGAAGATGCCATCTTCACTCCATTGTCCATTGCTTTCTCTGTTTTGTTTTCTCTTTAGTGCTGCTTATGTTCGAAAGAATTCCACCGACCTTAGCATAAAACCATCTATACTTTCGTTGTGCAGCTGCAGATGATATTACATCAGGATATCTTCGGTTTGATATTAAAGAAATTGTATCAGGTGCCTCGTTGTATGACGTGGATCCCACGATCAGCCGCCAACTCTCTACCCGACCTGACACGTGTCTTCTCATCTACGGAAGAACCGACATTAATCCTCAGCCCAATTACTACTCTTAATGGGCTTTTCAGTTAGGCTCGTGAGTTGAAGCCACCTAAAACAAAGAGTTGTCCTCTCTGTTCTGTTTCCTTCAGGTTTGATAGATCTTAGCTTTGTTTCTTCCTTTTTAATGGAGGTGTAGGTTTTAAGTTTCAGACTTTGAGTCCTAAGAAACCCAGACAGCTCCAAACTATTGTAATTCTGTTTTAGCATAATCTTTTCTTAAAATAGGGAGCGGCTATTATTATCCAGACAATGAGCTCTCTGATCAGTTAGTTTTAACTACTTTGATGGTTCTTGTTTTCCTTATTGGCGCATATTTAGGCGCCAGTTAGGGGCTAATCAGATGAATGAATGAAAGATTCTCATTTTCCAAGGTGTGACAGTCAAAAAGGTGTGAAACCCCTAAAAATAAAAATAAAATGTGATTTTTACATTAATAACCCAAATCCGAGAAACCACAACCACCCACTCCACTCACCAAATCCATTGACAACTTTGGGATTTGGAATTCACAAAGTCTGAGACAGATTCCCTTTTCATATTACTCACTAGCAAATACTTTACCTAATTTATAATCTCCACAAGTTCCCTTTTTTGACTTTCAACGACTCTCTTCTCTTCCACTTCCTCAAGAGTCCATATAAGATACAACCAAAAACTCACACTCAACTCCCCCAAACTTTTCAACCCTTATCTTCATCTCTTCTGAATCCTTTAACTTCTGGTAAAACTCTGATTTTTAAGAAGCTGTGCACGTGAATAGGATCCCAATGTATTCTAAACTATCACCTCTCTACCCCGTGATTTCATTATGTCTTTTCTTCTTTTCACACAGTCTGTCTTCTTTCTGAGCTCCCAATCCAACTTTCTCCAGCTCCACCAGACACCAAATTATGGGGTTAACTCCTGCAACAAGTAACTTTTTGGCGAGTAACAAGATTGGTGAAGGAGGGTTCGGCGAAGTTTACAAGGCATTTACTTCTCAACTACTCAAGTTGTTTCTGTAGAAACATTATGCTTGAAGATATTGAGATGATTTCGTTGGATTCATATTTAATTGCCAGGGAACATTATCAAATGGAACTGAAGTTGCAGTCAAGAGGCTGTCAAACAAAAACTTCAGATCAAGGTGAAGTGGAGTTCAAGAACGAGGTTCTTCTGGTAGCAAAGCTTCAGCATCGGAATCTCGTTAGGCTTCTTGGGTTTTCTCTGCGAGGAGAAGAGAAGATACTCGTCTATGAGTTTGTTCCCAACAAGAGCCTCGATTATTTCCTGTTTGGTAATAAACAATACTAGGCTAATTTTCCCCTTTATCCAATGTTCTTGAAATCTTAGTCGTAGATTTACAAATGAATGTACAGACCCAAAAAATAAAGGTCAGCTGGACTGGACAGGACGGTGCAACATCATCGGAGGGATTACAAGAGGGATTCTCTATCTTCATCAAGACTCAAGGCTCACCATCATACACCGTGACATCAAAGCGAGTAACATTCTTTTAGATGCCGATATGAACCCGAAAATAGCAGATTTGGGAATGGCAAGGAATTTCAGAGATCATCAAACTGAAGACAATACAGGAAGAGTGGTTGGAACCTTGTTAGTAGTCTCCTTATTACTTAAAATGAGTGAAATTCTCCGATGAACGGTTTTTGTTTCTTAATAACATAAACTTTGTAATGTGTATATTTGCAGCGGTTACATGCCTCCAGAGTATGTGACGCATGGCCAATTCTCTACAAAATCTGATGTCTATAGCTTCGGAGTATTGATCCTGGAGATCGTTACTGGTAGGAAGAATAGTAGCTTCTATAATAAGGATGGTTCAGTTTGCAATTTGGTGACATACGTGAGCAAAATCAATATATAATTTTTATCTCACAATATAAAAAAAAATATAAAACATATTTTATAAATCAATATATATATATAAAACAACATCGTTACTCTGTTTATCTGCATCCTCAAATACTGCTGATTTTCCACACGCATTATCATCATTGTCTTCACTCCTACAATCAGCGCGTTGTTCTTTAGCATCATAGCTTCGCTCTTTATTCAAATCGAAATGGTTTCTACTACTACAATCATCAACTCTACCTTTGAACGTCACACACAACTGTAACTTATTGTTCGTTTTTAAATAGCCAACAAATTTTTTGAGTTGTCTATCATTCATCATAACAACGGGAAGAGAGTCCACACTTAATCTATGGAAAAATAACTAAATTCCACATCAACTACACTCTGCTCCACTTCGTAGTTTTCTGAAACCATGGATTTTAATTCTTCAAGAGATGTAGTGGATTGCAGAGTAAGTAATCTCCCATGTTTTTCTTCATCAACAATAAATCTCCACTCTTTGTTATCATACAATCTCCATACACCACACTTAACGTAGATATGCAACATAATTATGAAAAAGACAAAAAAATTTCTACATGAAGCAAAAGGCGTCAATGGAGAGAAGAAGAACAAAAACAAATATCGTCAAAACTAAATTTTAACTTAATCTAAAAAGTAAATAATTTTAAAATAAATAAAATTTTTATTTAATAACATAAATGATTTAATAACTTGAAATACTATTTTTATTGAATAACCGAAATTATTTTAAAATTATTTACAAGATCAAATAATCATTTAGTCATTATCTTTGGTATTTTTTAAATAATTTTAAAATTCAGTCATTATCTTTTCACATATTCTAATTTTTTCAGAATACACATTCTAAAATTATCAGAATACATATTCTACTATAATATTTTCAAACCATGAACAAATGATAGAATAAGTATTCTAAAAAATCAGAATGTTTATTCTAAATAATTCAGAATAGGTATTCTAATATTTGTATTCTAAAAATCTTAGAACTTGAACGATTGCTAGAATATGTAATATAATTTTTTTAAACCATGAACAAATGGTAGAATACGTAATCTAATAATTTTATCTCGTCAGAATACCTATTCTAGAATTTTCAGAACAACTTTCATCAAGCTAAAAACCTACTTAAAACTGCCTAAAATGGAAAAAAATTTCTTCAAATTTTTTTAATAGGTGTGTATCTACATGTTTATATGGTTTTTTAAATGGTATTAATCTACTAATAGGGATAGTTTAGGAAAATGTGACAATTTAAAAAAAAAAGGTGTAGATAAACAAATTTTTTGTTAGTCCTCCTTTATAATGAATTATCCTTTTCTTTAATTAGGTTCTTAGATAACATTTTTTTTCTTCGATTCTCACAGTGATTTTAACGAATACCCATAAATGATCTTTCATTTCCTCACATTGATTTTAATTTAAAATTATTATTATTGTAGAAAAAAATAATCGTGTTAGTTCAACCTATAGATGAAAAATCTCTCCTCTAAATAATTATATTAAAAAAAACATGCATGAAGACTTTCACTGGTACAAATACTTATTGATGTTTTACAACGACTCTCTAGTTCTCTATTCAATAACAAAACCATAAGGTTTGGTCAAAAACCAAAATTGAAAAAACACAGAAGAAAATGTGAGTTTTGGTGATGCCAAGTCTAAAGAAAATGTGGATTTTCATGACAATATTTGCTAATATGAGCCTTTTTTTCTTGATTGACCAGAAAGACTAATCTGTTCACAGTTTTTGTCAAGAGACTCATTAACAGCATCAACCACAAGTTGTGTCCTTTCGGCTAATATTGGGCCAAAACCCGTCAGCTTTGCACCATTATTCTTGATTTCTCCAACCAACCAAGCAAACTCTCTAACCATACATGCCTCTTGTGGTAGCTCTGTCTTAACCGTGTGCTCACTCGGAGGATTAACCCACACAGTCACAGGATCATTGAACCAAGATTTAGTGCTCGTAGTGAACGATGCCTCGGACTCCTGAAACGGGATAATAAAGTCATGAACACGAAGTGTACCTTTAGTTCCAATACCAGTTATCTCCATGGTTAGGTTTGCTAAGAAGGAACAGTATATCGTTGCGGTTCGTCCATCTTCCCAGCTTAGAGATGCTCCACATGAGAGAATCACTCCTGACTCGTTTAGGTCTGCACTGGGAGAGGCGGTGATGGTTTTTGGAAGCTCAAAGTTGTTGGCTAAAAGTGTTGCTCGGATCGCGTACCATCCAGCATCTCCAAGCGCACCAAGCCCGTCTAGACAGGGTTTAACACGGACGTCGTTTTTGAGGAAATCTTCATCTGCAGTAAATGAGAAGCAACTATGTATCTGGACCATCCAACATCGAGTAAAAAAAATGTTTATGAAAAAGAGAAAAAATAGAGTAAAAATAAGACTTTCAAGAACCACACGACTCACTAGTCACTAGTTATGTTGTTTACCGTGAATTTCTGAAAAGTGAGATTTTTTTTTCCGTTGAAATCCTTATCACATTTTTATTTTATTTATTGCATCTAACCAAATCAATACAAAAAGCTTCCGAATTTTGCCATTTTAGTTCTGTGAGATAGTTTACGAAATATCTTTTTTTTTTTAAATGAAATATCAAAACTACTTTATGTATAGGTGAGAAATAAGATGGAAGCGAAAACAGATTGTTAGGGCGATTTCTCAAGTGATCAGGGTTTTGTTTTGATGGCGAGCCGCCGCCGGAGAGGGTTGTCGGAGATGGGGTTCAAAAAGAGTTAGGTGTTGGTGAGGTATCCGTCGATGGTCGATGCTCTGTTTTGAGTTCTGCTGTGGACTCTAATTCTGTTTTCGAAGGAGAAAACAGAAACTCTGTTGCGATCCATGGAGGGTTTGCTGTTGATATGGCTTTGGTTACTGATCAGGTTGTGGGATTGGTTGCTATAATCGCAGAAAAAGAGAGTTTGGGTCTGATTCGGATGTTGTTATGACACCACCGCCGATGGTGACGGAAGTTAAGGCTGGTGATATAGCTATGGAGAGGGGTTCTGTTGGTCTTGTTTCAGTTTTTGATCAACCTGGCTTGGGTTCTGACCTAGTTCGTGTTGAAGAAACCAGAGTAGTGAGTACGACTTCAGAAGCTGCTCAAGTATTAGGATTGGCTTCAAACCTTGTTACAAAAGCTATCGGTGAGAAGGCTTCAAATGGTATGGGGTCGCTTAGAGGAGTGAAAGCTCCACCGGCAATCCGAAAAACAAAATCATCTGTGGTACATAAGAAAGTTACACTTTCAAAGCATGATATCACTATCTCTTTGGAGCCGGAAAAACATATTCATTTGTGGTACAGAAGAAGGCTACGTTTTCTAAGCATGACATCACCATCTCTTTGGAGGAGGTGATCCGATTATCAATATTTTGGATGACATAATAATTTTTCGGTTTCTTTGTGGAAAGATCTGATTGTGGGGAGGTTTCCGGAAACAACACCTTATATTGCAAAAATTCATGTCATTGTGAATAAAATCTGGATCTATAGAAACAAGACAATCAAAATAGACGCTTTCATAGTCTATGATACAACGATAAAGTTTAGAATCCGAGACCGAGTAATTAGAGAAAGGATTTTGCGGAAAGGAATGTGGAACATATCTGATAAGCCAATGATGGTTTCAAACTATGGCCCCATCACAGAAAAGGCATATCCAGCTCCTTGTAGTATGCCACTTTG
Organism: Cardamine chenopodiifolia; assembly: GCA_963922655.1. Lineage (NCBI taxonomy): Eukaryota > Viridiplantae > Streptophyta > Magnoliopsida > Brassicales > Brassicaceae > Cardamine > Cardamine chenopodiifolia. The sequence goes on from OZ000490.1 coordinate 3,648,474, forward strand.
GATTTTGATCAAGAATAGACTAGCTTCTCTCTTTACTTGGAAGGGTATTAATTTTTTGGCGAGCGTAGTAGGGGAACCGAAACGTCTTCATCCGGATATTGAGTTGTGTAAAAATTTTGATGAGGCAAATGTATTTTTAAGTTGATTTAACGAGGCAGCTCTCGGATTCATTCAGATTTAAGACAAAGCCAAGAGATGTTTCAGAGGTTTCTTACGATTATCCGTGGTTGCCACCTAAGTGTGTGGTCTGTTCTAAATGGGAACATATAAATGATGAGTGTCGATCTCGAAGGGATGACGGTATGCCTATGGTTTCAAAAATACTAGTAAAAGGCATAAAATATCCTCCAATTTTGGATGAGGTGAGAAGGCATGATGTTCCTTTGACTTAGGTATGTGCCACAATTTTACATTCAACGGAAATTCAACGAGTTCCTTCACATCTTGTATGTGGGTGTTGGAAATGTTTCACCATTGGGTGTGCTTCTGATAAATTCTAATAATCATCCGAGTTCAGCTAGTGTGAGTATTTCAAAGCCTGTTTCAATAAAAGAAGGGAATGGTCAATCTCTCAAAGTTGCAGTACATCCTGCATGTGTAGATGCAGACGTCAGTGCTGTAGGAGAGAAGATGGCTTCGGGAAAGGAGAAAGCTTATGTTACGACAGAATGGAAGCAAGTTTCACCAATAAAATCAATTAAGGCGAGAATAATATATGAGACAATGAGTGTGGTGATATCACCATCGTGGTTCTCATCTCTTACAGTAGGAGAGGAGGATATTATGGAGAAGCAAGTAGAGAATGTGATAGAGGAGAAAGAAGAGGGAGAGATTCTTCATGAAAAGATTGAAACAGAAAGAGACAGGAAAGCTCAGAAGAAATATCTACCACGATCCTTAAAAGGAGATAATAAGCGGCTAGTTGATTCTTGCACTTTATCCACTAAGGAGACTCAACTTCCTAGTGTGTCGAGCAAAAGGAAACTCTTCAAGAAAAATTAAGTATGTCGGGCTTCTTTTGGAATGTTCACTGCTTAAACGAATCTATTAAACATTCATTTTGAAGAACTGGGTGGAAGAAGGGAATTTTGATTTTGGCTGTTTGTTAGAGACAAGAGTAAAGGAGGGTAAGGCTGAAATGTTGAGAAACAAGTTGTTTAACGATTGGTCGGTATTGAAAAACTACGAATATAACTGTTGGGTAGTTTGGAGAGGAAATGTGAGACTGAGTCCATTTTACAAGAGTAGTCAACTCATGACGTGCTCGGTGAATTTGGAAAGGCAAGAGGAGGAATTCTTTTGTTCATTCATTTACACTTCAAATTTTGTGGAAGATCGTAAGGACTTGTGGAGTGATTTTCGAGACCATCATGAATCGTTAATAATTTGCAACAAGCCTTGGATTCTTTGTGGAGATTTTAATGAGACTTTGGATATGAAAGAGCATTCAAGAGTAGAGTCTAATCCGACAGTCACTTTGGGTATGCAAGATTTTTAGAATGTGCTAAACTACTATTCTCTTCTAGATATAACTTTCCATGGTCCGCTTTTTACTTGGTGTAGTAAGAAGGAAAACGATTTGATTATGAAGAAGTTAGACAGAGCTATGGTAAATGAGATGTGGATTCAGGCTTTCCCAAAATCATATAACGTTTTTGAAGCTGGTGGCTGTTCGGATCATTGTCGAGGAAGAATAGAGTTAAATGTTTCTGCGGGAGTTGTGCTTAAGCGTAAATCTTTTAAGTTTGTCAATGTGGTTGCAGAGCTGAAGGAGTTCATCCCATTGTTTGAAAGTAATTGGAGGAGTTCATCTCATTGTTATAAAGTGATTTCAAAAATCATTGCAAATAGGTTGAAGGGGATTCTCCCAAAGTTCATTGCGGGAAATCAGTTAGCCTTTATAAAGGATAGATTGCTAATCGAGAATTTGTTGTTAGCTACAGAGCTAGTTAAGGACTACCACAAAGAAGATGTGTCAAGACGATGTGCTATAAAGATACACATTTTAAAAGCGTTTGATTCAGTTCAATGGTTATTTCTTAAAAAAACTTTTCGAGCCTTGAATTTTCCTCAGGAGTTTATTTATTGGATTTCTCTACGTATAACTACGGCTTCATTCTCGGTTCAAGTGAATGGCGAGCTTGTGGAGTTTTTTGAAAGTGTGAGATGTCTTCGACAAGGTTGCTCTCTTTCGTCCTATCTTGGGTTGCGATTCATAATAGACTTTCTACAGGGGATCGTATGATGAACTGGAATGGGGGGGGGGGGGGTTGACTGAGACGTGTTTTTGTGTTCTAATTCCCTAGAAACTCGAGATCATATTTTTTTCTCATGTAGCTACTCCACAGAATTTTGGCAAGCTCTCGCCATAAATCTTTACCGATCAAGGTATTGTACTAATTGGTCTTTGAATGTTAGCTTTATTCCAGATCCAGGTCTTGATCAAACTCAAGCTTCCTTGTGCTCTATGTTTTCCAATCATCGGTCTATACACTATGGAGAGAGGAATGTAAGAAGACATGGAGAAATTTCAAGCACAGAAGTCACGCTTATACGATGGATCGATAAACATGTTAGAAATCAATTGTCAACAATCAAAGCACTTGGCGATAAGCGATACTAAGAGGGGATGCAATTGTGATTTGACTCCCAAAGATAAATTCCAGGGTGTTCTTCTCATCATCGGCTTTAGTCTAATTTCATCCGATTTTTTTTATTTTTTCAGCTCTATTGATAGTGTTTTGTACTCTCTTTTCCAAAGATGGTTTCGTCCCAATTGAGTTTTTCAGTTTTGGGTTTTAACGAGACAAACACTATTCGATTTTCAATAATAAAACTTTTACTATTTGAAAATAAATTCAAAAAACAGTTGCATATGTTGTAAAAATGTTATTTTTGAATATAATTTAACATAATATTAAAAAAGAGAAATAAAATGCTTTTCACATAATTTCCATTATAAATGAGAAAATTACACAAGCCAGTAACTTATCATTGAAATGGGAAGCTCATAATTTATATGAAGCGAACACTATGCGTTCTTACTTCTTAGATGCAGAAATTTTATAAATGTCAAATCATTCAAAGAGAGTAACGTATATAAATTTATAATGTCAATCACAAAATTTTAACTGAACTGATCAAACCTAGAAGAGAATTAAGATTCTAAGAATATCTATAGAAAGGATGTACTTACGTTTTTGAGCTGGCTGAAACGGTCAGAATCAGAGTGAAATTCCTTGAGCTTAGCCGTTCTAAGATGATGAGCCCACATGGTACCATCCATAATCTGAACACCATTGGTTTCACAAGCTGCGACAATCTTATCAAACTCAGCTACATTCATCCCAACAGGCTTCTCTAAAAGAATGCGTTTCCCTTTCTCAGCGGCGCGTATAGCCCACTCAGATTATGGATCTTCCTAGCGATCTCGACGCATCCCACTTGTCCGATTTGGATTGGCATATCGGTGGCCATTGGTGTGGCTAGTGGGGAGAGGAACATAGAGAGCATCAACTTCTTGATCTTCAAGAATGGATTCGTAGGAGCCATGCATCTTGGTTGATTGAGGGTAGGCATTTGAGGAAGCAAAAAATTTGGCTTTCTCGAGGGAACGGCTAGCCACAGCGGCGATAATAGCGTTGAGAGCAAGACGTATGGCACGAGAGACCTTCCTAGCGATCTCGACGCATCCCACTTGTCCGATTTGGATTGGCATATCGTGGACATTGGTGTGGCTGTGTCTTTCAAGAGAATGAGAGCACCAAGACTGGTGATTATAGTCTTGGTTATGGTACCAAAAGAATATTTTTGGTTATCTGACTAAAAAATGAAAGGAAAAAGTTTTTCATAAAGAGGCAAGTCTACCTACCAAAGAAGTATATAGGTAGATAGACTTATAAATTTATATAAGATTGCTGTTAAATAACGTTTTACCAAAAAAAAATTATAAAGAGGCAAGTCTACCTACCAAAGAAGTAGATAATTTCTATTAAATTAAGAAAATTTGTAAATTAACTAAACATAAACAAAAATTAAGAATATACAGTATCAAAATGTAAACGATATAGGTTTTATATTCTTTTTTAATTAGGTACTATAACCGAAAATAAGTTTTAAACTATCTAAATAAGAAAATTGTGTATTTTTACTATTAAAATAATCAGTATATTCTATGGTTTTTATGCAGAAACATTCGTCTATGCGTTCTATATACATTGACGTGAGTGTTATTTTTGTTTTATATATCAAAATATCAAAAAACCCTATGTAAATAAATTCTAAATCCAAAATATTAAAACATAACTTTAACCCAACAAATGAATTTTAAATCCTATATATTTAATTCAATTCCGACCCAAAAAGGTGTGTTTCAAAGAAGTCGAACTTACATTAATAGTGTTTAAAAGTTTTTAATCGCACGAGGTAGATATTTTTTTCAATAATTAAACTACGAGAAATGAAAAAGAGAAAGAATAAACCCCGACTATGAAAGATAATGATGTGGCTGAGAATATAATAGAATCTAGAATGCGAGGAGTTATGTATGCGAATATGGTTAAACCTAATTGGTAAACAGAGCTATGAAGCGTGATGAGGTAAACAATTAATAACCAAATTTCATAATACTCATAAATATATGTTTTAAGATAGGGGTTCCTAGTGCAAAGAAATTATCAAACTTCATCATATAGACAAAAAATTAGTGTAGTCAAATCGAAATGATTCTTCAGAAGCAACCACACGCGACATGAATACCATACACTAAAGTTATCTGACAATTTATCACTTAGAAGATATCATGAGATTAAACTCCCTTCATATCATGTCCTCTATAAAAGACTAATGTTCGCCATAAAATTTCCATCTACTATTTTTGCTGCTTCCATGTCCGCAAGATCAGTCGCAACATTTGTGTTGCTAATATAAATATGTTCTATTACTTTTTTGAAATTTTCATTTGAAAAATTTGAAATTTTTATAAAATAATGTAGTGTCTGATGGTCCCATCTTAGCTCTCAAATTATGAACGCTTGATGATAACAATAAAAAAATTAAAGACAGATTGTTGTTAGCAATTTTGATTGCCTATTTTGGTTTTTTTCATTGATTTAAATAGAGAAGTAAACAAAGAAAATGGAGTCATGAACTCCTACGCAACATGAATGAAGGAAACGTGGAGAAGGTGATTCCTCAACACAAGGAAGATCACAACTTCTCTTATCAACAACTGAAACAAACTTAAAACGATTATTAAATAAACAAACCCGAAAATTAATCTAAGTACTTTCGATTTGGTCTTCCCACACGGTTTGACGCTCATCGGTTTACTTCTTCAGCTACTCCGAGTGCATCATTACCCTCCTCATCAAAAAGAACCTTGTCCTCAAGGTTCAAGGTTGGAAAACTCAACTGAATCTGGTCCACGTCCTCCCATGTTGCCTCCTTAGTCGGTAAGTCAGACCATTTAACAAGCACTTCACGTTGTTTTGTCCCATTGATCATAGTTTCCCGTGCTCTCAACACATATTCTGGACGCAAACGTAAAGTACCCGAAGCTCGTAGCGGTGGTAATGTTCCTGTTGTTGGTGTTCAACGCCCAAGATGTTTTCTTAAAACCGAAATGTGAAAGACTGAGTGAATCTTTGTACCTTCCGGAAGCTTAAGACGATATGCAACTTGTCCAATACGAGCTTCAATCTGAAATGCTCCGTAGAATTTAGTGGCTAACTTCTGTGATGATCGCAAGGTGTGTTGACGGTACGGTTGCAAACGTAAAAAAACCCAATCACCTACTTCAAATGATACATCACGTCTTTTGCGGTCCGCTACTTGTTTCATCCTATTGTTGGCAGCAGCCAAGTGACGTTTAAGTTCGTCGAGTAACTCATCGCGAGCTGTGAGTTGTTCATCAATCTCCATGATCGGAGATGTACCTAGCTCGTATCCCACAAGGGAAGGTGGGTCTCGGCCATATAGAGCTTTGAAAGGGGTCATACCGGTGGATGCGTGATGTGTAGTATTATACCAATACTCCGCCCATGGTAGCAAATAACTCCATTGTGTGGGTCGATCATGAACGAAACAACGTAAGAACTGTTCGATGCACCGATTCACGACCTCTGTTTGTCCATCGGATTGTGGATGATAAGTCGAAGACATACAGAGCTTCGTTCCTGCGAGTTGCCAAAGTTCTCGCCAAAAAGTACTTATGAAAACTTGGTCACGATCACTTACAATTGTTCTTGGAGTGCCATGGAGTTTGATGATGTTGTTAACAAAAGATGTGGCCACCATTTTAGCCGTGTATGGATGGGATAGAGGTAGTAAATGTGCCGACTTCGTTAGACGATCAACTACAACCATGATTGTCGTATGATTGTTTGAACGTGGCAGTCCATCAACAAAGTCTATGGAGATGTCCTCCCAAACCTGACTCGGTATTGGTAAGGGTTGTAACAATCCCGCTGGCTTGACACTATCTGACTTAACTCGTTGACAGATATCGCATTCTGCTACAAACTGGACAACGGATTTGTGCATCGATGGCCAATAGAACTGCGGAGATATTCGCTTGAATGTCCGAAGAACACCAGAGTGGCCCCCCATAGGCGTGGCATGATGTTCTTTAAGGAGTTGTGCAATAAGAGGAGATGATGGTGGAATAATGACTCGGTTATGAAAACAAAGAAGACCATTCTTACAACTATACGGTTGTCCCGGAGATGACTTTGCCAAAGCTGCGACACGCAAGAGGTATGGATCTGTTGTGGCCAAGTGACGCAACTCGTCCCATATAGACGCTTGATGAGAAAAAATAGCCGTGAGACAAGGACTACCAGTTCGACGAGATAGGGCATCAGCGGCTGCGTTAGCGGATCCCGGATGGTATGTAATTTCATAGTCATACCCGACGAGTTTGCCCATCCATTTTTGTTGCTCGGGTGTGAGAATTCGTTGTTCAAGTAGGTAATGGAGACTGCGTTGGTCGGTTTGGATCACAAAATGGTGGCCGAGAAGGTACGGTCGCCAAGTCCGTATCGCAACAACGATGGCAAGCATTTCTCTTGCGTATGTGGACCAACTTTGTTTCGAAACACCCAGAGCGCGACTTAAAAATGCCACATGCTTACCATTTTGTGATAGAACAGCGCCAATACCATCACCGGATGCATCGGTTTGAATGATAAATTGTGAAGAAAAATCCGGCATCGCCAAGGTTGGCGTTGATGTCATTGCCGATTTAAGTTGATTAAACGATGTCTCTGCTTCCGACGACCAATGAAACTTGCCTTTCTTCAACAGATTCGTTAAGGGCCGAACGAGAATACCGTAGGATTGGACGAACTTCCGGTAATATCCGGTGAGGCCTAAGAAGCCGCGTAAGTCGGTGATAGATGTTGGAGTGGGCCAAGAAACCATTGCTTCAATTTTTTCTTATCTACTTTAACACCTTCGCTTGTGATAATATGGCCCAGATATTCCAGCTCCGTTTTGCCAAACTCACATTTTTTTTGTTTCGCAAAAAACTGATGTTGTTGCAATAGTGAAAAAAATTGTATGATATCCTTGCTCTGATACCAATTGATGGTCCCAGCTTAGCTCTCAAATTATGAATGCTTGATGATAAAAATAAAAAATTAAAGACAGATTTTTGTTGGCAATTTTGATTGCCTATTTTGGTTTTTTTCATTGACTTAAATAGATAAGCAAACAAAGAAAATGGATTTATGAACTCCTAAGCAACATGAATGAGGGAAACGTGGAGAAGGTGATTCCTCAACACAAGGAAGAGCACAACTTCTCTTATCAACAACTGAAACAAACTTAAAACGATTATTAAATAAACAAACCCGAAAATTAATCTAAGTACTTTCGATTTGGTCTTCCCACACGGTTTGACGCTCGTCGGTTTACTTTTTTAGCTACTCCGAGTGCATCAGTGTCACTCTAGTTGTTACCACTATTTTTCACTTGAATATTATATCTCGAAAATTCACAAAGAATTCTCTATTTTGTCTTCTAAACTCCAAATGTCACTCAATAACATATCGCAAAGATGATTGTCATCATTTAAACAATACATGTTTATTAGAGGATGATTAGTGTAAACTGTGACGTGATAACTTACTACTATGTTTTGTGAAGATATGTATAAGGAGTCAAAATTTTGTTTTTATTTTATTTTGATGGGCATAATCAACTACATAGTACTTGTCTGTCGGATGCATAGAAAATTCAGAATCAATGTGCCATGGCGAGAATTGTTGTATCATGACATGATTAGAGTGGTCGATTCCAAACATAAGTCAATAAAATATTTAGATCACATATTGTAATGATGTTAAAAATTTTATATCATATCAATTCCTTGTATTGTATGTTTCACTTTAACGCATAGATGAACCCCATCCATATCTTCAATAAATCCACTCAAATATAGTCAATATCTATAATCCAATTGCAGTCATTTGGAAATCTGATGTAACTTTTGTTTTCTTGGAGTCATGATATAATCACAAGCAAGTAACTCAGTAGTTGTCAAAACTTCAAAAACATTTCTCTTCATGTCTCTTGATTTCACCCAAAGTGTAACTCAACATCCATTTGAACTTCATTATGTTCATATATCCGTAGAAATATAGGCACACTCTCTTTTATGGTTACATTCAATGATGGTTGTAACCCATAATCCTTTTTTAGATTACAACACAATATTGTGAAACCATCAAGTGACATCCATAGCAACTGAAGACAAACATCACTATCTTCTGGTAGTCGATGCCAAATGTTCCTTCATCCTAGACCATCATCAGTTTGGATTAGTCCTCTTTGAAAATATCTTTCATAGTAACTCAATGATGGTTGAATTATCAACTCTTCAAAGTACTCATTCTCCAAATTCCATAACTCAATTCTCTCCTTGTAACTTAGAACGTATTGTCCATGTGATTATAACTGACTATACGAAAACTTGAAATTTAATAAAAATGAGATAAAAACTAAAGAGATGTTATTGGTTTGTGTATTTAGATGGAGTTATAAAGATTCAAATGTTTTCAAGAGTATATTTTGCACATTCGATTGGGTGGTACCAACGAAATCGAGTGCTTACTCCCATTTTTTTTGAATTAATCGGTAAATTTGCTATCGAAGATTTTTTCTGTATTCGAAAAATTTTGCAACAAAATTTGAAAATTTGACTGCAAAGCAATGATGAATATTTGATTTGACATACAATCGTAAAGATAATAATGTTGAAGCTGTTTCTTTCATTAACAAAAGAAAAACATGATCCTCACTTAAAATCTAAAGCCTTCATAGATAAGAGGAAAATAATAATAATATTAATATGCTATTTCTTTTATTCAAAATCTTTTGCACCAAGTGAAAAGCAAATGACTGTTCTTTGGTCTCTTTTAGGGGGGTAGGTTTGATTAACCACATTTATGGAAGATTTGAAAGAGAAGAAAAACAAAGTAATAGTAAGTCACATTTCCAATTAAAAAAAATTATTATTTTAAGTATAAAAATTTAAAAACTTTGAGAAATCTTACCAAGGTGCAATACTTTGATAACTATATTTTCTGAAGGAAATAATATGGAATCAATAAAACAATAACAAAATATTTTAATAGAATCTTTAAATGAACTACTTTCATTTTATTTGAATATCACAATACTTTCATTGACTTTATAAAATCATAAATCTAATCACTATAACTTTTAATGATTTTAGATTTTCATTTTTTAAAAGATGATAAATTTAATAATTAGATATAAGACAAACATAAACGAAGATATCAAAATTAATGAGTAGCATGAGAAAATATTAGAGTTCATATTACCTGAGATTAGGTAGAAGAATGATGAGCATATTTGTTTCCACTTTTTGAAACCTAATAAAGATGTAGTTTAGTGGTTTCTCATATATCATAATATTTCACAACGATGTAACATATAATATTTTGACAAAAACTTTATTTGGTTCAAGATTCACTGAAAACAACATTGTGTATATCAACATTTACAAGTAAGATAACCACATTATCCTCTATTTTGCAACAATCAATAACGCAAAATAACAATTTCTCAATCAAGATTGCATCAACAACCTCTTCCCTCCTCATGAACTGATCTTGATATTCATTAGAACATTGAATTACGAATGCACAATAGTCGTACTTAAGATACATTTTTGGAGCTTTCAAGTAAATGACTTCACATCATACTATGTCGTTTTTTCCTCGGTAAAAAATTATGGATTACTTACATAGCACCATATTTTCAAAAAAATACATTTCTTCCAATTCCAATAAAACCGTATTTATCTTAGAAACTAAAACTCTTGCATGATATAAGATGATAAACGACAATTATCCGAGTCCCAAAACATCGTAATTGGAAATTTTTTTAAAAATCAAAATCTCTTGAATCATAGAATATATATATATATATATATATATATATATATATTGATGAACTCAATCTATCATATGCAAATGAAATTGAACCAATAAACCATATTTTAATTAAATATAATATTTTTTCTAAGAATTGGCAAAACCAAAAGAACATATGATCAATCGAAGTTTGTAATTTAGTAGTTTATATTAACGCGGTATTTTGTATTCATAGTTTTGTTTGTCAATAACTATTTAAATTTGTTTCTTTAATCTTTTAAAAAATTAATGATGCGTAATTAATTATTATATTATAATACATGAAAACAAATTGAATCATATTTAATATTTTACTTATGATTTGCTTATATTTTATTTATGTTTTGCTTATATTTTTTTTTATGTCAGTTCACTTTTTCATATTAAAAAAACTTATTCACATATTACCTAAATGTATATGAAATTAGTTGAATCCTTTTCAGTTAGATGTAATATTTTTTTCTTAACTCTATGGTATACTATATATGTGTTAGCATAAATGTGGATTTGTCTTCTGACTCTTCCATGTGTGTGATCTTCGAGTTTCTGTTGGAACTGATATAATAATAACTAATAATGCTCTTGATTAATAAAAATACTCTTGAGAAGTAATGTGATAATAACAATGTTTATGATCTTAATAAATATTTACAAAACATCACCTTTAAATACCGAAACTATATTCAATCTAATGAATCATGTTTACCGGTTGGTTTTTAAATGTTTTAGGTCTCGACACCATCATCACCGTCTCCATATATGTCACCAACTACATATCTACCAACACCATCTCCAACTTTATCTCCTACACCGTATCCACATCTTTCTCTAACGACATCTCCACCAATCGCCTCAGCTACTTCGACACCAACATTCAACAGAGGCTCAAATATCACATAATATTTGAATATTGCAGATTGGATATTGTTGTGGCTTCCCCGACCAAAGCTCTCGATGAATTGCAAGTGCAATAGGGATACTTGCCATGAAACCAAAATCTCTAGTGTTTGATATTGTCGACGCTCAAATAGACGGTATAAGGAATTTGGGGTTGGTCGTGAGATTCATGGTTGATCTCTAAATGTTGGTGATTTTTCAAAACCCTAACAAGAAGGTAACATTAGATTTTGAGTAATTTTCATTACATGTTTTACTTATGAAAAATGTGATTTGGTGGGAATCGATCAACCATTTCTCGCTCGGTATAGACAAAACAAAGACTAAGATGATCCACTTTAACTCATATGTCATCATCTTGCCTCTCAATGATGTTGTTGATTCGAAGAATTAGATGGACTACAACAAGATTCAATAGAGCTCCATGATGCTACATATAGGAGAAAAGTTTATGGCCTTTCCCTATTCTTATAGTTTGGAAGTGAAGTACCATTTTAACTTGACATGTCCATCAATAGGACTCATGATCACTCGTAATTGCAAGGCAAAGTAGAGAATGATCATTGAAACTATATTAAGTTTCTTAAGTATTTATGTTTCTGTTAGATTATAATTGAGTTTGGCATATATTATAATAAATATATAAGTTAGTGGTGATGTAAAGTGAAGTGATGTGTGTGTTAATCATAACTTATTATATAAGATTGGGGAGATTCTTATGCATTGCTGAAAAGTCACGTAAATTTACGAACAATTACATTTGATTATGTAAAATCACTCTCTATATATAAGTTTATTGTTGTGTTAATGTAAAGATTATCGAGACTAAAGAGAAATTTCCCAAACTTCTACCCTGTTTTCTTTTCTCTCATACAATTTTGTTTCACTTTTCTTTGTTATAAAGCAATCCCATCTTTATGCTCTCTATATAAAGGAAAATGGCTTCTAAAATGGTATAAGAGCAAAATATAATATGGTATCAGAGGAAAATCCAATACTCTATAGAACAACTAAGTATTTTTTTGGCTTTTTTATACACTCAAATATTTTAAGTTAAAAGTATGCTAGTCAATTTAATTGTTATGGAAGACTCAAGTTTTCTTTGGTGAAGTACTATGGAAGACGCAAGTTGTTTTATCAAATTTAATTGTTCCAATCAAGTATGTTGATTGTTTCTAGTTTTTGGAAATAGATGTTAGGCTCGATCAAGCACCAATGTTACAAAAATCACATGTAAATGTTGTCTTTTGCTTGGCCTGACGAGGACGTGTATTGGCTCGATCTAGCACCAAAGTTCCAAAAAACTCAAGTAAATGCTATATTTCCTTTGGCTCGATCAAGCCGGATGGTTGGCAAGACCTACCTATGTTTTCTAGTCCTAAAATTTTGTCTTAATGCACTTTTGCACAAAAAAATCTATTTGTTCCCTAAACTTCCTTTGACATGAAATGACTCAACAAAACGCTAAAATATTCTATAAAACCATGAAAATATTGTCAAAACACATGTTAAGAGCCGCTAAAATAGCAATACATCAACGCCTACGAGAATTCAAGGATGTAAATAAATAAATTGTATGAGATTTTTCTAGACGCCTATGAGAACTCAACGATTTACAAATAAAAGACTAAGGCGTTTCATGAAAAGCGGATGTGTTGACCTCTTCATGTAACATATATAGTAATCATGCATAAATTCAAAATTAAAATTTTCACGATAGTGTTTACATCGATGGAGCTTGAGCTAATTCCATTGACAGAATTTTAAAATGAAACTAAGATCCAAGGCCCAACCCAAACCAAATTACAAAAACATATCCATTTTGTCAACGCCTACGCCTAAACGGTATGAAGTTGGAGTGATCTCAATACAAAAACGGCCGGGCCAACAAATTGGGTCACCATTCACGGGTTCCCGCTCTAATTCACCTTCTTTTTTTGTTCACTCCACAATTATAGTCCATGGATAGAGCCACCGAACCGGGCGATGTTCCCAAATGCCACAAATCACAAAAAATGATCTGACATACCACAAATTGATCTGGGTGCCACCGAGAATGTGATAATCCCAAATTACCCTTAATGAAATGGTTTAGTGACATTTGAGATCAGTTTATTCTTTCTCCTTCGGAGCCCCTTCTTTCTCCTTGTTTTGTGCACCGAGCTCTCTTCTTCGCTGAGCCCTCTTCTTCTTCGTGTGTCCGCCATCCACCGCCGGAGCTGGTCATTTTTGTCTGTCATTGCCACCTCCGTCTTTGTATTTCAGTTTTTTTCTCCTCTCTCATTGTACATTGTTATAGGATTTAGAGATTTTATAAATTTAGGGATTTGATATTAAAATTACTTGTTTGGGTAAGCACATTTGGTTAGTAATGGGACAATTAGGTATTTGCATTGGTATTTGTCGAATGTAGCTATTTAATTGTGTTGAATCGAGTTGAATCTCACGTAAATTATAATCGTAGTTCAGGAAATCTGCAGACATAGGACAAATGGTACAACTGGTATAACTCAAAGATAAAGGGACAACTGGTACAAATGGGACAACTGGTAAAATGGGAGAAATGGTACAACTGGTACAAATGGTATAACTGAGAGATGTGACCTATGTAATTCATAATTGTGTTTTATTTTATTCTATTTACAGGATGAAGAAGAACAGCTACACAAACATACATTTCGACTATGGAGGGTACTATTCAGAAGAGCATGATTGGATTTCAAAAAATTCTATATATGATATAACATTTAAGACCTCATCTTTGGAGGAGAGAACTTTATCGGTGTTAGTAGAGAAAATCTGCAGGAAGATTGCGATTGATTAAAGCTCGGGAAAGCTGAAATTGAGTTACAGTCTATCTAAATCTTGGAGGGAGTCATATATTGTAGATGACGAGGACGTATATGTTTTTATAACGTCATTTGATAAAGAAGGACTTAAACCTGTTTTGCATGTGGAGTTATTAAAGGATTTAGAAAATAATCAGAGGATGGAGCAAGTTTCAAGAGTGGAACAAGGAAGTTCATTTGGTGTGAATTATGGGGAGTTGGGTTCAAATGACATAGTTGAAAATCCAGGAATCCTTGCTATATTGAGAGAGAGTGATACAGAGGAACAACAAAATGAGCTGATTATTGAAGATCCAATGGAGAATGCTGGTAATGAAAATTTTGTTGATGAAGATTGTGAGAATGAAAGTGCGGCTGTGGATAGCCCGATAGGTAACCATGTGGATGATGGTTTAGATGGTAGACATGAATATGTTGAGCTTTCATGTCATGTAGAAGAAAGTCAGTATGTTAAAGAATGGGAAGATGGTACGGGTCTTGAAATAGATAAAGAATTTTGTTCTAAGGAGGCAGTGCAAGATCTGGTTAACATAGCTGCAAATAAAAACTGTTTTGGGGTCCAAACTGTTAAGTCAGACACGGAGCGATTTATGCTACAATGCCGTCAAGCTGCACAAGGTTGTACATGGTATTTATGAGTTGCAAAAATTAAGATGTCAGTTTTTTTTTAGTGTCAGAGTACATAGAAAGATGCATACATGCTCTCGGTCTATTGAGACTATAAGCAATAGTAAACAGAGAGGCACACCACGATTAGTAGCATCGGTTTTGCATGAAGACTATCCAGGTCGATTTGAGACCCCGAGTGCTAAGAAGATCGTGAGTATTGTTCAAGGAAGACTTGGTTTGCATTGTTCCTACTCTACTGCATTGAGAGGAAAAAAAAACATGTTAGTGGTGTGCGAGGGAGTCCTGAAAAAAGCTACAAGATGTTCTTTTCTTATCTATACATGTTAGAGAAGATCAATCATGGGACAGTAACAAGTGTGGAACTGAATGAAGAAAAAAGGTTCAAATACCTATTCATCGCTTTGGGAGTTAGCATTGAAGGGCTTAGGAGAATAAGGAAAGTGATAGTTGTGGATGCAACTTTTCTTAAGAGTATATATGGTGGTATGTTAGTTTTTGCAATAGCTCAGGATCTTTTAATCATCACCATTATCCAATTGCGTTTGGTGTAACCAATAGTGAGAAAGATGTTAGTTGGACCTGGTTTTTCCAAAAGTTGAAAACTGTTATACCGGATGTTCCTTGATTGGTTTTTATAAGCGAAAAACATGAAAGCATCATCAAGGCAGTCTTGGAGGTGTACTTGAGCGCACTGCATGGACATTGCATCTAGCATTTGTCTCAAAACGTGAGAGGATATGTTAAGAATGAAAAGGATCAAGTTGCAATGAAATTCAGGGATTGTGCTCATGCTTATACTAAGAGTGAGTTCAACAGAGAGTATAGTGAATTTAGGAATAGGTTTCCTAAAGCCGGTGCGTATTTGGATAAGAGTATAGGACTGGAGAAATGGGCACGGTCTCATTTTGAAGGAGACAAGTACAACATAGACACCAGCAATTCCGCAGAATCAATGAATAATGTGTTTTAAAAAGCAAGGAAGTACAGCCTATTACCTATGATTGATCCGATTGTTGAAAAAATATCTGAATGGTTCAACAAATATAGGAATGAAGCTGCCAGAGCATCGGACACAAAGAAATTGGTGCTTTTTGTGGAGAACGAATTGCACACAAGATGTGTAATTGTGTCACGTTTAATGGTATCTGAGTTGAACAACTTTTAGCTTGAATACAACATTATTGGGCTCGATAGGAAGACTTATTTGGTGGACTTGAAAATGAAAAATTGTTCTTGCAGATGTTTTGATATAGATAAGTATCCGTGTGTCCATGCAATAGCCGCAGCCAGGAATGTCATGAGGAAGGAAGATAGAGCAGAGACTATCCAAATCTATGATCTCTGCTCAAAATATTACTTGATTGAGACGTGGGCATTATCCTATTACATGACGATTTATGTAGTGCCGAATGAGTCTAAGTGGATAATTCTTACTGAAATTCAAGAATTGTTTGCCTTACCGCCGTCGTACATCAAATGTTCGGGAAGAATTCAAGATAAGCGGTTTCCATCCACTGGAGAACGTCGCTCAAAGAGGTTAAGATGAACAATAACAATGATAATCATGGCATAGACTTGGATAGGTGGTTGCAGCTTGAAGAGGAAACTTAATTTGTGTGTTTGTGTGTTGGTATTTGTGTGTTGGTATTTCTATTTGGATTTCTCGGATTTATACAACCAAGTTCAACTAGGTACAACTAATAACATGTATGATTCTCTTAATTATGTTCAATAACTTTGAAAAATGAAAGTACGTTTATAAGATAAAAAAAACATCTTGAATGATGAAGAAATAATTTAAAATCAAGACAACATAATTTATTATTTTCGAAACAAATAATGTTGTTTTGACATAATAACTCCTTAGAATATAAGGAGGTTCTTGTATGTTTGTCACCCTTTTATACTGAAAATAGCTGAAATAAATATTTCATGTAACTTTTATGATGAAAACCTCCAAACTTATATCTACAAACTTAAAATAATGTGTTCAACTACAAAAAATTATTTTACGTCAAAGTCCAACAAAAAAAACCCCAAATAAGTATTTGTATAACTATGAAGAAGAAAGTCCAACTGTACAACTATTAAGAATATCCCGCCGACTTTTAATAAATGGTGGGTCTAGACGTTTAGTAAACAAAAGCTGACTTTCCACTTTCACAATTAATATAATGTGGGCCCAAGAATTTTCAACTTTTATTATTAATAAATGACTTTCTCTCTCTCTCTCCCTTTGTATTCGATCCATCGTTTCTTTCTCTCTCACTTTGTATTCGATACAAAAGAGAGATTTTTTCTGGGTTTAGAGAAAGAGGGGCAAAAATTGAAACATACCTGAGAAATCGAAGTATTTTCACCGATTTACCTTACATCTCATATCATATATATCTTTAGATCTAGGATCTAGTGTTTTTAAGATCTAATTTCAATTTTTGTTTCTATAGTGATAATACCGCTCAGCTGTCCAAATAGTTGCAATGATACTTCTGATTCGGCATCAAGCATCGACAGTGGATACGCAAGTGAGGATGATAATTATGGTGTTCTGACACGTTGTTTTTGTGGTCAATTTTTCCGACTTGAATTCGCTACAGCCGTCGAAAATCAAGGTAGAAAATACTACAAATGCCCATTGAGTGAAGATGGTGGAGAACACCTATCTAAGTGGTGGGATGACGCAGTCGATGAGGAACTTAAAAGGCTATGGTTCGGATTAGGGGAGCAGAAAGAATCAGTTCAGCATGCTTTCCGATACGGAGGTGGTGCAAACCCTGCTTTGGAGTCAATTCGTGAGTTAATCCGTCAACTATGTGTTGAAGTATCAGAACTTAAGGACCAATTACTCCAGAAAGACGGCGAGATTGAGAGGCTAAGGGAGGAACTTGCTACTAGAGATATGATTTACTTTATGGTTTGCCAATGCCAACTGTTGTGTATCTTTTGTTTGTTTGTAAGACACTAAATTGTTATGTTTCATTGTGAAATTTCGATGTTTAACTAAAAATTTGGACCAAATAATGAAAGCATATGTACGCAGTTGCACCGGTTGTACCAAAATACTGTACGCAGTTGTACCAGTTGTACCAAATACTGAAAACATTTGTACCTAATAATCCCAGTTGTATAAATCCTAATAGCAGTTGTACCTAATAAACTAGTAGTACCAAATACTGAAATACATGTAGTCAAATACATAATAAATAACACATTATTCTCTTCAACGACACTACTTTCTCGGTCGCTTATGCTCGGCTGCATATAGTGTCCTTAATAACCTTGACGATTGTCTTGTTCACTTCTTCCCAGTTTCAACAACAGGTCCACTATCTTTCTTTTTCTCTTTCTTTCCTTTCTTCTCTTCCTGGCCTTTCTTGTCTTTCTCACCCCCAGCTTCCTCACATGCATCAAAGTTCCAAAAAGATGTAAAGACAACAAAAAACCATTAATTTCATCAAATTTAATCATTCACTCAATCAAAACACTCACTTATCTGAACGATATTTGGATCAGAGAATCCACTTGGCTAAGAAGGTGTTGGATCAGGGACTCCACTTGGCTGAGAAGGTGTCGGATTAGGGACTCCACTTGGCTGAGAAGGTGTCGAATCAGGGACTCCACTTGGCTGAGAAGGTGTTGGATCAACCTCTTTCAACCTCTTTCAATCTCATATCCAAGTCATCAAGCTTCACCATGATATCTCCAAACCCTTTTTCTATCGACTCCTTAATTTCCCACACAAACCTTAATGATAAAAACCTTGTACGTTCAGGAACTCCATCAACATTCTCAACGAATTCATCCCTTCGAGCAGCCAACTCCAAATCGTACAGATCTTTCCACCATATCTTCTTCCTTTGTACAGTTAGACGCTCGATCCAACTCTCAACGATTGGATCGATAAAACCTATCCCATCATCAAAACCATCATCTAAGATACGTGCCAACAGAGCTTTCTCATAAGATTCAGGTTCCAAGATGCTCGTGATATCCTGTGAATATCAATACATTAACTTCAACATAAACTCATAACAAATACATATATTACCAAAAAGTTCACAAACTCTAACCCTAGTACTTCCAAGCTCTACATTTATGTCTTCCAATGGAAAACCTTTCATACAACTTTCGGAGAACTTATGCTTGCACAACCTTGGACAGTCCTTTTCTGCGGGTACATCTTCTCAAAATTTGCGTCCAAGATGTGGAATACACTCAAATGCCAGAACCTACACATTGTGTTACAATATCTCAAGTAATCCTATAAGTATTACTTACAATCATAAATTAATAATAAAGAGTTATCTCAAGAGGAAGAATGAATCCATAAAGGGCGGTTTGCTGTTTTGGTTTCACAGAGATTTTGGTTTCACGGAGCCTTTGAAACTCTTCACAAAGCGCATGATCTCCTTTATAAGCTCATCAAATGTAAAAAACCCCCAGGGAAATGTCTCACAGGCGTGCAAATCATCAACAACACTGAGAAGGAAGGGATTTATGTTCCAATCAGACTTAGATTTTGCTTTTACTACCTTGCATAAGAAATACAAGATAGTCATCTTCTTCCTGTCCACTGTACTCTTCTTCTTCATTGCCTCCAGCTTATCTTCCAGATCTGAGAGTTTTATTCCCTTTCTCCTTTTAAACATCTTTTCCACAAACTACAAATCCCCCAGTTCCTTCCATTTGTTGGGGTATTCATGGCAGTCCAATCCTGTTAACAACGCGTGCTCTCTCAGAGAACACCTAATAGGCACTCCATTGACCACAAACCATCACTCTTTTTCCTTCCCCGTAGATGTTGTTCGAAGGAGAAGCATCCACATCCCTTGAAGCATGTGGTTCGATTCCTTATGCATGTGGAATATATGCTTGAATTGAGAATGCTTCCTGAACTATTTCAGTTCTGCAGGAAGTTCCTCTATGTACTCCACTATTTGGGTCACACTACACCTCTGGCTGCAGTGCTTGGGTATCATTATCATCATCAACAACATCATCATCCTGAAAATTCATATACAAATTATTAACAGACTTACTTAGTTGTTCCAGTTATCTGGATACCACAAAATGACCCTAAGTTGTACTAGTTGTTCAAGTTGTACTAAAACGACCATTCCTAAACTAGTTCCTAATTTCCTAATTTCGTAACTAGTTCCTAATTTCCACCATTACTAAAACCACCATTCCTAATTACCTAACTAGTTATTACTAAGTTGTTTCAGTTATCCAGAAACCCCCTAAGTTGTACTAGTTGTACTAAAGTTTCCAGACCTAAGTTGTACTATTTGTGTCAAAACCACCATTCCTAATCACCTAATTAGTTCTCTTAACTTGCACCATTCTCAATCTAATGTACATACCTGCGATGATGCTGCCAGTGCTGGATTATGAGCATCCTCTTCAGCATGATCCTCCCCATCACCTTCACTAGAGTTTGTCTCCTCTTCCCCTTCTTTTTCTTCCCCATCACTTTCATTTGTCTCTGTCTCTTGGTCCTCTTCTTTCTCTTCTTCCTCTTCCACCCCATCACCTTCATTTCTCTCTTCCTCTTCTTCACCGCTTTCTTCCTCCCCACTTGTCTCTTCCTCTTCCTCACTGCTTTCTTCCTCCCCATTCGAACTACTCTTTTCTTCCTTTTCTTTCTCGTTTTCCCCCTTTGGATCAGCATCCTTGAGACCTTTTGTTGACTCATAAACACCACGTTTGTCTCTTACACGAGCCATTACTAAAGAAAAAGAACAACATTACACGAAATCTCAATCTCAAATGCCAATTCCAATGAAGTAAAAGTGAGAACATGGGTTGGAAGAAAATTCTTACGCGATGGTGTGATCGGCGATTGGCGGAATCGAGGAGTACACCGGATTTGGGGTTCCGACGGAAGGTTTTGAAGCTAAGGTTCCGACTTAGGGTTTGAAGCCCAGTTTTGCGGCGGCGGAGATGGATGGACTCGAGTTGGTCAAAATCGGATTCTGACGCGAGGGTTTGTCGGATCGAGTTACTTCTCAAACTTGCACTTTCGCGGTTTCGTTCGACAGTTCTCGATTCTGAATTTTTTTTCAGTTTTTTCTTTACAAATTAATTTTAAACCGTGAAAATCAGTATACTTATTGATGAGATCCGAAATTTTAGATGGATCTGGTTTGCTCAATTGATTTGGATCGGATATTGTGGTTGGGTTAGAAAAATTACGTTTACACTTAGGTTTTCTAGACTTTTCCTTTAGTTTTGATTTAAAAATAATTGTTAAAGAAAATAAATAACATAACGGTGGCATTTGGGAGTTCATTTCTCGAAAAGTGGCATTTGAGGAATTGATCCCACCGAACCGTCACCGCAAGTCTAAAATAATCAGAGCTCCTGACAATGGAGAACGCCACAATTATCACGATTACAGAGCTTATCAACAGTGGTCGAGCCATCACTGATGCATCGTCGCTATTCTATCCTCACTCGTCTTCCGAATCAAAGAGTAGGAACCCTAAATCACGTTCCGGTGCCATCAATTTGGACTTTATCACACCACTGAATCACCCAGCGGTTATCATCGGGATGCTAGCTCTCCCTTCCAAAACCCTAAAATGTCCGAATCGTTATTGCTTTCAATTTTTCGATGGTGATTTGACAATCTGCTGTGATATACTTAGATTTAAATCCGTGAGATTGGGAGTAAGATTTGTGTTCTATCTTGGAATTTTATACCTATGAAGCATTTTGGTGGATTTTTGGAGATTATCAAGTGGAAACTTGATAACGAAATTCAATATCAATATTTGAATTTCAAAACATCAATGAACTCTTATTAAGCTTCCAATTGAATCGATGTTCAAAACAAACAATGAATCAACTCACCAAAGTCAAGTTCTTGAAACTTCAACAATGGTGGATCACACAGTCTAACAGCTAACAAACTTCTAGAATCAATTTCAATAATATCCAAATGAAAATTACAACAGATTCTTATATGACACTAGCTTCCTCTTCAGCGTCTTCTGTTTCCACGTGTCAAACTTCTTCTCCACCTCTCAAACCTTCTATTTGCTTCGGTGTCTTCTATTGCTTTGACTAAACCGCTTCTCCAATCCTTCCTTCTGCCGGTTTAGCTTGGTTTAATATTCTATAACAAATCATCCCTTCTTGCAAAACCTTGACCACAAGGTTCAAAAGTTGGAAATTTCCTCTGCAATTCATACAATAATTCCCAGGTTGCTTCAACCAACACCATTGTAGATGCTCTGCCTTGTCTTTTAACCATTTTACGATCCAATATGATCTCTGGTTCTCGGACAAGGACATCTGTGAGCACAGTGGGAAAGGTAGTTGAAGTATGCACATTACCGATTAACACTTTCAGTTGTGAAACATGGAAGACAGGGTGAATTAGCGAACCCTGCAGAAGTTGTAACTTGTATGCCACCTGACCACATTTTTCCAACACTTTATACGGTCCATAATACTTCGGAGCCAACTTGTTATTCGATCTCATTACCACTGATTGTTGGCGATATGGTTGAAGCTTGACATAAACATAATCACCGATCTCAAAACTTCTCTCTGTTTGATGTTTATCCGTGAACTGTTTCATTCTGTGTTGTGCTCGCAAGAGATGGAACCTCAAAATCAGGATCATGTTCTCTCTTTCTTGTAAACTTTTAGTTATGACCACCACTTTTGATTCTCCTGGAAGGTAAGGAAGATGAGTTGGAGGGGTCTGTCCATAAACAGCTTCAAAAGATGTTTGTTGAATCGTTGTATGATAGGAAGTGTTGTACCAAAATTCTGCTAATGATAACCATTTACTCCATAATTTTGGTCTGTCGCTACACATACATCGTAGATAAGTTTCAACACACATGTTCACAATCTCTGTTTGTCCATCACTCTAGGGGTGATAGGCACTGGAAAACTGCAGAGTAACTCCTTGTAAAGTGAATAATTCACGCCAGAAACTCACTCACAAATACTGAATCCCTGTCACTCACAATTGTTCTTGGAAACCCATGTAGCTTGAAAATGTTATCCAGAAAAGCTTGAGCCACTGTAACCGCAGTATGTGGATGTTGCATTGCTACGAAATGGGCAGCTTTGCTTAGGCGATCAACCACAACGAATATAACAGTTTTTCCATTCGACTCTGGTAGACCATCTATAAAATCCATAGATAAATCTGTCCATAGAGTTTCTAGCATAGGGAGTGGTTGTAAAAGACCTGGAGCAGCAGCAGTATCATATTTGCATTGTTGACAAGTGCTACAGCTCCTGATAAAGGCTTGAATGTCTTTTGTCATTCCTTTCCAATAAAACAAGCTTTTAACCCTTTGATAAGTTGCATCTCGACCCGAATGACCTGCAGTTCCAGAACAATGGAGCCACTGCAGTATAGTGTTTTTTAATTCTACATCCAAGGGAACCAATATCTTACTTTTCCTCCTTAGTATCTCCTGGTTCCACGAGTAATGCTTCTTCCCATTTGGTGTTTGTTTTAGTGTCTCGATAATGTCTTTACAGCTCATATCTGATGCATAACAAGACTGAATCTGTTTAATCAATTTGCATTCCATTAATGTCATTGCCATATGCAAGATTTTTGATCCTTCCCCCCGAGATAAAGCATCTGCAGCTATATTTTCTTTTCCTTGGTGGTATTGAATCTCGTAGTCAAACTCCATCAACTTCGGTAACCATTGTTGCTGAATTGGAGTGTTTAACCTCTGTTCCAATAGGTATTTTAAACTTCTCTGATCAGTTTTAATGACAAAGTGAGTTGGAAGTAAATAATGCCTCCATTTCTACACTGCGAAAACGACAGCCAACAGCTCTTTTCATAAATTGACAAATGTAGTTGTTTTTCTTTAAGATGTCTGCTGATATAAGCTAATGGATGATTGTCTTGCATCAGTACAACACCTATTCCTTGACCACATGCATCCGTTTTCACTACAAAAGATTTGTCAAATCTTGGTAAAGCCAAAACTGGTGCTTCACATAATGCCTCTTTCAGCTTTTCAAAAGCCTTTTGTGCCTCATCATTCCATACAAAAGCATCATTCTTTGTGAGTGTTGTTAATGGTCTTGCTATCACTCCAAATTTTTGAACAAATCGCCTATAGTAATCTGCCAAACCCAAAAATCCTCTTAATTATTTTAAGTTTTCCGGGACAGGCCACTCTGACACAACTTTCACTTTTGTTGGATTAGTGGAAATTCCTTTCTCCTCAATATAATGACCGAGATACTCCACCTTTCTTGTAGCAAACGAGCATTTGCTCTTTTTTGCATATAATTGATTACTCCTCATCAATTCAAAAACCAATTGCAAATGCTCAACATGTGAATCCAAAGATGAACTATATATGAGTATATCATCAAAGAATATCAACACAAATAGTCTCAGGAATTTCCTAAACATTGTGTTCATTAAACTTTGGAAAGTGGCTGGAGCATTCATGAGACCAAAAGGCATGAATAGATACTCATAATGTCCACTGTGTGTTTTAAAAGCTTTTTTATGAATATCTGTGGGTTCCATACTGACTTGATGGTAACCTGCTCTCAAATCAATTTTTGAATAAACTTTTGAACCTCCTAGTTCATCCATCAAATCATCTATCAGAGGGATTGGGAATCTATCCTTGATTGTCATACCATTTAATCCTCTATAATCAACACAAAGCCTCCAAGTTCCATCTTTCTTTTCAACCATTACTACAGATGAGGCATAGGGACTAGAACTAGTTTGAATAGTTCCACTAGTCAACATTCCTTCTACCATTTTATCTATCTCATTCTTTTGATAGAGAGCGTACTTGTATGGTCGTTGATTTATTGGATTAGAGCCTTCTAATAAAGGAATTCTGTGATTATAATTCCTTCTAAATGGAGGTAAGACTGTTGGTTCTTCAAAGATATCTTCAAACTGTTTGATCAAGTTTGTTATTGCAGGTTCTTGCTTGTCTTCTGTCGAATTCATCTCCAATGAATTAATACTGATATCATGTTCTGATATTCTTTCATTTATGTAAATCATCGACAGTTGCATTTGTTCCTCTTGCATTCTTATTAATTTGTTGGCCTTAACTTCTCTCACAGATCCTTGCCTGATACCATTCAACATAACCAACGTTTTCTCCCAAATAAATCTCATTTCCAGCTTCCTGAAATCCCAAGTAATAGGTCCTAGTGTCTCTAACCACTGCACACCAAGCACCATATCACAATTACCTAGAGGAATCACCATGAAATCTGCTTGAAAAGTCGTTTTCTGAAATTTCCACTCAAATTTTTTTACTGCTCCATTAACTTCTAGTTTTCTCCCATCATCCACTGCCACTTTAGTCAATCCTGCTTCTATACAATTACAACCTAGTTTCTTTGCTATTTGTATATCCATGAAGTTATGCGTGGAGCCAGAATCGATTAGTAAAAATATCAGTTTCTTTCCATGCATTCCCTTGACTTTCATGGTTCTGTAATCTAAGACTCCAGCTACAACATTAACAGATACTTGTGGTAATTCTTCTGTTCTTTGTTGAAATTCCTGAGTCTCTTCTTCACTTCCATATTCACTATTCTCCTCCTCTACTTCCATCATGAATAGCTGCGTTTTTTATGCTTCAAATAATGTCCTGGGGAGTACTTTTCATCACAGAAATAGCACAAACCTTTGGCTCTTCTTTTGCTCATCTCTTCATTAGATAAAAACTTCTTAAGTGTTGTGTTATGTTCTTTAGTAGATACACCTTTACTCGTATTATCTCCTCTGTAATTGGACTCCCTCTTCGTCCATACACTGTTCCTGCTTGTATTAGTTGCAGCCTTAGCATTACTTCCCATCGGAATATAAGCTTTCTTAGGATGTGCTTTTTCATACAACCTTCCCAATACTAAGCATTGACGAACTGAACAAGGTTGAAACATCCTTATATGCTTTTGTGTATCTGTTCTTAACCCAGCCAAGTAAGCACTAACCAAGTATTCCTCAGACAAATTCATTCTTGTTTTGATCAACTCAAATTTCTCATGGTAATCAACAATTCCCTCGATTTCCTGTAATTGTTTTAGTTCTGCTATAAGATCCTCTAAGACATCTTCAAAATCTTTCGTTCATCAATTCTTTATATGATTCCCAATTGATCATCAACGTACCTCCATAAGAAGATTGAACTAAAGACTAATGCCAAATTGTTGCATGACTATCGAAATGCAATGCTGCTATTTTGATCTTCATCTCATATGGAGTATAATCGATAGCAAAAAATTCTTCCACTTTGAACAGCCAATCTTTGAAATTGTTCTCGTTGAATCTTGGAAAATCAATCTTGCCCAACCTTGTAAGGCCTGAATAATGCGATTGATTACCATTTCGAGATCCTCTAGCTTGTTCTTGATTGTCGCTCGCAAGATCTGGTGTCGCTGAAGCTATCGGTGAAGTCCGATCTTTATTTTGATTTCCACCATTAGCTCCGTTGTTCTCCTTCAACCAACAAATAGCCTCAAACATCTTTGCAACAGTCTTGCCCATACTCTCCTCCAATTCTTGAGTCTTTGCGATCACCATATCAATCTTAGAACTCATCGAACCTTCGATTTCTCGAATTGCTATTTCCTTGAGCAATGTTTGTGAACGAGTCTCCGCCATGATTCTTCAATTCCAAGGATAGACACAGCTCTGATACCTTTGATAACGAAATTCAATATCAATATTTGAATTTCAAAACATCAATGAACTCTTATTAAGCTTCCAATTGAATCGATGTTCAAAACAAACAATAAATCAACTCACGGAAGTCAAGTTCTTGAAACTTCAACAATGGTGGATCACAGTCTAACAGCTAACAAACTTCCAGAATCAATTTCAATAATATCCAAATGAAAATTACAACAGATTCTTATCTGACACTAGCTTCCTCATCAGCGTCTTCTGTTTCCACGTGTCAGACTTCTTCTCCACCTCTCAAACCTTCTATTTGCTTCGGTGTCTTCTATTGCTTTGACTAAACCGCTTCTCCAATCCTTCCTTCTGCCGGTTTAGCTTGGTTTAATATTCTATAACAAAACTTGTGGATACTGGTAACGAAGTTAGTTGGAAGAAAGGTTGCTCTATCGGGCTTGAAGAAGAAGTTGGTTTATATGGGCAAATGTGATTCTTTGTTGGTGTTTGTGACGACTAAGAACTCTGTTCTTCATTCACCTTGGATTTCGAAGAAACAGTGAGTTTCGAAAACTGTTGTTGAGAAGAGAGGTAACTGCGGTTCCTACCTTGGATTTGTCAAAGGTGTGTACTTAAAAGGAAAGCTGGTTGAGATGGATGAAGATGTTTGGCTTTTATCGACGGATCAGATACTTAACAGATCCCACAGTATCCGTACTGATTCTATTGTAAGCAGTCCCCTCTTGATTCAGTTTGTTGTGAATTAATAAGATGGTTCTTTTTGTTCTGTCTGTAAGCATCTGAGAAGTTAGTCTGTCTGTGCTAGTTTGAGATCTTTGATTGATTTAACTTACTTTAGTGCAGATTTTTATCAGAAATGTACATTTTGTGAATACCAAATTTTCTTGGGGAGAAGTGCTTATACTTGGGGCATGCTTCAAGACCAGTATCACAATTGAGATTTTTTCACCTTTTGAAACGAGGTAAGGTTTTGCTATAAATCAGTTAAATCCTGGAGGCTTTCTCTTATGTCTGGAGATTCATCCAGCTGGTGCTTTAGTTGTCTTGTAGATTCATGTCGGCAGACTTCTTTGAGTTGATTCATCGAGTCTTTTTCCTTTCCTGCAAGATTTTGATACTCTCTCTCTCTCTCTCTCTCTGATGAGTTTAGCAATATCTTTGGTGATTTCATGCTATTTATGACTTGTGGCTGATAGTCTGATATTACTGCAAAATAATGCTTTGCAGGACACTACTTGTTCGTCTATGCTTCCACAAATTTGACAGCATGCCATCAGACAAGGAAATCTTAAGATCCTATCAGGTGTTAAAAGCAGGCTTGGTTCTTTGCTTTGATTCTGGGCTTTTCTGTTTTCTCCCCCTTTATAGTTCTATGGTCTTCCTCATTTTCGTGAGGTGTTATCAGAAGGATGAACTGACAAAGATGTATGCAGAGTCACATGTTTCAGCATAGGGTAAATTGGTAAATTCAAAGTGCAATAATAGATGCAGCTTTATACTGTTCTAAGGGTAATATCCATGCTCATCTGTTTTACTCTTTTTTTTGTAACTTTTAATTTTGCAGTGCGGGGTTTTTACTGAATTCTGCATGCATGAATCATGCGGATGCAATAGTGAAGCTCGTGACTGCAACCTAAAACTGGTCAGTCTATTGTTTGGTTAGACTAGGACGAGTTTAATCTCTGTTTGATTGTCATGGTTATTCTTTGATCTTGTTATATTAATTCCATTATTTTTTTCTCCAAACAGGTAATGCCTATCTCAAGTTTTCTCCACCACTACAAGGTCATGCTGAATGATTTACTTTCTCAGACTAAAAACTTTGTGCTAGTAATTGTTTAAGTCATCCATCGTCAACGCGGAAAAGATACAGTCATACAAATACAAAGAATGTTAGAAGTGAAGATATTGGTGTCATCTTGCTTGGAAAATTGAAGGTATATTACTCGTGACATCAAAGTGTTTGGTTCTTGAATTGCAAATATTACCACTCCGTATCTGTGTTATGCTTCCATATCGCTCCATGATATCTAAAGGCTTACATGAGTACACTATTGTGCCATCAAACAACTCATTTTAAAGTTTTTTAAAATTGTAGAGATATCAGTGTCATAATGTCAGCTTGATTGGGTATATATTTTTGCTTAATATCTGGAACACATCTCGAGCTTTTGCTTCATAAAAAGGTTTTTGTTTTGCTCAATTTATACCCTCATGTAGCTGTGATATTATTCTTCTATATAGATCTCATCTTCTGGAAGATTGCAATTGTATGACAGAACTAGCAGCATCGATGTTCTGACTCCAGACCTTCTAAGTGATAGAAATGCGTGCAGGATATGTGAGGTTAATTTTGTATTTCAAACTACATTTTCTTCACTTATCCGGCATGTTGTAGGATACCAAACTTGTCTTATTGACTCTTCAGTTTATCCTGTAGGTTTCTGACTTCTATCTTATTGTGGAAGGAATACCTGAATCAATGCTCCACATATCGTTTCTTTGAAATCCTCTTCGCTGTAGAAGTCTGGTTAATCTCACTCCATTGGCCATAGAAAACACCTTGACAGTGCATTTTTCTTTACGTTTGGTGCTGCAAGTTGCAAAAATGTTCCCATGCACCATTGTCTCGACTGGAGGCCTGATCTGAGTGAGTTCAAAGGGGCAATGTTTCATCTACTTAGAGTGACCCACAAATTTCCGATTCTAAAAATTTTAAGGTTTTATTTTACAAAATAGCAATTTCCAAAATGTCACTGTCGTTTAGTTTTTTGCTTAAATTAAGAATTTTTTTTGTTTATGCTTCTAGAAGGTCTTAACTGTTATCATTATTGATCTTGTACCAAGGTCATCTAGGAATGCCTGACTGTACCAGTGTTTTCATCGAGGCTGTAATCAATCCCTGGGATCTCATTTGCACAGTGACTGAAGAAGACACAGCTGCTCCCTATTTTGAAGAATGTAATACTTCCCAAGAAATACGTCCACTTAAGAGACGTAAAACTAATAATGCATTACAAAGGGAAAGAGTATCATCTGTGCTGCATGAAATTTCCTGCCAGACGACCATCGGATGTGCTAGTAGTCACTGTTTGATGACAGCAGCAACTCTGTCTAATTTAAAGGAAAACAAATGTGGTAACACGCACAATGCTAAGCGTGTGCTGTTAGAATTCATACCTGAATGCAAAAACTATAATGTAAGTATTAATTTCTTATTAACTTTCCGAGTACACACTCTTCACAGAAATCAAGAGTGTGGATTTCTTTAGAGTTAAGGTAACCCTCTTTTATCAGAACATTCATGTTCTTCAAGCTCATGTGTCCGAGTCTTGAGTGCCACCTATTTGCTTGGTTGGCTTCAGCCTTCGCTATAGACACTTCTCCTTGCAACACTCATCCTTGTAGGTAGTATAGTCCTTCTTGATACTTTCCTGTGAGCACTTGTTTATTGTCTTTGTAGAATTTTATTGTGAATCTCCACCTGCATACTTGCAGCCACATTTTTCTAGTTGGCCGTATGATATGAGGTTCCTGCCCATGTCTGGCATGTACCTTATCTCTGTAAGTGTCACCATGGCTCCATCAAGATTATGTATTTTTAAATTACTTATTCCTTTGACCTCACTTGTGTTGTTGCCCATTAGTACTTTTCCTCCATTGATTTCTTTAAAATCAAATACTACTTCTTTGTTTGGTGTGATGTGGAATGTACATCCTAAATCCATCACCCACTTGTCTTTAGTGTCTTGTAAGCTGATTGTTAGCACCATAGGTAGCTCAGCATCCTTAGCTATATTAGTTGCATTGCTAGTTTTCCTTTTAGGGCACTCTGATTTGAAGTGACCCTTTTTCTGCAGATCCAACACTCCTTTTTCTTCACTTGTGTTCTCTGCCTTGACTCTGACCTTCTATCTCTACTCTTGAAACGATTTCCTTTGCTATAATTCATGTTTTCGTTTCTCCCCTACTCACAAAGAGACCTTCAAAATGGTTTCTTGTTTTTAACAAACCCTTTTCTTTCAGTTCAATCTCTTTGGAGTAAGCCGCACTTGTGACATCATCCATACTTAAGGTTTGAGTCTTGCCGGCTCCATACTTAAGGGTGTCCTTTAGTGCCTCGTAGGGGTCTGGTAGTGCAGACAAGATTTTTATAGCTTGATCTTCATCTGATATGTTGATGTTCAAGCTGGCCAAGTCGCTTATTAATTTCAAGAACATATCCATATTATAATCAATACTCGTATGTTCTTCAAACTTGAAACTTGAGAATTTATGTTTCAAGTATATGCGATTAACTTAAGACTTAGATTGATAGTCTCTCGAGAGAGCCTGCCAGATAGCTAATGATGTATTTCCTTTCATAACCTTCCGGAGAACCACATCTCCTAGGCTCATGCAGATTGTATTCTTGGCCCTCTTCTCTTTTTCTTGTCGTGTCGGGTCTATCTTTTTCTTCACTTCAGGTAAGATTTCTGTGACTTCCTTTCCCTTTTTTGTGGGATCACCCTCACCTGATGCAGATGGATTTGATTCTTTAAGACATGAATCCAAACCGAGTAGTTCTAGCTGACACAATATCTTGTACTTCCATAACCCAAAGTCTATTTTTCCATCGAACTTTTCCACATCATATCTTCTTGAAGTTGACTCCATGATTTCCTTGTTTCAAACCTGAAACTTTAATCACTTACAACTTCCTAATCCATATGACTTTAAGAATATGCAGAACTTGGAATCAATCACGTTTCTGCTTTGTCCTAAGCTCTGATACCACTTGTTGAGTTTAAGTTTCGATTAGAACCTTGGTTGGTTTTGGTTTTATGCGATTGTTATAGTAACCAAAAACAAGATTTAACGAGTTCCTCTCAATTGAGAGTACCGTCTTGAGTAAGCAAAGCTTACTAACTTCCACTAGAAACGGTTTATAAGTTTCCTTGTTTACACTTAGTCTTTGGTCTCTCTCTCTCACACTAACTCTCTTGCTTACTTGCGATAAGTACCTCACCAAGAAGAGCTCCAATGTGATGCTATGCCTAGAAAGTATAGAACCTACTCCTAATCCCGACCCTAAGATGAAAGAAACAAGAAACTCAAGAAGAAACACTCACCGAAGTCTCCTAAGAACTAAACCCTCTTAACTGAATGCTTTAACTCTTTCTCTTGTCTTCTCTTCTTCTCTCGTTTTTGTGGATGATGTATTGTGTTTACCCCTTGTTCTTATTTATGAGTGTGATGACACTCCTTCTCGTATTGGGAACTTGGCATGCCTCTTCGTTTCCTAATAGAAACTGGATTTCGTATTCCGCAAGTAACACAAATGCATTCATAATATACTAAAGAATTGGGTCTTATTTCCTAAACCAATTAGATGCCCAAAACCGAAGTGTTAACCGATGGCCCATCAAATGGCCCAACTTGTGTTAGGATCCGTTGAAGTCTCGGTCAGGGTCTTCGACATTTCCAACAGTATATCTTGTCAATTTTGAAATGGTGTGAGTTGTATTGCGTGGACTCAATCACGTTGAATATGCTTGGAACCTCGTATACATATGTTTTGCTCTAATAAATGCGTATTTAACGAAATTATTTCTCAAATATCCTTAATGGCAAAAATATTTATCACTTGCCCTTATTTAATCTCTATACCCCTCAACTATTAATTTAATTCAAATAAATGAAATTAAAATTAAAATGGGCCCCACTCACATCTTGTTACTAAAAAAAAAAAAAAAAAAAAATCAGATTCCAATTTAAAGTTGGATAGGTCCCACTCCACCCAACCACTATCTTCTTCTTCTTCACCATTAAATCCAAACCTATCAACCTTAAATTCATCAATTTTGTTTTTTTCTCACAAATCGAGCATGAGATTCTGAAATTAAAGGGTTTTTGAGTTGTTTGAGAAGAAATTTGGGAAAAATGGAGGTGGAAAGAAACTTGAGATCACCATTGGAGGTAAGCTCTCGGGTTTCCCAAAAACACAAAAAAACTCGATTTTGCTCACTGAAGCTCAAATCACGTATTATTATGACTATATTTGAGGTTTTTGTTGTTATATAACGACATTTGTGGTTAATGACAACGAATCGAAGATATTTTTGTTCGTCAAAACCCATATTTATAGTATTGATACGACTGATACAACTAAGACATATTATATACCTGCGTACACATGATACGACTAAGACATAATATATACATGCGTACAACTGATACAACTAAGTAATTAATGATACAATTTTATTATTTTCAGAGTTCACTGAATATAAAGCAGAGCACGATCATACATTTTGATTATGGGGGACAATATGTCAAGAAAGGAGAGGAAATTTATGGATTGCAAGAGAAAATGTTTATCACGCTTTTTTGATGAGACAATCAATTGAGGAGGTAACGCACGACATATTAGTTGAAAGTATACGTAATAAGATGGGGGGAAATGAAGCAAAGAGCGAGATAAAATTGAGTTATTTTTCGGTTGGAGTTGATCCTAAGTGGTGATATATATCTTCAATGATGATGATGTTGTTTTGTTATTTGGAACCATGTGAAGGTAAAATGAAAGGTGTGTTGCATGTTGAGACGAAGACGAATGATCCAAGAGAAGATTGCTTTAGTCAAGTTAATGCAAGTAACGAGATCACGGTTTCTACTGGTCGAGTAAATTGTCGAGTTAATTATGGAAGCATAACTATTTCTGCAAGTGAAATGTCCGAAAAGTATGCAACGGTTACCCACGAAGTAGAATGTGAAAACTTGGAAAATATTGAGGTTAGAGATACAAGTTTGGTTGAATTTGATAATGTTCACGTGAGGGATCGACATGTGGTAGAAGGAGATGAGATTCATAATGTAGAATGGAATGATGGTATGAATGTAAAATTAAGTCAATTATTTGGAAACAAATAAGACATAGAAAGAATTAGTGAAAAGGCTTCATTTTTGAATTGTATTTCACTTTAATATCATGAAATCAGATAAAACGTAGTATGTGGTAAAATGTTGTGAATAAAATAATGGTTGCAAGTGGTCTTTACGAGCTGCGAAGATTAAGGATTCAAACATTTTCTTTGTTAAGACATACAACAAAATTCACACATGTTCTCGGGTGTCATCAACCTCATTGGTAAAGAGAAGAAAAGACACACCCCAATTAGTGGCATCTGTTGTCCAAGATCATTATCCAGAGAAGCTTAACACGCCAACTCCAAAATGTTTGATTGGTATGGTGCAAGGAAAATATGGTGTTAAAGTGTCGTATTCGACGGCGTACAGAGGAAAAAAACAAGCTAGTGCTGATGTACGAGGTAGTCCGGAAGAAAGGTATAAGATATTGTATTCTTATTTGTACATGTTACAGATTACGAATCCGGGTACAGTTTCATATGTGGAAGTGGACGAAGATCAGAAGTTTAATACTTATTCTTCGCATTGGGAGCTTGCGTGGAAGGCTTCCAAGTGATGAGAAAAGTGATTATTGTGGATGAGACTCACCTTAAGAATGCATATGGTGGGGTGTTATTGGTTGTAACTGTGCAAGATCCTAATCATCACCACTATTCGATTGTTTTTGGTGTAGTTGATGGTGAAAAAGATGGTAGTTGTGCATGGTTTTTCAATAAGTTGAAAACACTAATACCGGATGTTCCTAGATTAGTGTTTATTTTTGATAGGAATCAAAGTCTCATCAAGACAATACGTGAGGTTTACCCATTATCTCATCATGGGTATTGTATCTTTCATTTATCACAGAATGTGAAGATGCATGCCTCAACGTCAACAAAAAAAGAGTTGTAGTAAAGTTCAGGGAATTGGCTCATGCATACACACAAGCTGAGTTCCAAACACTCTACGATGATTTCAAGAAAAGGTATCCTAGTGCAGCGGAGTATGTTGAAAGAAGTGTCGAACCAAATAAATGGGTCCGATGATTTTTCCCTAGCGAAAGGTACAACATAGATACCACTAATTATTCGGAATCTTTAAATGTTGTTTTCAAAGAAGCAAGAAAATACTTGCTTTTACCAATGATTGATGCAATTATTGAAAAAAATAGCTGAGTGGTTTAACAAGCATAGACAGACCTCTACCGAAGCACACAGATTGGTGCCTTTTATTGAAAATGTGTTTCACGAAAGTTGTGTTGAAGCACAACATTTAGCGGTGATTGTGTTGAACAATTACTATCTACAATTTAACGTCATCGGACGCGATGAAAGAGGTATTCGTTGATTTGAGGATGAAAACTTGCACATGCAAACATTTCGATATTGACAAATATCCATGTGTGCATGTCATAGCTGCCCTTATAGAAGCAAGGAATAAAGAATATACTCACCTAGAAGTGCAAGATTTGTGCTCCAAATTCTATGCGATGGAGCAATGGGCATTTGCCTACTGTAGGACGATATTTCTAGTTCTTCATATGTATGTGGAATGTGTCTGACAATGTATGTGCCATGTTTGTGCACCCTCCAGATTATGTCAAGAAAAAAAGAAAACCTCAAATTACAAGGTTTCCGTCTGTAGGAGAACATCGACAAAGAAGAAAGAAGACTACTTTATATGAATGGTTTGAGTGCAGTAGAAGTGAAAACACATGATTTATATGTTCTATGAGCTTATTGGTTTGTGTTGTTGTTGAACAATCCTTTGTGGTGTATGGAATTGTTGTGGCTTATAAAACTATATATGACTTATACGACTGAGACATGAAAAATTCAATAATTTTTTTAAAAAATTATGTAAAATATTGATTGATTCATAAATAATCTATTCATTTATATACCAAATTCACAAACTTATTCATTCACATAATTATAAATAACTTCCATTGTTGAATCTACTATAACAATATAAGGATGTTCACTAAACATTTTACTTATTATGACATAAATCACCCAAAAATATGTTTTTACTTTTTTTATATGAATGTCTTTTAAACCTACTTCTATAACCAAATGTTACTGATACAACTAGAAAATCGTTTAAAAAACTTGAATACAACCAAAAAAATGTCAAAAATGCCAAATATACCACTATGTGTAAACCCAGACGACTATTTGCTTAGGATATGACTATGTGTTAAATTTATTAATATAAAAATAACTTGGCGGCGCACACGTGGCTTCTGACATCGCACGTGTGTCTTGGTGGTGCACACATGGCTTTTTTGATATATTTTTTTAGTATTTCCAGTAACACAGTTGTATTAGTTGTATACAGCTGTATTATTTTAAATATGAAATTTCATTTTAAAATATTAAAAATACTGATTCAAAATATTAAAATACGACAATACCAATTTAAATACTAAAATTGCAAAGTTTCAAAAGATCATAAGTTCAAAACATAAACATAAGTTCAACAAACCCATAAATTCCAAAAGATAATAACTTCCTAAAAACATATCTTAAAAAATCATTATTTCAAATAAGGACTTTTCTTGTACTTCGATGGCTCAACCTTCCTTTTGACCTTCTCTGAACGGTTTAGCACCACCTTCTCCTTAGGTGTACGGGTATAAGTTGTTGGAATCCCTACTTCTTCTTCTTTATCCTTTTTTCATTGTCCTTTTCTTTTTTTTGTCATTTTCTTCTTCTAATTCACCATCCTCGTCATCGTTCGAGGCTACAGCTTCAGGGGGAAAGTCCGCCCAATTTCCTATGTGTTAATCACCTTTAATTTGATGTATATGTTACGACTATGTAAAGACATATAACTGCATGTAACTGCTATAACTTTGTACAAAAATAAAACTGAATCTAGATATGTATAATTATAATTAAATAAAATTCAAATACCTCCACCTCCATTGTTACTCTCGTCATCTTCTTCTTCCTCTAAAACCTCTTCACCCTCATCATTGTCATCACCCTCATCACCTTCAACATTATCTTTCTCGGGGTTTATTCTAATATGCCCTTCCACAGCGAAGTCACACATACTTCAAGGTCTGACATCCTTATCTCCATCCCAGCAAACCTCTCATTCTACTCGTCAACCCTCTGATGAATTTTAGCAAAACCTTCTTCAATGACCTTCATCAATGTGTCTTTAAGGCTCATGGCCCGTTGAACATTCAGATTGTTCTTTCGGCCAGCCACATCCAAATTGTACAAATCTTCAAACCATATCTTCTTGTTTTCCTGAAGAAGGCAAGTGTCCCAATTCACGGACAAGTAGTTCTCTCTTTCGTCATCATCCTCCATGATCTGAGCGAGTAGTGGTACTTCTTCAAGTGCAGGATGTAAGATGCTCTGGATTTCCTGTGCATCAACCAAGAGAATACAACTACATATAATTAATACAACTATATACCAAATACAACTGGATATAACCTATACAACTTTGTAGAACAATTTTAGACAACATAATTTTCATATCTTAGTGTCTCCAAGAGCATCGTTAACTATTTCCAATGACCAACATAATTAATACAACTATATACCAAATACAACTGGATATAACCTATACAACTTTGTAGAAACAATTTTAGACAACATAATTTTCATATCTTAGTGTCTCCAAGAGCATCGTTAACTATTTCCAATGACCACCCTTTCATGGTACAAGGCTTCCATTGGCTC
This sequence comes from Cardamine chenopodiifolia, assembly GCA_963922655.1. Lineage (NCBI taxonomy): Eukaryota > Viridiplantae > Streptophyta > Magnoliopsida > Brassicales > Brassicaceae > Cardamine > Cardamine chenopodiifolia. The sequence goes on from OZ000490.1 coordinate 3,685,558, forward strand.
TTGCACATCTTCGGGCACCTACTACTCACTTCACCCTCATCATCAACAAACTCAGTCCTAAATGCCGTCTGCATGTCTGGAATAGCTTCAGTCGCTAAAATCTGCACATTAAAAATTAAAAGTTAATTTATAATTATTTTTTTTACATTATAAATTATATATAATTTATTTGCATACCTCTAACGAAAGAATAAATCCCGGGAATATCCACGTGGGTTGAACATGTCCTCTAAAATGATCCATGGTGCGCCAGATCTCGTCTAACTGATCATAAAACATGTACCTCCCACAGGGAAATGTCCGACAAGCTTCGATCTTCGACAACTTTGTAGAAGAAATCCTCGATTTGTCCATATGTATTGGACTTTTTGATGACGGTGCTCAGGAACAGCAAGATCACTATCTTCAATTCATCTGGAGTTACCGGCATCTTCTTAAAATATCTCGATTACATCTTGAACAGTAATCTTCTTAGTTCTTTTGAATTGTCTCAGCATGAACCGATAACTCCCCACCATTGTTTCGTAAGCTCAGGGTACCTCCTACAGTCCAACCCACTGAAAAGACCATGCTCCCTTATCGAGTACCTAATAGGCACTCCATTCACAACAAACCATGCTATCTTCCCCTTTTTCTTGTTCACCGTATGCACAAGCATCAACCATATATGTGTTAGTTTGTGGTTCTTCTGTCTCGACATGTGCCACATATGCCGGAACTGAGGATGGTTCAAAAACCACTCCAATTCTCTATCTTCAAGCACCTCTTGTATCAAGTTTATTATCTTCAAATCATCGCACTTTGAAGACAACTTGCAGGAAACCGTGTAATCGGTGTTCTTGAAGAAAAAATTCTCCAGAGGAAAAGGCTATATACCTTATGTTTCCTCCTCATTCTCCTGAAATCCAAAAAAAAAATCCACATACATAGTTGTATTAGTCATATTCAGTGGTATATACACCTATAGTTATACTAGTCGTATATCATATCATAGTTATACCTACAACATCTAGTTGTACATTACGCCTACTTGTACTAGTCGTACCCAGAAAACACAAAGCAAACAACAGTTGTATCAAGCGTACTAGTCGTACCCAGAAATCATATAGCAAAAGACCATTTAATTTTTTTCCAACAACCATACATTTGGATTTAACTTTCAGAGAAAGAATAATATAACACTTACCACCCAAGGTCGAGATGAGGAACCGATGGCGGGCTCTGTTCATCGCGGTGAAGCTTGAGCATGGCGGTTCGTCGGGTCTCGGGGGTTCGTTCGACGGGTGGCAAAGACGGCGGCCTCTCCTCACCCGAATCAACTAGGTTAGGCCCTCCACGTTGTTGCGAATGAGTTTCGGGGTTCTTCCTCTTCAAATTTTTCGTTTTCACCATTTTTGGTTTTTATGGTTTTGATTCTCTTTTTTTTAGATGAAAAAGGCAAATTCAAACTTAAATAATGAAAAGAGATAATTGAATTGCAGTAATTGCAAGAAAAACGAAAAAGAATTCGAAGTTGAATGGTGGAATTGTTCTCAATTGTTCGTCGGCGGTTTTAAGAGGTAGGAGGAGTGAGAAAAAAATTCAAAAATTTAAAATAATTTAAAAAAATCTGATGGATATGGGGTCATCCTGGTCGAATCGTAAATATATGAGAAAAGACATGATTTTTTGATCATTTTATAATATTTCGAATTAAAATAAACATAAAAATAAAATAAATAAAAAATATATGAGAAACGTGAATAAGAAAAAGGATATATGAGAATTAGACTCGTATATATCGTTCTAATCCCACCAGCAGAGTGAATAAAGAATTTCAAAATAAATAAAAAAGTAATAAAGCGTGTGAATCGGAAAAGGATTTTCTTCTTCTTATAGATTTATTGTATTATAAATTTAACAAATTCATGAGAACTATGTGTGTTATAAAGTTTTCTGGTATGAAGAAATCCTAAGTATGCTCTTCCTTATTCTAAAAGAACTGATGACAACCTAAAAATTTGGAATTTGTATTGGTTATATCTAGAAAAAAGAAAGAAAACTACATATGTTTAGAATAAAAATATGACACACATAGATATTTTTTAATCGGCTTGAATTAAAAATAAATGATAATTGTTATCTCCAAATTTAATGGATTTTGATTTTTTTATATTGTTTGATAACTCCATAGTGGAATTGAATAAAAGAAAAATCAATATTCCTTAGAAGAAAGACAAGTGCTTATTTTTCTATTCATTTGGGATAAGAAAATAAAAGTAAATTATAGATTCATCAGAGAACAAAAAACGTCGGGATCTAATTGGCGCCCCTTTAACAATTTCCATTTTCATTCTTCGGATCCGTTTCAAATCGATAAAAAGGTTAGAAATTGGATACCTACAAAATCCTCTCACTGTTCACGAATCCTTCTCTACGCATTCTTATCTCCAATATCTACAGATTCTTCGTAACACTGTTTCATTGTTTAGATTAACAATGGCGACGAGAAGACGTACTTTGCTCAAGGTCATTGTCCTCGGCGATAGCGGGTATATAGTCCGACATCTAGTACGTTGATCTTATTCGTATTTTCTTATTTCTTCCTTTGAATTTTGATTTTGATCTGTGATTTTTTTGTTTTTAGGGTTGGTAAGACCTCTTTGATGAATCAGTATCCTTCGATTGAATCAAATTGTTCGAATTGTTGATTCAAGCAATGGTTTGGGGGTTGAATTGGCTATAGATTCGTTCTTTTTCATGGATGCCTTTTTGATTCTGTGAATCCATTATTTTGTGGACCTTAATGGATGAATCTAGATATGTGCATAAGAAGTTTAGTTTGCAGTATAAAGCAACAATTGGTGCTGATTTTGTAACCAAGGAGCTTCAAATTGGGGATAAGCTTGTTACTCTACAGGTTTGTGGCTTTTTGAAACTAATTTCTTCAAGATTTCACTTTTTGATGTGTGTGTTTGTGTGGTTGTTAGATTTGGGATACTGCTGGACAAGAAAGGTTTCAGAGTCTTGGTGCTGCTTTTTATAGAGGAGCTGATTGTTGTGCCTTAGTTTATGATGTTAATGTGTTGAAGTCTTTTGATTCTCTCGAGAATTGGCACGAGGAGTTTCTTAAACAGGTTATTGGGAATTTACTTTCTTTCTTGGCATACTTTGCTTTTCATTTGCTTTGGTTTATGCTTCATTGTTAAATGCTTTACAATTGAAGTTGCCTCTGGTTTGTTATGATAATAGATGGAACATGGGAATATGGTACTTCTGTTTTAATAGGAATTGTTAGCTTTTGGTATGCTTCATTCTAGTAGCAAGTCATACAATTGAGGTTGGCTTTGGTTATCTTTGTTTGTTATGATGAATACATGGAATATAAGGAATATGATACTTCTGTTTTTATAGGAATTGTTAGCTTTGACTATATAGAGTCACAATCTCCAGATTTGGTTAACATTTCGCTTTTACAAACCCTGAGGCAAACTCTTTTTTGATGGAGTTGTCAGGAGAGCTTTTGGTTATCTTTATATACTTTTTGGTTCTCAGGACCATAACTCAAGTTTTCTTTTTCTCAGTAGTAAACAAGATGATTGAGGAATGTTATGTATTAATGTTTTCATTTACCTTTACCTGGTCCTCGGTTTACTGGTTAAGCCAATTATATGACTAACTTTGTTCCGTGTTTATAACGGCTTTAGAATTCATTTATCTATAAACCAAGTGCCTTATTCAGTTTGTTTTCCTGCATTCACACTTTTAGTCCTGTAACAATTTATAATATGCGAACTTGTATTAATTCTTTGTTTCCATGGCATCGTCTCGTGGTGCCCAGGCTAGTCCATCAGATCCAAAGACATTTCCATTTATTGTGCTTGGAAACAAAGTTGACGTAGATGGAGGTAGCAGTAGAGTGGTAAGTAGAAGATGAAGAAACATTTTACATCGTGTTTGAAGTCTTTGAGTCTTTTACTCAGTCTAGTTTCATCCCCTTTAACTACAGGTCTCTGAGAAGAAAGCAGCTGACTGGTGTGCTTCAAATGGTAACATACCTTATTTCGAGACATCAGCAAAAGAAGACTTCAATGTTGATGAAGCATTCTTAACCATTGCCAAAACTGCCCTTGCGAACGAAACTGAACAGGATATGTAAGTTTTCTCTTTCATTTATCTCTAGTATATGAGAGCTTCGAAAAAATGAAATCTTGACTGCATTAAGATACTACTGAAACATAGAACATAGAGATCCTGAGAACTAGTATCTTTCTTCTTTCCAGATGTTTTGGTTCACGTTGTTTGGATTGTCTAATTCTTAAAATCGAGAGTCTGAATAGTGTAGAATCTCATCTAAATATGAATAAGAAGTTTAGATGTTGCGTGCAGATAGTGTAGAAACCCGATTACATGCTTACCCTATCTGAGATTTGTATACTTTATAATCTAGAGTCTGTATGATTCTCGAATTGAAAACCAAGAATGGTAAATAATATAACCTGAATACTTATACAGTTATGTCCCTTTTACACAATGTTTTGGGTTATTGCAGATACTTCCAAGGCATACCAGATGCAATGACTGAAAACGAGCCAAAAGGCGGTGGTTGCGCTTGCTGAACCGGGGATTTTAAGATTCATTTTACATTGGTTTTTTGAATGCATTCATTGGAGGTTGGTGTACTCTTAAGTTGCAGAACGATATAAGCTTGTAGAAGCAATTTTTCGCCGTTCCATCATATATTAATTGATTGGAGGAATTTGTATGATCAAATCGCTTCTGCTGGATAAATTTTTATTTTTGGAAGATCCATTTATTGCTCTTAACCCATGTATGACGAGATGAAATTTATAATTCACTATTTCAGTTTTGTTTTGCACTCATTTGTGGGATGTTACTGCATCTATATTTAGACCATATGTTCATTTTGCATGTATAAATATTTTGTTGTAGGTATTGTGAAATTGTGAAATCAACATAAAAATCATGTGATATTATCAAATTCCTCACATTTTCTATTTTTCTACATTTTCAAGTAAATATTTTAACAACCAACACCACCACGATTTTCTCACACCAACCACACCACGATTACATGATCTTTTGAAAGTTTGGAACTATCTCAAAAATATTTCAAACTGGACTATCCATCTCTCGTTCTCTCCGGCTTTCCATCACTTAAAAAAATATTTTCCATGTGTCCAATAAAAAATATTTTCGGTACGAAGATTTAATAACTTCTCTTTAATATCATATTCATGGAAGCTAAACAATAGACTATTTCTCTGCATTTATATCTGATTTGAAAACAAGAAGAAATCTCGATGTGTACAACCTCATCTGATTTGGAAACAAGAAGAAATCTTGATGTGTACAACCTCATGTCATTGTCCATTTTCATATGTACGTTAATAATATTCTTTTGTATGTTTAGTCTTAGTTTCTTGACATTGGCTCTAATTATAAAAAAGCAATATATCAATATTCAAAAGAGCTATTTGTTTTCTTTTTGTATTATTCTTCCATTATAAAACTCATGTTGTGTTATCATTCACTAGAATTCTAGGTACCAATTCAATTTTATTATTGTTTCATACACATAATAATTCTATTTTTTGCAGCATTTAGGTTTTTGATTAAGTCACAATATTTTGGTTTTACCAGAAACTAAAAAATTATTTTCAATAATATAAAAAATAATTTATATAAACTGATAAATAAAACTAGTTATAGATAACTTTGAATAAAAGCTGTCAAATAATAAAATATATATATATAAACTGCCACATTGAGAAAAAAGGTTGCGTGAATCGAGAGCCATCACATATATATTGGAGGAACATCTTAGATTATCGGGGAAAAAATCTAAATTGATAATTTAATTCAGATTCTTTTTGATAAAAGCTTATCAATATTTTTCTAAAATCCTCTATAAATACAGATCTAACCCTAATAATCTTTATTTAACTTTCTCTAATAAGTTCATCATTTTCGTTGATAATCTTCATCCATTTTTTTTTTGTTAAAACCTTCATCTCGTTTATAGTTTTTTTTTGGGGTTAAAATCTTCATCTCGTTTATATAAATGTTCGTAGAAAATTTCACATTTTCATTGTTAATAACTTAATATCCGGTTTATCATTCATGCACCTAGCCTGTAGGATTGTTCTAGTTGATTTTGTTCATGTACATAGGTTTCAATTTTATTTAGTTATTGGTTGTCATTTGTAATTTTATTCTAGTTAATCAATATAATATTATTAACTATTAAGGACATTAAATTAATTTTTATGCAGAAAACATGGCGTGTCCGACACACAAGGTTCTTCAACACCATCCTGTGAGTAATTTTTTTTATCAAAAAGACCAAGATATTTACCACAACTACTGAATAATGATGGCATTCCTAACCTCTCTTTTTCCGATTCATACACCCGGGAACCGAGTATAATTGAAGATTTGTCAACATTGACTTTTTTAACCAAAGAAAGTACCATAATGTGTTAATACTCTTGATAATGTTTATGTGTTGCGACAATTAGCTTGACAGAAAGAGAACGAGTAATCAGAGAAGAGTAAAGAGACTATTGTTACTTATGGTGATCCTTTTGATATTCCCCTTCTCTTCCTTACGATTAAACTTTTGGGTAAGCGTTTCAGCACATAGTAGAAAGAGATATGGTAAAAGTGGATCACCTTGCCGATTCTGCATCGAGTAATATCATCATAAGGACTTTTGTTGATTAGTACTGAGTAGGAGACTGATCGAACACAAGACATAACCCAATGTATCCATCTATAATTGAAACCAAGCCTTGACATTTTTTCCTCCATAAAAATTCCATTCCATATGATTATTGGTTTTGGAGACGTCAGTCTTGATCGCCATATGTCTTGGATTGCCGCTTCCTAGATTTTAGGGAGTATAAGAGTTCATGTGCGATTAAAACGTTGCCAGTGATGTGTCTACCAGGAACAAAATCAGTTTATTGATATGATATTATCAATGGAAGAATTGGTTTGAGGTGCCAAATTATTCTGAGATCATCTTGTAAGCAACATTACACAAGCTTATCGGTCGAGAATCTCTCATTGTAGTAGGCTGATCTATTTTCGGGGTAAGGCATATGTGCGTCTTGTTGAGGAGATGCAAAACTACCCCATTGTTGAAAAAATATTTGATATCTACTATGACATCAACACTGATTGCTGAGAGAAACTGGTGATAAAATGCTCCTGATAAACCATCAGTTCCATGCACTCTATCACCTCTGATAGCTTTGATTGCTTTAATTCCTTCCTCACTTGATACCTCAGCAGTAAGTGTGGAATTCATTGTTTGGGTGATAGACAAATGAAAATCAGCAAAGAAATCTCCCCAATTATTATTTGCCGAACTCGTAAATAAATCCTCAAATTATTCAATGGCTACCTTTGAGATTGTTTCTTCTATTGTATGCTCAACTCTGTTTTTATCTGTAATTGCTATAATTTGATCCCTTTTTTGCGAGATTTTGGACAACCATAGAAGAATTTCGTATTGTGTTCCCTTTCTTTCAATCATTAGTTTTGACTTTTGATTTTCCAGACTGTCTCCTCTTAATATTAGGCTTGACTGTCTTTGTTTAATAGCTTTGATGATATCCGGTCTGGAGATTGACGTTGAAACTCTGATTCTAACTCTGCCTTTAGTGGTGCTTGAATGTCAACCTCAGAGTTAGTATTATTGTTTTGTTTCCACTGAGTTATCTTTTGCCGAGTACGTTGAAGCTTGGATGACAAATCCATGGTAACTGGTAATTGCTTCTACTCATCTTCAATAGTCTCCTTAAAACCATATTTATCATACAATCTCTTGTCATATCTAAATTTCCCACATTTCACTTGAGTTTCAGAGTAGATATTGACGAGTAATAGTATGTGGTCTCTGCGCTAAGAACTCTGACGTTGATGCTGGAAAATAGGAGAACCATTCTGTGTTTTCCAAAGATTTTTCCAGACAGCATTGTATTAACTTTTTTTGTTCACACTCCATCTCTAATCAAACTCATGTTTCCACTCCAACTAAACTTATTTCTTTGATGCTTAAGTTCCAACATATCGAAAATTTCTAAAGTTGTATTGAACTCTCAAAATGTTTCCTCATCTCTAGGGTGGCCTCCCAACTTCTCACTATTATTTCTAATATGATTAAAATCGCCAAACATGAACCACAGTTTATTCCTTGTGATAGCAGTCCGTTGTAATCTATCCCATAACTCAGATTAAAATTGTGGATTTGGATCATTATAAATGCAAGACAAGTAGAAAGGAGATCATTATTCATTAATAAAATAATATACAAGCCTTGCCCATCATGATAAATTACAGTGATATCGATCAATTTTTCCAGAAAAGGGATAAAACATCACTTAAACCAACATAAGATACAATTAAATGATTGGGAAATCCTAAAAAACATATATATATATATATATATATATATATATCACAAACATAGTTAAACGGTTTTTTTGTCTCTATAAGAAAGATTAAATCTAGGAGGTATCGACGATATAACTCCTTAAGGCGTTGAACTGTAAGGCTCTTTCCGATATCCTGACAGTTCCAACTAGTTATTCTCATGGGACCGGTGGCGGAGGAGTTATGTCGTTGGAACTATTTTATATCACACATGATGGTCTACGATTCCGTCAGAAATTTATCAACGAAAACATATAAATCCATCATAAATGCGTCAGAATTTAACGTTCATATTATCCGACATATTTCCGACAGATATGAGTCAGAAACACATCGGTAAATACAAAAGTTAATATAGCCATTTTTATAGCTATTTGAATCTCGTACATTTCCAGATTTCCAACAGCAACGATCTTGTATATATATGTTTCAACACTTCTTCATTCAGTAACAACACTTCTTCATTTAATCACATTATTAAAACCGCAAAATTTGAAAAGTATGTTTTCTCGTAGATATTTTTGGTCATGGATGGACAAACCTATGATGGATCCAGAGTTGAACGTACTGAAATGAGTATGCACGAGGTGTGTGTGAGTTCATGGAATTAACCAGAAATCAACATGAAGAACAAAAATGGTAAGATGAAATGTACATGTTTTTTTTTTGCCAAAATTCTCATAATGTTAAGGTTGACTTAGTTTAGCATCACTTGTACAACAATAAGTTTATGTCGGGTTATAAGATTTTGTATTGACATGGATAAACAAATTATGATTATGGTTGTACTAATGAACCATATGTTGCGAATAACTTAGGAGATAAAATAGAAATAGATGTAGGTGTAGGAACAGTTGAGATGGTGAATGATGTGTTTAAAGAGAATATGCAGTCGGTCGGTTATGATGAAGATAAGGTTGAAGAACAAAATTTAGAAGGTTAGACGCAGCAAAGCAGCCACTATATATTAGACGCAGCAAAACAGCCACTACATATTAGACGCAGCAAAGCAGCCACTATATATTAGACGCAGCAAAGCAGCCACTATATAGGGATTGTAGAGAAGGTTATTCACCGTTATTATTTGCTAGTATAATGATGACCATTAAGATGGATTACAATTTGGTGGAGGAATGTGTTAATGTAATAGCAGATTTTATGAAAGATATTTTGGCTTAATATAATTCTTCACCAGCGGTATACTATGAGGTACATAAACTTGTACCTTGTCTTGGTTTGTCATATCAGATGATAGATGTGTGCATCAACAATTTTATGATATAGTGGAGAGAAGATGAAAACTGCAAAAGATGTCAAATATTTCTTAAATCGCGGTTTCATGAAACAAATGGCATAGTTTTAATTCTATTTAAACGGATATGTATACCACGAGTTATGTACAGATGGTTTCAACCCATTTGAAAAAAATTGAAAAAAATATTTATTGTGGCCGGTAATTATAACACTTTACAATTTGCCTACATCTTTCTGCAAGCATAAAGATTATTCATCTCCGTTCTAGTTTCCGGTCCAGAGCATCCAAGGAGGTCACTCAATGTATTCCACTAGTCATTGTTATATGAGTTACAAATGCTATGAAATCATGGTGTTGAAGCATTGGATGTTTCTTGGCAGCAGAATTTTAAGATCTTTGTGGTTCTTATGTGGAACATAAGCGATTTCTCAGCATATAGTATGTTATCTGGATGGAAAAATCATAGAAGATTATTGTGCCCATATTGCCAAGACAACACTGATGCATTCCAATTGTATTACGGAAGAAAAACGTGTTGGTTTGATTGCCATAGAAATTTTCTACCAAGTGATCATCCTTATTATCGGTGTAGAACATTGTTTACAAATAATAAACAAGTGTTTGACTGTGTACTTCCTGAGATATATGAAAGTTGTATATTGTAGCAGTTAAGAGATTTTGGTGCTGAGAGTACTCTTTAATGTGGAGGTAATGGACATGATCATATTGACGGTGTTGGTGAAGATAATAATTGGCACAAAAGAGTATATTTTGGGATTTACTTTATTGGGAAACCTATTTATTGAGGCATAATCTAGATGTTATGCACATTGAGAATAACTTCTTTGATAACATCATGCATACAGTTTGAAATGTCCAACGAAAGACAAAAAACAATATGAAGTCTAGATTAGACTTGCCAAAAATTTGTGATCAATATTTTCTTGAAGTTTTGCCTAATGGTAAATAAAATTTTTATTGGATTCGCGAAAATGTAAAATTCACTTATGTATATGCATCCAATCTGCAAAAATTCATCAATTATGTAAAAGGAAAGGTTATTGGCATGAAGAGTCATGATTCTCATGTTGTGTGCAACGGATTCTTCAATTTTCCTTCACCCATCTTCTTCAAAAAGATGTCCACCAAGCAATTGCAGTTATATAGTTCCATAATTTTAAAAATTTCTCATGCATATATCTATATTAATTTGTTCCTAAGTTGTTTGTCCAAGTGGGTCGAGTAAGTGGGAAAGCAAAGAAACGCAAACTATCAGAGCAGAAGTTTACACACTTGCATATGTATATCCTCACAAATTGTGAGGATACTATGGATTATGAAAGATATACAAGTTTTTATGTCAATTATTAATTCTTTGGAATTAATTAATTATTATTATTATTATTTCATAAAATTTTAGTTTTCTTACAGAATCTACATAGTACTAGTACACAGCTATTATCCGGATAAGATAGAAGCCAAACTTGACCTTGTAAAAGAAACAGAAGGTGCACATCTTAGGTTGCTACAAGATTCACACACCAACAGAAAGACCGATTTATTGCAAGATGCACTTGCTCGAGATATCATCGAGAACGTGATGAAGCTTGGTGACGAGTTTTTCCAATCCCAACCACTTGTTGAAAGAACTCCTCCGTGCACTGAAGTTTCGTTTGAGAAATTGAACGAATTGGTTTATAAAGTAAGTAACGTTTATAGTTTTTTAAAACTTATTATTGAATTCTATTTTTTTATTTATACAAGTTTTAATTTAATTTATTTGGTAGACAACTTTGAAGACCAAAAGTCACATTTTGGGCTTTCACAAGAGTACATTTTTTCCCATCTTCTGTTTCTTCACGGTTTTTGTGGTGATCCTGATTTTAGGAAAGAACTAGCGGAAAAAGGGCCAAATTTGAAGGTTTGAAGACGAAGATCCAAACCATAGAAGAAGAGCGACTATCCGATAAAGAATGACTCAAAGCAATAAAAGCGCGAATGAATACATTTATTGGACATTATGAGCAACCGGCACCACAAAATTAGTTGTCTTTACTTATTTTTAAAAAAATAATTTTTATGTTTTTATTTATATTTTGAATATTTTATTTTTATTTGAATAATTTTTATTTTTAGATTTTTTAATTTTAATATTCATATTGATTGTATTTTTATTAGAATTAACATTTTATTTGTATTTTAAATTTCAATTTCAAGATCAAATAAATTATGTATCCGTTGGAAATTCGTCGAAAACATGTCCGTCGGAAACAGATCTGTCAGAAGTTCGTCGGAAACATTGTCTTCGGACATCCATCAGTTTTCCGTTGGAAACACTACCAACAGATGTCCGATGGCCAATATCCGACGGATTGCCGACTTATTTCTGAGGAAGTTTAAACCTACGAATTTCCAATGGAAATACGACCGTCAGAGATTTGTTAGAAATCCGTCAAAATTACTAACGGTTTTCCAACGCATATTTCGTTTTGGACGCTCTAGATTAAACCACCAAATCCATTGAAAATCCGTCGGATTTGGCCATTTGTGTGCGGCTGTCTTCTTATAGTGAAAGGACAAATAACCATTGTTAAGTTATAGAAATCATAACAATTTTGCCAGTTTTCCTTTCTATCTTTTGTAGAGGCTTTATGAAGTTTACTACCACTTTGACTTTCACTGAGTTGATACTAGTAAACATCTTTTCATCCACTACATGATCCAGAAGTTTCGTTATGTATCCTAAGCCCTGATTAATGACAAGATTGAATGGTATGTTGTTGATTTTTCCCACAGTAGAGTTTGCTTGAGTGAGGAAGTGTTTAGGCTGAAATCTACGTTCAACTCTGTGAATAAAAATGGGACATGACCTACACACCATAATTCATGTTGGAAAACACGCTTCAGCAAGAATTGAGAGAGAAAGTAGAACAGAATCGCGTTTGTGGTGAGATTGTGCATTCCCAAAAGAGAGAAGATTTCCTTAGAAAATGCCAACTTTATATTTATATTTTGGGATGAAATCTCTTGTTTGTATGAAAAAGATATTCATTTTTATACCCAAAAAAACATGTTGTGTCATCAAAAATAATAGAATCACATGACCATGGTGTATATATGGTTGTCAAATTGATTAAAAACATGTTTAGCAACCATATATCATTGTTATATAGAATATATACTACATATTTAAGGTCCCACAAACGGGGTGACAAGGGGACACCTTGGAAACATCTCCAACACGTCTCGACTAAACAGGGATGACATGCTGGTGATGGGGACGGGAGAGTTAAGTTAGGGGGACATTTTTGAAATATTTCAAATTAAAAATCATGTGTCCGTAATATTTAATTTATTTTCAAAAGTAGGAAAATAGAAAAATATAAATTCAAATCATGAATGACAATAACAGAAAACTAGTTGATCATTGAAAAAATAGAAAAATAGAACGACTTTCTTTATATCTTAAACCTATGTACAGTCAAGATTTCATTTTTTCGAAGCTCTCATATACTAGAGATAAATGAAAGAGAAAACTTACATATCCTGTTCAGTTTCGTTCGTAAAGGCAGTTTTGGCAATGGTTAAGAATGCTTCATCAACATTGGAGTCTTGTTTTGCTGATGTCTCGAAATAAGGTATTTTAACATTTGAAGCACACCAAGTCAGCTGCTTTCTTCTCAGAGACCTGTAGTTAAAGGGGATGAAACTAGACTAAGTAAAAGACTCAAAGACTTCAAACACGATGTAAAATGTTTCTTCATCTTCTACTTACCACTCTACTTCTACCTCCATCTACGTCAACTTTGTTTCAAAGCACAATAAATGGAAATTTCTTTGGATCTTATGGACTAGCCTGGGCACCACGAGACGATGCCATGTAAACAAAGAATTAATACGAGTTCGCATATTATAAATTGTTACAGGACTAAAAGTGTGAGTGCATGAAAACAAACTGAATAAGGCACTTGGTTTATAGATAAATGAATTCTAAAGCTGTTATAAACACGGAACAAAGTTAGTCATATAATTGGCTTAACCAGTAAACCGAGGACCAGGTAAAGGTAACTGAAAACATTAATACATAACATTCCTCAATTATCTTGTTTACTACTGAGAAAAAGAAAACTTGAGTTATGGTCCTGAGAACCAAAAGGTATATAAAGATAACCAAAAGCTCTCCTGACAACTCCATCAAAAAAGAGTTTGCCTCAGGGTTTGTAAAAGCGAAATGTTAACCAAATCTGAAGATTGTGACTTTATAATAGTCAAAGCTAACAATTCCTATAAAAACAGAACTATCATATTCCTTATATTCCATGTATTCATCGTAACAAACAAGGATAACAAAAGCCAACCTCAATTGTATAACCTACTACTCATTTTATAGGTAACCAAAGCCAACCTCAAGTGGTCAAATATTTCCGACATGGTTAGTGGATATTGTTAAGGGTTCAAACAACATTACAACTTCATATCCTAAGTATTTCACTAGGAGATATGCGTTTAGGATTCCTGAGGAGGATAGAATGAGACCAACTTCACACTATGGTATTTCGGGTCAATAAGGTGATATAGTTTGCTACGATATTCTGAATAAAATATTAGAAGTCCGCCACCCAGGAATATTGGACTTGAGTTCCATTATATTTAACTATGATTGGTATGATCTATTCATTGGTCGTGGTGTTCAAATTGACCAATTTAGCCTGACATCGGTACATTCAAGATTTTGTGTGAGTAGCTTCGCTCTATCTGGATCACTGAGAACCGTATGATTTTGTCCAATGATCATTTCGACCTCGTAATTTTTCTTCTTAATTTCTTTCGAGATTTTCTATGTGATGAGAAGTTAACATCCTATCAAGTAAATGATCGTTCTCTAGTTGTCATCCTCATGAAGATCTAGACTTTATATTAGAATGCATTCTTTTTTGTCATTGTGAAATTCACAAGTTCTAAAATTAATTCTTTATATTTTGGGGATGGAATCTCTTGTTTGTACGAAACATGTATTCATTTTTATACCTAAAAAGCATTTTGTAGCATCAAAAATAATAGAATCACATCTATAAGATTCATGACCATGGTGTATATATGGTTGTCAAATTGATTAAAACATGTTTAGCAACTATATATCATTGTTATATAGAATATATTCTACGTATTTAGGTCCCAGGAACGGGACGACAAGGGGACACTTTGGAAACATCCCCAAGACGTCTTGACTAAACAGGGACGGCATCATGGTGATGGGGACGGGAGAGATAAGTTAGGGGAACATTTTTGAAACATTTTGATTTAAAAATTATGTGTCTGTGATATTTAATTTTTTTTCAAATGTAGAAAAATAGGAAAATATAAACTAAAATCATGAATGATAATATTAGAAAACTAGTTGATTATTGAAAAAATAGAAAAATAGAACGACTTTCTATCTATCTTAAACTTATGGATAGTTTTCTTATATTATTGTTGTCTTACCTCTTATATAATTGTTGTCCTAGCTATGTCGTATCCGTTTTTTAATTTTTTTGATTTTACCGTTTTTTGTCTCCGTATCCATCTTCGTAAAACCTAATAATTATAATACTTCTAGTGCCAAAAATAAACACCTTGTGTTCTAATATGTCGTCGGCGAAGAACTATATAGCCCGAGGAATTCGGTAGACAAAAATAAATTGGGTTATCTTTTTCACTAAGCTTTCTAAAGCATATAATCTAACTAGAACATTGATTATTATCCATGTAAGAAAACAAAAACTTAAAACCTGAAAAAAAGAGCGAAAGTGAAACATAATTTAAAAATTACCAAATGATGAAAAAGTGAAAAAAAATTAGATTTTCAATTAATTTAATAAGTATTATGAAAAAAACAAAATTTAGAAAAATATTTCGACTAATGTAGTGAAGGCTAAGGAAAAAAAAGTTAAAAGGCAACGATTATTTAAAAAATGAAAAAGTTACTCACATATTAAAAGATAAATAGCTAACATATATAATTCGTTCAAAAAAAAAAATAGATATCCAGTTATAAGTCATGATGAGAAATAGGTTAAATTTTCTGATTGAAATCAGTTTAGAAGAAGAAGATAAACCTAATCAGAAAATAACTAATATTAAATCGTTTGTTTATTTCGAAAATGAAAGGTGAATTTAGGTGAAAAAAGGAAATATACATATAATTCCATTCAGGAAAAGGATTAGAGATGGTAAAGCATATATATAAACAGTCATATAGGGCTCTTAACACTCATCAACATTCAACACAACTCTCTGATTTTCTCTGAGTTCTTAAAACCTTTCTTCTTCGCTTCTCAATTTGTTCATCTTCGTATATACGATCTAATCATGGCCAAAACAACGAAGATCTTTGGCTTGTTTCTGCTGGTGATAACAACCTTGACGCCTCTCTTGGGTTGTTGTTCGGCGACTGTTTACAAAGTGGGAGGCTCCGATGGATGGACGGCGAAGGACGACACGTATTACTCTTGGGCTGAAGGTAAGGAGTTTCACGTCGGAGATTCTCTAGTTTTCGAATACGATCGCAACTTGAACGACGTCACTCAAGTCTCCGGCGCTTTGGAGTTAGAATTCTGCGATTCTTCTTCTTCTAAAGCCGTATACAACACAGGCTACGATGTCGTAACCTTGACGGAACCAGGTTATCACTACTTCATCAGCTCAAACCATGCTCAATGCGCATCGGGACAGAAGCTCGACGTCCTTGTGGTCCATGACCCGTCACGTCCGATTCCTCCACCACCACCGACCCAGATCCTTCCTTCTGGAAAGATCTACAAGGTTGGTGACTCCAAAGGATGGAGCGTTTATGACGTTGACAGAGACTATTATTACAAGTGGAGTGAGCAGAAACAGTTTCATGTGGGAGACAATCTACTCTTCGAATACGGCAAAGAAGGAAACGATGTTTTAGAGATCAGCGGTGACCTTGAATTCATATCATGTGACCCGACTTCTCCTGTAGCTGTACACAAGACTGGCCACGATCTCGTCAAGCTCACCGAACCAGGAGTACACTATTTCATTAGCTCAAAGACGGGTTATTGCGAGGCCGGGCTTATGCTTCGAGTCGTTGTCGGACCAATACCCAATGCTCCGAAGGTGACGTCACCTATAGATCGTCTCATAAGTTGGTTGCGCACTTTCATACCCCATCCTCATCATCATTAAGCATTCGGATCAACAACTCAACAATATGAAACCTTCTTGTTCGATTTGGTTTGATATATGTTTTAGCTAACTAAGAGACTCTCTTTTAGTTAATTAGTAGTTTGAATTAGTATTTCTGTCTCTTCTACTCCTTATTTCCACTGCTGTAAGATTTTTAAATCAATTCAATAAAGAAGAAAATTATATTTTAAAGTTTCTAATTTACTATGATCATCAAGAGGATGCCCTAAGGAAAAGGTTAAATATATTGAATGGACTAATTAACCGGCTCAAACAAGAAGATGATATTGAATGGAAACTGTAGATATTTTTTTTTAATGAAATGTTATTTTATTTAAGTATAAAACCAAATAAAAAACAGTTCTCCCACCGGAAGCATTGTTACCAAAATATTTTCTCAGAGTAGCATATCCGATATTTCATTATTCTCCAAGGACAAGGGCTAAAAGCCTACAATTATATGTTAACGGAGAAGTTTGGGTGATTTATTATAAAAATTGATGAAAGATAGAAACAATTGTTTCTTGATTCTAAACCCTAGCTCTTGATTCTTTAAAAGGTGAGTTTTCATTTTCCTAATATGGAAACATTTTTTTCCTTTTCCCAAAACAATAAGGAAAAGAAAAATAAATAGAAAAGTACAAAAAATATTTCAATTTAATTTTTTAATCGATGGCTATGATAAACGTCCTAATGAAAAAGAGAATCTGATATGTAGGTTTAACTAAAAGATGTATTGGATTAAAGATTTTGGACGATTTAATGGAATTTTGAGGATATTTGGTTGATTTTTTTTTTAAAGTGATTGTTGATTTGATGAGATTAATTATTATAAAAATTTAAGATTTTGGTGAGATTTTTAAACCAAAACAGGAAAAACTGACACTTGCTTTTGCTTCTCATCCGAGGCTTTTTCATTTCCATTTACTTTGAATCTGTTGTAGATTTGTTCTTTAGTTTTGCCTAATATCTTCATTGCATAGTCGGGAACAGTATGTGTGCATTACCAAATTAACCATGTGTATCATGGATGTCTTTAGAAGACCTGTGTTTTAGGATAAGTCGAATTGGAAATACTTATTCTGATTCATGACAAAACATTGTAGGATAAGATAATAATGTTAATTAAGGTTTCTAGTGACTTTTTTTCTTTTTGTTTATTGCATAATTGCAACAATTCATGACTCAAATGAGGGGACAAATAAATTTTAGCTAAACAATCAATGCACATAAAAATATCAATCTGTTGATAGACACAGATATGTACATATATATGGGAAATGAAAACAAGCCAATAACAATTTCTTGAAAAGAAAACGATATTGAGGAGATTCTATAAAAAAATTACTCACAGGATGGTGTTGAAGAACCTTGTGTGCCGGACACGCCATGTTTTCTGCATAAAAATTAATTTAGTGTCTTTAATAGTTAATAATATTATATTGATTAACTAGAATACAATTACAAATGACAACCAATAACTAAATAAAATTGAAACCTATGTGCATGAACAAAATCAACTAGAACAATCCTACAGGCTAGGTGCATGAATGATAAACCGGATATTAAGTTATTAACAATGAAAATGTTTAAGTTTCTACGTACATTTATATAAACGAGATGAAGATTTTAACCCAAAAAAAACTATAAACGAGATGAAGGTTTTAACAAAAAAAAATGGATGAAGATTATCAACGAAAATGATGAACTTATTAGAGAAAGTTGAGTAAAGATTATTAGGGTTAGATCTGTATTTATAGAGGATTTTAAAAAAATATTGATAAGCTTTTATCGTAAAGAATCTGAATTAAATTATCAATTTAGATTTTTTTCTCCGATAATCTAAGATCTTCCTCCAATATATATGTGATGGCTCTCGATTCACGCAACCTTTTTTCTCAACGTGGCAGTATATATATATAGATATATATTTTTTGACAGTTTTTATTCAGAGTTATCTATAACTAGTTTTATTTATCAGTTTATATAAGTTATTTTTTATATTATAGAAAATAATTTTTTAGTTTCTGGTAAAACCAAAATATTGTGACTTAATCAAAAACCTAAATGCCGGCTAATGAGACATGCCATCCAATTGCTATTCTTGCTAAAGGAGGAGTCAAAACCAACAATCAACTTCTCACTTTTGACACGATTCAACTAGTTTAGAAACAAAGGATAAGAGAGTCATGATGATATTACTGAAGAACGTCTTTATCAAAATATTTTTGCTTCTCATTTTGGGGGATAGATGAGTGTTAGAACCGAGCATTGAACCTTATAGGAGCCAGAAAGAACTATTTTATGTGTATGAAACAATAATAAAATTGAATTGGTACCTAGAATTCTAGTGAATGATAACACAACATGAGTTTTATAATGGAAGAATAATACAAAAAGAAAACAAATAGCTCTTTTGAATATTGATATATTGCTCTTTTATAATTAGAGCCAATGTCAAGAAACTAAGACTAAACATACAAAAGAATATTATTAACGTACGTATGAAAATAGACAATGACATGAGGTTGTACACATCGAGATTTCTTCTTGTTTCCAAATCAGATAGAAATGCAGAGAAATAGTATATTGTTTAGCTTCCATGAATATAATATTAGAGAGAAGTTACTAATCTTCGTACCGAAAATAGTTTTTATTGAATTTTCTATGGAAAATATTTTTTTAAGCGATGGAAAGCCGGAGAGAGCGAAAGATGGATAGTCCAGTTTGAAATATTTTTGAGATAGTTCCAAACTTTCAAAAGATCATGTAATCGTGGTGTGGTTGGTGTGAGAAAATCGTGGTGGTGTTGGTTGTTAAAATTTTTACTTCAAAATGTAGAAAAATAGAAAATGTGAGGAAGTTGATAATATCACATGTTCTTTATGTTGATTTTATGATTTCACAATACCTCCAAAAAATATTTATACATGCAAAATGAACATATGGTCTAAATATAGATGCAGTAACATCGCACAAATGAGTGAAAAACAAAACTGAAATACTGAATTATAAATTTCATCTCGTCACACATGGGTTAAGAGCAATAAATGGTTCTTCCAAAAATAAAAACTTATCCAGCAGAAGCGATTTGATCATACAGATTCCTCCAATCAATTAATATATGATGGAACGGCGAAAATTGCTTCTACAAGCTTATATCGTTCTGCAACTCAAGAGTACACCAACCTCCAATGAATGCATTCAAAAAACCAATGTAAAATGAATCTTAAAATCCCCGGTTCAGCAAGCGCAACCACCGCCTTTTGGCTCGTTTTCAGTCATTGCATCTGGTATGCCTTGGAAGTATCTGCAATAACCCAAAACATTGTGTAAAAGGGACATAACTGTATAAGTATTCAGGTTATATTATTTACCATTCTTGGTTTTCAATTCGAGAATCATGCAGACTCTAGATTATAAAGTATACAAATCTGAGATAGGGTAAGCATGTAATGAATGTCTTTGTCTTTATTAATAATCACCAAAAAATTGGACGTAGTAAGAGATTCTCGGGTTTCTACACTATCTGCACGCAACATCTAAACTTCTTATTCATATTTAGATGAGATTCTACACTATTCAGACTCTCGATTTTAAGAATTAGACAATCCAAACAACCGGGAACCAAAACATATGGAAAGAAGAAAGATACTAGTTCCCAGGATCTCTATGTTCTATGTTTCAGTAGTATCTTAATGCAGTCAAGATTTCATTTTTTCGAAGCTCTCATATACTAGAGATAAATGAAAGAGAAAACTTACATATCCTGTTCAGTTTCGTTCGCAAGGGCAGTTTTGGCAATGGTTAAGAATGCTTCATCAACATTGAAGTCTTCTTTTGCTGATGTCTCGAAATAAGGTATGTTACCATTTGAAGCACACCAGTCAGCTGCTTTCTTCTCAGAGACCTGTAGTTAAAGGGGATGAACTAGACTGAGTAAAAGACTCGAGGGTTTTTCAAACATATTTAAAAACAATTAAATTTTCTGTTTTACCTCTAATCAATATACTTTATAAATTTATTATTTTATTAGTCAATATATTAAAAATGGAAAATTTATCAAACATTTATATCATTATACTCTTGAGTCTTTTCATGGTGACATTGGGTTTAACTCTAGGGTACTCATTTGCATCATTTGTGTGTAGATCCATTTAATTTTTTTTACATAACATGGGTTCGTTGATTGTATTTGCATTGATTGAAATGTAGATATTTCTTAAGATGTTTGGTCACACTAGATTCTCAGTTTCTAAGTTTGTTTATGATCTCTATTATATTTGTCGGGTTGATGCCTAGATTTTTATTAAATATATTCACACGTAAATTTGTATTCAACGGTTACGTAAAATTGAGATCCAAACATTTAGCGCGCGAAACCGTTGAATATAAATTTACGTGTGAATATATTTAATAAAAATCTAGGCATCAACCCGACAAATATAACAGAGATCATAAAAATTCCTAATGCAAAATTTTTGTAACATCAATCGTTACAGTACTCCAAGTAAAATAAAGGCGTTACACATTATTATCCATACTCATTAAAAGATACATTACGTATATTGTACATCATTTCTAAATCAAAACATCTTACACTACGCTCTTCTCACCATTCAGATCTCACGTGCATAGAAAACAACCTAGCACAAACAATCTCTACAGTTTACAATGGGTGGATTTGATGTAGTTGCAATTTTAAGAGAAGAAAAATACTTCACTTTTGACGATTTAAGGGTTGGCTATTCATCTCAGCATGTCGTTGGTCGATTATTGAGATTTTAGGATGCTAAATATGTTGAAAAGGAAGGTGAACTCATGGGCATAATGCTTCTATTGTTAGATGAAAAAGGTAACATCTTTAACCCAAAAATTTTATATTCCTTATATATACCAAACCAGACGTGTATACAAATCCTAAAAGATCTTACTTAACCTACAGTGCTATGTAATCCCAATGCTTTATTCCCCAATCCGCTGCATCAAAATTCAGACATGTGTTACATGAGGGAACAATCTATGGGGTTAAAGGGTTTCAAGTTGGATTGTACAAGGAGCAGTACAAAACTACATCCCACCCATTTGTCATCCAGTTCTTGCCATCAACAAGATTGGCCAAACCTACTAACCTTGACGCCACAATAGAAGACCAAAAATTTATGTTACGGGAAGTCGACCACCTACAACGTATTGCAAACACAAACCTTGAACTACCAGGTGAAAATAATTTAATCTCTTGGAATTATACGTGCATGATCAATATATAATAATCAAAACCTTTTCACAGTAGATGTCGTTGGTCAAATCAGATATGTACAAGGATCTAACCTCAATGATCCAACATCCACACAACATTTGGTTATACGATTCATGCTTGATACGTATACACAATTCTCACCTCAAACTATTGTTTATTTAGAAATCCATTACTTTGACACTAATATATGTACATAACACATCCATGTCTCTTATTGTTTACAAAACTCTATGGGATGATGCAGCAGAACTTTTAGAACTTATCTCACCTCTGGAGATATAGTCAAAACTATGATGGTGGTTACTACTATAAATCCAAAGATGTTAGAAGGTAATTTACTGACTAATTTAACTCACCTAGAAAATACAGTCTATCTAACCGTTTTTCTATTAATGTAAGGAAAATTGTATTTGAACTCCACAACAGGCACACACTTCTATTTTGAACCTCAAATAGAACCCATAAAAACTTTAACCAATAGGTAATGTTATATGTTCTTCTATTCTCTAAAATAATTTCCCAATAATTAGTAACATAAATTATTATTCCATCTCACATTAATTATAATTGATACCACCAAGATATGGAAACTACAACCACAATCTTAAAAACAGACACATTAGATGAATTTTGAAGAAATAAAGACTAAACATTGGAGAACTACACGAGTTTATATTAAACTCAGACAAATAGATAATCTATTCTTAAAAGATATTGGGAATATATTCTTAACAGAGTACACCAAAGATATAGATAGATCACAAAATAAATTTGGTTCCACTATAGTTGCATTAAAAACTACGAATATTACTATTTGCATTTAAAATAACTATCTATTCATTTTTTACTTTGCCTATTAAGCTCCGTATTCTCATGTGTACTATTTCTTTATAGTAGATTCTCACATAAATTATTAAAACTTTTAATGATATTGTTCTCTTTTTCCCACAACTTTTGTCAAAGAGAGGAAGCACAATTTTTGTGCTATGCCAAAGTTTCAAAACTACTTAATGCAAACAATTGGTTCTATGTTTCATGCCGAACTTGTAATGGGAAATTAGGCAACTATCGTCTAACTTCTGTCTACAACAAATGCTATCCATCTATTGGCAGTATTGTTATCAGGTATATGAATCTCTTTACACTCATAGTAATAGAATACTATTTTGATATCTTTTACTTTTTCTTTGCCAAATTTTTAGGTAGCGTGTAGAGGTTTCTGTTGAAAATGCTGATAACAGTGTATTATTTGTCATTTTAGACTATGATATGACGAAACTGACAAACAAAACAGCTGCTATTTTAAAGGTAAATAATTAAACAATTGGTTAACCTATAAATTTGGTTCAAAAATAAAATTCCTTGACCTCTATCTAATTAATAGAAACACTAATCTACTAGAATGATTTCCGTATAGGCAAATGCAGGAAATGAAGAAGAAATCCAAATATGTATTGAACAAAAGATCAGAAAACATTTCTTATTTGAAATAACAGTTACACCACACAACTTCACACCTCGACATATGACATTTTTGGTATCAAAAATAACTCTTCTAGGCAAAATTGCAGAGGTAAAGACTCATGTTTATATATATATATATATATATATATATATATATTTAATTTATAAATTCTCATTACAGATTTAATGCCATACATTAAGACATTAATGTCCATATGATTTTAGGTTGAGGAGGAAACAAATACGCCTACATTCAATACAACTACTATCAAATTAGCCAATGGAAATGATCAGCCAATCTTGACAATCCTACCAAGTTACCAAAATGGTAAGAGCATGCTGAAATGCTCTAAAGAGAATTCGGTGCAGTAAGAATACCGAGTACAACGCAGTTGTGCAGTTGTTCACAACGCCACTCTAAAAGATAATTTAAACTTCTGAGATCATTTTCTTTCTTTTATCATCTTAGTAAAACAACAAAGGTATTTCCAAAGTTACTTTTATTGGTTCATTTTATCCATCAAAATGAACTGAACTATTTACCTCAAAATTAAACAGAAAAATATAACAAAAATATATCATATAATTTTGATAATCATTCGTTCAAAACAGTTCAAGTTCCCCCTAACATTTTACGGGAAAAAGACATTCTATTCCATGAAACTTGTTCATTCAAAAAATATTTAGGTGGACAATTTAAAATTATTAAGAATTTAAATTTCAGCCTAAGATAATTTATTGTGTACTATATATGCTAATATAATTATCTGCATATGTAAAAACGGTCCAAAATAATAACCAATCTGATTTGTTGGCTCATGTAAAATTTAATATTATCATACATTTTTACTATTTGTTTGTACCAATATTGGTTATTCCGGACCGGTTATATAAAGACAAAGTAACATTAAATCCAAATTATAGAAATGTTGAGGGAATATGATATATAAGGTTATGTTATCAGTTACGTAGACTTTTATAAATCCATGCAAACCTTCAAAAAAATTCATACTTAATCAGATAAAGAGCAATTGAAATTAAGTTTATAACGAAACAATAGAATTTGAAACGAAGTGAACGATTCGACAACATTATAACCATTATTCATATAATATAAATAAAAATTAATATATGGTTCAATAACCATTAGTTTAAACATTTAAAATGGAAAGATTAAAAGATTGAGAGTAACGAAAAATCCCACAACGATGACAAACCACTATAAAATGACGATCACGTAAATCAATATCAACACAAAAATTTTCCCCATTAGCAAAATGAATACAAACAACCAATCAAACAAACCCTTGAATGTCTTCCAAGAGATAATCTTACTGAAATTTTATCACAGGTAGGGGCCATCAGCCATGAAGATTTGAAGAATAGCATTCTTACTTTTGCTGAACTATCAGAGTCAACTAAACATCTTATCATCTTCAAGAATCTTGAACTCCGCACTCTTGTGACCACCCCATTGCTAGCACTTCACAACTATGAAGATCTCATGCAAAATTTTCTCAACCATTCCAATCCATCAAACCATTATGTCCAAGGAGTGTTGGACTATTTCGTGAGAGGACTCCCAAATGGAGTTTTGAATCATTTGCGCCTAGCTGCAAATGGTTATGTTAATGAGGCCATTTACCACTATGGAATTCTCAGGTTATGCAATGGTGATGTCATTGAAGGGAAACAATACATCGATCGGCTTGAATGGTTCAACGACAATTCAGTTGCTGAAAAGGCATGGAGTAAGATAAAAACTGCTCTTCATGAAATAGGCGTACCAAGCAAGCCACAATATTTCATTTCACTTTGGAACATGCAGCCCCCTTTTGAATGCAACATAAGTGACTACGACAACTTCTGCCCAAAATGCTACTACTACAAACAGATGTTTAAGTTTATCTATGTTATCTAAGTAAACCACATCTCTATATATCTCTTACCTGACACTACATCTATGTTTTTATTTCTAAAGATAACTTATGTTATCGTCAGTCTGCTTTCAATTTAGAAATATCTGATGATAACTTTTGTTATCATCAGTTTGCATTTAATATATAAAAACCATACTTTAGTTTATATTTTATTAATTTTTTATCTCCAAAAAACTAGACAATAATTAAAATACAAATGTTAACAACTTCTACATTGCATTTACTAGGTGTCCAAAGTGGTCATGTGTCATTTTAATAACTTTCCAAAATGATAATGAGAAATTATAGAATTAATAAAAAAAGAATAGAGATAAAAATAGCTCATTTAGTTTTCCACATATAACTTGGGTCGAATAATAATAATAGGCCCATATGCCCATTCAATTTTTCTCAGTGAAGATGTTTTTCTCCGACACCGATAAATCTGAGAAGAAGATGAAGGTAGGCGCAAAGAAAGGATCATAGGTCAAGGACCATTCGCTGAATTTCATTAGTAAGGAAATCAGAAACAAAATGTTCCTCACAAGAAGGGTTTTTATTGACCAAGCCACACTACCTCCTCCCATCGGAAGGAAGCAATGGAAGCAAAGAGGGTATGATGCGGCGGTAAGATTTCCAACTGTGATTCCTAAGAAGTGTAAGCTTAGAATGGTGAAAATGGAGAGAATTAAGGAAGAGTTTGTACTGAATCAGGACCGATTCAAACCTCAAGAAGAGAAAGTTGAGGAAGATAGATCTAAAGTTTTTGAACTTCGTGGAACAACTATGAATGTTGCGGATCTTGAAGAGATAATTTATGAAAATCATGCCATAGTTTCTTTTTCTGTTGGTCATTAGTATTACGTTGAGATTTTTTCTGTCAATGATAAGGATCACCTTCACCGTGCCTGCTCAAATTTGATGCATAACAAGGTATCTCACTTAAAAGATTCATAAGGGTTTCATTTTATTGATATGGTTCAATTGAGAAATGTAGTTAGGTGGAAGAGTAGCTTGACGAACTATCTTCTTTTTGAAATTGACAACGTCATCCATATTAGTGTTAAACCAATTCTTATATGCCACATTTGTATTGTTATGTGGTAGGTACTCTCTGTTGTTGCCATTCTTGAAGATGAAGTGGATCCAATGGTGTCTGTGAAGGAAGTTGAGAAAGCTCCTCTGAGTCATATGTTGTCATTATATGTTTAGAAATTTATATCCAACAAATCAATCAAGCATTTGAGCTTCCTTTAATTCACCATGAGTTGTATGAAGATATCAGAATTAAGAAACGAAGAAGTGTGGTTGGGTATGGTGAGCCAGGCACTAGAAGTTATTGATCGGTAACGTTTGCCTTTTAGCCTTGTACTCTATAGTGAATCAAGTATCAAAAACCTCTTTTGCCAGATTTTATAGTATAATTATTGGTCTCAGGAAAATAGTGGAAGAATCACATCTTGAAAAACTGGTTCTGCAAGAGGCAATGAAGTGGTACTCCCATCGATTTTTGTATATAGTTCAATTTCCAATCTGCCTACGAAGCTAAATCTTGTGGAAGATATTACTGAAACTAAGTTTTAAATATGTTTTCTTTTCAAGGTCACTTTTTCAAAACATAATTTAACTTTAGGATGTGAAACCACTTTCTTCTGCTTTGCTTGTTGTAGGTGGGGAATCCAGCCAATACATAACCATAAATGGTTAGAAAATCAGAAATCGGGTCCATGAAATTACAATTCAGATGGGTCTAACCCAAAAATTGAAGTACGACTCTCCATCCCCTTCTGAATATTGTTAGTTATAGTCATTTCCCTGATCTACTTTATCAATTGCATTTTGGTTTGGTTTATCCGTTTTGGATAAATTCCGCAATCGTAATATAAATATTTCACATTTCGGCAAGATATTGGTAAATGTAATAGTAAAATACATATAAAAAACTGATTCAAATGAACCTTTAGATTAAATAAAATAACTTCCACTATGTACATTTCTAATACTTAATAGCCCGTTTTCATACTGAGTCAAAAAAATTCATTTACACGTTAAAAACAATTTTAATACATAAAATTCTTAAATGGTTAAAATTTCACTTATTTAGTAATTAAAATAAATATATCGACTAGCATTTGAAGCACTTGAGCATACAATAAGAGAAATCAAGGGCATAAAGAACCCCGAGGCAAAGGATAAACTTTTTGGAGGAATCACTGTCTTGTTAGGTGAAGATTTTGTATTCAAATTACAGTTACTAAATTCACAAAAGTTTGAATAAATTAATTTAAAATTTTTCAAAATACTTTTTCGAATGAGAAGATATAATCTTCAAAGAAGTGTAATCATATATGGTTTACCTACTAATATGAAACACAAAGAAGATAGCATGTGTTTAATTCCAAAATATAACACAAGTATGTTGTAAACACACCAAAATAACAAAATGAAAATCCTAAGTAAGTTCACTAAAACAAATAAAAAACAACACACTCGCGCGTAGCGCGGGTTTAACTGTAGTAAAACTAAAAGGAGAATAAATGGTTTTACAAAAAAGTTCACTAAGTTTAAAATGAGACGTTGCTAAAAAAAAGAAAAAAAAGATTGATTTTCTTAAATTTATTTTATTTGCATTTGTGCATGGTTTAACCCAGTTGGATCAGATCTGCATCTATAGCAAATCATTAGACATTTGTTCACTTTGTAGCAATCTATGACTTTTGGGATGTTGAGACACTAGGGACTTGTGTGTGTGCTCTTTTAAAATCATCAGATTCTATTGAATATGTTCTCTTTAACGTTAGATTCTATTGATATGCTTCTGTAAATATTCCACTAAATACTTTTTTTGCTCTTTAATTTTCCATGGTGACAGGTTCTTGAAGATAAAAGTTTCCAGAGGACAAGATATTTTGTAACGGAGTAACTCTCGAGGACATGGAATCCAACAAGGATGAAGAAAAAAGGCATTGGATATTGCTGTCAGGAAGATTACAGAAAAAGACTACAATGGGGCGAAATTTTTTGCTAACAAGGCTCAAAGCATGTTTCCCAATGATGGTCTGAAACAATTGTTCACCACAATCGAGGTTTACATCTCGGGAGAGACCAAATTTGCTGGAGAAGCTGATTGGTATGGTATCCTTGGTGTACATCCATGTGTTGTAGATGAAGTATTGATAAAACAGTACCGCAAATTAGCTCTTATCCTCCATTAGGATAAAAACAAGTGTAAAGGTGTTGATGGTGCGTATCAGCTGCTTTCAGAAGCTTGGAGTCTACTATCTGACACTTCAAAGAGACTTTTATATAAAAAAAATAGGGGCTTGGAGCCTCCTGGGCCTAGGTTCGCCTCCTTTTGTTTCAACAGAGCAGAATGAAAGTCTTACCTTTGGGACGAAGTGCGACAAATGCGGGACACAACATGATTTCTTGAGGGTTTAGGTTTAGCTTACCTTGTTTTTCCAAAATGTCGTGTTTATTTCATTGCGGAAAGATAACTACGCCTTGAAATATTCTACAGAGTATTTGTGTGGAAGACAACCTGCACCATCAGCACCGCATTTCAATGTTGGTAATTGTAAGACAAACGGTTAAACCGCAATGTCCTATCCTATTCCATTTATAGCTTCTTTGTGTTTTTTTGTTCAACAACTGAATTTTTTTTTTTAATTTGGACTTTTTAGTTTAATAAAAATTTGTTTAAATTTTGAGGGGTATGAGTTTTTGCATCGCTTGTGATATAGCAGAAGTGTTTCTGCATATTTTTGAGGGTTAATGTTTCTTAGTTATTGTTTTAGTCTAAATTCTAGTAACTTATTTCTAAAAACTTTTTATATTAGCAAGTAAGATTTGTTTTGGAACAAATATTGTATAACTCTGCTTATTTCTTTTTTTCGTTCTCTGCTATAACCAATGATGTAATTGTATATGTTCTCGAAAAATCTACTTATGGTTATAAACTTTATTTCAAGAATTTAACCCGAGAGATTTTAAATATAGTTCGACGTTGACTGTAGAAGATGTGTAGTTAGCCCCAGTAATTTTTAAGCCGTGAACTGAAGTTTCTTGATATTTGTCATATAATTTCTAAAATAAAATCATAAAAAATTATTTTATTTATTTTAAAACATAGGAGGACAAGAATAAGTAGTGCGATTACAAGAAATATAAGTATGTATTTTTGATGTATTTGTATTTCTTATAATCGCGTTACTTATTCTAAAGTCTCACATGTTTTAAAATAAATAAAATAATCTTTCTAATATGGGGAATATCGAAAACCTTCAGTTCCCGAATTTAGACGCTACTAGGGCTAAACATATTTTAGAGTACAGACTTTCAACTGCATTTAGAATATCTTGAGTTAATAGACACCATAAACGAGATTAATACGTCAACCCTAAAAAAGACAAAACCAATAAGACACCTCGATGAAAGTATCATCACTGACGGTATCTTCCCATGGCTAAGCGTCTAAAATACTTGACTATATCGAAAATTATATGACTATGCACATATGAGAAATTCTAAAGAACTCTAGAATTCCCTAAAAAATTGATTTGACTGTTAAATGTACATAAATCTTCTACTTGCTCGAGATGAATGGTAAAATCTAAGATTCCATGATGTTGACAAGGTGATGAATTACAATTCCACAATTTTGGGGATTGTGACAAAACTGAGATAGTATGGTCAAATTAACCATCACTGAATCTTAGATGCTTGAGAAACTACACACCATGTTCCATAAAATCACATCACTCTGCAACAACAATGTAGGGTGTGTGGGTACCAAATTTTCGGATTTTATTGTGGCTCGATTAATAGCAAAAAAGAACACCAAACTTATCATCGCAAATCACATTTTTTACCCAATCGATCAAAAGTACTCCCTGAAGTGAATAAATTGGATGTTAAAATCCAGTGAGGAAAAACAAAACTTTTTGGGGTCGTGCAAGAAATTACAACCCACAATATTGGAAGTCAGTTCAGTGGATTAGTTCTAAACAATTTTTCAAAAGGAAAAGAGATCCAAGCAAATACCTTTCATAAGCGTGAGAATGTTTATTTTAGATGCGACACTAAGGAACATTGGTATCAAATCTGTCGGACTTTTTGCACATCTTTTTGTTCTGTTTAACACAAACAATGCATTGGGAAAATGAATAGGATTAGTACCTTGTTTATGGAGAAGTTTATCTCATTAGGTAATTTTTTAAAAAAAATTACCAGTCACTTTAATCAGTTTGTAGGTCCCAATATTGGAAAATAAATTTCTCCCAAAAATATGAATGGGTTTGCACAAAGTAGAGTTAGAGACGATCTCAAAGTCGTTCACAAGATCGAGATCCTCATTTAAATGTCGCTCCATTGACTGACCAATAGACTAAATGGTGTAATTCAAGACTCTTCATTCAAGTCTTAACTCAAACAAAGATTATAAAGACTCACAAAATCTAAAGTTTGCAGTCAAAATCTAGAGTTTGCAGACTATAGAGCCAAGTATCAAACTCTATCTGAATAATTGGCTACAATCAAATTCGGTATTGATGGATGTGGAGCTGAAAGCTGACACTACTTTGGCTAATGCGATGTTTATTCACACGGTATGTGGAAGTAATCCTTTTCAGTGATTAACGATCAACCCGATCTTCAAAGGGCATGTTTTTCTCTTAGTCGTGCGATCAGCGATAGCGACAAAAAAAAGAATAGAAAGCACAAATGCTTTTCACACTCCATCAACGATAATCCATTTCAAAATCAGAGACGCAGCAACCAAAAAAACAAGATATCGCTGATATTTGCAGCGCTGAATTTAATCAACATTGTTTCCCCTCTTCAGTTTGTCGTGGGTGTTGTTGTTTGCCAACTTCAGTTTTCCTGTTGCCGATGTTGGTGATGCGATTGTGAAAAGAAAACACTCAAAGTCTTTTCCTTATGCTGTAAGATTTATTCTACATTGTAACAAACAAAGAGCCTATTGTCTTGCCCGTTTGACAAAAACTCTACTGATTCTGTCCTATTTTGTAAACTCTACCGTTCCGGATTGGTTTCCCCACAAAGCATTCTTATTCCATGATGGTTAGTATTATCTAACACAAACCAAATACATCCACATCCCTAAACTTTTTCAAGTACTTTAGTATCATCAAATAACATGACAATTTCAGAAGAAAAACAAACGCTAATCCAAAAGAATGATACAATAGATTCTAAAATGTTTCACTAGTTTTATAAAAGAATATATGTTTTCAGTAATTTGTTAACTTTCTTCATTATTGTACAAAATTTTATTTTACACCTACATTCACTTATCAAATAATATACTTTTCAACCTGAGAACCACATAATTCAGGCAAAGATCATCTTTCGAATTTTTCGATTAGATCATTGCCATTTATAGCAAATATAAAACACGTCAGGAGCAAACCTTATTGTTCTTCCTTAGGTATGCATGTGCACCTCTTCTGCTCTTCGGTTAACTCCTAAATTATCCCCACAAAGATAAAACAAACTTAAAATTGGATAATTCAATATTAATAATTCTCTCTTTTTATCCACCGTTTTACTAATCATTTCTAATTCATTTATTGGGTTCCTCAAAGGTTTTATTTTCACATACATATATTAACTTTGATATGTACCTGGATCTGCTTTTGAAGAACCTTTACGTATTCTACAGCTTCTTCTAACATGTCTGCAGTGTTGGTTTGCTGCAACAAAGACAAGACGTAAACTGAAATCCTCAGAACCTAGATTCAAGATTTCTATTTCCGCTATACATTCATGATCTCTATATATGCCAGAACCCAAAAAATTTCCTCAGTTTTTTCATGTTCTACACAGAGAAAACCAAATTCATACCTCACACCACGTAAAATCAGCCCTATTTGATCAAGGAGACAACAATTCAAGTCGATATCAAGATCCTTCCCTTCGGGTTCTAATAACTTATACCAAAGTTTGTGAATTACTTACTAACGGAGCTGAGAACCATGACAGCCACCAACAGTCATATATGACTTGTCTCCTTTTACCCAATTGGAATCAATATAATTGTATATGACATCCAAGATCATCAAATTCTATCTATACTATAAAGGATATTACCTTATCCATATTAGGAACAAGTTCTTGTAGCTTCCTTATCCGATCGCTTATTCGCGTTTTTCGTACCTACAAAATGAAGGTAAAGTAAATAAACGCTTATTCGAAAACATGTAAGGACGAGAACAGAACAACGCTCTGTTCAATGTACTGTAAATCCCTACTTCCATGAATTGAAAGTAAAGATATAATCTTTTTTACACTAAACTTCCATGAATTTAAAGTAAATATATAAAATTTATCACTAAAATTTAATGAATTGAAAGTAAAGATACAATCTTTATCACTAAACTTCCAAAAAATGAAGTAAATATTGAACTTTTTTTACCCTCTCGGCAATGCTACGAGGATGAGTTGCGCAACCACGTTTAGCACGAACCCGAAAAGTAACAGAGTCTTCCATGTTCATATCCATCATGCCTGATACCCCGGCAGGAATTTGACCACTGCTTTGCTCTCCTTTCTACTTATAGAAAAAAGAGCCAATCAACACTTAAGCCTGAATCAACATCACATAATACATAGGTTACAGATATATTCCCAGTCGTTCATCAAAAGTAAACTCAATCCTTCCCATCCATATAATATTAAGTTTACAAATGCACAAAAAGATGTGAAGATCAAATACATATTTACAAAAGATGTGAAAAATCAAATACATATTTACACATTGGTCACCAGAATCGACATGAACATAAGTCTATATATCATTATGTAGACTTATGTTCTTCTCAACAATATTCCCAAATGAGCGTTCTTTAATGTTCACATCACATATCAAAAAACCACAGAGACAACCAAAAAAAAAAAGAGACCTAAAAACTGCAACTTTGTTTTCCTTTTTTCGGTTAAAATAAAAGCTGCAACTTGATGGATTTGGTTCAGAAAAACACAAGTTGTCAATTTTAAGACAAGACTGGTACTTTCAAACTTGGTCAGCAGTTTAACTACAATTTCAAACAACTAGACAAAACTAAAAACTAGTACTTAGTCAGTTATGTAATGTTCATCCATTTTTGGTAAATAGTTTTTTTTTTTAAACCTTAAATTCAAATCTAATTATAAGAACGTATCTTTACCATCTGAGAAGTAAACTCAGGAGAAGAGAAGAGAGCTTCCATTTCTCTAGATCGCTTACTTCCCGGAGACACTTCGATGTTCGGAGATAAATATTCATAATTCGCCGGAATCCCAAAGCTTTGGATGAATCCATCAGAACCACTTAGAAAATCCGCGGGGGTACTGTTTTGACGGTGAAACCCACTTTGCTGATACAATCCTTGGTCAACCGGAATCGGAAACTCAAACGAGCCACGACTCGTCGGTAAATCGTTCGAGTTCCCGATGAGTAACTCAGTGAGACCAAGATTAGGTTTTAAAGACTCTTCTTCATCTTCTTCAAGTAAAGTTTCAAGCCAAGTCGCTGGAGCTGAACGGATCCGAGATAGTCCACTTCGACTCAACTGACCTCCACCTCCACCTCCTCCTCCTTCTCCACCGCTGCTACTACCGACGGATGTCGATTGCATCGGCGACTAGCTCAGTCGGTAAAATCACCTTTGGATTCTTCTTTTTTCTGGTTTCAATCGAAACAAAAGTTTTTTGTTTCTTTTTCTCTGTTTTTTTTATTAATTAAACAGCAGACCAGGCACCAGATTGTTCGTCGATTGTTTTTTTTTTTAAATTTATTTTTCTGAATTAAAAAAAATTGCAGCTCTTAATTAATAAACAACCGTAACCCCTTGACTAAGATACTTTCCTAACGCTTGACTAAGATAGTACAGACCCAAAAAGGTTAGAGATGCATCAGCGCGTAACAGAGAAACATTGCTTTAACGTCATTGTTCCCTTTTGTTTCTATTTTTAATGGTTTTACCACTCAGTATGCATCCTCTCGCAATGGAAGGGCGTGGAGTGCACATTCTAAGTCCGAGGCAACAGGCCGATTTCAGTTGAAATTGGCATGTTCGACTCTAAATCGCTGCCACAATGACAGAAACAAAAGTATTTTGGTAAAATGGAAGGTACCTCGATGAAGTTGGTAATGATTTGTAATTGCTGCTTATTTTTGGTGAAGGCAGTTGAGTCGAAGTGGACTGTCTTGGATCTCTTTTGTCTGTCCTTTTCCTTTTTGTAGCTTACATCGCTCAATCTCTATCATTATCCATTTTGATATTCCTCATTTCAAATTTAGGTATTCGGCAGAAGTGATTGTTTCATGTAGAGTTCAGCATCAATTATTTATTGATACGAATGTTTCTAGAAGTCCTAAACCATGGATAGTTTATCCTCGAAAGAAAAAATAAGAATAATCAAGAACAAGCCAAACTGTGATTTGGAAACTATCTATGCTTTTGATCCTCGTTCTCAGATCTCAGTTCATGCTATTGACAAGCTTCAAGAAGTGGAATTTTTTGTATGCTTATGGCACACTCAAGACACAACCGTAGGGAGTAAGGCAACCGCGAAACTCACGACAGAAAAAGGCACCAAACTAGACACATTTCTTTCACAATTTTCAGATATTTTTAGGGAACCAACTGACTTACCGCCATCTCGCTCCGGTGACCACCAAATCCCATTGCAGCCATCTTCAGCGCCTGTCAATGTTAGACCTTAACGTTATGGTCGTAGCCAGAAGGACGAGATTGAACGACTGGTCACATTGAAGCTCCTGTTTTGGTAAAGCCAGATTTCTCAAAAAACTTTTTGATAGAATCTGATTTATCAGGCGTTGGCATATGAGCACTTATAATGCAATACAGTAACATTCGCTTATTTCAGTAGGCTTTAGCTAAAAAGACCCTCTCTAAATCAGCCTATGAAAAGGAACTCATGGTCTTGATTCTTTCAATTCAACATTGTAGACCTTATCTTGTTGGCCGTCGCTTTACGGTTCGGACAAATCAAATTAGTTTGAAACATATTGTGTGACAACGAATAACTACACCACCTCAACAAAACTGGGTCGCGAAATTGTTAAGATATGATTTTGACGTGGAATATAAAACAGGGGTAAGCAACCGTGTGGCTGACGCTTTATCTCTTCCATGATGAGGTATCTAATTTTTGCGCATTATCTATATTGGTCTGGCTCGATCGGGATACTCTGGAACAATTTGTTGCAGAGGACAACGGACTCAAAAAAATTATGGACCAGCTCCGCAACAATTCAGGGTGCCCTTCACCATATTCTCTCATGAGTAATAGTTTGTTCTATAATAATCAAATTTTTCTTCCAGATAATTCCCCTTAGATCCCCACTTTACTAGAAGATTTTCATTCTACACATATGGGAGGATACTCAGGAGCATATCGTACATATAGAAGAATTGCATCAAGTCTATATTGAAAGTGTATGATGAAACAAGAATAAATATGATACAATGACACTGTCAATTCCCTCTATTGTTTGGCAAGACATTAATATGGATTTTATCACAGGTTTGCCACATTCTCATGGTGTTGATTGTATTTGGGTAATTGTTGATCATCTCTCTAAATATGCACATATTTTTGGTCTTCGACATCCTTTCACAGCAAAGAGCTTGGCTGAAAATTTTATTAGGGAAGTCGTGCGCTTACATGGTGTACTTGAATCCATCGTGAGTGATCGTGATCCTATTTTTCTCAACAACTTTTGGACAGAATTTATTCGATCGATGGAAACTCGTCTTCGATTAAGCAGTGCCAATCATCCACAAACCTATGGACAAACAGAAGTTTTAAATCTTTTTCTTGAACAGTATCTGCGTTGTTTCACCTCTGTACAACCGAAGCAGTGGGGTCGTTATCTACATTGGGCTGAATATTCATATAATACCTCTTTTCAGTCGGAAGCTAAGCTAACACCATTTGAGTCTCTATATGGCCGATCTCCTCCAACTCTTTGCCAGTTGTTACTAGGAGAATTTTGTGTGCCTCCAAGGAACATCAGAATCGAGATGAACTTCTAAGATAGTTTCATCACAATTTGCAGAGAGCCCAAAAACAAATGCAATCTCAAGCCAATCGTAAGCGTCGTGATATTGAGTTTTTACAGGGTGATCTGGTGTTGTTGAAACTGCGACCTCATCGTCAAGTCTCCGTTCAACAATGTTTGAACCCAAAGTTGGCTCCCTGTCACTTTGGACCATTTTGAATTATTAAGAAAATGAGCTCTGTGAGTTACAAATAGGCATTGCCAGCTTCAGCAAGGATTCATCCCATTTTCCACATTTCTCAATTAAGACAGGTGAGTGGAAACCATCAAGATATTCCAGAAATTCTTGCAGATTTGGTGGTGACTGATGATGGTTTTGTTCCCCGGGATATACTTGACATTCGTGCCGGGAATAATCCAGATGATCCGCAGATTCTGGCTGAGTGGGAAGGACAAGTCAAGGAAGAGGCTACTTGGCTAGATCTATCAGATTTTCAAGGTAAATTCTCTGACTCCAGCCTTGTGGACAAGACTGTTTCACTGGCAGGAGGAAATGATACGAATGTTTCTAGAAGTCCTAAACCATGGATAGTTTATTCTCGAAATAAGAAAATGGATAATCAAGAACAAGTCAAACTATGATTTGGAAAACTATCCATGCTCTCTATTTAGATATTTAGGAAGTTACCTATGATT
Source organism: Cardamine chenopodiifolia (assembly GCA_963922655.1). Classification (NCBI taxonomy): domain Eukaryota; kingdom Viridiplantae; phylum Streptophyta; class Magnoliopsida; order Brassicales; family Brassicaceae; genus Cardamine; species Cardamine chenopodiifolia. The sequence goes on from OZ000490.1 coordinate 3,722,817, forward strand.
TCCTTTTTATTTATTTCCTTTTCTCAAAGAATGCTTTGTCCACGTTTTCTTATAAATAAGGATGTAGTCTCATTTGTGAGACGCATCTAAGCAATTGAGAGCTTTGGAGGTTTCTATCGGATTAGGCCGAGGGAAAGAGAACGTTCTCTTTGGGTTTGTTACGTTTTGTTCTCTGTTTCAGTTTTAATAAAGAGATATTGGGTTATGTCTATCTCTAACATTTTCAGTAAGAAGCAATGAATTGTTTAAAGTGCTCAATCTTGGAGCTTTGCCAAGGGAACAAGTTTGTTCAGGTTTAAGAGTGGGAGTTCAATCACTTCAAGAAGGTTACAACAAGAGAAACATGAGAGCATGCATCAATTCATAGATTCTTGAGAAAATTTAGGCCTAACACTCATTTTGATGTTCAGTCCGAGAATTTGGCAACATAATCGAATTGGTTAAGAAGGTAGATATGATGGAGTTTTGTCTTGAAGAGGAAAATAGGCACCTGAAGAGCACTCAAGCCAAGGCGACAAAGGGAGTAGGGTCTCAAAAGCGCACAATTATAAATATTTATTCATCAATAGTTTTTTTAAAAAAATAACTAAAATTGTCCTATTGATGAAAAATATATTTTAGTTTTTTTTTAAATTGATCCCATACATTTATAAACTGAAATTGTGAATTAAAAAATATGTCATTAAATTCGTAGTGACTAATTGCACAACAACGAAATGAATAATTTAGTGACAAATCGCAACGATAGCAAAGCGAACAACAGGTAGTGGCATATGATCATTGTTGCTAGTCACATTTTTTGGTCTTTGTCGCTAGGGACATGTAAACGAACATGAACATAATCTTTTCACGCATTTAATTGATATAGATTCTCCTATTTGATGCATTCATTTGTGGTATTAACATGCATACCATCACCAAAATTTGGATAACATCAGTTACTATTTACATGACTGATAAGCCCAATCTACTAGACGCATCACACCTTTGATTGAAGTAGTTGTAATCTTGTTTAACATCATCGACAATATAAAAAATAACCTATGTGACATTCAGAATCTACGATGGAACTCTCATTCACCATACACCAGATTATTAGAAAAGTAACCATTAAACAAATTATGATAAGTATTTTTAATGTCACGGTGTAGCATGACCAGAAATAAAGTCTCGATACTTACATGATTTATTTCTTAGGTGAGTTGGTAAATAAGGCAATTATTTTTTAGAAACAAGTTGACTACAATTTTTTCTTCTCTCTTCGTAACTGCAATGTCATCCATCAACTATTCATCAAATTTAGATGAATCTGAAGAAGAAGACGAATTTTGAAAAAAGATTAACCTCCAATATTAAAACTCATTTTATAACTAAAAGAAGAAGTGATATATTTATCTAAAATTCATATGACTATTCTTATATATAATCTACGCCATTCATTATATCTCATTTGTCACCAACTATTAGATTGAAATCTTGTCATTATCTTATAAAGCATATCTAATATATCATATAAGAAAATATCTAAAGCTAATTCTTGGTCATTCATTTGAATTTTTATCTATCCATTATTGCATATAAATAATAGATTTTAATCAATAAAACACACACTTTGACTAACTTTTTCTATACAAAAAAATGGAAAATGGAGGCACATAGTCTAGTCAACAAGGATATGTGTTGTTATATTATGTTTATTTAAAAATATTACAAGATCCAATTGATTACAATAACCAAGCTCTAAAAAGATTAAAGAGAAAATTGAAAAAACATACAAGGAATCAAAAACTAGGAGTTGAAAAACTAGAAGCAACACATCTCTAGGATGAGTACTATTTTGTGATGTTACGAATTTAAAACTTTGTGTAATCCTAATTAAGCGTCTAAACATAACATTAGAAGTATATATTAAAAAATATGTGTAATATTTTTACTTAATTCATATACTACTGCTCACAGGAATAATTAAATATTTAGTAATTTAGTAAAGTTTTGTTATATCCTATCTATACAATTAGTAATAGAATAACATGTATGTCTTAAATATTGTAAGAAATAAAACAAAAATGTTAAAAATTTAACCATATTCGAAATTATAAAATTTTTGATGATATTAATTGTAAAATCTTTAATTCTAAAGATTTTAATTTGAATTATAAGATAGTTATGTCTTCTTATTAATTGAAGATTGTAATATTGGTTAATTTATAAACTCTTGATTAAGTGGTTATTCTCTAACTCTTTCTTGTCAAACTATTTTTAAATCTTTCCTTGCTTAAGATATGTTGTAGGTTTTATTATAATGAAATGAACATTGTTATGTTTTCTTTATAAAAGACAGAAGTTGTTTATTCTACAATTACTCTTACTTACTGTTAAAACAGAAAAACAAAAAACAAAGTTCTTCATCTAAGTGATTTAGCTACTGAAGTTTTGGGAGAGATCGCTTTGGAAAGAGGTTGATGTCGATGTAAGGAGCACGGAGCAAGAACTTCTCCAAGAAGAATGCATACATGATTAAGAGGGAGTAAAACGTGTTTATTTGTTAACCTTAGTTTATGTTCTTATATAGATGTATTTGAATTTGTGTAGAAATTCTAGTATATCTTGTACTTCTGAAAGTGATCTAATCAACTTTTGTTGCAGCCGAGGACTAGTGGTTGGTTTAAAATAGAACCAACCGATACCTCGATAAATCTCATGTCATTTTGCTATTGCTTTATTGTTTAAATCGCTTTTGCACTTTAATATATTTACAATATCTAGTCTCTTAGAAATCTCAATTGGTATCAGATAAGGATCATTGATCAAGTTTTAACTTTTATAGTGATTTGATCTTGTGTTCAAAACTAAATGGAACCACCAAGAGAAAGAAGTTCAGTCACACGTCCTCCTTTCTTAAACGGTTCAAATTATGGCTACTGGAAAAGCATAATGCAGTCCTTCATAAATTCCATTGATGGTGATACGTGGAAGTCAGTGTTACTTGCATATAAGGATCCAATTATCAATGATGCTCAAGGAAACATTACACCAAAAGTAAAAACTCTCTGGACTCTAGAAGAAATCAAGAAAGACACGAGCAACGCTAAACCTTTAAACGCGATATACAACACAATCAATGTCGGTCAATTTTGTATGACCTCCTCTTACAAAATACCTACAAAGGCACATCTAATGTTAAACAAACAAAACCCTTTTCGCTTGAATCTCGATTTGATAGTTTGTTAATGCAGCCCGACAGATCAATTGCTGAGTTCTACAAAGAACTAAGAGATTGTAAATGAATCCTATTCTCTTAGAAAAACATATACGGAGTTCGACATGGTCATGAAGGTCTTGACATCTCTACCAGACAAGTTTTCTCTGAAGAAAACTGCAATGATGGAGTCTAATGATGTTTCAAAGATGAATCTGGAAGATCTCATTGGCTCCTTCCAAACATATGAAATGGAGATGACGATGCAGAACCACAATAGAGGTCTCGCTGAAAGAGCAAGAAGCCTTGCTTTTGTTAAAACAGAAAACAAAAGTGAATATGAGGATGAAAATATAGAGACGCTCACCAAGAAGATAGGGAAATACATGAAGAAACTAGAGTTACTAAAAGACAAGAAGCTCTCAACATCCAGCAGCAATTATGGTAGAAGAGATGATCGAGGCAAAGAGAAAAGATTGGTTCAATGTCATGAGTGTCAAGGTTTTGGGCACATTAAAACTGAGTGTATAAATCTTCAAAAACGAAAGGAAAAATCTCTCAACGCAATTTTAAGTGAGTCAAAGACAGAAATTGATGAAAAAGATATCTCATACAACAACATGATTTCCTTCGATGCTAAAATAGAAGAGTCTGTCGAAACTGACTCTGTTAAAACTAAGGAAGATGTTTCAGATGATGAGGATATGCCTACTTATGAAGAGCTGCTGGAGAATTTCGTCACCACCTGCAGTCAAAATGTTGGTTTAATAAAGGAGAATAAAGAGCATAACTTACAAAGAGACTTGAAAATACAACGTCAAAAGAAAGATGAAGAATTACTTGTAGTGAAATGTGATCTTGAAGAAACCAGAAAGGGAGAAAAGATTTTGAACACCGGAACAACAAAGCTTGATCACATTTTAACTATTGGAAGAGTGGGACATCAGTCCCAAGGTCTTGGCTACAAAGGTAATGAATCAAGCTCAAAAACAGTTTTTGTTTCAGGTGGTAATATGGAAGATAATATCAAGAACATGCCAAGACAACCCCAAGATAAGCAAGTTAATCATATGAAAATTTGTCCCATTTTTCACCATTGTGGAAAAAGTGATCACATACGCCAACGGTGTATTAGGTATCTTTGATCTTTTTCTTTTAAAACTCAAAAATTTAGGTTGGTTTAGTAAGGAAAAGTGATTTATATGCTGATTATATACCTTCAAAACCATGATTTGTACTTCTTAATGTGTTATTTTGAGTGTTTAGTTTAAATTATATCTATTTTATCTTTCATGTTTAGCTATTATATTATGCTTATTTTTTTAATTTCACCCCAGAGAAAGAATGTTTATTTTGTAGCAAAATAAGTGTTTCAGCTAAAAACACATGTCATTCAATTGGTTTGTTAAAATAAAAATGAAAAACAGAGATCAACAAAACTAGACGAAAGATTTTTAAGGGAGTTTTTCTATATCTTTTCTCTATTATTTTTGATTATCAAATAAATCACATAGGAGGGATAGATGGTGTCACGTGGTATATTTCTTGATATGATATGAAGGTCTTATTATTTTGTTGCTTGATGCGATGAACTTGTGTTATAGTATGTTCTATGTTGTTTAGTAAAAAAAGGGGGAAATTGTAGAATCTTCAATTCTAAAATTTTGATTTGAATTATAAGATAGTTATGTCTTCTTATTAATTGAAAAATGTAATATTGGTTAATTTAGAAACTCTTGATTAAGTGGTTGTTCTCTAACACTTTCTTGTCAAGTTATTTTGAAATTTTTCTTTGGTTGAGAAAAGAAAGATACGATGTAGGTTTTATGATAATCAAAGAACTGTTGTTATGTTTTGTCTATAAAAGGCAGAAGATGTATATTATCCAGTTACGCTTTTTTACTGTTAAAATAGAGAAACAAAAAACAAAGTTCTTCATCCAAACGGTTTAGCTGCTGAAGTTTTGGAAGAGATCGCTTTGAGAAAAGGTTAATGTGGTTGTGAGGAGTACGGCGCAAAGACGTCTCCAAAAAAAATGCATACATGATTAAGGGGAAGTAAAATGCTTTTACTTGTTAACCTTAGTTCATGTTATAAAATAGATGCAATAGAATTATGTAGAAATTCTAGTCTATCTTATACTTCTTAAAGTGATTTAATAAACTCTTGTTGCAGCCGATAACTAGTAGTTAGTTTGAAATAGAACCAACTGATATCTCGTTAAATCTTGTGTCGTCTTTTTATTGCTTTATTGTTTAAATCGATTCTGCACTTTAATATATATACAATATCTAATCTCTTATAAATCTCATTAATATATTATATGTGAAATTGTTTACATCTACTTATTGGAAGACAGATAATCCATGATACAATAACAACGTTCATTATAATATATAATATTATAGTTGAGAAAACACACCAATTAAAGATGCAAAGTTAATGTCACATACAAAAACTGAAAGAACAATAAATGAAAATATATGACTTAACAATTTTAATCTCGTAAACTAGAAATAAAAATAAAAAGATTCATTAATCAAATCGAAATGCATTGATTTATTGTACGTTGAGAATTTATGAGCATATTTTTATTGATATATTTGGTATTTTACATGTAAATGTATGATGAAGTTTGCGGGTGTTTATTATTATTATTATTATTATTATTATTATTATTATTATTATTATTATTATTATTATTATACATCACTTTAATATTATCTTTGAATGTTTTATTTATTAATATTGCATATAATAGTTTTCTAAATATATGTTTTTATTTATTTGTGAAAATATTATCACCAAAATTAATTTGTATTAATATTGAGGTTATAATGCAAAATAAAAATTCTTTTAAAGGTTAATTGGAGGATATATTGTTGGAATCATACACCCTGAAACTATAATTTTAAGGAGGAGACACACTCAAAATAAAGATTGTTGTTGGAAATACTCTTATCCCCTCGAAATTAAAGGTTTTGATGATTTATTGCATTCCAAAACCCACCAAATTTATTTTAGACTTATTGGAAATGTTCTTAAAAATGTTTAAATTTGAATATTATCCATAATCAAATGTTAACCAAAAATATCAGTCCATTTTTTTGGTTAAACCCATCCAAAAACATGGATGTTTCTAAAACAAAAAAATATTAGTTCATTTTATTTTATCTATTTGATTTCTTTTCTAAAAAATTGAATGTTTAATTTTAATTACCGAATAGACCAAAAAAAATCAAATGAAGTCAGCAAAGGTCACTATGTATCTTGGATTATATATTTGACGCAATTATTTAGGAATTATCCATACAACATCAAATTTGGAACTTATATGTTTTGTCATCTCATATACTTAATAAATTTACTCGGATTTTCAATCGATGAAGATTGCATTATCAATGTTTAAAACATCTATATTTTCTTTTGTTGAATCCAAAACTGTCATTGTTTTTCTAAATCCTTTTAATGTATACTGAAACATACGTCATAATCTTATGCATGAAAAGTTTAAAAGAGTATTAGAAAGGACTATTGGTTTACTTGTAACTGAGGGTCACTCTAAGTGCCCGTCTAAAGATCTTTTTGACAACTCATACTGGTTTAGGATAACTAATCACGTGAATGCTGCAATTTTTTTAACCTGACTGGTAAAAAGATATCTGCTTAATTATTTACTGGTTGTAACTAAATTATATATTGATTGTAGCTTGACTGGTTGATTCTTTCATTCTCTGTCTTACTTCCTAAATTTTGTTTTCCATATCGTAGTTATTCTATCTTTCTCACCAAAATGATAGCCACAAAATTCATTTGCTCCAATGGTGTTTCTACTTCAAGTATGTGACTGATCGATTTGAGATAGATTACTAGGTAAACATAAATTTATATTTGAAGTGATTCAAATATATATCTTAACTAATTTACGGTATCATTTATTATATCTAACGAAATAAAAATCGTTTCACCCCATCATTATTTCATTTACTATTACTCTTGTAAATTAAAAATTCTCAAGCTCCAACAAATTCCGTTTTTAATAGTTTATCATAATGTTCAACAAAAAGTTATATACAATCTTACTTCTTATTTTTAGAACATTGAAAGTTACACAAAGACCAGTCGGGCCTGTGAAGAAGGTCACTGACATGGACTGCTGGAGTCCCCCATTGGTACTGGGAAAACTCTAGCAATACTCTGCTCGATCCTTGCATGGCGACTTCATAAATTCCGTGAAGAAACTCCAACAATTTTTTACACCTCATGAGATTTGATATTCTTTACTACTGCTTTTTCCAATTTTTTATATGAATGTAATTGATGTTTTTTTGTCTTGTTCTTGTATAGACGTACTCATTCTCAAATCTCCCAGATTACCAAGGAATACGATAAACTTAACAAAGGATTTTAAAAACAAATCGTGTTTTAAATGGTTTATCATCGTAATGGTCAACAAATAGTTATGTACAATCTTACTTCTTATTTTTAGAACAATGGAACTTACACAAAGACCATTACCAAAAACAATATGTTCATAATTCTAAATTACATTTTTAGTTGTTTCTTCAAAGTGTTAAATAAATAATGACAGCCTCTGCATTAGAATCGCCGAAATAAATCAATTTTTAGATGTTAGATTCGGTATAGAAGAATCAACTATATGTGGGGAGTAGTTGCTTATGATCATTTTCAGTACATTCGAAACAAATATATTATTAGAAGAATCACGGATATGCAGACTTTGTTGGACATTTTTTTATGAATTATACATATAACATCAAATATCCCATAATCATGGGTTTTTTCATGCGATGCTTGTGTATTCATGACTGGTCATGAACCATAGTGTGGAAGACGTAGATGATGCACCTAATAAACGTGGACGACGGATACGATGCACCTAATAATTTTTCAAAATATTTTCTAGGACTTTAATATTTACAAGTTTTTAAGTGGTTTTTGATTTTTGTTTCTTTAATATCATTAAAGTTTTTAAACTTTTAGTTTTTCTAGATTTTAGAGAATCTAGTTTTCTGAGTGGTTTAGCCAAGTTTCAAAGATTAACTAGAACCCATGATTTTAAAGTTTCTTGTCAAAAAAAATAATTGCACAGATTATTTTTTCATTTTATTATTGACTTTCATTTTTTTAAATATAGCAAAATCCAAAATTAATTAAAAAACTAAAAAAACAAGTTTAAAATCTATGCTTACACTTTAGGGTAAATGCATTAGTTAAATTGGTAACAAAAAATCAATCATGCTCCTTCTATAAAAAATCACGTAACCATTTATACTATCTATACAGATAGTAATAGAATAACATGTATGTATGTCTTAAATATTGTAACAACTGAAATGAAATGCTAAGAATTAATCATATTCGAAATTATAATATTTTTGATGATATCAATATATTATATGTTAAATTATTTACATCACGTTACTGAAAAACATAGATAATGCATGATACAATAACATAGTTCATTATAGTACATTACATGATAATTGAGAATGAACGCAACACACCAATTAGAGATGCAAAATTAGTGTCACAACTAAAAGTGAAACAAAAATATCCGACTTCAATAATTTTAATCTAGTAATCTACATATAAAAAAAATATTCACTGATAAATTTATCATACTGATTTTTACATCAATTTGAAATGATTTTTGCAACAAATTTAATATTATAAACATTAAAATTTTAACTTTTTCAAGGACTAAATTTTTATTTATAAAAAAATTAAGATGTTATCAATTTTAATGCAAAAATATTTATATAGTTTTTAAATTTTTATCAAGAAATATATGAATCTGGTTTCGACATATCCAATATTTTATCATCCAGATTTGAATCAAAATATAGATTTTCAAATATTTTAATTTTTACTAGGGATCTGGATAAATAAAAACATATGATAAAGACGGGTCATGACGGATAATGGATCTCAGATCAAATTTTTAATCAATGATATTAGATTAAATCAAAATTTTAGAGATTTTTTAAATAATGTGAAAAGATATAGATAACAATACTTAATTTTTACAGCTAAATTATGTCATAATCTAAATTATTAAATAAATTTATCTATAAACATAACATTGCATTGCATGTACGTGTGGATCTCAAATTAAGTTTTCTCTTCTTTCTTAATTTTTCAACTCAATTTTATATTCTGAATTTATAACTCTAATCTAACAAAAAAAACTTATGCACCAAACTATTTATTAAACACAAAACATAAAATTTTTATTATTATGCTAAGTTATAATATCTATACTTTTATATAGTTCATAACATAACAAAATAATATATTATTTTTTAATTTATGCAAACAAATTTCTATAAATATTCTCCCATCCACATGTACGTGCGGGTCGGAATCTGGTAATCACGTAATGTTGAAAAATATATTACCATGCATGTAATGTTTATTTCTTAATATTGCAGATAATAATTTTTCTAAATATAAGTTTTATATTTATTTGTGAAAACTTTATCATCGAAATTCTTTTGATATTAAAGATTATAATGCAAAATACAAATCTTTCAAAGATGGATTTGAAGATATATTGTTGGAACCATACACCCAGAAAAGACACTCAAAATAAAGATTGTTGTTGGAAATATTCTTACCCCCTCGGATGATTTATTGCATTCCAAAACCCACAAATTTATTTTAGACTTATTGGAAATTTTCTTTAAAATGTTTAACTTCAAGTATTAATACATAATCAAATGGTTGACCACAAACTATCAGTCCATTCTTCGTTTTTGTTAAACCCATTAAAACCCAGATTTTCCTAAACAAGAAAAAACTATTAGTTCATTTCATTTTATCTAATTGATTTCTTTTCCAAAAACCGAATGTTCAATTTTAATTACCTGAGAGACCAAATTTCTTTTTTCACATATGAAAGTCGGCAAGGGTCAATACGTATAAAAATAAAAAGTCACTGGATTACAAAAAAATATGAAAATATAGTCATGTGCCAAAGCTTCCCTGTGGGACCCTCAAAGACGAAGTAATGAACGCCGCCGTCTCCTTCCGCCGTATCAAACGCTGACGTCATGCTAACCGTTGCTTCATGCTTCCCTACACGGTGGAGTCGCTACGTCTTCTTCCTCCTCTGTTCACCTCTCCTTTTATCTCTTCTCTGTGTTTCGATCCTTCTCCTCTGTGCCGTTGAGATCTTCAGCCAAATCTTGAAATCGACACCTTCTTTCCCCGTGAAAGAAGTCCTCGCCGCCGATGAAGAAGATGATTTACGGCTCCGGCTATGTGAAGAAGGATTTGGAGTGATAGATGATGAGATAGAAGGAAGTGGTTTGCTTCAGAGATACTTAGAGGATCAGTTGATTTTGGCTAGATCTATTTGCAAAGACGAGAGCGAAGATGATGGCGATCATGATCGTGATCTAATTAGGGTTCCTCTTTTGTCGTAAATCTTTTTTTTCTAAGAAATGTAAAATGTAGATAAATGAATATGAATTTACTTTTGAGTTTTTAGCAATCACAATTTTATGACTTTTTTGTCGTTGGATTCAACTTTTACCATCGGAATCTTGATGACAATTGCTGATTGCATCTATTTATCATTATCCAATCCATCACTATCACTGATGTTAGTCACAATTGATTAAAACCGAATAACAAAATATTTAAGAGCACTAATACGACAATGTATATTTTATTTTCCGTAGGTCTGGATATTATGGGTCGGATATCTTGATCTTTCCTAAACCCAAACTAAATTAGCCGAATCCATTTGGATAAAAGAATTAAAAATATCTATTTGGGTCGACAAACTTTTTTGAAATAGGTAAGAGTATGATCGGATAATTACTCAGGGTATCCGAATTATCCGTTTGGATAATTATAACTATATATATTTTTAAATAATTTATATGTTTTTAAATTTACTCAAAATTATGTGATATTAAAAAAATTCTTTTAAATATATCCAAAATTTTCTATAAATTATCTATTTTAAAAAAATCTTATTATAATATAAAATTATTTCAAATAGCAATTTTAATTA